>OV743439.1:27337200-28587200 GCA_928269145.1 Agriphila tristella
CCTCGACGCAGCCGAAATATTATTAACCGATTTTCAAAATTCCAACGAATGCACTTCTTGTCTGCTTCTGCATCTTTTAACACTATTACCATGACGATCGGTCAATAATCATAGAAGCTACATAACTTTTTATGTACGGAAACACCCGTTTTTCTAGAATTCCAAATCTAAAGGGACCACCTACAGGTCACAATTATTTACCGATTTTCAAAATTATTTCGCCATTTCGTAGTTAAACTAATACCCTAGGACCCTTTTTTTCATTTTTTCTTAAGTCAGTTTTTTTTTCGAAATATTTACAATTTAGTAAACAAACACCCCCCAAAAAACCCGGATTTTTCGGAATTTTGCAAAATTTCAAAAAAAGTTACTAGTAGATTTTCAAAATTCACACGTTCACACGTGTCTCGATAAATTCCTCAACTATTGGTACTATTTCCATCTCGATCCTCTCAAAATCCTCGGAGATATGGTCAAAAATACGTCTCAGGCGATTTGCATCTGATAACCATTTTCAATGGTAAAACACGCCTTGAGTGACACAACTGTTCGCAACTGTTGTTAAATTGAATTTTACTTAGTTGTTTGAATTATTTTAATATATAGCGTAACATAAAGCGTTGAAATTAATTACATTTTTGTTAAATAAGAGCAGCCATGTCAAACAGCGGCTCTTTACACGTTGGACTGCGACCCGAACCAATTTTAATAACATCTCAATAATATTTCAATACAAAAAGTAACACTTTACATTAGCAATGAGTTTTATTTTTCTTTCGAGTTTGATTTGTGGTTTTGTCGCCCACTGATTCTTATAGATTTGGCCCACCAATGATTTTAAATTTGACATGGCTGAATAAAAGTCATTAGTGTGTCAAATGATTAGTCATCATCATTAACAATCTGTGTTCTAATATTTTTTTATTAGAACCGATAAAAAATAAAATTGGAGCAGGTTCTTTACATACTTACTGTAAGTATGACGTGTTTAACTTACTTTTAACCTAGTCTTTATAAAACCGAACCAAAATACCTATGTATAGTGCAATTTTTTATATTATGATGAAATACTTCAGTTTCCGTGTATACTATCTAACTCGATATCGCCGTCATAACTAATTTAAAATGATAACAACGTCCATCCCGGTCCCGGCCAATTTTCAATGTTATCGTTCAATATTAATAGCAAACATCAAAGGGTATTTCATGTTAAAAATATTTTTAAAATATGCAGAATATTAAAAAGTCTGTATTTTATAACGTTACGTTGGCTCAGTAAACGTTACACCTGAATTTATTGGGCTTGATTGATAAATATGTATGTACATAAACAAAAAATCGAAATAGATTAAATTCAAGTTAAGTGCACCAGTTTATTCTCTTGTAATGTTAATGAAATGGTATTTACGATTGTGCAATAAAGAGAAAAATAATAAATAAGTAATCAAGCTTAAGAAAAAAAGTAATCTGTTATGTTGTATTTACACTAGTCTTCTTGTCAGGCAACTTGGCAGGCGACTTTAGTCAATAAGCGTTTTTTATAGAAAACCGCTGGTAAAATCAAATCGCCATCTCATCGCAAACCTAATTTCAATGAGGTGGCGATTCGATTTTACCAGCGATTTTCGATAATAAACGCTAATTGACTAAAGTCGCCTGCCAAGTTGCCTGCCATGTAAATACCCCATTATAATCAAGAGATGATGTTTTCATTTGGAGGTGACTGTCGACTGAATCAATATTTGCTGGGGCACATGCCTTCCTAATGGGTGGATAATGAGGATGGGCCATAACCCACCACGCAGGTCCAATGCAGATTGTTGGGTGTTAACGACTGCAACTGCAGCCGGGACCAATGGCAGGACGTGCCTTCCGAAGCAGAAACGAACTCGAAACAATAAGTTTTTGATCACCAATCCCATGGCTGACCCTTGCGAAAGTTGCTTAACCTCCTCAATCGCAGGGCCAGGCACTAAACCACTGCGCCATCAAGCTCCTCAAGGTGACTGTATTCGATAAAAAAGAAAATTCTATTTTTTTTTCTTCCTTTGTCTTTAAAAAAGTCCTTAAGAATTCAGTGCTCGTTATTCAGTAAAAAAAAGTAATTTGGCTATGATACTTTTATTACGGTCTGTTTGACAAATAGAGCTGTTACTTTACCCCATTTCACCGAATGGGAAAATTTCTTGGTAGGGCATATTTTTTTTTATTAACGTTCACTACTTTTTTTGTAAAGGCTCATCTGGCCTTGCATCATTAAACCTAATACCACATTGATTATTTTCCACGACTTTAAGGTACAATTTCTTTTAATTTTTGTGTAGCACGAGTATAAAATTTATTGAAAAAATACAAGAATCATTTTACATATAATGATAAAACTGAATATCTGATAGCACACAGAACCGCACAATACATAACGGACAGAACTTAGTCCATAGACTGATGAAACTAATTTAAAACCTTATGTGATTGGAGTAAAGATCAAATTTCAGCGTGTAATCCACATTGTTCTCTAGCTGAAATGTTTTGAGCAAATATTCATAGCAAGCAAATCCAATTGGAATTAGAAAATGGTTATTCAAGCGTATTGCATTGTTCAAATTGTATTGTTTCATTGAAAAATATCAATGAATCGGTCTGTTCGTCATTTCAAACGATGCAAAGATAATTTTGCATTGATACAGCTTTGTTATAAATTAGTAGACAGTTTGTTTCGCTAGGTTTATTATTTATGCTATGATGATTTGATTATTTATATGATTAAACCATTATTTTAACTTGAAAATGATAAATTGCAAAAAGGTATTCTTAAGCAAAAAACTTATGTTGTATTTTACTATGTACCTATATCATTATAATAACTTGCAATAAAAATATCACTAGACATTTGACGAGACTTTATAAGGTAGGTTTTTCACATTTACACAATACTATCTTAGTCGAAATAAAAGGTCAGGTTAAATTGTTCACAAAATTTACAGAGACCACGAATTAAAAAAAATATCCTTTTTATTCGATCAAAACATGCGAAGAAACTGAAACAAAATTAAAATAGGCAACGTGAATTCGTCAGTCATTTTAAATAGCACAACAAAGAGATTTGAAATTTAAATCCAACGTTATCAAGAAAAATATACAAAAAAAGTTTGCTTTCACAAAATCTCTTGTCATTGTTTCCAGAGCCGGTTTCAGGGTCAGTACAGAGGGCCTAGTATCAAAAACAAACAACGATAATACTCGTAGGTAGGACGATTGTTCGTAAATTATGGTCTGGAAAGCAGGAGGGAACTAGCGCCGCCAATACGTTTAATTTTATAACTCTTACACTAGGTGATAAATAAGAGATAGATATAGACCATAATGAGAAATAGAGACGTAAGTTTTCTCCATTGTATGCGTTTAATTAATCAGCTTTTTAATTTCATTCTATTCATTCTTTCTATCAAGTACCTAGTTTATGAAAAAATAATGTGGCTGCTTTCTTTTTCCCAAAAACGTTGTTATTGTTATATATTATTTATAACACAATACTGAATTCCTGCGTAGACAAACATGCTTCCTTGCCCCGTACATATACAACAAATTGAACTCTACACTAGATATTTACCCAAAAACACTATATCAATGCAAGCGAACAGTTACTGACTACATAATGAACTTGAATTATTTAGAGACAGAATCACTTTTTACCATTTTATGTTGACACACTTCGATCGCTCAAACATACACACAGATACCCAGACACCCACACAATCGCACACATACACACACACTCATACACACACACACACACACACACACACACACATACAAAACATACTCGAATTCTTTATTATTATTATATTTTTTTATCTTTCTCCAAATTCAGACACTTCCACAGCATACATATCCTCACACACACTTACCGTACCGTATAGTACCACATCCAATCGCTGTCTTTCACCACGGGTGAGAGGCCTGGAGTCCCAAAATACAGGATTGTCCTAGTTTAGGCTCCAGTCCATCAATTGCTGTACTGTTACCCAGAGTTTTTGATTTATATACCTAATAAATTGTATGTAACTTTTGGTGGAAATAAATAACTTTTTCATTTCATTTCATTTTCATATTAGACTCATATAAAAATTAAGGAAGGAAGGTATAAAATTAAATACGGGTTGGAGAAGACAATACATGAAAACATTGCTTATACTAGTTCGTAGTAGTATTTTGAAACTATCAAATCTAATAATTCCTAGGAACGAAATAAAACAAAACTAAATAGCACGAAAATTAATTGTACTGAAAACAGTAATGGAAAAATATTTCCTTTGACTAAACTATTGGATATTTTAAACTGATTTTTTTATGCAGACTGGGAGCGTTCTTAGCTATACGACATTTAATATACTGTCGCACTGTCATCTCCAGGTTGTATATCGACTAGTCAGCTTCTGTAAATTCTGCAATGTCAGTAACTTTATTTTAATCAAACGACGAACCACGTTCGATAATCGTTCATTCTTTTTTCATAGTTAGCTCTCAGGGCTGTAACGGGTCTCAAATTAACATTTTTATATTCTCATTTGCATACGCGCCATGATAAGTCAGTGAATTGTAATTTATGAAGGGTTCCTTTGCAAGTGAATCGGTGGGTCGCCCACAAAGAGCCGTGTGTCTAAATTGTAAACCAGTTCACAAAATTATACTGAAAAAAGCTGTTTTGTTTACGAAGGACATACCTTATATACATAACCAGTGCCATGAATTGAATCATAGGGAAATAACCATTGATAAGAAATGAAACTTTGTGAAATTTTCAGCCTTATTTTAAATGAACCATAAGTGCCTTCCTCCTTTATTCGTTTTTTAAGTAATTCAGTGTAGTAGAAATAAAACCTAATATTTTACAGGGTATTTTTGTGACCGTTACAATTAAACTCACTTGCGATCTCTTTTCCCGAACTTTGACTATTTTTTTCCAAATAATTTTACATTCATACTATATGAACCCAAGTGTTGATCAGCCACATAATTACCTAACATCCCCACATGTACTGTTAACACAACTAACCAATTATAATCAATCTCACGACCATCCATCATCGGGCCCACTAATTCTGCGCACGTCGTAAATCTACCGACCGCAGCCGATTATTCGCGCTCAGCAATCTGAGTTACATCGATTCCGATTCATCGATACGAATCGGTTACGGTATCATCGTTTAAAGACATACCCATTTGTCTGTGTCATTTCTTTCGGTAACACTATCGAGTACAAACGAAAATGTGCGATTGAATCGGTTTCGTACTTTTTATGACGGAGAGCTGCAAGGCGTCAAAGTGAAAAAAGAAACATTATATGTTTTGGCGATTCATCGACACTTAATAGTGAAAAACAATGTATTTTGAAAGTCGTTAAATTGCTTTACTGTCACGTTATTACCATGTTTCTGTGGTCATGCTTTTATGGCTGGGCTTAAAGTACGACCGTTTGCATTAAACTTAAGCGGTTATTACAAAAGTTTTTTTACACAACTGTTTTACTTAGACACAGTTTAAATGTGGTGCAATCTCTTTCAAATAATATTGTCAAAAAAGTAACAGCATCACATTTAAACAGTGTCCTATGTGTAGTGTACTATTCCTTACTAAAACTCGACCAAGCTTGACAGCCATTAGCCAACAGGACAGCTATTTTCATTAACCACTTTAATTTGATCGACATGTGTTGTGTATTTAGGAAAATACTTTAGTCGGTTCTTGAATTGGGCAAAGGACCCACACCCTGATTATCTAAAAAGAAACTATTTAGCGACCGGTTGCATTTGACATACATTGCCACTTTTCTTTGGTATGTTTTTTTTTAACCCAAAAAGAAGTAGCAATTGATCACGATCATCTGTGAACTGCAACCAGTCGCTAGGTGGTTTTTAATTAGATAATCAGCCCGCCGATTCTGACCCGATTGCTGGGTTATACCCAGTTATCGCCCATAGAACATTTTGTTGAATTATATAAAATCTTTAGAAATAAGAGATGTCTCGTCCTTTGAATATTTTTCTGTATTGATTTAACAAGATATTATCGTTTTCATAGAAACGTCACATTAATAAAAGAACTCTAAAAAGTTCCTATAACATACAATGTGGGATTTTATTGGGTTTAAACCCAGTGGTCGGGTTTAAACCGGGTTTTTGCCCATCTCTAGTCGGTTCTTAAGTTTAATGCAAATGGGTGTTAGAAATGTGTTCTAACAGAATTACGCAATGCATCATAAACAAGTTAAGTATTAATACATATGAAAGAAAAATAAAAAGTATAATGTAAATGAATATACATATATAAATAAACTTAGAAATTAGCTTTCGAATTTTTCAATATTTTCCTACCTCCTATTTGAGACGTTTTTAGCTGACAATAAAAATAGGCGCAAGAAACTTATAAGAGATGGCTGGTTCATGCGTCATGTTCGTGAACTGGTGCTGCCAGTGGGAATGGGTCTGCTTCTGACTACCTATCTTAATGCATATTGAATTGTATGTTTTTCTTTTATTTTTATTTATTGTAACAGCCTAGACTGAATAACAAGTTCAAACTTTGAATTTAGCTTAAAATCTGTAAATTGATTAAGACATTTGAAACTCATTAAGAAATGAGCTATTCAATAATGTTATTTATTTGTTAATCTTTGTTAATATAAAGTCTGGAAACAATATACATATTTGTAAATATCGTTCCATCTGATTGATAAAGCTGACAAGTTTTTTGCGCCCATTTTTCTTGTCAGTTAAAAGACGTCATAATGGGTGGTAGGGTAAAAGAATTGACGATTTAAAAATGCTTATTATCCCTTCTTCGTCTCTGAGATTTAATTTGTTACAAAGTAGTAGCTCTGCTACTCGTTCGCACTCTGTCGCACGTAGTTCAGCGCCCAAGCGGGAAAGAGAAAGCAATAGCCTTCCCCTCCCCGCCTCCGACCATCGCTGCCCGCCGCCGCGTCAACCTCATTCTTTGTTGCGCGCGCGCGCAAGACGCACGTAGTCTCAAAAATGTTCCTTTTTTGTTTAACTATAGTCTTAAAATCAGTGAAATTATAGACGTGAATTAATTCGTGAGAAACGGTAAAATACCGTCACTATGCAAGTGATACGAATGTTGAAGTTAGACTCACAATTATATTTTCTCTTAGTGATGAAAAGTATGCAAGTTATTCACAAAGGCAAACTGCCTTATATTTGCCTCGAGTCAATACGAGATATTGACCAATGGTACTTTTTTCCCGAGTCAATACGAGATATTGACCAGTGAATTTTTTTCCCGAGTCAATACGAGATATTGACCAGTAATACTTTTATGAGTTAATACGAGATATTAACCATAATTTTACAATAAACTGCCGAATACTTGCCTCGAGTCGATACGACATGCTTTTGTGAGTTAATGTCTTCGGACGAATCCTTCATATATTATGATTGAACTCAACTTACAGGTAAGTTCGTTTAATCATTATTAACCGCTTCATATTTAACAAAATATGAATAGATTTGCTGGTGTTAACTGCAAAATATTTGCTTTGAGTCAATACGACATACTTGCTTTTATAAGATATTTTTTCCCGAGTCAATACGTGATATTGACCAGTGATACTATTTTGAGCTAATACAAGATATTAGCCGTAATTTTATAAAAAATATATACCTAGATTTGCTGACGTAAACTGTAGATTATTTACTTAAAGTCACTACGAGATACTTTTATGTGTTAATACGAGATATTAACCGTTATTTTTACAAATATTAAAAAATATTTGCTATCAAAGTTGAAGGCCTAATAACCTTTTTAGTAAAACATCAAAATTGTTGTCACTGGTACAGCTATGTACATACAAGTACTTTTATATGTTTTCGGTTTTCTCGAACAACATTATAAAACAAAATTCTGATTCCTTCTTATTTTGTTTTTCTTCGTGAAAAAATCAGCAATGATGTTGAACATCAAAATACACTCCCACAAGTGTTAAAGGTGCCCTTAAGATCAGTAAAGTTTAAAAAAAAATATATTGGCAAACTCATCGCCGATTCGTTGAAAATGAATCATGCGATTATCATGTATTATACCACTACTGAAAATCGTTCGTATAGTGTCTTTAAAGACCGTCAGCGCGACGACACCTACTGCTCAGTCCTCTCTAAACTTGGGGTCTGCCACAACAACCATAACCATATCTTGGAACACAAGCAATTGGGCCGAGGTGACGGACAGCAACCAGCAGGGCCAGTTTAACGTGTTTCATCAGCCTTGCGGCACCTACCTGCAGCTTTCAGCTCCAAGGGCTACCTGTAATCACCACCGTCGGCACCGTCGCGCTACTGGATCAGAACAAAAGGTCTGTACCTTGTCTGTATTTTTAGCTGGTCAGCTAAAATACGTTCTCGATTCGAGTAAAATCTATCACAAACGACCGTTATGTGCTTTCCAATACTAATCCTAAGTATTCAGTTAGTTAAATTAAAAAATAAACAAATATACATATTTTATTTTCTTATCAAAAGAAAATAGAACATGTGGGTACTTTCTGAACATTTTATGGAGGATGCTAGAACAACAATAAACTCATAACATGTGTCCTGATAATGTCATGGCACAACTATTAGTCTTTGAGAACAGTTGCTTTTACACACAGCGCAAAAAGCATTTAAGACTAGCGGCCGCCCACGGCTTCGCCTGCATGGAAATCTTTATTGCTATCCCTCGGAAACAATATTTTCCTTTCGGGATTAAAGGTACCGTATGTCCTTCTCTGTAACCCAGACAACGTGTATAAAAATTTCATGATGATCTATTCAGTAGTTAAGATGTGAAGGTGTAACAAACAAACAAACAAAAGGACTATTGCATTTTTTATATTAGTAAGGATGTTATTTAGACAATAAACTTCATGAGTTTTGGATCTTATTCTTTGGCTTTTGCACAGCACTACATATAATCATCATCTTTACTAAATGTTTTAAACCAATAATTTTAACCATTAATTTTCAGGCTTCAATGACCTATTAAGATGACACTTATGTCTGGGTATTAATCACCAAAATTTCTCAAATTTACAAGTATTAAAAACTATGAAAACAATGATTCAAATATTTAAGATCCTCATTAACTATCAAGAAAGTACTATTACTCCCAGCCAAACATGTAAATTCTGTGGCCTTGTATTGAATTTCTAAAATTAGTAGTATATTGACAAATAAGGACAAACAAAATATTTTTAAAAGAAGCTATTAAAATCAAATAAAATACATTTTAGTGACTTTGTCAGATACTTAGGAACTATTACAGCAGTTTGTACTGCGGTATGCATTACTATTTTAACACTTAAAATTGTAATATTGGACAAGCTTAAGGCTTGTACAAATTGAGCATAAATGTTTAACTATATTAAAATGATTAATATAATAATTACGTTTTATATCGTACTATGGACCTTTTTAACTTTGTATTGTATGGTGAAAAAATAATATATTTCTTTTCCTGATACTTAGACCAATATGATAAACGAATAGTTTACAATACTTTCTCCGTTGCTTTGACAATGGACTGTGCAGCAGCCGGTCAAAGTGAGACAATATAAGATTTTGCACAAACGGCGAAAAATTGCTGCTCATTAATGACCTGGATCTGATTTTTTGGTATAAAATCCTTCGCATACCGTGCGTATAGCACTGATGGTCTGTTACCCGATGGGCGGCGCCTACCACTGCGGCTGCGCTGGCTACAGCTGGGACGTGCACCACGCCGTCTGTCTGCAGGTGCCTATACTGAAGTTTTTTGTTGTATATTAATAACACCACTGCCATTTCATAAATGAATCGAATTAGTGGTGTTCATTGCTTGCAATTAAATCAAATTGCTAAATTGCTTGCGAGAAATGGCAGTGGTATGATCAACAATAGGCGTAATAACGCCTCCCCAGCTTTCTTTTTCCTCACTTATTTTAAAAGAATAACTTTATTGTTTATGACAAAGCCAAATGACTTAATAGCTATCATGGCCATGGTTTCTCAGTGAAATGAAAAAAAAAAAGTTTTTTATTTTCTGCAATTACACAATACATTAAATACACTTATATTATTGAAGCTACCCAGTAAACATAATAATATACTTGTGGCAGGCAACTCCATTCCCTCGTTGAAACCTTAATCAACTTGCTGTTAAAGAAATAGCGATGGTAGTCACATCAAGCGTTAATTAATTTTCATCTGTTCGCAGAAAGAAACATCATCCTCGCTCTCAGTTTTCTCTGGCTGCATATTATAAGGCAAAAGTTCCTTAGTCAAGCGTTCGAAGTGTTTATTGATATCTTGCCTCAGTATTTGAATAATACTGCAAGCAAATCTTTATTTTTATTGGAACTATTGCCAAGAAATAATATCTTATTATATACTAATTAATAATTTAATAGGTTTTCGAAACAACTGTTTTCTAAATGAATCCCACTAAACAATCATTGCTCAGATATCTCCCAATTTTTTTTTAATCTATATCACCGGCAATGATAACCTAAAAAAATATATATATAAAATATAGATATGTTTGTTACACTATAACGTTGGATCTCACACAATAGTTTAAGATTAACTGTTAAACTTACTCTCAAATAACTTACATTTTGAACAATTAAGCACCCATTGGTCACCTTGTTAGCCTTGGCTACAAGTAAATGAATACAGATCATGTACTTAACTCAATTAAGCAACTCAGATAATTGTATTATATTATCTGAGGTAACACAGTAAGATTTGACGAAATAATTTATTATTTAAAATTTGAATGACAGATGTTTAATCACATCTTATGTAAGTCTCAACTTGTTTAACTTTCCATTCTTTAAGTTTGTATTTCTGTAATAAAAGTATTTGTGTTTATTTATATAAATATCTTAAATATTGTCGCCCTTATGAACTAATACAAACCCCACAAAAAATACATATCAATGCTGCCTCGTCACAAACATTCGGCAAAATTTATAATGGAGGAATGTTACACCCATTTTTTTTTATCTCATTACCTGTTTATCATGTTGTGTAACATGTGGTCACATTGGCGTGGTGGCCAAGTTGCTGCCATTCGTGACGAAAAATTTGTGCACTTACTAGTCTGTGTGCCGGATTTTCTGTGGATGCTTTTCGCAATCTGCTGTTTGGACTGGACAATCGACAATATTTGCGTGTTTCCAGGCATGGGGCTCTAATGTCACAGAACCGACATTATAATAAAACTACTTTCTTTAGTGTTGCAGTTGCAGGAGCACTGACTTATTTTCATCTTATTTAACTATTAAAAATAATTTAATGTGTGTTCACTTAACCCTTGTTTATTTATATAAACAAACAAGGCTTTTCTCTAATAACATTGATATCTTCTCTAAACATCCTACTTTGTAACAAATTAAATCTCAGAGACGAAGAAGGGATAATTTAATGATCAAACGAACTTACCCTAAGTGAAGTTCGATCCTAATTATCCCTTCTTCGTCGAAGAGATTTAAAGTCCCAGCCCTCCCTTGCTAGTTGTTTGTTCAACAACCGTATTCCTATAATAGATGGGGATATCAATGTATTTCCTTACTACTCCAAACTGAATGAGGTTGACGCGGCGGCGGGCAGCGATGGTCGGAGGCGGGGAGGGGAAGGCTATTGCTTTCTCTTTCCCGCTTGGGCGCTGAACTACGTGCGACAGAGTGCGAACGAGTAGCAGAGCTACTACTTTGTAACAAATTAAATCTCTTCGACGAAGAAGGGATAATTAGGATCGAACTTCACTTAGGGTAAGTTCGTTTGATCATTAAATTATGTGAGCTTATTTAAATAAAATATATTTCACTTCACTTCACTTTAGTAATAGGGTCCCATTTTTACCCTTTGGGTACGGAACCCTAAAAATCGCCTACTGTAAAACGTAATTGAATGCGTGAGGTTTATGAGACATTCATTCTGGTGCCCAACGGCGGCGGGGTAGAGACTCCATGCATTGTGTGATTCGCAGGACAGGATATGTCATGATAAACTTGTGTCTTTTTTAAGCACTACGGGTTATTGCTTGGCCTTCACCTCACCTGATGTTAAGTGTCGATAAGGTTGAAGGTGGAAGCAAACTATACCCGGAATCCTCATCACTGAAGGACCTGGCTATCTTACCTTAACTGCCGAAACACAACAATTTTGAAATTGTTGTTATGGCGGCAGACTTAAGTAAGACGGTGGTAGGGTAGCTAGCTGGGTGGACTTGAAATAAGCCCTATACCAACCAAACCGAGTACAAATTGTACTGTATTGCTTGCAGCGAAAGAGTAGTAAATACTAGAAACATTTCTTCGATCCCACAAGTGAGTCGGTAGCTCTGTTGGAAGAGCATTGGGCCGGACTTCCAAAGGTCGCGGGTTTAAGTCCCGCCTGAGAAAATTATTTGGTGGCAAGTCGATTTTTTTTTACTATTTAAATTTAATATTATTATATAAAATAGCATTGTGAATGCTAAAATCTCAAAATTAAAAAGTTTTTATATTTTAGAAAATATTATAATGTTTACTGCTCGTTGATAATAAGCATAATAGTCTCCTTTTTTAAACTCTTAAAATTGTGGTCATCCTTTTTTAACAGGCGGTCACTTTGGTCTATGCAAAAATCTGGAATAAACCAGCAACGCTCGCAAAATGTGATAGGGCTCTGTAGTATTGGGCTATCTGCTCTACACGTTGGCCCAACCTTGCCCAATTTATCATACGTTGATGCTTTTGAAAGAACCTCTTTCAAGCATTTGTTACAAAACCGGTAACGTACGATGAATTTGCCAAGATTGTGGCCAACGTGTGGAGCCAGCGTAATGACACGACAGGGAAATTCTCACCATGGACCATTCAGGCATTTTTGCGTGGATTAATTAATTAAGTAAAAAAATCCAAACATACAAAGATTCACATTTATAATACTCGTATTAGTATGAAAGTAGAAAAAGTAGGATATAAATTCTTCCAACCCGTTAAATGATTAAAATGAAAATATTTTTATTTTACTAGACTCACTAAGAAATACTTTAAAGGGTCCAGTTTTTTTCCCTACCACCCATTCAGGACTTATTTTAGCTGACAAGAAGCGAGTGAGTTGATGAGTTCTAAATATTATTTTAAGGTTACAGTCCCGTTCATTAAAACACTGATGTGTAACTATAAACAAACATTCGGCGATCCCTATGAGCCTCCGCTTAATGAATGGCGATATCTTTTGGAATGGAAACAGCATCCCGGAAAAAGCCACTGCGGGTAAAAAATACGAATGTGTTTTACGAGTTTATAGCCACAGTCAAATGAAATGAAGTAGTATGGGCTGATAGAAATGTATTTAGTGGCGTATTCAAATGAGGATTTTATTTTGTTATTCATCAATGCCGGCGTTCTGACAACAATAGAAAATCTATTGTGTCTCATTTTCCGGGCGTTGATAGGTTAAACTTTGTGAATTTTATGTACTTACAAGTATTGTGAGATAAAAAAGCTGGTTGAACTTATGCTGTAGGTAGGTAGTTAATTAATGTTAAACTAGATCTTTATAAATATAAAATTCAAAGTCCTGACTGACTGACTGAGTGAGATATCAACGCACAGCCCAAACCGTTGAACCTAGAGACTTGAAATTTTGCACATAGATAGCTTATATAGTGTAGGCGTCCACTAAGAAAGGATTTTTGAAAATTCCATCCCTAAGGGGATGAAATAAGGGATGATAGTTTGTATGAAAGTCCCTCAGTTTTGACGCTAGGATCTTCAAATTTTGTGTTTAGGCTGATGATTGAAAATAAATAAATACGTGTCTCAGCGTTTTTCAAAATTTTACCCCCGAAGGGGTGAAAAGGGGGATGAAGTTGTGTATAGAAGAAAAGCCTTAATTTTCGAAGTAAAAATCGCAAAATTTATAATTTAGGCTTATGGATGGAAATATAATGCAACGTATATTGTTATTGGGTAGTATTTTAACCCCTATAGGGATGAAATGGGGTAAATAAGCCTAAAATAGATATGGATGTCGTTATTGGGGTTTTCTGGGATGACGATTGCAAAAATGACATTTATTGTGAAGTTCAACACGGTTGACATGATTTAACCCCTAAAGGGGTGAAAATGGGGTTCAAATTTGGTATGGAAAATAATATAAAATAGACATTACAACTGTAAACTTCGTAGAAGCATGTCTAAAAATAAATAGGCAAACATATATTTTGTGATTTTGAAAATCAACCCCTTAGGGGGTAAATGGGGTAAGTAAACATAAAAATCGATATGGATGTCGTTATTGAGGTTTTATGGGATGGTGATTGCGAAAATAACATTTATTTTGAAGTCCAACACGGTGGACAAGATTTAACCGCTAAAGGGGTGAAAATGGGGTTCAAATTATGGATGGAAAAATAAATTTAATATAGACATTACAACTTTAAAATTCATAGGAGCATGTCTAAAAATAAAATAGGCAGACACATATTTTGTTATTTTGAAAATCATCCCTTAGGGAGTAAATGGGGTAAGTAAACATGAAAATCGATGTGGATGTCGTTTTTGAGGTTTTATGGGATGAGGAATGCGAAAATGACATTTATTTTGAAGTCCGTAGGGAACGGGAACGGGATACTACTAATATCTCTGGACTCCATTCTGATTATTGTAATAAACTAGCTTCCGCCCGCAACTTCGTCCGCGTGGATATTAGAGAAAATCCTTAGGGAACCTTCAACCAAGATCCGACCAGCCGTTTTTACGCGATTAGGCGGGTCCCCACCTAGCGCACTGCCTCGTGCGAGGCCTGCCACATGCGGCAATCGTTTTGCCTCGCGAGGCAGTGCGCTTGGTGGGGACCCGCCTAATCGCGTAAAAACGGCTGGTCGGATCTTGGTTGATGGTTCCCTAAGGATTTTCTCTAATATCCACGCGGACGAAGTCGCGGGCGGAAGCTAGTGTATCTATACAGTTTCACTACACGAAAGCGTGCGTGACGTTGTACTTGCGTCACGATTTTTATTACTAAGGAACATGATATCAAACCTGTCTTTAAGAACAAAGACCTATCTCCCAGAAAGTACATAATTCCCTTTTTGTTGAATAATGGTGTAAAGATCTGCTCTCGAATTTAGTTTATATAAAATACGGTGTATTTCTGAGTTTTTCCCCGCTGTGGTTATAGGCCCGACGCTAATCTCTTAACTCTCGGTACAGAAATAATAAACGTTACGTTGAAATTGCACGTGGAAATATTTGGCACTTCTCGGAGGAAAATACGAGAGAAAATGTGTGGAAATCACCCGTCCTATATATCGGTCCATTAACTTAAAAAATACGTCCTACAGAAGAAGGAAGAAAAGTAATGAGACAAAATTCTGGAACAGTTTATTTGACCTTCTCTAGAATGAAACATAAAAAAGTAGAGCATAATTTTTAAAAGTTGTATGATTTGATAATTCTTTAGTTAAAACCATCAGCTCTTTTCCTATTTTTTATATGAATTCTGTCGATAATAAACAATAATATTTACGTTCGAAATATTTAAAAAATTTAAACTTTTAAATTTTTTGAAGATAAATAATATTGCTTGCAAAGAGCAGTATTGAAATTGACATAGCATATGGATCTGACTCTTGAAACCTCTCCAAATTTTTTAATAATACTATTAAAATAAAATTAATTTTGCCAATATTTCGGAATCAGCAGAGAAGCTTTTTCGTTCATTTATATCAGCCGGAACTCATGAAAGCTGTTTGCTATGACGCTGCTATTTGCACGTAAACTGAATGAAAATATGTGCTATATTTCAGCTTTTAAATACAGACAATGAGAAAAATTGGGTCATAATTTATATTTAGTAAGTTTACTCATTAAGATGAATAAATAATGAAAAATATTAGAAAAAATCGGCTCACCCGTAGCAACTTAGACGGGATCTATCTATACGATCCCGTCTAAGTTGCTACGGGTGAGCCGATTTTTTCTAATATTTTTCATTATTTATTCATCTTAATATAAAAATAGCATTGTGAATGCAAAAATCTAAAAGTTTAAAGTTTACTCATGATATAATTATGAAGATACTGATGTTTTAAATAATAAAAATAATAATAAACAACAAAAATTATAAATTAAAATTGAGGGTATGGCGATACTATTCTATTTGTAAGATAGAAGGACTGAAAACAAGATAAAAAACCGGCCAAGTGCGAGTCGGACTCGCGCACGAAGGGTTCCGTACCAAAAATGGCAAAAAAACCTGTTTGTTGTATGGGAGCCCCCCTTAAATATGTATTTTATTCTGTTTTTAGTATTTGTTGTTATAGCGGCAACATAAATACATCATCTGTGAAAATTTCAACTGTCTAGCTATCATGGTTCATGAGATACAGCCTAGTGACAGACAGACAGACAGACAGACGGGCAACGGAGTCTTAGTAATAGGGTCGCGTTTTTACCCTTTGGGTACGGAACCCTAAAAATGGTCAGATGTTCACCAAATATTAAAGTTGGCTTAAGTTGATAAAAACAAAGGTTGACTTCTCCACCGAGTAGGTATAATAAAAAGAAGTAAATATAAACATTTCAACTGAAAAACAAATAAAAATAAATCCTTACTAATATTATGAATACGAAAGTAAGTTTTTTTGTTTGTTACGCCTTCACGTTTTAACTACCGAACCGATCATCATGAAATTTACATACACGTTATCAGTGGCACAGAGAAGAATATAAGGTACATTTCATCCCGAAAAAGTACTTTTCCTGAAGGCTAAAGAAATAACTCTCCACACAGAAGAAGTCGCGGGCGGCTCCTAGTTTTAAAATAAATAATGTATAAAATCATAACACTTAACGCCTACCCATTGCTCCTTTCAAATCCAACATGGCCGCATTTTCCAGACTGCAACTTATATTGCAATTTATCCGCATTTCCAAGTGGCACGTTTCACTCTACACATCTTAATGCTACATTTTAAAGTGCCGCAATCTTTCTGAAGAGAAATAGGTAAATAACCAGAGCATTTCTCTGACCGAGCAAATGCGAAGCGTGAGCGAAGCGTCTCTGTTGTTAGGCTTGGGCAAAGAATGCTTTCGTATGTCCGGCTGTCCGTCTGTTCTCCTCATTTCCATAGTAAAACTACTTTTAACTCTGCCCCCCTAGCATGACAAACGAAACACGATATATATCGCGTGATATATATCGTGTTTCGTTAGCCATTGTCTTTTGACAGTTAAACGTGATACATCGCTATATTATATCGTGTTTCGGTTGTCATGCTAGGGGGCCTGAAATCTCGAAAAAAAAATCTGCTGGAAACAGCTCAAAATATCAAAATGTTTGAAACAGCTGAATTTTTTCGCGATTATAGAGTTGATCACATATTAAAAGTTGTTCAGTTTGGTGGTCCCCACCATATTCGATATTTTTTGTTACCTTCTGTATATAGACCACGTGACGAATAAAAATATGAAATATAATTTCCGTGATAATCCGAGTAGAATAGGCGTGGCAACTATACGGGCTTCTTGATCTCAGATAGTCGAAGCGTGTGCTTGCATGCGGTCGGAACGTTGCATGCTACTTTTAACAGGCCACTGCTATTGCTTGGAGATACACGGAGGTACAATGTGACAAGCTAATCCTTGAATCATGTTAAGCGAGTAACAGATTTTTATGAAATTTTATGCCAGCGTTCATGGCGGAGCTTGACAAACTCATCGTACTCGATCACGTTTGTTAAGCAACGCTCGGTCCAGCCAGGTGTTGGATGGGTACCCATTAGTGGCATTACAGCTGAGCGCTCCTGTGCTTCAGTGGATACGTCAAACAGTCGGTTCCTGATGTTGTCATCTGATAACAGTCGTTAAGCCAAGTCAGAGGCCCTACAGGCGGCTTGATAAATTCTAACACCAGAGGTGGCCACTGAACCTCATACGATAAGAAGAAGACGGAACTTCATAAAGAATAATATAATCAGAAACGAAGATAATTAAATCGACAACGTTAAATGTTAAATGTTATCCACTGAAGAAACTTTTAATAAACAATAACAAAATTACAATGACGATACTCGTACATTCGTATAATGATTGTTTTTTACAATGACAAATCAACACAACCAAAACAAAAAATAATGCCATGTGGAATACATATTTGATTATTTGAATAGGTAATGGATAAAAAATGTTGTGTTGATTTGTCATCGTGGAAAATCAACTTATAACGACGAAGAAAGATTTGGCAGGATAGAATTCGGTACGTTTCCACGTCGCTATCGGCGCCGATGACGAGCCCGCCGTCGTTCAATCGACTTATAATCAAACATTGATAGCGTCTGTCGTGTAAATTCTGCCGAAATTACCAAATAATAGCAAAAGCCTTCACTTTGAAGTGCACTATGGAATATATTATGATGAAAATTACATTATAATAGTATCAAGTTCAAGAGTGTTATTAGATATTTCCGAAAAAAAACAATAGTTTGGACCAAAAATATTTTTAACGAATAACTTCGTCCACCTTATAATTATGCTTGTAAATGACGTCTATTCTACCTGTTCTCAACCTCAATAAGTAGCTATGACAGGGTGCTTATGAAATAAAACACTTTTTAACGGATACTGGAGCGGTTTTATTGAAAGTACTTTATAAAATAGTTGATACTTATTCGGTTTGATTTTTTATTTTCCCGACGTTTCGGCACCTTTGCAGCTGCCTTGGTCACGGGGAATTGAGAAGTGAATAGGGTGCTTATACATTTTAAAAGTCGATTATAAGAAGAAATTGAATAAAGTACTTAATTGTGTTAAGTAATGATACCTTGATAAATATTGATAATTTAACCTAACATACCTCCATTAAGTTGCACCGTACAACACAGTAGGTATACACGTCCAAACGCGTCCCTATTATCACTATACAGGCTGTGAAATATAATTCACTTTGCTGAAAGCCCTCGAGGACTCTTAGGTCTCAGCTGGCTCCAAGACGTTTTCTCTGCCCGTCGCGCTAAAAAGCACATAAGCCGATTGTTAAGGCGAAACTCAAGTTACAAGAGCATGCTTGAGTGATGCGGGAATTATTGTTCAAAATGTTGTGTGTTAGCACCTAGACTGTCTTGCATTTTAAATGAGCTTCTTGGCTGCGTGTAGTTTTGCAGTACAAAAACTGTCTAAAACATTTTGAATTGTTTGATATTATTTTGTTTAACATTTTATTTTTATTCCAAGAGATGTTTGATTTTGTGTTGACGCGAGAAATTGGTTAAGTAGGTAGGTATTTGATTCTAGTATTTTTTTTCATTTCGCCACAACTTAGTCATCTTTAAAATAATAAATAATTATTAATCTTCTATTATTCATTAAAATATTTTTTTTTATTATGAAAAAGTTATTGTTCTTTTTCTTTAGAAGTGATTGACGATTTTTTTCTAACATACAGAGGCTCTCATGTTTTCTACGATGATAAATATGCTTCAGTTAATAGTTATTATTTCGAATTATGATCATGACGGCCCACTTTCAACAATAAAAATATTCAATTTTCTTACTTTAACGTTAAAAAAAAGTATCTTAAAATTGACTCTTGTTTTCGTTAGCAGAAATGGCCACTTTATTCGTTGTAACTTATTAGCCGATACTTATTTTTTCACTTTACACAATGTGATATTAGTTAGCTCAGTGCTTAAACATCTGTGCATTAAAGTTTTAAAACATTAGCGTTCATGGTTGTTAAATAAATTAAAACATTGTTACTAAATTCTTTAAATTTCTCCATACAAAACGGCAAATTCATACTGAAACCCCTAGAAAAACCGAAAATAATACTTAATGATTGTCGCACCACATTCCTGAGGAGACGATGGAAAAGAAGAAGATTTGAATGCTTCATTTGCATGTAATCTAATTTCTACAAACTGAACCTGTTTATATTTGAGACTCCGATATTTAGGCGCAGTTGCATACGCCATGATCACGGAAGAACTGTCGATTGTTGCGTGCGGGTAGATGCTATTGACAGACGAATCGGTCTCGAAATAAACAAATAAAAGTGTAAATCCCGACATAGTTTAATCTAATAACGTCAATAACAATATACAAACTCTTGATAGGTATTTGAAAACCGCCCTCATCTTCTTGCTTATACCACCACCAAAGCTGAGGACAGCGTGGAGTGCTCTCAGGCGACTAGTGTATCGCGGGTAGTTCAGATTTACGAGCCGGTTCGATGCCCGACTGAGCCCGACTTAATTCCGAAGGTCGTATCGGTTGCCGATTGTAATTTCCACTTCTGACTTCGGAGATCAACAGGTTTTTAAGATAGATGATATTTTCTCGTCAGTTTATCTTGAAACCACAATGGAAAAAACAAGCCAATATTTGTACTAACAATATTGATTCTCTTAAATTTTAGACACATAAAAAGCAGCATATTTATCTGGCCACAGGATTATTATTATTAACATTCTTTAATCAAAAATAAAAATTTCCAACTCGGGTATAATGTGGGTTACTAACCACAAGCCAGCAACTTCGCTAACTCCACACTCTTTTTAACAATACATTATTTTTAGTATAGAGGAAAATACTCGTATATACTGAAACGGAAATAAAAAAGAAAAAGCAATACCAGACATGCTATTCAGCCAACCGTAGTCAAAAATCGTAACTGAAATTCTTAAAGAATAAAATTTAGTGTAGAAACACTAAGCTAATGGAGTTTAGTGTTACAGCTAAGCACTAGCTGCAACGCGATATTCAGACCGCTATAATTATCACGCCTCGAGGAGTTTCAGATTGTATGTCATCGTTGTTCAGTTTATGTGTGAAACTAGAAGAAAATATTTACATTGGAACCATGTGACTTAGATTATTTTAATCCAAAATATATTGTGATAAAAAAGTGAACATGTAAAATCAACTCTGTAATCGCAACCAAAAAAGTGCGATAGCTCAAAGTGGATAATATAATATAGTATGAATTTCTATATAGCATTCATAGACTTCTAGAAGTCTTTTAGTGCAGTATTTAGTGGCATCAACCTTGCAGATCGTCAACAAAGGAAGCCGCTTGGTACAGGCGTTCTTTGTGATCATCTGAGCTGATTTAGCCCTGTACCCACGTGGTACCACCATGGTGGTAGCCAGGGGTGAGGGGGAGAGGACCCTTCTACCACGCTGCACTTTTACATCCATATCTCCATAAGTTTAGCAAATAGGTCGTGTTTGGTATCGTTTTCATACAATTTAAGGACGAGGAATTCATTTCTGGAACAATTTTTTCACTCGTTCATAGAAAAAACAAAAGTTCTGCGCAAAAAAAGAAAAATAAGAAAACAAAAATCTTACAAAATGTATGGCTACAAATAAACCACGAGATTGTGCTTTATAAAAAAAATATAATTAAACAGCCCTATTTATCTAAAATATATATACATCAACTTTTCCTTACAAATTATATTTATAAATGTGTCAAAAAAAACATTTGCAACGCGCGGCGGTATTTTGGCTCAGTATATTTGGATAGGATTTAACACTTATTGTTTAATAATGACACAAATAGGTCGTGTTTGGTATCGTTTTCATATAATTTAAGGATGGGGAATTCAATTCTGCAACAACATTTTTACTAGTTCATAGAAAAAAATAAAGTTCAGCGCAAAAAAAAAGAAAAATAAGAAAAAAAACTTACAAAATCTATGCTTACAATTAAACCACCAGATTGTGCTTTATAAAAAAATATGTTTAAACAGCCCTATTTATCTTAAATATATAAACATAAAATTTTCTAAAGAAATTACATTTATAAATGTGTCAAAAAAATCAGTTTAGCCGCGCGGCGGTACTTTGGTGCAGTGTTTTTTTTTATTTGGATTTATCTCTTATTATTTAATAATGACACGGATTAGTATTGGTAGTCCCATAGTTTTACTTAATAGAGAGTTAAAGTAATAATTTAGTAAAAAAATGTTTTTACCTACCTAGTTATATCAAATTTTATTGGCAGTTTCCGCTGCATCTACGTAGTTCGGTGCACTTTATTTATCTTTTTAAACAATTGCACCTTCCTTGCGCATTTTTGCTTACACTTACACTTTATTAACTCCATGCAAGGTGGCGGTAAGGTGGTCTACATAGGTTCCCATAAGCCGATATTTTTGGCCAAACCCCAATCTGTAGGACATGGCAGGTTTTGGATTGTTTTTAAAAGTCGACCCCATACATTCCTCTCTGATAAATCGCTCGCAAAATATGGTTGCACAGGGCGTCTCTAGTTGGTGGGAGATTCTCCAGCTGCATGTCCTATTTAGTGAATAGTTATTATTTTATACATTGATTGATATCAAAAGCATTGATTAATATCAAGGACATGCATTCTAACATCAATACAACAATAACTTAAATCACAAAAGCCAATCACCACGTAATTTACTTGTCATACAAAGCAATGACAATTTTTCTAACACTATTGGCAAAGCCTGCTCCACATTTCCTTCTTTATAGATTTTAAAGTGTGAAAATACTATACTTTACTATTTGGGTTACTTTAAAGCTGCAATTGCATGGCAAGGCAGTAACTAATGATTTTTACCTCTGCCAATATGAACTTACAATTCCTCAAGCAATTAATACAGTTTATCTTCTTTCACCGGAAAAAGCAGAACGCCTTTTCCGAGTGTGATACCGTATCGTCTTTTGCTGGTAAAGGGAAAAAAGCGCTTTCGAGGCTTGGGGCGTTTATCCAATTGCAATGGAAGGATTTAAATACGATAAGAAGGAAATGTGGAGCAGGGCCCCTATTTTTGAATCGCTCGGCTGGCGTCGAGCGCTCGTTTCTACTGATTTTCGTTCGACAGCTCATACATTTGAGTTGATTTGTCGAACGAAAATCAGTAGAAACGAGCGCTCGATTGGAGACGAGTGATTCAAAAATAGGGCCCCAGGCTTTGCCAATAAGTATTAGAAATGAATGACATTGCTTTGTATGACAAGTAAGTTAAATAAGAAGGAAATGTGGAGCAGGGCCCCTATTTTTGAATCGCTCGGCTGGCGTCGAGCGCTCGTTTCTACTGATTTTCGTTCGACAGCTCATACATTTGAGTTGATTTGTCGAACGAAAATCAGTAGAAACGAGCGCTCGATTGGAGACGAGTGATTCAAAAATAGGGCCCCAGGCTTTGCCAATAAGTATTAGAAATGAATGACATTGCTTTGTATGACAAGTAAGTTACGTGGTGATTGGCTTTTGTGATTTAAGTTATTGTTGGAAATGTTGGAATGCATGTCCTTGATATTAATCAATGCAGAAAAGTGCTGTTCAAGAAAAAGGACATGCAGCTGGAGAATCTCCCACCAACCAGAGACGCCCTGTGCAACCATATTTTGCGAGCGATTTATCAGGGAGGAATGTATGGGGTTACCTTTTAAAACCAATCCAAAACCATGCACGGTCCTGCAGATTGCGGTTGGGGCAAAAATAATGGCTTATGGGAATCCTATGTAGACCACCTTAGCGCTAGCAGCCACTGCTTGCAAGGAGTTAATAAGGTGTAAGTTTAAGCAAAAATGCGCAGGAAGGTACAATTGTTTAAAAAGAGAAATAAAGTGCACGAATCTACGTAGATGCAGCGGAAACTGCCAATAAAAGCTAGGTAGGTAAAAACATTTTTTTACTAAATTTGTAGACAGTGGGAGCCCGCGATAGAAATGAAATACACGCACGAATACTAAAATGAACAATATATTTAACTTTTTGGAAAATTCGGTTACAACACACGAAAAAGCTCTTAGTTTAAGCACGGTTAGTAGCGAACTAAATTAACGTTAAATTTCAAAGATGGAGGTTCACTCACACATACTACCCTCCTTTTTACAATAAAATAATAAATTAAAAATAGATATGAGCGCGTCGCTAACACTCCCCACCCCTAGTGCTGAAGCAGCACTAATCTACTAGTGAAACGGGTGCAACGCGTGCCACAGATCGCCGTAAAGTGTCAGTCTGTGTTTTCACGTCAACGACGCGAACTCGGCCATCCTTACCAGGGTACACTCGTTCAATAAGACCCTTTCGCCACAAGTTGCGAGGACCGCTAGGATCGACGATCAGGACCAAGTCACCTACCTGTAGTGGTTTCTGTTCTTCGTTCCACTTTTTCCGTGGTCGCAGATCTGGTAGGATTTCCTTTACCCACCTTTGCCAGAACATATCGGCTAATGCTTGTGACTTACGCCAGAGTTTTCTAAGATGAAGGTCAGACTCGTCAAATTTTCCAAGTGTGGGCAGGTTGGAGGAGCCACCTAAAAGAAAATGGTTCGGCGTCAAAGTTTCAGGATCACCTGGATCAACTGAAACGTGCATCAAGGGACGACTGTTAACTATATTTTCGACCTCTGCCAACAAAGTGCTTAGAACTTCTTCCCTTGGTGCTCGCTCTTTGAGTATCACTCGAAGAGATGACTTTACAGAACGAATAAGTCGTTCCCACGCCCCACCCCAGTGAGGACTGGCAGGGGGGATAAATGACCACTGAACGGCATTGTTTGCAGCCACATTTTCTAAAGGCTGAAAATCAATTTCTTTAATAGATTTGCGCAGTTCCGTATCAGAACCTCGCAAATTAGTTCCATTATCCGAGTATAAGTGACTGGGCCAACCACGACGAGCTGCCATACGACGCAACGCCATGATAAGCGAGTCAGATGAAAGAGAACTCACCAACTCAATGTGTACGGCACGTACCGTAAGGCATGTGAACAGGACGCCATATCTCTTGGCTCGCTGCCTTCCAATTGCCACCTCCATTGGTCCAAATAGATCTAATCCACAATGGGTAAAAACTCGTTGGTGATGAGCCATGCGAGCCGCGGGAAGGTCACCCATTCTAGGCACTAGCGGCTTACTTCTTTTAAGCTTGCATGACATGCACCCATGCACAACATACTTTACGGTAGGCCGTAAACGAAGCAACCAGTATCTTTGTTTTACTTCGTTCACCACAGTTTCATGATTTCCGTGGGCGGATATGATGTGGTAACGACGCACTAGAAGTCGTGCCGTCGGATGCTGACCATCTAGTATTATGGGTCGTTTTACTTCTGGACTTATGTCGGAAGCAGCATCGATACGCCCGCCGACACGAAGAATCCCATGCTCGTCTAAGTACGGAGACAAAGTGACCAACTTACTGGTGGGCAGTAAGGGCTTACCCTTTTTTATTGCAGCGATGTCCAAGGGGAAAGAATCTGCTTGGGCTTGCATCAGCAGCAGGCGTTCAGCGTGCTCCATTAATGCGCAGTCTACTTTAACGGTAAGTCCCTTAAACGTTTTTATAGATTTTAGCAAAACCGCAGTTGCGCGCTGCAGTCTAAGAAATGAAGAAAATCGATTCGCATCAGGTACAGGTAACCCAACAGGCACCCCACCAGCTTCACCACTCAATACGGCTACACATTCGGTACTCACCTCACTATTTTTTGTAAATGTGAGATCGACCGGCCACGACTGTTCATCGTCATATAAAAAACGTGGACCGTTAAGCCATTCTTTATTAAACAAAGCAACATCAAATGTGTCCCTTGTAGCTAAGTCAGCAACGTTTAAATTGGTGGGTACGTAACGCCACTCGTGGGATTGAGTTAACTCGTCAATTTCACCTAACCGGTTTGCTACGAATATCTTGTAAGCGCGCGTGTTATTTTTTATCCACTGTAGGACTGTAGTGGAGTCACACCAGAAATAACGGCGCACGGCTTTTATTTTGTGCTCATTAGCGATAGTATCGGCTAACCTCGCAGCCATTAAACATGATTGTAACTCTGCTCGAGGCACAGTTATTGGTTTTACAGGTAAAACACGACATTTACTAGCTACAAATGCAACATGAATTGTTCCGTTATAAATCCAACGCCAATAAGCAACCGCACACATGGCCTTTGTTGATGCATCACAAAAAATATGCAGTTGCGCATTGTTATAATGTGCCGTAGCGATGACCGGTCTCGTAGCATCGTAGCATCTCGTAACGGGCCGCGTAGTCGCAGGCGGCGGCGGCGGCGGCGGAGGAGCGGGGCGCTCGGCGGACGTGGGCTGCGCCGAGCTGTTGTTATTGTATTCCACTTCTCGCTCCGTCTCACTCGCACCTATAGAATTATAGCATCTAGGTATACGTATGTGGTTTATTACCTTAAGTAGATCGATCCATTCGCACCATTTTTTATAAATATCGTCGGGAATAACATCGTCCCACCCGATGTTTGACCGCCACGTATCCTGCAGCATTATTTTTCCTTGAATTGTGAAAGGCGCTAAAAACCCAAAGACATCAAAAATAGACATAATTATACGTAACATTAGTCGCTTTGTAGGCCTTTCCTTTTGCTGAATAATGCTGTCGGGAATTTTTTTCAAGGACAAGTCAAATCCGAGTTCATCATCGGCCGGGTACCAGATAAGGCCTAGCGTGCGTTCTCCTTCAAACTGCTGATCTATTTTAAACCTTACCGCAGCAGTACCTAGGACATCATTTGGTATGCTATGCAGCACGGCCACGCTGTTGCTAGTCCAATTACACATCTCGAAACCACCAGCCCTATAAATATAAGCAATATTTTTTACCATTTCGATTGCAGCCTCCTCGTCTGGTAAGCTTTGTATATAGTCATCTACATAATGTGAGTTGTGAATTGCGTCGACAGCGTCCGGCATTGACGATTGAAAACGCTGTGCATTTTTATTCTTGATGAACTGTGCAATAAAAAGTGAACAGTTGGCGCCAAAGATAAGTGACGTCATAACAAATGTTTTTACAGGTTCGCTGGGTGACTGACTATTTCGCCATAAAAACCGAAGTGCGTCTTGGTCCTCAGGGCGTATTTTCACCCTAAGGAACATGTCCTTAATGTCGCCTGTCACTGCTATTTTATGTTCCCTAAAGCGCAGCATAATACCTAAAAGTGACGACAATAGGTCCGGTCCCTTTAATAAATAGTCATTCAACATCAGTTTTGTCTGCCGCGTCAAACACTAGACGCAACTTTTTTTTATTGGGGTTGTCCACCCCAAAATGTGATAAATACCACGTTCTCGGTTTGACATTAGTGTCAACAAGCTCCTTCGCGTAATCGTTTTGAAATAAATGATTTACCCTTTCCTCATACCTTTCAGCATATCCACTATCCCTTACCATTTTCCTTTCCACCCCTTTTAACCTTTTCAGCGCATTCGAGAACGAGTCGGGCATTGCGCAGCTGTTCTCCTTCCACGGTAACCCTACCTGCCAGCGACCATCCACTAGCTTGGCGGACTGTTCCAGCAGAGCGACAGCGCGAACGTCGTCTACGTTCTCCCGACGTTTCCCAGACACCCCCATCGCATCTAAAGAAAAATACCTTTTTACTTCCTCGTGCAGGTCATCCAGGTCACAGCGTCCAAGGTTCGTCATAGCTAATGTTGCATGCTCGAAGGTGGCGGAGTGGCGGCCAGCGGTCTGCTGCACGCGCTGCGGTACGCGCACACTACCATGAAGGCACCAACCGAGAGGGGTAAGTGTAGCGGACGGCTCATATTTGTTGCCTAACTGAATTTCAATTGGATACAAAAGATGATAATTATCTTGACCTATCAACATTTCAGGCCTTTTATCAAAATTACACACTTTATCTTTTAAATTAAACAATTTAGCATAATTACTTAAGTTAACAAAAGACAAATTTTGAACAGGTAAGTTTAGTTCAGATACACTGCGCGCGCGCACGGAATAAATCTTATTGTCCTTACCAGATAGATTCACAGTCATAACCGTTGTGTCACAAACCAGTTTGTTATCGAGCCACGCGCCATGGACGCGCATAGTTTCCCGGCGGCCGCGCAGCCCTGCGCGCTCTGCCAGGCTGGAACTTATTAATGTTACCGTTGAACCATCATCGAGCATCGCACTCGAATTAATCACACCGTTTGGTCCGTGTATGCGAATAGGCACTACTTTCAATAAAACTTTGTAGTCACTTTCACTGCCACTGATATGAGTGATAACTTCTGACGAGGAGGGCTCAGGCGATGGCGAAGACGGCGCTGTTGGCGGCTGCGGCGGCATCGGCAAGGGGAGGGGGAGGGCGGACTCCTGTGCGCTCGCACGGTGCTCGATGCTAGCGTTGTGATGTCCGGTTACGTAATGAAGCAGTTTATGATGCGCCTGCCCGCAATTATCTTTATCACACAAGGGCGCGGTGCAACTCTGCCGATCGTGGCGTGCGAGTAAACATTTAAAACATAGGCCGCTGCGTTTCACGTATTGCCATCTCACCTTGTTCAAGGACTTCTTGAATTTTTTGCAATCCGTCAATTTATGCTGCGATACACGACAGAAATGGCACTTATCACTGTGTTCGGTTTGTTGCGCTAACACTGTTTGCGTTCGGAGAGGGCCGCCGTCCTGTTGTTTATATTTTTGAAAATCAACTCGCGGGCCCACAGTGCAGCTGTTAGCAGTAGTTGATATTTTCACCGCCTCTTCCTTTAAAAAGTCTGATAAAATTTCCATTCGTGACTTCTTGTTGCCTTTGGAAATAAGCGGGAAACTGTAGTCAGACCATTTTGATATCAACACTGTTGGCATTTTAGACAAAATTATAGATACTAAGTTCATGCCTTGCAGGTATTCGTCGCGACCTACAGCTTGTACAGCAGCAACAAAATTTTGAATTTTCACTGAGAATAACACAATATCTTTGTGATAATCTTGCGATATAGGAGGAATTTTCTTTATATCTTGCATGATCCTGGATATGATAGTGTCAGGGTTGCCAAATCTCAGCTCCAACGTTGAAATTATTTTCTCAGGTTCTGTAGCTGTGATGAGCAGCGATGCGATGGCCTCTTTAGCTGGACCACGCAGACATTTTCGTAATCTCCAAAGGTTTTCTTGGGGGGTAAATTTACACACTTGTGTTGACTCATCGTAGGCCTGTCTAAATAGTAGCCAATCCAAAGGGTCGCCTGCGAAAATAGGTAATTCTTTCGGCGTGCATATACGGCTTAACAGGTTTGTATCCAAGTCACTTTTTGTTCGATTTGCAGAAGCGGCCATTTCCTTCAGTGCAGCGGCGAGCATCTGGATTGTTCCATCAGACGTGCCAGCATCATTAGCGAGCGGCGGCGGACACACTTCAGCCATTGTTACAGCACCATCAGGGGCTGAATGTGCCTGTTCCAGTACTGCCTGGCTGCGATCTAACCACTTCTCCACTTCAACATCGGTACAAGTGCGCTTCTCTGAGTGTGAACTGTATTTTTCATCCTCTAGTTCCGCTAGGTCCGCCTCTAACTTCTTGTCGATCAACTCCATTTGAATCCTAGCTTTTTCACGTGCTGCTTCCAACTCGAGCTGTTTTCTTCTCGCCAACACGGATGACGACGTAGATTTCTTACTCGTAACGGACGCGGGCGGTTGGGCCGTTTCGTGCTTCATGCTGGTGCCCACGATTGGTAAAATCTGTTTACCGTCTTTCCGATAACCACTAGTAGGCTCAGAAAATGCTTGTTTGTGCTCAGGTTGGCCGTCCACTTCGTTTTTTCTCGACTGGCTGCGTGTATGAACCATTTTCGGCGGCGGGGTGTGGTACATAATATTCGGCTCGAAGACCACTTGTAGACAGTGGGAGCCCGCGATAGAAATGAAATACACGCACGAATACTAAAATGAACAATATATTTAACTTTTTGGGAAATTCGGTTACAACACACGAAAAAGCTCTTAGTTTAAGCACGGTTAGTAGCGAACTAAATTAACGTTAAATTTCAAAGATGGAGGTTCACTCACACATACTACCCTCCTTTTTACAATAAAATAATAAATTAAAAATAGATATGAGCGCGTCGCTAACAAAATTATTACTTTAACTCTCTATTAAGTAAAATTATGGGACTATTATTCCCATCAATTGGTGAAACCTTGTCACATTAACATCCACGTTGTCGTGATCCGCAACTAAAAATGTCATGAAACAAGAAAATTCTAATAGGTAATCTAATATAATTAATTATTGAATTATTATTTTTAATAAGATAGGGTCTAGGTATACAAACATTTTACGATTATTTTCGTTTTTGTACCGCCGCGCGGTTAAACTGATTTTTTGACACATTTATAAATGTAATTTCTTTAGAAAAGTTTATGTTTAGATATTTAAGATAAATAGGGCTGTTAAAACATATTTTTTATAAGGCATAATCTCGTGGTTTTATTGTAGGCATAGATTTTGTAGGTTTTTTTCTTATTTTTCTTTTTTTTGCGCTGAACTTTATTTTTTTCTATGAACTAGTAAAAATGTTGTTGCAGAATTGAATTTCTCATCCTTGAATTATATGAAAACGATACCAAATACGACCTATTAGTGACATGATTAAAAAATCCTATCCAAATTTACTGAGCCAAAATACCGCCGCGCTTTGCAAATGTTTTTTTTTGACACATTTATAAATATATTTTTTTTGGAAAAGTTGATGTTTATATATTTTAGATAAACAGGGCTGTTTAATTATATTTTTTTTATAAAGCACAATCTCGTGGTTTATTTGTAGGCATAGATTTTGTAAGATTTTTGTTTTCTTATTTTTCTTTTTTTGCGCAGAACTTTTGTTTTTTCTATGAACGAGTGAAAAAATTGTTCCAGAAATGAATTCCTCGTCCTTAAATTATATGAAAACGATACCAGACATGACCTATTTGCTAAACTTATGGATATATGGATGTAAAAGTACAGCGTGGTAGAAGGGACCTCTCCCCCCCACCCCTGGCTACCACCATGGTGGTACCACGTGGGTACAGGGCTAAATCAGCTTAGATGACCACAAAGAACGCCTGTGCCAAGCGGCTTCCTTTGTTGACGATCTGCAAGGTCCCCATACAAATGATGCCACTAAATACTGCACTATTTGATAAAATACAGTTACTTTGCATGTTGAATTTTCTTCTTGACCATCACGATAAGCTAAAAAAATACATTTTGTAAACAAAGCTTTTCCTTTATTACAAGTTTTACTTTTAGTTTAGTTGATTCTAAAACAAACTTTGCCTGACGCAAATTGTGCTGTCGGAATGCCACTACCTCTCTCGGCTATTCGACGTGACTATGCGAGTGTCGAGTGCGTTAATATTCAATCGATAGTGTGAACTCCGCCTAAGGGTGACAACTACTGTATACGAATGTAATTGACTGACCAGACATTATTTTTATTTATTTTTTATTTTTTTACGAAAATGATTTAGAATTGAAGCTTTAAAAATGCCAACGTTGATTTATTAAAAGTAATATTTATTATAAACTAGCTGCCCCGCCCCGGCTCCGCACGGGTGGCGCCATCTACATATTAGTTATATTGCGATATAAAATGACGGAAAAGAGAAAAACTGCTTTTTTAACTTTGCGTACAAATTTATTGTTTTTCTTTTAATAAGGTTTTGGTTTTATCGTTCAGAATTAGCGCGATTCGGCCCGGGTGACCAACGTTTTGGGCTTCTGCCTTTGGTCTCTTTCCTTCTATATTCACGTTATGACATTCGACTTATTTTTAACCGACTTCAAAAATTTGAAAAGGACGAGGTTATCTATTCGTCGCGTATATATTTTTTTATATGTATGTACACCGATTACTCAAAGACGGCTGAACCGATTGAAATGATTCAAACGTTATAACATGAGGTTTGTTTCCAAGTTGGTCCCAATTTTGAAATTTTGAAATCGGTAAAGTAGTTTTCAAGTAATCTTGAAAATACGGCCTTTTTTGTTACCGTTTTATATGAATCGAGACGGATTTTCAACCATTACTTTTTTGTTTATGAACCGATTTAGATGATTCTTTTTTTGTTTGAAAGAAGACACTTTAAGAATGATACCATATTAATTTCATTGGTATTAGACTATGAATTTTCAAGATACACGAGGGAACTCCTCAAAATCAAATAGGAACTGTACAGTGATTAAAATATTGGTAGGTTTATGAAAATCAAAAACAAGTTAAGTACCTATCTATTGTAAAGGACATTCTGGACTAGAGTTGAACTGCGAAGGCTCAACGGAACTCGTGGAAATTGAGTTACTCGGGGTATACCATTGAAAATTTTTAAACATTATAACGTTTTATTTTATAAAATCATCTCTTACATAGGTAGGTACCTGCCACAAAAAAGTTTAAAATAAAAAAGCTTTTTAAAAAAAGCACAACCTCCTTCAAAAATCTTAAACACAGCTCTTTAAAAAGCAAGAAATAATGTTCAAATCGATTTCCTAATTAAAACACGTCTATTGAAGTCGGGTAGGGCTTTTACAATATAAACAATACAATAAGTAAAAAAATTACTTCCAGCTCCACCCGACTTCAATAGACGTGTTTTCATTAGGAAATCGATTTGAACATTATTTCTTGCTTTTTAAAGAGCTGTGTTTAAGATTTTTGAAGGAGGTTGTGCTTTTTTAAAAAAGCTTTTTATCTAATAAAGTAGCTGATTTAGAAATAAGAAAAACTGAATTTTATTATCTGTATTCTCATAGATTAATTTACAAAAATTCCTTAGAATTAGATAAAACAGCATTAATGTGCCGCTGTGTTCGTAGATCGTCTACTCTCGGGTATTTAGCACAGCTATGCGATCTCGGTGGCGTGAATATTCAATCGATAATGTGCACCGTGCCTAACAATGTACATTGAACGCATAATTTATGATAACGCGTCGTTTTGTCGAGAAATATTTTTAATACCAGTGTACTTAAAATCCATGAAATCTGTTGTAGACTTCACTATTGAAGAAATAATCATTAATATTTTGACCATCTCAAAACGTTATTTTTGCAATGCTTCCGTTATCAGGTTGGAATAGAAGGATGTAAGTCTCTCCATTGCTCTGTTCATCTGTTAACCAGATAACGATTATTTAATACCAACCAAGGGTCTTAAGTAAGTCAAAAGTATTTACTTACTTTTCAAACACATAAAGTGTATAGATAGTTCCATGTAAAAAAATGTAAGTGACTTACTTGAGTAGCCTTCGCCGAGCATAAGAAGCGCGGGGCCTATTCCGTAGGAGCTCAGCGCTTCCATTTCTGACGGAAGATGTTGGTGTTGCCTGCGAACAAACAATAGTGTTCAGCAAACAATAGCTTTTATCTGGCTTAAAACTTCATCATATCAGCCGCACGACACCCACTCTTGGGTATAGGCCTCCCCCAAGGATCTCCACGACGATCGGTCCTGCGCTGCCCGTATCCAGCGACTTCCTGCGACCTTCACCAGATCGTTGGTCCACCTTGTCAGGGGCCTACCCTTGGAGCTTCTTCCAGAGCGCAGTCGCGCCGTTTCAGAACTTTTTCGCCCCAACGGCCATCGGTTCTTCTCGCTACGTGTCCCACCCACTACCACTTCAGTTAAGCAATCTTTCGAGTGATGTAGTTACTTTGGTTCTCCTACGGATCTCCTCATTTTTGATCCGATCATGCAAGGAAACGCCGAGCATGGCTCTCTCCATTGCACGCTGGGTGACCTTGAGCCTCCTTATGAGACCCATAGTTAGCGACCACGTTTCACTGCCGCAAGGCTTAAACTTATGATGCCTTTTTTATTCTCTGAACACAGCACCAGTATTAATAAACGTGACAATTTGACAAAATATCATGACAATTTTGTATCCATTGCGTTAATTAATTTGAAAATAGTACAAACTACTCATAGCTACACCGCAACGCAAACCAAATTGTCATTTTAATTTACAATTGTCACGTCTATTAAATATGGCCCAGGGCCCTACTTCACCAAGTCGACATTGTCAGTGACATAATAATATGTAGGCTAATTTTACAACTGTCGTAACTTTAATTAGGGACAAGTATGTTCTGAAACAGAGATATTTTTTACATGTCGACATATTAGTAGATTTATCAGTGATTCTTGACATGAGATTGGAGCTGAGTCAAGTTTGCGTGACAATTGTCGACTAGACTTGTAAAAATTATCGACTGTTTCTCAACATAATTGTCCCTTATTAAAGTAAAAAAGACTCTAAAAATTGCCGACATATGTCACTGACAAATATCAATTTGGTGAAATAGGGGCCTGGTCTAATTTCAGTCCACGTTTCAGAATAAGGAAGTAACAAAACATTTCTTTATTTCCCAAAATACAAAAATAGTTTGAGGTTAGGCAGCCCCAGAAAGTAATGGAATAATTGTGTTGGGGTGCCTCGCTCTTAACCTTAGTGCCTGATTTCTAGGTGGGAAATAATCTAAGTAATTCAGTAAAAAATGGTAATGGTAACGGTCTAATACCCTATAGATAAGAATGTTATAATAACCTTTTAAATACACCCTGCTTTCATGATATCAAATATTCAAGTTCACATTTATCCACTACAAGGATTTCCTTTTATACACGCAATTACCGCGGTAAGTGATTCAGTTTCTTAAGTGCATTTAGTGTAAGTGCAGAGAATAAATGTGAGGTAGTACGATTAAAATAAACGCCGCAAATATACTTAAGCGCGATCGAGACCACATCCCAATGAATGCAAATTCATTAGAGCGTTAAAGCTCCGCCGGTGCGGCTCTAACGACGTTGGGGTTCCGCTTTTTAAGAATATTTTATTCACATTTTAGATTCAAATAAATAAAGTACTTATAGGAGTTGTATTTGTATTGTATTGTATTGTATTGTATTGTATGGTATTGTATTGTATGGTATTGTATTGTATTGTATTGTATTGTATTATATTATATTGTATTGTATTTGTTACTGGAAGGCCGAGCTGCGAATCTTATTTCATCTGGATGGCTACACGTTTACGTCAGTCGCGGTATTTTCGCGAATTTTCACACCACAAAATGTGTCGAGTGTGTTCAAAAGCTCACCCTGTAGTTACGACTCGATAAATAGATAAGCTGGCATATATTTAAAAAATCCATGAAAAGCTTATGAGTATATTAATATTGCATATTTTTTATTATTTTCCAATCCAACCATAAAAACCTGTAACGGTTCAAAACTGAACATGCTATTTTATCTCAAATATTTTTCGAATTTTGTTTCATATTGAGCATAATATTATTTAACTATCGAACAAGTTATTATAATAAAGAGTAGTTCAGGTTTTGAGTTAGCAATAATGTCGGAAGTTCTTTTAATCTTTCACGGCGCTAAAATTCAAATATTAGTCTCTGTCTAGGTAACGACGCTAATAGGCCTAAAATTTATTTATATTTATTATTGTTTATTTATCAAATTTTATTAGAGCCTCTCGAATATCATTATAATAGTTTATTTTAGAAGATTACTTAAAAAAGGATTGAATTCGGTGTTAATTATTTCTGTAAGTTGTCAGTAGTGTCACACCACGTGATGTGTTTTAGCTAAAGAACGAAATTAAATATAGTAGGTCATTCCAGTGGATCAATCGATGAGAAATCGATTGCCAGATGGTAACTGAGGGTCGCAAGGCAAGTCCCATATCCTTTGCCAAATCATAGTTGTAAATTTAAATTTTGTTTTAGGAAATATTAGACATTAGTTAGATTTGGGGGATGAATGCAAGTTTAGTTGGTTTGGAGAATTTTGTAGCGGATCTAGTACATTTTGTTAATCGTAGGCGGTATTTGTTTAAATTAGGGTATTTTGTTATACCATGCCTTTGCTTCATGACACAGTTAAATTGGAGATTTTAAATTAAAATTGAAGTTTAATTTGATTTTATAATATGGTTTGATGTTCAGAGATAATACAGAGAGAGAGAAAAGAAATGGAACAATGTTTTATTCTGGGCGGAGTTTAGTTGACAGTTTAGTGGTAAATTGAAGACTCGAATTGTAAAATAAAAGGGGAGATAATTAATTAATAGAAATATTGTAAGGATGAATCTAGAAATATTATTAAAAAACATAAACAATAGTTATTGAAGGTGTAATAAGAAAGTATTTCATGGGAAAATGTGGATGGAGCCTAATAAAGTTTGTCTTGTCGTTGGGTGTTGTACGAAGAAAGATTGATATGAAGTTTCTTCGAAAGCGGGATTTTATGCTGCAGGTTTATAATTCAAATGAGGGTAGGCATTTAGAAAATGTAAAAGTAGTCGGATGAGTGTTGCCAGTTAGGGTTTTTAAAGTACCAACATTGTGATGCTAAATTGATCGGAAATTTTAGGTTTAATTGGACCGAATACTTAATGGAAAATGTTGTAATACGTATTTTAGCAAATTGATTCTAGAGGTTATGATATTTTGGGGAAGGCGAGATAAAAAGATTGAAAAGTTGGATTCTAATTATAGCATATGGGAGGTTCAATTTGTTGTGAATATAAGATTCGTATTGATCAGAGTTCTATGATTATAGTACAATAATTTCATATGATTCTGGATGAGTACGCTGAATATTATTCAAAGTTGTTAATTTTGTTAGAAATGATGTAAGGGGGAAAACTTGTTGATTTATTTATGATTGAAACGTTGTTTCATACAATTGTATGAATTGTTTAAATCAAATGTAGATGAAATGTCAGTATAAAGAAATATTTAGGTAACAGATTAATTTTAATTTGGTTACAAATTGAGTGGCATTGTGCGCTTGAGTATAGAGAATCTTGAAGATAGGAGGTTATTAGTTAGTTGAATTGTACGTTGAAATTATTGATTAGTATAGGGGTTCATTTTGTAAGATTAGCAATTTAAATATTATATTTACAAGTTGAGTAAAACAAAACTGAATTCTCCCCATTTTTGAAGGAGAAGGGAAAATTTTAGGAATAATTTATGTAAAGTAGGGAAATGAAGGTAGGTAAAAAAGATGCTTAGGTCGTGTGGGGTGAGGTTCCTGGAGTGAGTGAATGATTTTGGGGGGCTATAAAAGACGTGGCTCGAGGGGAATCGCTCTCTTTACTTTCTTCGTCGTCAACGTAGCATCAAGTGGAACCTCGGTAGAAGCCGTCGATACCCCCTTTGTAAGAAAGATTCGAACAAGTAGTATTTTTATAACGCAAGAAAACAGCAAGAAGTCAGGAAGAAAGTGTTTAATTGAGGTTTTGACGTATAGGTCCGCAACCGGGTGCGAGTCTTTTGCATATACGCTTTAATTAGGGCTTATATGGTATAAGTAAGCTTGAAATTAAAGTAGGTAGATTTTGTTTGCGAATTTTCATAAAGTAAAGTAAATTTCCCAATAAATCTAAGAATTTTCCGAATCAAATTTGTTTGAAATTTATATAAGCAGTTGGGAAACGATAAAGGGGGGTTTGATTTTGAATAAATATCATTAGTTTTGTGTCTCTAAGGGGCGTTCGGTCAATCCTCAAGGGGTTAGGTAAAATAGTCTGGTATGTGGCGTATCAGACGGGCATCAAAATTTCTAGATTGCCTAGCTAGTCACATAAGTGTACCGAATGTGTCCCATCTCTAGCAATCCGACGGTCCGAAAGGAGTTGAGAATCTAATTCCGTGCTAGCGTTGGTGTCCCGAGGATTCGGTATACTTATTCCGCTGTAGGTGCCTATTTGTTCCCTCCCAATCAAATTTGGCCACGTACAAGCTGCTAGGAGAGAGATAGGCGAGTCATGCTTGCTCACGCTGTACAGATTCAGGGCTTCGGTGATGGGGTAAGCATCACAAATATTGCATAGGAAATCTAAATTTAGTCGCTGGTAGGCAGGTAAACTCATTAGGTTTATAAATTCATTGTTAGGCGCGTAGGAACAGTAGGTTAGGTTTGCATCTCAAGGCGGGAGGGAAACTTGGATGCTGGTAAAAGATTGGACGTTCTCAAGAAGGTCGAGCTGTCAGCAAGGTAACAGCAGTAACGTTAGATAAGCTAGGAACTCTTATATAGGCAAAGGAGAGGTAGGTCATTTCGCAGTGTATCAGATTTAGGTAGGCCGCAATTAGGTTGGTGTACGACAAAATGGCTGTCGAAGCGAAACATAGGCAGGTGGTGTCGAGAATGGTATCAACAAGATGGCTGCCGCAGGTCATTCAGTGGTACATAGGAACTTGACTAGGGTGTGATGAGGTAGGATGATTTAGGAACAGAATCTAGGAAGCGCAGAAGTGTTAAATATAGTGAACGAAAGGTTATGTGAAACTACTGGGTAGGATCCGAAGGAAAAGTATCAATCTTCTATAGTAGGCGCCTTAACAAAGATCTATTAATGCTTTGATTCAGTGTTGTGAATAATTATTATAATGTGCTCAATTGAGTAGACTTTGCAAGCTTCAGTAGTACCTACAGTTTGATTTACTATTAATTAGAGCTAGACAAATTCTTCTGTTAATATTGGATAATGATTTAATAGTGAAAGTTGAATCATAAATAAAGAATGATTATTCATCCTTGATTTGGATTGGTAAAATTGAGCCTGTTTTCAATTGGTCGTTTACAGTTGAGATAATCCGTTTTGGTGATTGTGGGAGGAATACTAAAACAAGATCTGGGCGTATGGAATAATCCCGTGTTACCATTAGACTAATGTTGAATCACAGTTTATGGAACACTAGATCATAGTTTGAGTAAACCTTTCAAATTAACAGAATGAAGGATATAACTAACAGTGAGATAATACTTTGAAAAGTATCTACCTACTATGAAAATATTATATTATTTAGTGAATACATTAAATTCACAAATAATAAGTTCCACATATTATCTGAGTTCAAATAATACAACTAGGTTCAACCAACTCAATTTGAGGATGAAAGAAATAGAATTTTATTGATATCAAATATTGCCTAGTCTACTCAACATTTAATTGAAATATCGCCTTTAACTTTAAATGAAATGAACTGAAGTCAATTCGGTTTATGGTTGTATATTTATAATTTAGCCGAGATTAAAGTATGAAGAATCCGTCATAGAACTTTATTACCTTGTTTAGAATTGTCTTTCCTTCAGAATATGAGAACTATCAGTGTCCCAAGTAAATGGATAGTAATGTTGTGTCCATCTGTTTTAATGTTAAACAATCATACTAGAATTATTTATTAAAGCAAAAAAAAATTGTAATTCAGCCATCACAATTGAAGGAGAATTCTTCATTGTGAAAACTGATAGTTCGCTTGGGAGCATTTTGCTCCGTCCTCTTTTGTAGAAACAGACTGACAAAGACCAAATATCTTAATATAATAAACTTACTAAGTAAAGTTATCATGAAAAAAACATGGCTGGCCAGAAGGGAGTTGCCCACGTCCGGTGTCGAAACTCATTGTATAGAGCGGGGAGGAGCTTTGTACCTTAGCTGGCAAAACCACAATTGCATATCCACTACTTGTACAATAACTTAAGAAAGTAAAAGAATCCTTATTTAAAAGCGTTGAGGGTTTTATTATACTTTGATCTCAGGCGACTATAACTTCTTAACTTATCTCAAATTATCTCTCTTATCTTAATGAATTAAGTTGACAATAGATAATTTACATTATTTAGAATAACGTCATACATGACCTATAATTTGACACTTGGCAGCGGAAGAGAATTATCCAAATTTAACTTTTCTCTATAACCCGACTTACCTATTTTTACCTTACAGTCTATTATGGTTGAACATACCCTCTTTTACCTTATAACAATACTCCATTTAACTCATAAATTCACTTTGATCATTTCCTATCAACATAGGTTTATTTCACTCATACTTACTTCATCAATGGAACGTAGTTGGGAACGTTTTCCCCTCTATTTATAGTATTCCCATTTATTGACACTAAAGAACTATGGGGTTTCCCTTGGTAGTATGACAAATATTAAGAATTAGTATGAAATTAAAGTAGGCTCACTTAGGAAAAATACAGACTTAATTTCTATTTCTCTGGTTGTATCAATAGAGCAATATCTTTCATTTAGTGATATTTTCTTTTAGAAATAAATGTAATAGCAGGAATAATTAAGACTTAGTAATAAAAGCGAATACTTCTATTGGAAAATGAAAATCAATACTAATCACACTTTTAAAAGAATTTGGGTTCACTAATTATCACATCCAGGGTTCCTCCATTAGACATTCACAGGTCCTCTCAGATCACGCAAAGCTTGTTAGTAAGGTTCTTTGTAGGTTAGTTAAGGTTGAATAAAGTAAACTTAGTAAATTGCGTTTTGGAGGTTATTTAATCCAGTAAAATTAGGTTCCAGTAGTTTAGTTATAATCAACGGTAAATAGTAAGCGGATTTTGATTGTCCTCCTGTCCTGTAGGTTATAAGGTTTCCACTTAGGTTTTAGTTTCTTTCATAGGCCGTGATCATCTAGATTTATTCCATTCTTGTTAGGGCAACGGTTACATCATAGGTGCCGTGAGACCAGGATGTCATATTATTATTGCGAATCTTCAGGTTTTGTGTGGTTTGGGAGTGAGTGACTGTTAACAAGTGAGATTGTGACAGTCACATTTTGTTGCGGTGAAGTGGGTATAAAGGTTTGATATGTTAAAACACTGATTTTCTTTTCCAATGGTTGTTAAGTTATCATTCTGGTACGAGTTATGGCGATTAACTTGTCACTTTGGCTGGTCCTTGAAACTTTCGTTTTGCGGATCATTTGTAAGATCTTAGTTAAATATCTCTGAAAACAAATATACAAATAACCACTGTTTTAGGACAAATTTTGTAAAATATTTTCGATACATATAATGTTTTCATTGTCATTATAGTGCTGCCAAAACTATCGACGCCTCTGATACCTTATCGATATTTACGTAAACTATCGACACTTAGGTTAACTGTATTGCATTTGGTTCTATAGTCACCTTACACACTACGTTTGGTTACAATGATACAATTATGCAGCTAAATCATTGCTTGTTCATACAGTATAGTCTCGGTTAAGGTAAATTGCGTAGTTAAGCAAATCGTATCGCGATAGTTTTTATTGATATACACTATCGATAATCGATATAAATATTTTCCCAGTTCCGGTTTATCTATTCAAGTCAAATTTATTTTACTCTGTTCAAAGGTCCGCATCAAGGTCCGACCGAATCCACTTTTCGGCCATGGACCGAGATCGATTTAAAAATTGAATTCTGACTCGGATTTTATTCACTGATATGATTAAGTTAGAAAAAAAAAAAGGGACTTTTTTATAGATTACCACATATACGATTTTAAATGTATAACTAAGGACAACGAGAGCTTGGCGGTTTCTTATCAATCATATGTCAATACGCATCAATATTGTCATCAGGTGTCAAAGATAATTGACAAAATAATAGCATAAATCACTTTGGGGATCAATACTTCCAAACTTTTGTTCTTCTTTTGTTTATACCTAATAAATAAAGCAGATCATAGGATATGTTCGATTATAAAATTCTAGTCGTGTTAAATTGATGATTGCGAAGTAGGATGACGGTGATAGGTGGACTGTCAATTGAATTTACGGCTATAGCGAAATCATAGGTGCTTTGTTGTGTCAAAGCTATGATTCTTAAAGAAAAAAAAATGTATGGTCACACGTGTGCACACTTTTATTTATTTTTTATCACTCGTAAAATCTAATAAATTGCTCGAAAGCGTGGTTGATAGGACACGGGATTTGTAGTAATTTTAGTAAATGTATACGCACGTGTGCGTAACATTGTCTGTGTAACTTTTAGTAATAATGTGTTGTTACGTAAATGGCTGAATGTGAATAAGGTCAGGAACGCGGCCAAAGAAATTACATGTTATCGATTTCCGAACGAAACGTCAACTTGGGTATATTCCGGATCGCGATAGAATCGATGTCAGCGCTCACGTTATCTGTCAAACCCATACAAAATCACCGACTCGGAACGCATTTTAGTATGCTGTCATCGATTTTGGTGTGATTCGGAATGCAGCCCTTGACAGATTCCTACTCTTTGATTTTAATGACATATATAATGAGTTTTTGTTTATGCCAATAAGGTTAAATTATATTTTGTAAGATTTCAGCGTTAATTAACAGTGAAAATGATAAGAAGGGTGTTAAAGGGGAGCGATGAGAAAACGAGTAATCCTTTGTTTGTGTTGTTTCGTTAATCGGTGGTTTTTTTAACAAAAATACTTTGCTATTGTTGAATAGTTTCATATTAGCGATTCAGGTTGTAGTTCTGTTTGAGTGACAAAGTGCATTGGAATTTTTACATTGAACTAATGAAGAGGTACATAATTGTGTTCTCGAGTTGAGGTCAATGGTTGTTAGCTCTTTATTCGGTGAGTAAAATTTTAGTTTCAGTCATTTCAGTTAACTAGAATAACATGTAAATACCATTGCAAAGAGAAAGATTCAATTGCGTGTTTACAATTTGATTGTGTGTTAGGAAATTGATAATGGCAAGCTTGATATGAGATTAGGGGTTAGTGACTGTTACTTTATTAATAACTGTACGATAAAAGGGACATAAGGGTAATGGTGGCATATGCCAATGGAAAAGTAACTATGGAAGTGGACATGCAGAAGGTTCTGTCCATAATTATTTTATAGGTATACGATAACCGATTAACTCTAAGCAATTAAGAAGGATTGACGTTTTGTCATTGGCAGTTTGAGAGATGAAATCCGTCGTTGCCTTTATCACGTTTGTGGTTAACTTAATATTATACGATTGATGCGTTAGTTAATAGGAACGGCAGTAAAGTTTAGTAATACTGAAGTCGTGGAGAAATTTAGGGTTAGTGAGTGTTGTAAGATAATTCTAGATTCAACTTACAAAGTTACAAAAAAAAAAATATTAGCGTATAATGTAATAAATAGTTTTAGAGTTTGGGTGTTATCGCTAACTTCTGAATAGTAATAGTGAAGTTAGAGGGATATTAGTAGCATAAAATGATGGGGTCGTGAAATATTTTCATAAACTTTTAAAATTGAAACTAGAAAACTTAGTATGTGGTGATTAGATTTTAGTTTAACTTAGTAACCTACCTTTGAGATTGTACTATTGAAGGGATCGTGATCGTTTAAAATTTAAGTTAGTCATTTATAGATTATCATTTTGAAATATTTATCCGAGGTGAATTGATTTTGAGACTAATCGTCATGACTTTCGAAAATTATCTAACTGGGGGTCGTTGTAGAACTAGTTACTAAGACATTTTAGTTGTGGAAACAATGTTGAGAAAGTTGGCTAGGGAGGTATAAGGTGTGGGGATTTAATGATAAAAGGAGAGTTTAAAATATTTAAATCATGTAGAATAGTAATGGTAGCAAAGAATGTGATTGACGTTTTTCTGAGAATTAGATATTTAATTCGAAATGATTAGTTTCAACATTTACATAAGTCGAGTATTAGGGAGCGTGGTTTTGTGGATTCCAAGGCGGTGGATTTTTTAAAACCAAATTAGCACGGGTACTATATTTTAATTTATTTGAAGATCTGATCTTGCAACCAGAAAGACAAGAGGAGTTGCAAGAGCTATCGTAGAAATTAAGTTTCTTTAGGGTAAACTGGGTAGAGTTCGGACTCGAGTTCGTTGCGCACTCAAGTGTTATGAATCATTTGAGAAGTAAAGGTAGGGTTAGGATATAGTTTAAATTATTCCTAGACTAGTAGTGGAGATGTTAAGGTTAGGAATGGGGTAATGTTTGGTTGATACTAACATTTATGTAAGTGTAATTTTTGGTGAGGAGACTATAAGTAGAATTGATATGCGGGTATTTAGGTCGGTATTGTTAGTTTAAATATTTCGCACATGATGTTCGGCATGGTGTTGACTGGAAAGAATTGAATTTTGAGTTATTTATATATTCGGAATCAGCAGTTTTCTGTACAATCTAGTAAAATTGTCGTAGCCTTAAGTCGTTTGGATTGCATTTAGAGATGGTGTTGTTTGGTACCGAGGCTATTAAAACATAAGTTAGTGTTACATCTCAAACTAACACACCAAATTAGAAAATCCTTACTAATATTATAAATGCGAAAGTCCGTTTGTTTGTTTGTTTGTTACGCCTTCACGTCTTAACTACTGAACCGATCATCATAAAATTTTGCATAGGCTTTGTTAGGGGTACAGAAAAGGACATAGGGTAGCTTTCATCCAGAAAGAAAAGTACAGATCCCGAGGGATAGCAAAAAACTGTTCACGCAGACGAGATCGCGGGCGGCCTCTAGTTATTTATAAATGTGAGCGTATTAACTGTGACGTGATACCGTTTTGCCTGTCAAATTTAATATAAAATCAATTGTTATTTTGAGTTATTACTGGTTTTGGCCTATACTCAGCAGTGGGTGTCGTGCGGCAGATATGATGATGATGATTACTGTTTTGCTTGTTTATTTTAAATTTAGTTCTTTTTAGTCAATACTCTTTGCGCTCTAGAAGTCTAGGTGGTTTTAGAAAGTAGCTTGAATATCCTTATATATTAATCTTAAGACTTTATTTTTAAATTATACAAAATAGAATAATGTAGCTTTTAACAATATACGATCAGGCTATAAATATTTCACAGTCAGGAACTAAAATTTTCTAAATCCTTGAAACACTATCTCAAGGATAAGTTTTTTTGAGTTGAGACTATGTTGGATGTCGTGTGCGGTTTGATGAAGGTCTTGTAGCTTAACTAGATACAGGTAGTGATTTAACATGTGTTTCGGAGCTTTACTAGTTTTAGGTAGTGGTATAGAAAGTAGTTTGGAAGATCTTTGGTATAGTTTAAGAGTAGAATAGTTTAAGACTTTAGGTATAGGTTATAAAAAGAAAAGCCACCAACACACAATTTTTTTTTCCGGGGGGGAATTTTTTTTTGATTAAATATAGGTATAGGCAGTCGTTAAGATGATATAGATCTAGGTAGTTGGCAGGAGGTCCGACTGTGTTTAGGCAGGGTTATGAAGAGGAAAAGGCATATACAGTTAAATATACCATAATTAAAATTGATAATGAGTCAGTTACATGAAATAAGTTCATATATAAAGGGGTAGTTTAAAGTTTTACGTTAACGTAAGTTTGAAATGTGTTTTGATAGAGAACACCTTGTTTAATGTGGGAGGAGTGTAAAGCGTAGTGTATTAAGTGCGTGATATAAGTTTTTTTTTCTTTCTCTCTCTCTTTTCTCTTTCGTAAAGTGTTTGAGATAATACATTTTTGCAAATGTTACATATAATTTCTTCGGGTGACAGTCAGCGTATTGAGTCTAACACGGTATAATTAATCTCTATACAATTTAGTTATTTATATTTGCATTCAGGGTGTAGTTATGATATAATCTTAGGTGGCGTGAATGTAGGCTAGTGAATGAAGACAGTGAATGCAGCGTAATAAGAACAGATGAATAGAATGAGAATCTAATATAGGTTATGAGTATGATTGGAATATTAATTTTAAAGGTTGATTAGAATGAGAGTTAGTGTGAATTAAGAGTAGATGCTAAATTTAGATTCTATATGGAGGGCTTTGGATTATAACATATGTGAAACCTGAATGCAAGCTTTATTATTGATTCAAGAGATAAGACCACCACACTGCTTTAGCGCTTCGTTTGTGCTTGCGGCCGGACTGGCGTTCTAGAGTTGACAACTTGAATTTTGTACAGTAGGACTTTTGGTGTTAGGATAGAGAAAAAAAAGATGAGAAAAACGAACACTGTTGATGTTTGTGATTGTCCTGGTGTGAACAACTGTCCGAAATTCGTACTACACAAGAAGCTAAGAGCTATGAATTGAACTCGACAACTGCACACTCTCCAAGGCGATATTAGGGTTGTTCTAGAGTCTTAAGTAAGCTTTTGGAAATATAGGGTCATTGTATAGGCTCACTTCGAACCGACGGAGTAGGCCCTGTTGGCAAGAAAGGAGTAATACTTGATTATGGAAGGGTACAATGCACAAATATGTAGCGTCATACGCAGACTTTTTCATAAGGTTAGAAAAAGACTTATTTGTCCATGTAGGCTTACTAGGAGCTGTGGATTCACAACCCACACCTTACCGTGATTTTGTACGACTCTGGTGTTGAATATGCATAAGACGGAATTGGCAAAAGTCACATAAAACTTAAAACTCGCTTGATAACTTTTCAATATTGTCTTGGTTTAAATACACTCTACAATCTAAATCTCATTTACATTAGGGTTCACCCAACAATTCTTTGATCTTGGAGAAATAATAATGGTTAGGGTTATTAAGGGGATGGGTTTTTTTTATACAAAAGGGATGTATGAGTAAAAAATTGAGGAATAAGAGTAGAGACGGAATAAATATTTGAGAATTGAGAAGGAAAATCCTACTCCGGATCCAATACGTAGTCTTGTCACCTGTGCAGGATTTTGGGGTCGAGCTGTAACGGTTCAAAACTGAACATGCTATTTTATCTCAAATATTTTTCGAATTTTGTTTCATATTGAGCATAATATTATTTAACTATCGAACAAGTTATTATAATAAAGAGTAGTTCAGGTTTTGAGTTAGCAATAATGTCGGAAGTTCTTTTAATCTTTCACGGCGCTAAAATTCAAATATTAGTCTCTGTCTAGGTAACGACGCTAATAGGCCTAAAATTTATTTATATTTATTATTGTTTATTTATCAAATTTTATTAGAGCCTCTCGAATATCATTATAATAGTTTATTTTAGAAGATTACTTAAAAAAGGATTGAATTCGGTGTTAATTATTTCTGTAAGTTGTCAGTAGTGTCACACCACGTGATGTGTTTTAGCTAAAGAACGAAATTAAATATAGTAGGTCATTCCAGTGGATCAATCGATGAGAAATCGATTGCCAGATGGTAACTGAGGGTCGCAAGGCAAGTCCCATATCCTTTGCCAAATCATAGTTGTAAATTTAAATTTTGTTTTAGGAAATATTAGACATTAGTTAGATTTGGGGGATGAATGCAAGTTTAGTTGGTTTGGAGAATTTTGTAGCGGATCTAGTACATTTTGTTAATCGTAGGCGGTATTTGTTTAAATTAGGGTATTTTGTTATACCATGCCTTTGCTTCATGACACAGTTAAATTGGAGATTTTAAATTAAAATTGAAGTTTAATTTGATTTTATAATATGGTTTGATGTTCAGAGATAATACAGAGAGAGAGAAAAGAAATGGAACAATGTTTTATTCTGGGCGGAGTTTAGTTGACAGTTTAGTGGTAAATTGAAGACTCGAATTGTAAAATAAAAGGGGAGATAATTAATTAATAGAAATATTGTAAGGATGAATCTAGAAATATTATTAAAAAACATAAACAATAGTTATTGAAGGTGTAATAAGAAAGTATTTCATGGGAAAATGTGGATGGAGCCTAATAAAGTTTGTCTTGTCGTTGGGTGTTGTACGAAGAAAGATTGATATGAAGTTTCTTCGAAAGCGGGATTTTATGCTGCAGGTTTATAATTCAAATGAGGGTAGGCATTTAGAAAATGTAAAAGTAGTCGGATGAGTGTTGCCAGTTAGGGTTTTTAAAGTACCAACATTGTGATGCTAAATTGATCGGAAATTTTAGGTTTAATTGGACCGAATACTTAATGGAAAATGTTGTAATACGTATTTTAGCAAATTGATTCTAGAGGTTATGATATTTTGGGGAAGGCGAGATAAAAAGATTGAAAAGTTGGATTCTAATTATAGCATATGGGAGGTTCAATTTGTTGTGAATATAAGATTCGTATTGATCAGAGTTCTATGATTATAGTACAATAATTTCATATGATTCTGGATGAGTACGCTGAATATTATTCAAAGTTGTTAATTTTGTTAGAAATGATGTAAGGGGGAAAACTTGTTGATTTATTTATGATTGAAACGTTGTTTCATACAATTGTATGAATTGTTTAAATCAAATGTAGATGAAATGTCAGTATAAAGAAATATTTAGGTAACAGATTAATTTTAATTTGGTTACAAATTGAGTGGCATTGTGCGCTTGAGTATAGAGAATCTTGAAGATAGGAGGTTATTAGTTAGTTGAATTGTACGTTGAAATTATTGATTAGTATAGGGGTTCATTTTGTAAGATTAGCAATTTAAATATTATATTTACAAGTTGAGTAAAACAAAACTGAATTCTCCCCATTTTTGAAGGAGAAGGGAAAATTTTAGGAATAATTTATGTAAAGTAGGGAAATGAAGGTAGGTAAAAAAGATGCTTAGGTCGTGTGGGGTGAGGTTCCTGGAGTGAGTGAATGATTTTGGGGGGCTATAAAAGACGTGGCTCGAGGGGAATCGCTCTCTTTACTTTCTTCGTCGTCAACGTAGCATCAAGTGGAACCTCGGTAGAAGCCGTCGATACCCCCTTTGTAAGAAAGATTCGAACAAGTAGTATTTTTATAACGCAAGAAAACAGCAAGAAGTCAGGAAGAAAGTGTTTAATTGAGGTTTTGACGTATAGGTCCGCAACCGGGTGCGAGTCTTTTGCATATACGCTTTAATTAGGGCTTATATGGTATAAGTAAGCTTGAAATTAAAGTAGGTAGATTTTGTTTGCGAATTTTCATAAAGTAAAGTAAATTTCCCAATAAATCTAAGAATTTTCCGAATCAAATTTGTTTGAAATTTATATAAGCAGTTGGGAAACGATAAAGGGGGGTTTGATTTTGAATAAATATCATTAGTTTTGTGTCTCTAAGGGGCGTTCGGTCAATCCTCAAGGGGTTAGGTAAAATAGTCTGGTATGTGGCGTATCAGACGGGCATCAAAATTTCTAGATTGCCTAGCTAGTCACATAAGTGTACCGAATGTGTCCCATCTCTAGCAATCCGACGGTCCGAAAGGAGTTGAGAATCTAATTCCGTGCTAGCGTTGGTGTCCCGAGGATTCGGTATACTTATTCCGCTGTAGGTGCCTATTTGTTCCCTCCCAATCAAATTTGGCCACGTACAAGCTGCTAGGAGAGAGATAGGCGAGTCATGCTTGCTCACGCTGTACAGATTCAGGGCTTCGGTGATGGGGTAAGCATCACAAATATTGCATAGGAAATCTAAATTTAGTCGCTGGTAGGCAGGTAAACTCATTAGGTTTATAAATTCATTGTTAGGCGCGTAGGAACAGTAGGTTAGGTTTGCATCTCAAGGCGGGAGGGAAACTTGGATGCTGGTAAAAGATTGGACGTTCTCAAGAAGGTCGAGCTGTCAGCAAGGTAACAGCAGTAACGTTAGATAAGCTAGGAACTCTTATATAGGCAAAGGAGAGGTAGGTCATTTCGCAGTGTATCAGATTTAGGTAGGCCGCAATTAGGTTGGTGTACGACAAAATGGCTGTCGAAGCGAAACATAGGCAGGTGGTGTCGAGAATGGTATCAACAAGATGGCTGCCGCAGGTCATTCAGTGGTACATAGGAACTTGACTAGGGTGTGATGAGGTAGGATGATTTAGGAACAGAATCTAGGAAGCGCAGAAGTGTTAAATATAGTGAACGAAAGGTTATGTGAAACTACTGGGTAGGATCCGAAGGAAAAGTATCAATCTTCTATAGTAGGCGCCTTAACAAAGATCTATTAATGCTTTGATTCAGTGTTGTGAATAATTATTATAATGTGCTCAATTGAGTAGACTTTGCAAGCTTCAGTAGTACCTACAGTTTGATTTACTATTAATTAGAGCTAGACAAATTCTTCTGTTAATATTGGATAATGATTTAATAGTGAAAGTTGAATCATAAATAAAGAATGATTATTCATCCTTGATTTGGATTGGTAAAATTGAGCCTGTTTTCAATTGGTCGTTTACAGTTGAGATAATCCGTTTTGGTGATTGTGGGAGGAATACTAAAACAAGATCTGGGCGTATGGAATAATCCCGTGTTACCATTAGACTAATGTTGAATCACAGTTTATGGAACACTAGATCATAGTTTGAGTAAACCTTTCAAATTAACAGAATGAAGGATATAACTAACAGTGAGATAATACTTTGAAAAGTATCTACCTACTATGAAAATATTATATTATTTAGTGAATACATTAAATTCACAAATAATAAGTTCAACATATTATCTGAGTTCAAATAATACAACTAGGTTCAACCAACTCAATTTGAGGATGAAAGAAATAGAATTTTATTGATATCAAATATTGCCTAGTCTACTCAACATTTAATTGAAATATCGCCTTTAACTTTAAATGAAATGAACTGAAGTCAATTCGGTTTATGGTTGTATATTTATAATTTAGCCGAGATTAAAGTATGAAGAATCCGTCATAGAACTTTATTACCTTGTTTAGAATTGTCTTTCCTTCAGAATATGAGAACTATCAGTGTCCCAAGTAAATGGATAGTAATGTTGTGTCCATCTGTTTTAATGTTAAACAATCATACTAGAATTATTTATTAAAGCAAAAAAAAATTGTAATTCAGCCATCACAATTGAAGGAGAATTCTTCATTGTGAAAACTGATAGTTCGCTTGGGAGCATTTTGCTCCGTCCTCTTTTGTAGAAACAGACTGACAAAGACCAAATATCTTAATATAATAAACTTACTAAGTAAAGTTATCATGAAAAAAACATGGCTGGCCAGAAGGGAGTTGCCCACGTCCGGTGTCGAAACTCATTGTATAGAGCGGGGAGGAGCTTTGTACCTTAGCTGGCAAAACCACAATTGCATATCCACTACTTGTACAATAACTTAAGAAAGTAAAAGAATCCTTATTTAAAAGCGTTGAGGGTTTTATTATACTTTGATCTCAGGCGACTATAACTTCTTAACTTATCTCAAATTATCTCTCTTATCTTAATGAATTAAGTTGACAATAGATAATTTACATTATTTAGAATAACGTCATACATGACCTATAATTTGACACTTGGCAGCGGAAGAGAATTATCCAAATTTAACTTTTCTCTATAACCCGACTTACCTATTTTTACCTTACAGTCTATTATGGTTGAACATACCCTCTTTTACCTTATAACAATACTCCATTTAACTCATAAATTCACTTTGATCATTTCCTATCAACATAGGTTTATTTCACTCATACTTACTTCATCAATGGAACGTAGTTGGGAACGTTTTCCCCTCTATTTATAGTATTCCCATTTATTGACACTAAAGAACTATGGGGTTTCCCTTGGTAGTATGACAAATATTAAGAATTAGTATGAAATTAAAGTAGGCTCACTTAGGAAAAATACAGACTTAATTTCTATTTCTCTGGTTGTATCAATAGAGCAATATCTTTCATTTAGTGATATTTTCTTTTAGAAATAAATGTAATAGCAGGAATAATTAAGACTTAGTAATAAAAGCGAATACTTCTATTGGAAAATGAAAATCAATACTAATCACACTTTTAAAAGAATTTGGGTTCACTAATTATCACATCCAGGGTTCCTCCATTAGACATTCACAGGTCCTCTCAGATCACGCAAAGCTTGTTAGTAAGGTTCTTTGTAGGTTAGTTAAGGTTGAATAAAGTAAACTTAGTAAATTGCGTTTTGGAGGTTATTTAATCCAGTAAAATTAGGTTCCAGTAGTTTAGTTATAATCAACGGTAAATAGTAAGCGGATTTTGATTGTCCTCCTGTCCTGTAGGTTATAAGGTTTCCACTTAGGTTTTAGTTTCTTTCATAGGCCGTGATCATCTAGATTCCTTTGTGACTAGCTGGACGGTTACAAACCCTGTAAGGAAGACAAAATTTTCAAGGACTAAGATTTTACGACTTACCTATTTCGTAATCATAAATTCCGAATATCAATAGAAAATAGCAAGAGGAAAATATATCGAGTTCCTTTTTGGTACAGCAGCGTCACCTTCTTTCGTAATGGGAAACTGATATTTCCAATACAAAATTTTAATCATGTGTTCGGTACACATTCAATTCTCTTTCTTTATTCATCGCAGTAATAATTTCAACAGTACACATATTGAAACTAAAGTAACAATAATTATGGTATTATATCACTTATTTCCATAATTCGCCTTTATACGTAAACCAATTTCTTTTTATAAAAGTAAAATTATAAAAAATACACAGAACCCTTGATGCATTAGCTAGTCCATTAATGCGTTTTAATGGCCTGCGGAATCCTGATTCCAATTAAAATGCAAATTGGTCCTATCGTGGTTCGTCTTACGTTAGTTTTTGATAGTGATGTGCCACAACTAGTTAGTACTTAAGTATCAACTAGCATTGCTACGGCTTTATTTCTTTTTGGTTAGTTTGTTCTAAATTCCTGTTACATTACAATAGGGTATTTTCAATTTTTTTGAAAACTGCTTTAATTTAAAGATTGGAACGATCGATTTAACGGAAAAATAAAAATTAATTAATTAATGTCTTTTTTCTCTATTAAAACAATTAATGTCTTTTGTTTTAAATTTCCATGGTTATTGACGTTAATAGAATAAACTATGTCGGGATTTACACCATGTACCTGTTTATTTTTGAGACTCCGATATTTCGGCGCAGTTGCATGCGCCATGATCACGGAAGAACTGTCGATTGTTGCGTGCGGGTAGATGTTATTGGCGTAACCCTCCGTCTAGTTCTTTTATTACTACGTTCGATAGACCACGTTTTGGCGGTAAATTCAAAACTATTTAAAAATAAATTTAACATTATTGGTTTAATGAAGAAAAAAGACATTAATTATTTTTTTAATATTTTTCTGTTAAATTGTTCGTCTCAATCTTTAAATATAAGCAGTTTTAAAGAATTTGGAAAATACCCTATTAAGAAAAAATCTGTGGCAATTAAACGCTCATTTAATTTTAAATGTGGTCTGGTTTTAACGTAGTGCTTGATCCTCAAGAAATTATTTAATTTTAGTTTGATATACGCAATTTTTTATTCAATAATTGGACGATATCTTGTTTCGTTTTTTGACTGGTTTTTACTCATAAATTCTAAAAATTTAGTAGAAAACTGAATTTTAAATTGGTTCCTTGTTAATATTGTACTCGATAAATTTCGATTTCTAAAATTCGTTTGATCTCGCGATATTAGATTAAACTTTGTTTTACGATACTAAAATATTGCACTATATAAGGTCCTTCTTAAATTTAAAGGTCCCATTTAATTTCAATTGTTTGTACTCATGCATACAAACAACTTTTACTATGGTACCAACCTTGAAATCGTGAAAAAAAAATCAGCTGTTTCATACATTTTGATCTATTCGATTTTAAATTTTCTATGAAACAGCAGATTTTTTTTTCGCGATTTCAATGTTGGTACCATAGTGAAAGTTGTTTGTATGCATGAGTACATTGACCCCTTAAAATTATGTGAATTATTTAAGAAGGACCTCATATATTTCGTTTTTTTAACATCTGTATAATTGTAACGACTTTTGTTAATCGATAACTCTTTAGTACTCCAGTTTGTCCCATCACTGATCATAAACTTATTGAACGAAAACTTTTGCAAAGATGAGTGCTATGAATAAAACATTACGTTCGGAGACATCTTAAGATTTTAATATTGAAGATTATAATTATCTACAGTAGTAGCGTTCTCTTTGGTTTTCTGAAATAATTTGAAGAGTGGATACCTCCAAAATTAAAATTTAATTATAATCATTCGATTTGACAACTAACAACGAGTCTATCTATTAAATTTCTATATTTACGTGATACTTAAGTAATATATTTTTTAATACTAGTAAAATTTCCGTATTATTCAAAATTATGTTGATTACATACATCATGACGGCGTTACATAACCTCTAATTATTATTTATAAAAATAGTGGCGACAGTTTTTTGTTTTATAACGCACATCAACATTTTTTATGCCAAAATGCCTCTCGAGTTTTTTAATTTTTAGGGTCACATGATTTGATCAGATTTTTTAATAAACGTACCTACAAATGATTCTGTATACAGAAGTATTTGCATATAAATTAAAACAGTTTGAATAAAGAATAAAAGAGTTTTTCAAGACTTTCTTTTGTTTTGGATGTTTTATTGTAGCAATAGTTCAGAGGTCCTTGCCCATAGCCTTCTTTAATTGCAAGCCGTGAACATAAGTTTGGCAACGTCTGTTACTGTCAGTTCGTGGTCAGGTCGTCGGCCAGTCTCCATACTAAATGTATGGGAATATTTCAATTTTAAGTGGTTGATATTTTTTTTCCTAGTAATCGTGTGAGGTTTAAAATATAAAAATAATTTAGTTCTTTTATTGAAATGCTTTGTATATTAAACAATAAGAAAAATATCAATGTTAACTAGGAAAAAATGGCTGTCAAAGATGTCATCTTTTTTTTTGATTTTCTTCAGCAGGGAGTTGATTAACACGCCCTCTAGCAATAAATGATATATCATTAGAAAGGTCTTTTAAAGACAAATATTTGCTGTTGATATACTTTATATCAATTGTTAATACTTTTGGAGTTAAAGGTTATTAAAGTATAAAAGTGGTTTATTGTCTATGGGAGTTGATCTACCACACCTATAGAAATAAGTGATATATCAAAAGAAAGGTTTTTATATGACAAATATTTGCTGCAAACATACTTTTTATTAATTGTTAGTATTTTCGGAGTTTTAGGTCATTAATGTTAAAAAAATTGGTCAAGTTTAGAGCATTATAACTCTCAAAGTACTAATAGTTGACGTTTATATTAATACAAAAAGTGTTTCAAATTTAAATACCTTTCCTATGATGTAAGATTTATTGCTAGAGGAGGCTTAGATCAAAATGCTCATCGTACTAAAGGACCCCCGAAAAGTTCAAATAATTTGACTCAAACCTTATGTTCTAATAAATAAATAATAATAATAAATATAAAACTTTATTGAAATAATCTTACATCACAATTTACAACTAGTTTAAACATAGATAATACAGGAAAAACAAATAATAAGTAATTTTTAAAATAATTTTATACTATGTGCTTGACCACATGCGATGTTGCCGTTCTGCTCAACTTCAGGGCTTGGAAGATATAGAAGGCTATGCCTTGCCCTCAGCTAGACGAAATGTCATGGCATTTGACGTCTCACTTTTACAGTTTATAGCTTGTCTGCCCTCAACTATCGTTTTATAGTTTTTTTAAACTTCGTTCGTGATGTGTAAAATATACACTATAACTTTTAAATAAATTCGTGACAATTGAATGAGTGGAACAACTCGAATTATTTTAGGTTATTAGTTTGAAGTAATTGATATTCGTTTGCTTAGAATAATAAGTTAATAACACCTAGAAGCCGTGTTCTCGTATGCAAAGTGAGGCAACTAATACTAAGCCATAGTTTTCAGATTTATATCCTTCATACGTTACCTAATCGTAACTAAAATACAATAATATACTTAGTAACTAATCTTCTGAATGTAGGAAAATTGAAACTTTTTTGTACTTATTCGGTATGATTAGGTAAAAATGGAGAAAAAAAATCTGAAAACGGAGCCATTTTGGCTGTTTTATTTTGCCTCACTTTTGACAGTGCGCTTTGTAGAGAACTATGGTTCTAGGTGTTATTATTCTAAGTTTTTTTGGTGATAATAGTAATGAATAAATGTACAATCAACACATCAGATTATACATGTTGCGTTGAGACCGTCTTTATGCCGTATGTATTAAGATATGTTTTTGTAGTTCAACTGTTTAACTTACCGTGCTGACTACCGTATTGATTTGATCTTAGTAATTAAAAATCATAGCGTTCAAAAAAGCTTGTAATTAAAAAAACAGGAGACAAATTATTCACGTAATTGTTTCTACACAAAGAGACTTATTTCCAATAGCAATAGGGTGATAATTCCCTGCCACATGCGGGCGGATATACACAAATCTCACTTGATTGAAAACATTCGCAACCACACACGTGATTTTACATGACACACCTGACAATTGCCTGAATGTTTTCATCGACGGGTAAGTAATGACTAGAGTAAAACTTGAAATTTACAAATGCTTCTAATAAAGAAATATTTAACCTTAAAATGCAGTTTTAGTAGAGTTTTGGTGCATTTAAGATAAAATTATTCTTCATATTGCACGTGGGTACAATATTAGAAGCATTTGAAAATTGCATGTTTTACTCGATACTCGAGTAATTGCTTAGGGTACGTTCAGATGACAAGCGCTCAACGCTCGTTGAACGCGCGTCAAATTTTTGTATAGTGTTCACATGGTGCGCGTTTGTCAGGCGTTGAACGCGCGTTGCCGCCGCGGCTGCCCTGGTTCATTATGAGTTCTAAATTTGTCGAAGATGGACATACATACTGTGATATACCTATATATCATAGTTAAAATCGTTTCTACGTCCATCTTCGACAAATGTGGAACTCAAACTGAACCAGGGCGGCCGCGGCAACGCGCGTTCAACGCCTGACAAGCGCGCTCCATGTGAACACTATACAAAAATTTAACGCGCGTTGAGCGCTTGTCATCTGAACGTACCCTCAACTGTGCCTCAAGCGCTAGCGCAGCGTTCAACGCGCGCTTTATCAAAAAGCACGTAAGCATGCTTGAATAAAATGTATGTAGTTCTTATGTAGTTGTAAGCGCACGTTAAGCGCTTGTCATGTGAACCTGCTCTTATTCGTCAATAGATACGGGGGTAAGTATGTAATCTTATCCATGCGGTACTTTTGACAGATTTTGGAGCATGATTTTGAGCTTGGGGTGATAGTGTTTGCTATCATATTAGACTCGAGGTCTACCAGCTCATCTTCATATACCGTGGATATATTTTCAGCGGCATTTTGCAACATAGCCTCACTTAACCACTTGTTTAACACACTAACACTGAAAGATTATTCTGTGAATCTATCACAGATTACTGACACAGGTTATGTACCCTAAGCGAACAATGCAACTATAGAGAAACGTTTCTCAATAGAGCGTAGTTCTGAACACGGTCTTATGCATGGTCACAGCTAATATAATATGCATGTGCCAATAGCCACTAGCTAGTAAGTACCTAGCAGTGGCAAAGGCTCCATACAAGCCGATTCCCATCGGCTTACCTTTTAAAAATCCTACCCCACCGATCTACAATGCAGATCATAACATTTTTGTACAACGGCTTACCTTCGCCATAATTTCACCCCTCTCTAGCACTACGCGTGTTAACAAACTTGAAACATTAAAACCCGCGACTTCACGTATCGCCACGAAGCGCGTCGCAGTGTGAGACGCTTCAAGATTCACCTCTTGTACGAAGCGCAAAGTAATCGGGTTGCATCTGAAATTGAGTCTGTAAGTTTCGGCATGACACGTTATCGGATTTGTTCGGCTACGCGCTCGGAATGCGACGACTATTCCGCCTACGCTAAAATTGCATCTTCATCGTCTGGATGCTAAGCCACAGTGTAGAGAAATACGGATTTGCTTGAAATTTTGCCAACTGACCAATTATATTAATTAGCTCTGTATTTGTTTGTTTTGTTGTGTCTTTGAAGATTTCATAAACTGCTCCTTGCCTGAAAATGAAACATAAGTGACTAGACACACTCTGTCAAAATTACCCGACCGTTATGATTACGCCTGACGACAATTGCGTTGCGTTTTTTTTCATAATAAAAGTGTTGCCGCTGAACTCCGGTCGCGTTACTTTGGCGTAGTGTGTCTAGACACTAATACTTTACTTAGGTATGTATCTATTATATAGGTAAAGAAAAAAATCTGTTTGTCAACAATATTTGAGGATATTCAAGATCACAGTTATTTTAGAACATACTAAATAGCAATATAGGTACAGCCATCATTAATTACAATTTCACAACAATAACTCGATGTTGTTATATAAGGTGGTAGTGATAGGTTAAAAAACGAAAAAAAACGCATAATCCCATACAAAATGTATTGGTCAGCTGACTGACTTCTATTGAAAGGCGACAAAAAATCGTTTTTTGACCAATGTTCTTTGAAGAATTTTGTTCAGTTTAGGCATCACTATCATCTATTTCAGTATCATTACATCATTTGGTACCAACTTAAATACTTAACAAAAAATACTATCATACTTAATAGAGATAAATAAAATAACTTGCATTCCATATCCTGCTCGAAGGACCAAATAACTACACCTAATACTTATTAGTATCGATATTTGAAAAGAAAACTTAATGAATGTACTGTATTCACTTTAAGCTTACGAAAGCTGAAGTAAGGTGTAGTCTGTGTCCTGATTTGGATGCCAGCTTCACGCTTTTGAAAGGTAGTGTTAGCTCTTTAGTTACCTCGTTCGGGACGGGTTTTGAATCCACCATTTTTGTAAATAGGAAAAGTAAGTATTAGTAAGTAAAAGAAAAAATAATACAGTCCCCCGTGACCACGGCAGCTGCAAAGGTGCCGAACGTCGGGAAAATAAAAAATCAAACCAAATACCAACCAACTAATTACCAAAGTACCGCGCTAGTATCCGTTAAAAAGTGTTCAATTTCATGTCTAGTGAGCGCGTAAGCTTGAGAAGTGAAAAGTAAGTATTATAAATTATTTAAAAAAATATGTATATAAAAATACCATTCAAGGTTGTGTGGATGAGATTGTATCTTAATGATAAGGTTGTCTTTTGTATCCTTTGTATGCCTTTGTCTACTATTGTTGTTATCATAAAGTCACCAATGAAATGACGATCAAATGATTCTAAAACTAAAATTACACAATTTTTAAATGCTCCAATAAAAATAAACAATTGAGTGAGTAATAAAAACAAAGGTATACCAATTTGGTGGCGTAGTGGTTTAGCGCCTGGCCCAGCAATTGCGGAAGTTAAGCAACGTTCGCAGAGGTCGGTCATGGGATGGGTGACCAAAAATTTACTGTCTTGAGCTTCTCCATACTTCGGAAGGCACGTTAAGCCGTTGGCCTCGGCTGCATTTGGAGTCGTTTACACCCACCAATCCGCATTGGGCCCGCGTGGTGGGTAATGGCCCGTCCTCCTTATCCACCCATAACGAAGGCCTGTGCCCCAGCAGTGGGGACATTAAAAATGGCTGATGGACAATATGGACATGGACTAATTTGATTCCTGGGCCCTATGTAATAACCTAACATTTTGTCAAATTGTCATGACAATTTGGAGATAAAATTGTCATGACAGGTAACAAATTGTCAAGTTTATCAAATAAGGTCCTGGAATTTATTTGTTCTTTGTATAAAGATAAACAGTTTAAAAAAATCCTTCCATTACAGACATTTTCACACACCTGCTTCCATAAAAGAAACCCTGATACAAACAAAAATATAACAATTCGTAAACAAACAAACGGACCGATATTTGACAATTGTCTTATTGGCGAATCGATATGGCGTCCTTTGCATAGAACGTGGCTCTTAAAACCACTCCACCTGTACATTAGCATACTCGGTCCCCAATTCAAAAAATGTGCGAGTTTTACTGGCGCACTGAGGGTCCTGTACCAATATATTTTCTTTTAAGTTTTAATAGGTAAACTAGGTAAGTTTGGACATGGGACGCACGATGTCTCTGAAACTCATCAGATTTTAAAGATTATTTTCACTGAGTGTTTGTAAAACTTCACCGTAGTATAATGTTATACTACACCCGAGTGACATAAGGCTAGGTATGTATTTTATTACACTACAGCAATTAATGGAACTTTGAGGATGAAGTCGCGAGCGGAAGTTAGTATTCTATTTTGACCAATTTATGATATGATAGAGTTAATCCTACTAATGTTATAAATGTGAAAGTTTGTCGGCTCGGATGTTTGGATGTTTGTTCCTCAATCACGCAAAAACTACTGAATGGATTTGGTTAAAATTTGGTACACATATAGTAGATAGCCTGAGTTAAAATATAAAATACTTTTTATCCCGATATTCCCACGGAGACGGGCACCACGCGGGTGCAACCGCGGGCGGCTGCTAGTGTATGCATAAATCCCTATTAATATTATAAATGCAAAAGTCCGTTTGTTTCTTTGTTTGTTTGTTTGTTACACCTTCACGTCTTTACTACTCAACCGATCATCATGAAATTATGCATACATGAAAAAAGGTACTGTTCCCGAGAGATAGAGAAATAACTGAATACTCAGCCGAAGTCGCGGGCGGCCGCTAGTAATTAATAAAGATTTAAAAAAATATATGACTGAACAGTACCCCAAAAAGCAGGTGCGTCCATCCCTTTCTAACGCCAGAGGTCGCACCTCAGGCATCGCAATATTTGCTCTCCCATTTCAGCCACAAATTGTCCTTATGGCTTGTTTATGTTGGACCGCGCACCTGCTTGCCGAGTTCTGTTATTGTACTGCTTGGAAAAGAGGGTTTTGCATTTCCGATAGATAAAATGAATTATTTAGCGTCAGGTGGAATGTGATCAAAGGGGGAATTTAATAAAATTAGATGCATAGGTGAATTAGGTGTCCAATTATTGAAATATCTGACGAAATAAAATTGATTAAAATAAAAACTTTTACTGTATGTATCTTCAGCGAGATTAAGAAATTGTATGGGATTTCATACAAAATTTCGCGACTGCCAAAACTCTTTTGCTGTGAGTCAACTCTTTAATTAATGTGTACTTAGAACACGTACACTATATCGTTGTTACTTACCTCGTAGAATCAATTTTTATAAATTATTGACCTATGCTAAGCAGATTGTAACTACGCTACAATATTAATTGCCTCTGTGGTCGAGTGGTTCGCCCACCCGTATAAGACGCAGAGGTCCCGGGTTCGATCCCCAGGAGGGGAGTGCATTTGTATTCGGTTTGGTTGGTGGTAAGTCCGCCTGGCTACCACCACCATCTTACCTAAGTGTGACGCCATAACCACAATTAAAAATTGTTGTGTTCCAGCAGTTGGAAGTAAGATAGCCAGTTCCTGAGTGATAAGGATTCCGGGTGCATAAAAAATGTAATGTCCTAATCATAATATTATATCAGGTAGTTGTTAACATGTTATTTACTTCTTTTAAGATATTTACCAAATAAAACCATCCGTTTTACTTAAAAACAATTTCAAATCTTGAGTATGAAGTAAACTTCTAAACATAATACAGACATTAAATGCCGACATAAGTGGTTAAATTAAAATACACTTGCAACTTCCAAACAGAGGAAGCAATAATTGAAACGCTCGCATTAATCCTGCTAATAGCCCGAGAGATTAGCGACCGTGTATACGTTGCGATCGGTTTTACAATACCACCCCGGATTAACTTGCTGCCGTTGGTGATAATGGTTAAATATGGCTACATTATTGACCGAAAGTGAGAGTTATAGTCTAAAACATGAATAATTAACCTACATAATTTTATAGGTCCCTATTTCCAACTACTAATACTACCTATTCTACTGTAATAAACTAATTGTAAAAACAACCAAGTATGATCACTGTGCACAAAAAAGTACAGACTTTGTTGAAAATGGAAAGAAAAAACTTAATTTCTGTTTAGATAACAGTCTTGCCACTTTTCACCGGTTCACCTTTTTTTTCTCACAGCGTTTACTTTAACAGTTTATTTCCTATAAACAAAATAAACTGAATTCATTATTCAGTCCATCCGCCATTTTCTATGTCCCCACTCCTGGGCCACAGGCCATCCTTATGGGTGGATAAGGAGGACGGGCCATAACCCACCACGCAGGCCTAATGCGGTTTGGTGGAGTTTACGACTGCAAATGCAGCCTGGACCAACGGCTTAACGTGCCTTCCGAAGCAAGGAGGAGCTCTAGGTAATAATTTTTTGGTCACCCATCCCAAGACTGACCCTTGCGAACGTTGCTTAACCTCCGCAATCGCTAGGCCAGGCGAATGCTGTCTTTACCACTAATAATCCTGCTTGTACAAGTTAAAAAATACAATCACCATCTATTCAAAATCAAATTAAAAATTCTAAAATCAAAATTTCAAATTCAACCCCAATTCAAATTGTCAAATTCCTTCAGTACACAGGCTAATTCATTCTTTCGCTGATCGGCCAAGGAGTTTCTATGCGTCGTATCTCAAGCGGGGAATAAAGAAGGGGTGGGGGGGCAATTAGTACCGCAATTAGAGGACAGTATGTTGAACATTACCACCGCTGCCTCCACAGATTCGCATCCCAGCGAATAACAAAGCTTGCCAACTAACTATTAAGACGTTGAGAACTCGCCCGAAACGGTTTACGGCGTTTCAAATTGCACTTGTATTTTTGCGTCGGAATTACTTAGCTGTAATCTTGGGCTTGTTGGGTTGGGACGGATGGAGGTTTGATGGCGGCAGAGGTAGTTAATGCTGAAATTAGAAGTTAGAATTCATGTTAAATATTTTCATCATTAATGTTGAATATTAAACTTAAATTGTACTAAATAGACTATAACACCCCCGTAGCAATTAAATCTGCTATTTAGTTAAAGCCAGCACGTACTTGTGATTTTTAATCAACCGATAGTTAGATGGTTCTATTAATCTGTATCAAGCTCATTGAGCGCATTTGACAATTGAATACGACAAACCAATCTAGCTACCGAAAATGATTGTCATACGTAGGTATATCGACTACACTATCAGTCGATTTGAAATCTTAAGCGTGGCTCAAAGTAACATTATTTTTTATTATAAAAGCGAATAAAGAAAACATACCTCTATCACAGTTTTTTAAATTTCACGAGCGCCCGTGGCTTTCGGCCGACTGATTTTAATATGCGAAAGTAGGCGGTGCGGTGGCGCAATATTTCGCCCAATAATGCCTTTTGGCTCGCTCCATCTCGGCGAAGGTTTCGCATCAACGTCATATTGGGGGTTAACACTTTCGTTGTTCTATTGAAAACATCCTTCAGCAATTACTCTTAAACCTCTATTAATCCTTCAGAAATCAGTAGAAACTAATTACTTCGTGTAATTTCATAAAGGTCGTAAATGTTTAAGCATAACTCAAAAAAAACCCAAAATTCTATTACGTTCTCCTCGATTTTTCAATTTATAGGTCGAATTTAACTATAGATAGTTATATCTTAGATCATTAGAGACGTAATGTTTACCCGCCAACAATAAAATGTAGAAATATAATAATATTTTGTTGATTCTTTTAACTTTATATTAGGTACTTGTACTTAATCGGAGCAAATAAAGGCAAAATCTGTGTTATTTTTACCACGTTTTTATTAGGTTGCTTTCGCGTTTGTTTGTTTGTTTGTTTGTGTGTTTGTTTGTTTGTGTGAGACAAATCTCTGTGAAGTTCGTAAAAAGAACGTTCGTGTAGTAAAAAGAATATTTTTTTAAAACTTTTTATTTTTATTTTTTTATATATATATTTTTTATTAATATTTTATATTTTTTTATAATTAAATTATCCACTGTTCCAAAAATATTTTAGCTAAAAAGAATAATCATCATATTATTCTGATATATGTAAATACAGTTCCGTGACCACAATTTGTTTTGCGAACAAAACTCAAAGCAAATAGATAAATGAATTTAATCAACAAAATAATCGTTCTCTCAACAAAACACTCATAAGTCTCGCGCGGAAACCGCGGTGCGGTCGGGTCAGAATAATTCCGAAAAAAATGCGGGAAAAAATCCGGCAAACTGCGGCGATGCAGTACGGATTCGTTGAATTTCCGGTGTGTAGCGGGCGCTGATTAAATTTGCAGGTGGATGCAGGCGTGGGTCCTCAACTATTAGCAAAAAAGCTACTACAGTATGAGGACTATTTAAAGTTAAAATATACTGGATGTAAAAAGACCTTCAACGAAGCCGAGGTCTACGTATTCTGCCCATCATCAGGACCATTTTTGTCCAAAATTATTGCTGGGAAACGATTTTCATTTTTGGTATTAAAAACGCATTGGATACAGTATCACGCAACGCAATGTAACGCGCGCAGCAGACTGCGCTTGTGAGTGCGTGCTACACAGCTGCGTGTGGCCGAGTTGAAAGGCAGCGTTTATGTGCGTGCGCGTAAGATTCATTGAGGAATGGCGTTTTGGAAGCCTGTGTTTGTTACGAAATACTTAAAATTTTGATAATAGACTAGTAGTTTAAATTAAAGTTTTCAAGTTCAATGGCATTTTGTGAACCATTTTGGCAACATGACTTTTCCGAAGTAGCCTGCTGAATTCGGTTCTGAATGTTGTCATACCCAATTTTGGCTCCTTTGCCCAAAATTCAAGATGGCGGCCAAAATGGAGCCTTATCTTATTAGATCTCGATTCTGGTCGTGTGAGGTGTCCTGGCATAGGGTTTTGGGGTCGCTGAACTCAATTTTGATAACCGAAGGTCCGTCCGGGTACCGGAAGTATGAGATGTGGCTCGAGGAGAGAAAATTCCGCCACGCGACAGTAATTATTTTTTTAACACAGTTACTAGACAAAAATGTTTAACATATTTATTATTCTATATTATTATAGTGAAATAACTGGGCTATTTACCAGTATTTTTTTTCTTGGGCAAATCCTCATTGTTTTAAATCTGAAATTCCGCCGTGCGATACATTTTTTTTTAACACAGTTACTAAACAAAAATGTTTAACAAGTTTATTATTTTATATAGTAAGATAACTAGGCTATCACCAGTTTTTTTTCTGGGGTAAATTTTAATAGTTTTAATACTGTAGAGTATTTTTGAAAAAAAAAATGGCTGGGAAAATTCCGCCGCATGATGCAAATAAGTTTTTTAACACAGTTACTAGACAAAAATGTTCATCATGTTTATTACACTATATAGTGAAATAACTAGGCTATTTACAAGTGTTTTTTTCTGAGGCAAATCTTTATAGTTTTAATTCTATAGAGGATTTTATGTAGAGAAATATAGAGATATTTTCTTGAATCAAGTCATTATAAGAGCAAATAACGCTTGAAAAAATTAAATTAAATTCGGCTTGGCAACATTCAGAATCGAATTCATCTGCCTTTTTTTACATCGGAAAAGTCATGTTGCCCAAATGGTTCACAAAATGCCGTTTAAACGGTGAAGGAAGCGGATATTTAGGATTTTCGTCTAGTCTATAATATTTCTTTGGACAAAAATTAGGAAATATCGTATAAAATTTGTTTTCATAAAAATCTTGAGAATATTTTTTTGACTTTGACCTTCAATAACTTCATAGCTACTGATTTGCCAGGTAAGGTCTAAAAAACAAAAATGTGAAATTGGGCGGAATGCGTGGACTTCGGCTTGGTTTAGGGGCTTTTTACAACCTTAATATCGAAACAAAGGATCAATTGAAAAAATTAGGGGCAATACATTGAGTTAGAAAAAAAATACAAAATATGATTCCCAAAGGATCTACACTCAGCAACATGCGACGGCATGTCAAATTCTAATCGGTTTTACTGAAGAAATTAGCAGCTACAAATAACAACGACGTGATATAATCCTACTAATATTATAAATGTGAAAGTTTGGCTGTTTGGATATTTGTTAGGTACTCAATCACGCAAAAACGGCTCAATGGACTTTGGCTAGCAGATAATTTATAGCCCTGATTAAAACATATAGTGCTTTTTATTCCTGTCATTAGGTTCCCTAGGGATTTTTTCGAATGTCTACGCGGACGAAGTCGCGGGCGGACGCTATTTCTGTTATAAAATAGTAATCCATTTTAATAAGGATACTGCCGTTGACTACACTATGTAGTCAGGTGCAGGCAGAGGCAGTAATCAGTGTATTGTTTGAAAATAATTTTAATTATCTCTCTTGTGCAAAGGAAATTATTATATGTAAATTCGTACATTACCTGCGTTATTACCTGATTAATTATTTCAGTCACCCGAAAGTAATCGGAAAGAGGATTTATTCAGCAAATTATATTATGAAACACAGGTATTGTAACCTTTATGTAAATTATATTATGAAACTCAGGTATTGTAACCTTTACGTAAATTGTAAGCGTTGCTATTGATGTTCGTATTTGAAATCAGGACAGGTTAATTTAATGTTTTTTTTTAAATAAGTGGGTATGTAGATGAAGATTATTTAGCTTACAGTTAACCAAAACGACTTAAAAGAGGCTCGAATCGTGACTGTTCCCCAGCACTGAGGACATAAAAATGACTAAAGATACTCTAGTGACTGCAATATTATAAAAAAAACTTACAAATAGTAATATTTACTGATTATATACCACTTCAGCGGACAACACAACCAATCGAATACCTCGTGAACAAAATTCTGTAACTAACTCTAGCACACAAATTCGTAAAAACAAGCCAAAACATAGAAGACTTCTTCTGTTTCGGTATTAGGTGCAATAACGTTACTATAACTAATGAAACTCTTTAATAAATCACAGTCATGTAAATCAAAAAAAAAAAAATTAGAAATACTACCAATTTACAATACAACAATAACAATCTATAATTAAAGCACCCCCGTAGAACAAGACAAAACAAAACAAACACAACTTCTATTCGGTACTGGCATCGAGTGCTGAATATATAGCCGATAACTAAAGAAACTATCTGAGAAACAAAAGTCATAAATTTTTGCCCGCACCGGGCGGCGCGCAATAGTTTGTGTAGCTGGTGTCAATTGTTTTGTTCGGAACCTGATAATGGAATCGAGAGAATCTTTCCACCTATGAAAACCGTAGAGATTCTTAGGGGAGGCCTATACCCAACAGTAGGTGTCGTGCGGTTGATATGATGATTAAAATCTTTAAGGCAATAACAACCCTCAAATGGCGCCCTCATCTTAATTAAATTTGTTGCTCGCTAAGTATCTACATATCGAAAATTCACATGTACAGATTGAAGCCATGGTTCTATTAATTATTTACGAACAATAACCTCAGTAACCTAAAGGACTAAAACAAATGAATTTTTTGCTAATGTTTTAAGTTGTGAGTATGACATTGTATGCCTTTCGGAAACGTGGCTTTTGCCAGGAATCTTTGACGGTGAGTTATTTGACAGTCGTTAAAACGTGTATAGGACTGACCGAGACTACGACAGGCTGGGCGTGATGATGGGTGGTGGTACGTTGATTGGCGTCCGAAAGGAATTACGCGTGGATGTACGTCCAGAGATTAGGTCACCTCCCTCTTTCCCCGGGCAGATATTACGTTTGTTAATTTGCATATATCGCAGGGAACTAATTCTAGTTATATTTGTATATTTTGTTGTTATTTTCCGCAGGGTTCTTGTCATGCCATTTCGGAACTTAAATTTTTTGATTACATTTCTGAGTTAAGCTTGGACTTTCGTACTTATAAATTCCTAGTTATAGAAGACGTTTTTATGCGGCAGATTATAACAAAATCAACTTGGAACTGTCTAAAATTTATTGGGAATTAAATCTACCAATTGACAATATTGATCTTGCACTTTTAAATTTCTATAATATTATCAATGACTTGATTGTAAGATATGTACCCTCCAGAGTGGTTTACGGAGATAATAGGTATCCTATTTGGTATTCTCGGGGTTTAATTAAGTTAATCAATAAAAAACTGAAATTGTATATGAAGTGGAAAATTTATGGTGGGGATGCTAATTATGAGGCTTTCTCTGACTTGCGTAGACATTGTAAAAATTTAGAAGCCTCTTGTTATAAAACATTCATAGAAAGGGTAGAAATAAATATTAAAAACAATTCTAAAGCATTCTGGGCATTTATAAAATCTAAAAAGAATGGAAGTGGCATTCCTGATTCTTTGTATCTTGATAATGATAATAATAAGGTTCTATCTGACGGATTACAGATTTCTCAAGCTTTTAATCAAGATGTTAGCGGTGCTGTTTTAAATTCATCTTACTCATCATCAACGGGTAGTAATAATTGTATTATTAGCTCTATTGAATTGCACCCGGAACTCATAGAGAAATATCTTTCACGTTTAGATGTATCGAAGGGCGGAGGGCCTGACAACTTACACCCATTATTCTTGTCGCGTTGTGCCAAGCAGTTGGCTTTTCCTATTTACAGATTATTTTCATCATCTTTATCCCTTGGTATCATGCCTGAATATTGGAAACGTTGTTTGGTGCTGCCTATTTTTAAATCAGGAGACAAGCACAATGTAAAAAACTATAGAGCAATCTCCAAACTCTCAATTATACCCAAAGTTTTCGAGAAGATAATTTTTGATACTCTGTTTTCTGCAATAAGACCCTATTTGATTGCTCAACAGCACGGTTTTATTAACAAACGCTCAACTGAATCTAATCTCTGTGAGTTTTTAGATGAGGTCCTTGTTTTTATGGATGGAGGGTCTCAGTTGGATGCCGTGTATACTGATTATTCTAAAGCTTTCGATATAATTTCTCACAATTTACTAATTTCCAAAATAGAATTGATCGGTATACACGGTGACCTTCTTAGATGGCTAATCTCCTATCTGCGTGACAGGTCTCAAGCGGTTGCCGTTAAAGGATTCACCTCTACTTATGTACCCATTACCTCGGGGGTCCCCCAGGGATCTCATCTCGGCCCATTGCTTTTCAATACTTTTATTAATGACGTCGTTAGTTATCTTCAAAATTCAAAAATACTACTTTACGCAGATGATACTAAAATATTTCGAGAAATTAATTCGCTTACTGATTGCCAACTCTTGCAAGATGATTTGAACCGTTTATCTCAATACTGTATAGTTAACAATCTTCACTTAAATATAGAAAAATGTCATATAATTTCGTATAGCAGGAAAAAAATCCTGTATATTTTGACTATCGTCAACAAGATAGAAATCTTCTAAGAGTTAATGAGCTGAGAGACCTGGGAGTATTCCTGGATAGTGAGCTTTTGTTCACTTCACACATTGATAAAATAAAGCCTATAAAATGTTAGGATTCATTTTTCGTCAAAGTGTTGATTTTAAAAATCCTCATACCCTGATTTTACTTTATAACGCTTTTGTTAGATCCGTATTAGAATATGCTTCAACTGCTTGGAATCCTCAATACTTAACTCATATTGACTCCATTGAGAAAATTCAAAATAGGTTCATTAGGCGATTGAAATATAGGTATCCCCAATTTAATCTTGATGACATCTCATCCTTAAAGCTGCGAAGGGATCAACGCGACCTAATCTTTTTATATAAAATAATTAATGGCATAGTCGAATCACCTTACCTAACGAGTAAAATCTTCTATAAATATAAAAAGATAGGTCTTAGATCTACTCAAACATTTGCACCTCGTTGTCACACCAATTATGCCAGAAACCGCTTTATAATTAGATCATGTAGTACTTATAGTAAGACTTACCAACATGTTGACATATTTGGCCTTAAATATCGTAAATTTAAAAAAACAATTTGTGAATGATAAATTAGTTATATCGAAATTAATTAACTTCTTAAGTACAGTCTCTGAATACATTATTTATAGTACAAATGTACAGTCAACAGCACATTCAAGTAATTTTTTTGTGGGAATCTATTTTGTAGCCATATTCGTTGTAAACTTTTGGTACCTACCTTAGCGTTTATGCTTGGGTTTAGTTTCTTTTCTACCTTTTTGTTTAAATTAAGTAGTTGTTACTGCTCTTAGTAAAAAAAAATACCTTAGTTTCGGTTTCAACCTAGGTACCTAATATTTTATTTGAGTTCACTTGATTGAAATGTTATATCCTGTTGTGAAAACTGTTTTGGCTTTTGTAATAGTCATCAATCATAATTCTTAAGGTAATATTGTATGCTGTTTGTTTCCCTTAACCAAATAAACAAATAAAATATAGTTCGTTGTAGTAGTAGTTAGCAAAAGTGCCTAAAGTGATCACTTTAAGCACTTTTGCCACTTGAGGTATAAAAGAGCTTTAACACCCGCGTTCACTAACATTAGATACTATGAGATCTCACATTGCGGACTCACAGCGTCCCAACTACCAATCAGATGTAAAATTTAAAACAAACGAACCAATCACAGAGATCCATTTCAACGCAGTGCGTTTGCGTAGTTAAGGGTTGTTTGAGTGTTTTTTGTGAATACGGGTGTAAGTATCACTCTTATTTAACTGAATTAACGACAATAAGAGGGTTTACAGAAGATAGTTATTTTATTTTTTGTTTATTAAGTTTTTATTCTCACTTTGATTTTAGATACCTAATTTACTTTGACGAAAGGAATAATAAGCAACGTTGGTAATGCCATTGGCTCTGTCTTGCCGTTATGGCTATCAGACCATGACACCGCTCAAGTGTTAAAGTTTAATATAAAGCATAAAAAGGAAATCCCTCAATCTGTCTTTGTTATGAAAAGTTGCTATTCATTAGAAAACATTGAAAAGTTTAAAAACTATCTAGGTAGTCTTTCGTTTTCTAATGTTTACAGTCAAAGCGATTTGAATGCAGCTTTTAACGAATTTCATGAAATATTTACTCTTCTGCACAAGCTGTGTTTTCCGAAAATAAAAATTAAACGAACATTGTCCTCAAAGCCTAGATGGATGTCAAAAGGCCTGAAAAAGAGCACTATTTCTAAGAGAGCACTTCGCTATAAGTACTACTCGACAAAAACAAGTGAAAATAAATCAAATTATTTAAAATATAATAAACTATTGAACAAATGTATAAATTATTCTAAAAGAGCGGCCAACCAAAAATACGTCTCTAGGAGCAACAATATTTGCAAAGCAACTTGGTCTGTTATAAAAAACGAAACTTTTGGACAGCTTGCTCAACATAACCATATAAATAGCATTATTAAAAATGACATTGAAATTACTAATCCTATTACTATTGCCTCGACATTTAATGATTATTTCACTGATGACATAAATTCAATTCAAAATAATAATTGCAATAATAATAATAATTCTAATAATAACAATTCTAATAATAATAATAATAATTTGAATAATAATAATTGTAATAATAATAATAATGGTAATAATAATAATTGTAATGATAATAATAATAATTGTAATAATAATAATAATTCTACATTAAAAACTAATCTGTTGAACAGTATTTTTCTAACACCAGTAGACGAGAATGATATAATTAAAGTTATTATGTCAATAAAAAACTCCTTATCTGAGGGAAATGATGGTGTATGTACTAAAGTCCTTAAGTCTTGTAAAGATGCAGTATGTAAAGTTTTAGCTTTTCTCGTAAATCTATCATTACAGACTGGACAATTTCCTGATGTACTAAAGTTGTCAATTGTGAAACCGTTGTTCAAGAAAGGTTCGAAAACGGACTTATGTAATTTTAGACCTATAGCTATTTTATCTGTGTTCTCTAAAATTTTTGAAAAAGCTATGCTGGCTCAGCTTACGGCCTTCTTAAATAAATTCAATATAATTAATCAAAATCAATATGGCTTTCAAAAACATAAATCGACAACATATGCAGCCTTTGACCTTGTAAATAAAGTTTTACAAAGTGTCAACAAAGATAACTTTACGACGGTTTTGTTTCTAGATATGTCGAAAGCATTCGACTGCGTTCCACATGATGGATTACTTAATAAACTAGAACGTCTTGGAATTCGGGGACTTGCTTTAAATTGGATAAAATCCTATTTATCTAACAGAAGTCAATGTGTAGAAATAACCCAACTTAACTCAAGCAAAACCGTTGAAACGTATCATTCAGACTTCAAACATAATGCTTTTGGTGTTCCGCAGGGAAGTGTTCTCGGTCCTTTATTATTTCTCCTGCATATTAATGACTTGCCAGACATAACAGGACACAATACTATATTATTTGCTGACGATATTTCATTGATAGTTACTAGTAGTAAGACATCTTCTTTAGAACATCATAAGCGTGACATAACTTCTACACTGACCCTGATAATAAAATGGCTCCAAGACAATAATCTCAAAATTAATCTATCAAAAACAAATTTGATTAATTTTAATAATTTTAAAAATCAATCATTTGACATAGATTATAATGGACAAATTCTGCGAAGTGCTACAAATGCTAAATTTTTAGGCTTAATAGTTGACCCCAAATTGAATTGGAAAGACCAGATAGATAAAGTATGCAACAAATTAAACAGTTTTTCTTTTGCCTTATACAAACTAGCCAGAGTCGCCAGTCTGCAGACAGCAGTTACAGCCTACTTTGCGTATGTCGAATCAGTCCTAAGATACGGTTTATTGATTTGGGGAAATGGTCTCGACATTAACAGGTTGTTTATAGCTCAAAAAACATGTATCAGGTCCATTTGCAATCTGAGATCTGATATATCATGCAAGCCCTACTTCATCTCCCTCAATATATTAACTTTGCCTTGCCTTTATGTACTTGAAGTCGGAATCTTTGTCAAGCAAAATAAAAGGTTGTTTACACAGGCTTGTCAACTATATCCAAGAAATACGCGTAATCCCAAAAGGCTTGTATTAGAAACAGTTCTTAAGACAGCACGATTTAGGAAGAATAGTTATGCTATGTGTATTAAAATATTCAATAAAATTCCTGAACATTTTAAAGATATTCCGATTAGTCGCTTTAAATTCCTTCTTAGAAAATGGTTATTAGAAAAGGCTTTTTACTCGATAAAGGAATTTTTGGAACATTAATATGTACATGTCAATATTATGTCGCTTTTTATTTTTATTTTTTTATTTTATATTTTCATTGACATTGTTCTAATCTATTAACATTGTTTTAATCTATTAAAGTTGACATAATTTGTTATTGACATTTTTAATATGACATAATTTACTATTGACACTTTTAATTTGACATAATTTATTATTGACATTTTTTTTTGACATACCTACTTCATTCTTTTGTGCTGTTGACATTTTTCGAATATATTTTTATTTATGTCATTATGAGTGGTAAACTGTGCAATCGTTATTTCAATAATTTGTGTCAAATCTTAATTCTGAATAATGTGTTATTGTTGTTATAAATTTGCATGCTATGTAAAATGGCTAAATAGGTTAAGGTACCATTTTTATTTAGACCATCTGAATTGTAAGTAATCACCCTATTTACAGCAAATAAAGTTATTTGTATTTGTATTTGTATTTGAACATTATCTAAAAACTGAGTAACATACCCTAAACAAACTTCAAATATTTAATTTGAAGATGCCGAAACGTCGGGAAAATTAAAAAATCAAACCAAATATCATTAGCACTTTCAATAAAACCAGGCTAGTATCCGCTAAAAATATTTTTTCGTGTCTATTTATTGAGCGCGTAAGCTTGAAAAGTGAATAAGATTTAAAAATTACATACTTTCGTAACGAAAATACCACTGATCGATTCTTCAATACCTACTTTATTGCAAAATTTAGCTTCTACGAATACAATAAAGTATTCTAGAATTATCGAGTGATTTCCCGTAACACCCCAGTTCCGTTTTTGCTTCCTACCGATTATTGCAGAACGAGCGAGCGCACGCGTGGCCTGTATTATGACACCTAATATTTTTCGAACTTGCACTTTTGCTAACTATCGCAGACCAATAGCTATGGAAGCGATCGCGCCTTGAAAATATCCAAAATGTTTTTGTTATAACTTCGTTTCTCACGATTATTGTTAACCATGATTACCAAAAACTTAAATTACTTACAAACGTACTTTTTGCGAAAAGAAATATGGTTAGGCTAAGTAACAGCACTTATGAATATCAAAAGTTATCATTCAAAAAAGGTTCCTACGACGCAAAATAGCCGATTCGCAAAATATGAGATTCTTATAATAAAAGATTCTCAAAATAGCCAAAGTACAGTCGATGACAAAGAAACTAATAGGTCATTTATAAGTTTTTTATTTTGTCATATGTGGGTGTTTGGTCATAAGTAAGTCTTACTAGAAGTACCAGGACTACATAGTTACAAAGGAGGTACTTGATATCTTCTTTTATTTAAAATCAGGTACATAAGTATGTTGAAAATATTTTGATATTTTCGTTATTAATTTTTGTATGAAACAGCTGATTTTTTTTCCGCGATTTCAGAGTTGGTCCCATAGTAAAAGTTGTTCAGTTTGATGGTCTCTATCTACCATATTCGGCTTTATAAGGCTATAAATATTGTATTGTATTAAGATATTTAATTTAATAGAAAAAATACTAGAAAAAATCGACTCACCCGTAGCAGCAATCCCGTCTGAGCTGCTACGGGTGAATCGATTTTTTCTTGTATTTTTTTCTATTAAATTAAATATCCAATTAAAATATTAAATTAAATAAAATATTTTCAACATACCTACTTATGTACCTGAATTTAAAAGAAGATATCAAGTAGGTACCTCCTTTGTAACTATGTAGTCCTGGTACTTCTAGTTAGACCACAGAATACATAGTACGTACAAGTTAGACTTTATTTTATTATTGTCAATATATTTCAACATCAGATAATATAGTGGTAACTACACTATAAAAATGTGATCTTTGTTTTAGCTTCGTTAGAATACGAGGCAATCCATATGGTATCGCAAATTTCTATAGAACTAAAAAAATTTTTATTTAATTTTGCGTTTTTGATTTCCTGACATTTTTGCCCGTAAATGTACAATTTTGGCTATTTTGAGAATCTGTTATTATAAGAATCTCATATTACGCGAATTGGCTATTTTGCGTTTCTGATATTATGCGCCTAAAGCCAACAAACTTATGTCTAAGAAGAACGGTCCAGTTATACGACGAAAAAGTCTTTGTGCTGAGAAAAATACGTACACGGCAAGTCGTCGCAAACACGCAAATATTTTGCATACATACAATTTGCGTTGCGACGACGCGACGCAACGCGAAATGTGTATCGGCTCTACTTAACATTAATGCGTTGCGTTGCGTCAAACCATGTAAACGTCAATAAAACATTAACCCCTCACTCCAGATGCATCACATAGGCACATAAGACACTCAGTATGCAGACGAGGCCCGATTAAGTGGCCTCGAGCCGAGTGGCCCTTAATCTGAGTGCCTGCAGTGGGATTGTGGCCTTTGATAAGCGCAGGTATATGCGATTAATGCAAATAGCTTCTTAGACGTGAATGTAGGCTGAACAGTTGTTGGTCTATGATGTATACGGTATGGTCTGTAAATTAGTTTGTTTTGAAGAGTTTAGAATTAGAGTCAGATTTCCCATGAAACGATAGATAGAAAATTTTCATGAAACTTATACGTCAATGCGCACTGGGCCGACAGGATTGTGAAATCCTTACTAATATTATAAATGCGAAAGTCCGTTTGTTTGTTTGTTTGTTTGTTACGCCTTCACGTCTTAACTACTGAACCGATCATTCATGAAATTTTACACACACGTTGTCAGGGGTACAGAGAAGGACATAGGGTAGGGACCTTTCATCCCGAAAAAAGGAACTGTTCCCGAGGGACAGACAAAATACTATCCACGCAGACGAAGTCGCGGGCGGAAGCTAGTGATAAATAAGCTAAACTATAAAATGCCGTAATGAAAGAAAGAAAAACATTTTTTTTCACAAACGTAGGTTCACCTCATCGACAACAGGTTTTTCACAGTGAGATAAAATTACTCCATTTTGATGAACGATAACTAAACAAGAAAACTCTACAATAATAAGTGTTCAGTTACGTACAACTCTTCCATCAATAACCCCTAATGTTTACGTGCCCATAAACGGGTTAAATAATTCATTTTAACATTGTATGTAAAGACGGCTTCAGACGGTCAGACAACATTGAATTTGATGCGCGTCGCAGGCTCCTCTATAAAATTAACAATTCTTATCACTGTCGCCGCTCGTAAAACCTGACTTCAGTACGCCGCTGAATATCGCTGAAAGATGTCCCTTTACTTTCATTTCATGAACTCGACTCGAAAGAGAACTCGAAAGACATTTTTGAAACATGACAAATGAAAACGTCACTTCGCTACAAAATCAGATAACATTTTTTCATCTCTAAATTAGTATTATTAAGTAATAAAGGTTTGTAAAAAAACTTTCTTTACAGAGAGTAAACTGAGAATAATTTTACTTAAATGCTTACAGAATTCATGAGCTACACTTACTACACGAGGTTTCTACAAAAGTCAATATGTGTCATAATTATACATATTTTCCACATAACATCTCTTCAAATCGAAAACTACGAGTAAGAGTCACCGACGTAGTAAAATCTCACTAGAGTCGAAAAAAGACCTTTGACGGCCGCGAGAGGGAAATAAAAAGAGTGAGACCGTCGAGGCTTGTGGGACATAAAAACTGCATTTTTACGGCACGCCCAGTTGTAAAACTGTGCTCGTTTACCTAAGTGCGGCCGATTGCGACCCGACGCCTCACATACGCCTAGACTCATGATTGTCGGTTGCATTTACTCTATTGCTTTTGGGAGCGTGTGGTCCGCCGTATTAACTTGATGGAATTCTTTTTGGAGTAAGTAATAGACCATTTTGCAACCTGATTAGATAGTTTAGTATTTTTCTTCTTATTACTTTTAACATATAAATCAGTTTGATGATGTTAATACATGTTCAATTTAAGTTTTCAGTTAGTAAAATTTACGGTAAATAGTAAAAAATACAAAATACACCTACATACAAATACCTACCCTACATATTGCATATATCTACAGCAAATAAGCCAAATCACCACAACCATCCAAATAAAGAGATCGACACTACACACCAATTGTATACCAATAGGTATACAATTGGTGTGAGAATGAATATCTCAATCAAGAAGTAAAATATTGATATGGTATCAAATATCAAGCCTAAAAAAACTCACACTCGTTACGTGGAACCTCCACAAAATGCAATTTCCTAAACAAGTCACGTTACAGAAATAATTTCAAAAATTCCCAAGGGAGGGCATACTCAACGTATAAGTTCATCAAACGGGGAACGTGAAAATTCCAAAAACTGTTACCATACAGCGTTCCCCTAATGAAGTAATCTTAAAAGTTCATGATTCCGACAGCATCAAGTGTAAGTAGATCCGTATGAATAAGTTAGTAGGGCGCGGAGAGAGGCCTCGGTGAAGAAAGTTTTTAAAGCATACGAAAAAATAAGTAAATTTCAGGAAAAATTGTTGCCTTGATTATGTGCCTAGGGTAGAAAACATTATTACCATGGAGAAATTGAGAGACATTTTAAATTATGGTTACAATCTTTGAAAAAATCTATTTTTATACCGATCAAGCTTTTATATAATAGGTATATAGATTAAAGTAGGGTAATTTATATTTACTCAATAAAAAAATGCTTAATAAACAAAATGCGTTTCAATGCTGATCACCGAAACTTTTTACGTACCCTGTAACGTTGTGTTCTGACAATTCCCAAGTTTAAATTTTGGCGCGGAAGCGAAATGGTAGTTTTCAGTACCTTACAGGAATTGGCACCTCCCCCTTAACGTCATTGGCGGATGTGTGTAGCAGCCGCAACTTTAATAAATGTCTTTTCGAATTTTTTAGTATTTGAATAGGGTTTTGAAATGAATAAACATTGGAAAACAGAACAAAGTCTCTCAATATTCGCTTCAGTTTTGCAGAGAATTTGACGATAGAAAATGGCGCGTGCGGCGTGTCATGATTTCGACCAATACGAATATAAGATTCTTGATTTCGACGAATAGCAACAACGCCCAATAGGAAGGCTGATTTTGGTGCCGCGGTGTTGCCATTTCGCGTCACATTCTTCTATCTGACACTTTTAATGAAGTTATGCACAAACACCTTTTTGCTGATTGAAGCGTCGAGTGACAGTTCTTTGTGTTTTGTCCAAAAGATTTATAGTCGACAAAACACAGGTATTTGTTTATGTAGGTTAAATTTTTATTTACAAAAATATTTGGTCAATTTTTAATTTCAAGTTATGGTAGGATTTGGGAAAACGGAACGTTTTGGAAGAAGTTTCAAAACGAGCAAGGGCAACACCAAGCAAGTTTTCAGATTTTCAGAAAAGAAAGATGACAGTTGTGATGAACGAGATTCCATTTGGTTATTTTATTTAACGCGGCGAGAGTCGCTCGCATAATAATTTATAGTCAGAAAACGTTACTGAGGTAAGTGCAGTTTTATCTGTTTAATGCAGATGTCGCAAGACGCCAGGAACATTTTTTTTGAGGTTGTTCTTATTACAGGTAGAACCACTGGTCACTGGTTTGAGGGTGTGCCAGATTCCCCAATTTTACTTACTGTGGTTGAGTTCGGCCAGGCAAAGTTTCAAACGGGTGGTGGGAGCAGGCGGTTTGAACACCCGCTAAACAGGATTCTGTTCAGCGAAAACCTGGTAAGAATCTTGGAAATATTATTTCCCACGCCACGCCGCCATGCCGCATAGCACAACGTGTTCGTGGTCGGTTTTCCAGTTTGCTAATCATACATATTTTGTTACAGCTATGGGAAGTTAATTTTATTCGACTCATCGTTTTATGAGAATACCCTACTTTGGGACGGTGTCCATCCACGGCCACGTCACCGGCCTGAACGAATTGCTGTCCACCGAGTCCTAATTTCATTCAAGACTCACAGGAGCATTAATAACTAGAAGTTGTCATCATATCGGACACATGAGGTCGGTGTAACTTTCACTACAATTTAGCTCTTTTAGTGAACCGTGGTATCTCCATGTAGGGCTCGGTTTCTTGACGTAGAACTGTAACTTTTACCTTTTGCGGCCCAGCGCACACCAACCAAATCGTACCCATGTAAAGCGACCCCTATCGCTAAGCTAGTATTTTGGAATTTTTCTTATGTAAGGTGTAAACCAAATTTTCACAATATAGACCATTAAACCCATACCATCTTTTATTTATTTTTGTTTACTCCTTATATTTAATTTTCTTTGCTCCGTGGCTCTCATCGGGCAGTATTCAAAGAGAACCACGTGGCAAATGGCGCCCACATTTATTTAAAGATATTGTTTGGTGTGTGTTGGTCAGAAATATCCCCCATCTTTCTCATATCTGGGCCCGGACCGCAGGGAATATTGTGTGTGTAAGATTTGTCCTGGCCCACACCTTTGGCTTACTTATGGAATGATTTTAGTACGATTGAAAGATTGAGAGAGGGTAGGAGAGAGTAGGGGAGTTTTTTTTGTTTTAATAAAAGTTTACAGTCGAGTCATATTATTTTTTTTGATTTTGAAAAGAGGGTAGGTATATATTTTTGCTTAACTTAGAATCATATTTTTGAAAGTATTTGGTAGAGTCATTATGTATTTTGTGTAACTTAGAGTCATAATATATTTTTCAAACAAGAATATTTAGTTCATAATTATTGAGCGAACAACATTTAAGATATTTTTTTTGTGCTTGAACAACATAACCACAGTAAAGAATTGTTTTTCAATTTAATAAATTTCTTTGGAACATTTTATTAGGAATTTGTTTTTTTTAACAGTAGCGGCATAGATTTAAATTGATTTTTAGGATTGGAATACCACGCGTTCTAGTTTTGTAATTTTATGTTGTGGTGTGCTGCTATTGTGAATGTTATAAAGTGAAAAAAAAACACATGTGTGGTTGTTTCATTTCCTTTAATTTTTAAGTGTTAAGCTTTTGTTCCATGTTTTATGTTATGTGTTATATGTTTTTATAAAACTAAGATTTATATGTATAGGTATCTACCTACATGTTTCATGTTTAAAAGTTAACTTCAAGTTATATTGTTTCATAAAGCTGTAACTAAACAGACATAAATATCAGATTTTACATTTGGTAACAAACTAGTGTTGTGTACACATTCATACTTTCAAAGGAAAGATTTCAGTTTTCAGATTAAAACTTTATTTTGTTTTTAAAATGAATATATTTTGTTAAATTTAAAAGTTCATACAGTTGGTTTATAAATTTGATACATTTTGTTAAAACTACCTACATTTTATACATTTAGGTGATAAATTTACAAAATATTACAATATTGTACAAGCGGTGTGTCGTTGTGGTCAATACAATTACAAATAATTTTCTTGAGTACTGTGTTTTCTCTGATTTAGTGTTTGATAATTTAATATTACCTTTTATTTAAATTATTTGTGAAGGAAATACCACCAGTTCTTAACGATGGATTTAGAAATTTTAGTACATTCTCTTTTAAAAGATGAACTTACTTATGAAGTGACAATTAGGTCTGAAACACCGACTTCTACGGTTCCTTTGTTGAGGAAGCAACTAAAACAGCTTCTTATTGAGTGTCCCTCTGAGGTAATCACAGAAACAGAGTTTGAAAGTGGTTCGGAACTTAAAATTATTTCAGATAAAATTAAAGAATTAAAAGCAAAACTTAGTGAAAAATCTGTTACAGCACATTGTTTGAGCAGATGCCGTGGTTTGGTACGACACTTACATCATAGGCTTTTGCGAGTTGTGTCGGATGACCCTGCTGTTTTGTCACAAAAGGCAGAGTTGTCTGGCGCGATTGAGTTTTTATTGTCAGTTTCTGAAAAGTTTTTCTTGTCAACAAGAGCACAGCATCCGGATCAGAGCGATACCCAGGTTGAACCGGTGCCAGTAGTAGCAGTTGCAGAATGTTCTGGTGATAGGAATGTGGCAAAGTGGAACTTGAGATTCAACGGGACCACAGACCCACGCTCATTTTTGGAACGTGTCGACGAGCTCCAAGTTTCATATGGTGTTTCTGACAGCAAGTTGTTCAACTCAGCCGCTCAGTTGTTTTCAGAACAGGGTTTGCTGTGGTATCGTGGCATTAAAAGTCAGGTTGACAGTTGGGCAGAACTGAAATCTTTGTTGCTCGAAGAATTTGACCCGGTCGATTATGATTACAGGTTACTGGGTGAGATCCGTTCACGAACACAAGGAATGGAGGAGCCAACACACATTTATTTTTCAGTAATGGCATGCCTATTCAACAGACTGAAATCACCACTGCCGGAGGAGAAGCAGCTTGAAATCCTTTTGCATAACATCAGACCGTATTTTTCACAACAGTTAGCTTTGTTAGATATTACTACAATTTCCGATTTAAAGACAAAATGTCGTAAACTTGAATCTGCTCGCCAACGTTCGGATTTTTTTGTTGAACCGACTAAGTCGAATTTTCTGAGTCAAGAATTTTGCTATAAGGGTAAAGCAAAACAAGTTAATTATGTAGCAACACACAACACCAGTAGACCGCCAACAACATCACAACAGTTTAATTCTAATTCAATGCCTTCTGCAAACCAACGAGTGTGTTATAAATGTGGCAAGGGTAACCACAATTTCAGATTATGCAAAGTGACACCTCAAAATATAAAATGTTTCAAATGCGGCAAAGTAGGTTTTACTGTCACATCGTGTCCGAACTGCAGTAAGGGCACAAGTTTTAAAAGTTCACCACAGACAAAAAACTAGTTGGTGAGAACCGAGGTAATAATTTAGTGGATAGTGAGGGTAAATTTAAATCTTTTCGTAGCATCGCTTCGGTTCTCTTCGCACCTAGTGAAAATGATGTTAGGCCTTATTTAAAATTTAAAGTGAATGATTTTGAAATTATTGGTTTATTAGATTCAGGTGCTTGTATCTCAATTTTAGGGAACAATGCACATAAACAATTTATCAAGTTTGGGTTTGAACTTCAGGAGCGTGTAGACAGGTCGTGTAGTGTTGCAAATGGAGTTCAACTAGAATCTTTAGGGTTTATTTTTGTACCGGTTACTTTTGGTAAAATTAGCCGGGTAGTGAAATTCTTTGTGATTCCTAGTATAGTCACGGAGGTGATACTAGGTTGTGATTTTTGGAGATCTTTCGATTTAGGAAAGAACATTTTTGATCAAATAGATTATAGGAACGCTCCTAAATCATTTTTTAATAATTGTAGTTCAATTCACTCAGAACAAATAAATAGTATCCAGTCATATAATAGTTTGTCTTTTAGTCAAAAAGAATTGGCTGATTCAATGGTGAAAGACTTTGAATCAATTTCTTCAGAAAGGATTGGGTTAGGAAGGACCCCTTTAACTGAGCATGTTATTGATACGGGAGAGGCCATACCTATTAGGATAGGTCAGTATCCGTTGTCGCCGGAAAAGAAGAAAGCCTTAAATGACGAGTTGGATAGAATGCTGGAATTAGACGTTGTAACACCTAGTGAAAGTCCGTGGAATAATCCCGTTCTATTAGTTAAGAAGGCGAGTGGCGATTGGAGATTCTGTCTTGATTGTAGGAAGCTTAACGCCGTTACAAAGGGCGATGCATATGCTATTCCGTACATGCCTCAGATACTTGACAGCCTTAAGGAGGCTAGGTACTTATCCTCGATAGATTTAAGCTCCAGTTTTTGGCAAATTCCACTCCAAACTGAGTCGCAGGATAAGACTAGTTTTACTGTTCCGGGAAGAGGTATCTTCAAATTTAAGGTGATGCCGTTTGGACTCTGCGGAGCTCCGGCTAGACAGCAACGTTTGATGGATAGGTTGTTGGGTCACGGGTTCTGCAGTGATATTGACAACGGAACAGTTTACTGTTACGTTGATGACATTATTATCTGTAGTTCTGATTTCCAAACGCATTTACTACTTTTAAAACGGGTGTTTGACAAGCTTAAGGAAGCTAATTTATCTATTAATTTTGCAAAATCTAAATTTTTCCGAAGTTCTATTAAATATTTGGGTTACGTTGTAGACGAATTCGGTCTGAGAACGGATCCGGAGAAGGTTTCCGCAATTTTGAACTTTCCTACTCCAACTTCAAGTCGTGAGGTCAAAATGTTTCTTGGAACGTGTTCCTGGTATAGACGGTTTATTCGTAACTTTTCGACTATCGCCGCACCACTAAATAAGTTGACGTGTAGTGGAAAGAATGCGCCACCCTTCTCTTGGTCACAGGAAGCCGAAGAGTCTTTTAATACTTTGAAAGACGCCCTAGTTACAGCACCGGTTTTAGCTGTACCAGATTTTGGTAAGCCTTTCACTGTACATTGTGATGCATCTTCATATGGGTTAGGAGGAATGTTATCTCAGGAAATTGAAGGACATGATCACCCTATTGCATTTGTAAGTCGTTCTTTAAATAAAGCAGAGAGAAATTACAGTGCTACAGAAAGGGAAGCCTTAGCTGTTTTATTTTCGGTCGAGAAATTTGAACCTTATTTGGGATCTCGTCCTTTTAAAGTTGTCACGGATCATTCATCTCTTAAATGGTTTACTAAGCTGGAGAACCCTTCAGGTAGACTGGCGCGTTGGTTTTGTCGACTGTCTCAATTCGATTTTCAGGTTGAGCACAGGAAAGGCACAGACAATGTGGTTCCAGACGCGTTATCCAGACTTATGGACGCTAACACCTTAAACGTGATCAACTCTGTGGAGGACGAGTGGTTTGATAAAATTTTTAATGGTTGTAAGTCGCATCCACTTAATTTTCCTAATTTTTGTGTAAAGGATGGTAATTTGTATCGTTTTTCAAAAAGTAAATTTAGTTTATTGAGTGAATTTGATTGGAAGCTGGTAGTACGGAAGGATCAGAGAGAGGCCATTATTAGGGAGAACCACTGTGAACCAACAGCGGCTCATTTGGGAGTTTTCAAAACCCATAGACGCCTTTGTCTACGGTATTATTGGCCAGGAATGTACAAAGACATCGTTGATTTCATTAAACACTGTGACACTTGCGCCGCATACAAACCATCACAAAAGGCAACTCCAGGTTTAATGGGTCAACCGAAAGTCTGCCATAAACCATTTCAGGTTTTATCCGTGGACATCGTCGGTCCAATGCCAAGGTCTCGTTCTGGTTTTGTTTATCTTTTGGTAGTTACCTGTTGCTTTTCTAAATATTGTTTAATTTTTCCAATGAGACGTGCTACTTGTGCGGAGGTGGTGAAAAACTTGGAACAACGCGTAATTTTAGTACACGGCGTTCCAGAGACTGTAATTGCTGATAACGGAGTGCAATTCACAGGATCTGAGTTCCGCCAAATGCTCGAACGTTATAAAGTTCCGAAACTCCATTTTACCCCGCGTTACACACCTCAAGTAAATTTGGTTGAAAGATACAACAAAACCATAATGACAGCTGTTGCTTCTTACGTTAAAGATAATCATCGTACATGGGATGAACAATTGCCAAAACTTCAGTTTGCAATTAATAGTGCCGTGAATGAGTCCACTGGATTTTCACCATTTTTTCTAGTACATGCTAGGGAACCAGTCATCAGTGGTACCTTTTATAGGGACACAGATAAGGAATACGAACCTGGGGTACCTAGGGACGAATACGCCGGTGAATTTCATAATTTAAAGACCATTTTCGAAGAGGTACGCGAGCATTTATTAAAAGCCCATGCTGAGAACACCACTCACTATAACTTGAGAAGAAGAGAGGCTAAATTTTCTGTAGGTGATGTTGTGTGGAAGAGAACATTTACTCAGAGTGATGCGCAAAAATTTAAAATGGCAAAGTTGGCACCTAAATTTGAGAAATGTAGGGTCAAAAAAGTTTTATCGCCTTTGGTGTATGATTTGGAAAGGGTTTCTGATGGTCAATCTATAGGTTCTTGGCACATTAAGGATTTAAAAGCTTAGGGCACTTATTACATCTTCTCTAGTAGTGTGTCAAATACACGAAATTTGGCACACGAAGCGTATGTCTGTGTGTGGTGTTTACAGTTATTTTCACTGTAACACTTTTGGTTTACATGGTGAGGTATGAAAGGACAAATGGTGATGAACGAATGAATGACGATTGCATGCGGAGGAATTTGGGTGTGAAAGAGCAGGGAATTGCCGGTAGCCAAGCTATAGGTAGATGGAGGACTGGTTTAGTTTTTTTTGTGTGGTTCTAATCTCTAATGAGTTAGAATTCACTTTTTGTTACGAGTTTCGAATCTATTTTTTTACCTAGGTGTAGATTCGGGTAAATCTTGATATTTTTTTTATTTTTTGCTGTTTGGCAGGTAGTGAAACTTATATATTTTTTTCCAATTCATACTCCAATTTTGAAACGACTCGTTATGGAAGAAACCGGCATGTTTTTTCTGCTATTTGGGTGACTGAAATTTATGTCACAATTTTTTTTTAATTTTGAATATTTGTTGTTGTACAGTCACAACAACTGTAGTTGCATTTGCGTATTTGGTGAATGCTACATTTTTTAGGAGCGTAGTTTCGACTCCTTGTTTGGTTTACAACTTGTGTTGAGTTGTAAATGTTTTGTTTGTGCGGTGTTGTTTTGTCTCGTTAAGTGGAAGTCCTGTGTCGTCAAATGTGATGTCACTAGGGTGACGGGTTGTACGTCCAGGGTATATATATATATTTTTTTTTTGGGTTGTCGGTCGACATGGTTCGTTGAATCGTAGCATTCAATAGATTTTTTTTCTAGGTTTGTGTTAGTAGTAGGATTTGTAGTTTGAGGACGCTGAGGGCAGCGCCTTTTTTTTCAGGAGAGGGGGTATTGTAACGTTGTGTTCTGACAATTCCCAAGTTTAAATTTTGGCGCGGAAGCGAAATGGTAGTTTTCAGTACCTTACAGGAATTGGCACCTCCCCCTTAACGTCATTGGCGGATGTGTGTAGCAGCCGCAACTTTAATAAATGTCTTTTCGAATTTTTTAGTATTTGAATAGGGTTTTGAAATGAATAAACATTGGAAAACAGAACAAAGTCTCTCAATATTCGCTTCAGTTTTGCAGAGAATTTGACGATAGAAAATGGCGCGTGCGGCGTGTCATGATTTCGACCAATACGAATATAAGATTCTTGATTTCGACGAATAGCAACAACGCCCAATAGGAAGGCTGATTTTGGTGCCGCGGTGTTGCCATTTCGCGTCACATTCTTCTATCTGACACTTTTAATGAAGTTATGCACAAACACCTTTTTGCTGATTGAAGCGTCGAGTGACAGTTCTTTGTGTTTTGTCCAAAAGATTTATAGTCGACAAAACACAGGTATTTGTTTATGTAGGTTAAATTTTTATTTACAAAAATATTTGGTCAATTTTTAATTTCAAGTTATGGTAGGATTTGGGAAAACGGAACGTTTTGGAAGAAGTTTCAAAACGAGCAAGGGCAACACCAAGCAAGTTTTCAGATTTTCAGAAAAGAAAGATGACAGTTGTGATGAACGAGATTCCATTTGGTTATTTTATTTAACGCGGCGAGAGTCGCTCGCATAATAATTTATAGTCAGAAAACGTTACTGAGGTAAGTGCAGTTTTATCTGTTTAATGCAGATGTCGCAAGACGCCAGGAACATTTTTTTTGAGGTTGTTCTTATTACAGGTAGAACCACTGGTCACTGGTTTGAGGGTGTGCCAGATTCCCCAATTTTACTTACTGTGGTTGAGTTCGGCCAGGCAAAGTTTCAAACGGGTGGTGGGAGCAGGCGGTTTGAACACCCGCTAAACAGGATTCTGTTCAGCGAAAACCTGGTAAGAATCTTGGAAATATTATTTCCCACGCCACGCCGCCATGCCGCATAGCACAACGTGTTCGTGGTCGGTTTTCCAGTTTGCTAATCATACATATTTTGTTACAGCTATGGGAAGTTAATTTTATTCGACTCATCGTTTTATGAGAATACCCTACTTTGGGACGGTGTCCATCCACGGCCACGTCACCGGCCTGAACGAATTGCTGTCCACCGAGTCCTAATTTCATTCAAGACTCACAGGAGCATTAATAACTAGAAGTTGTCATCATATCGGACACATGAGGTCGGTGTAACTTTCACTACAATTTAGCTCTTTTAGTGAACCGTGGTATCTCCATGTAGGGCTCGGTTTCTTGACGTAGAACTGTAACTTTTACCTTTTGCGGCCCAGCGCACACCAACCAAATCGTACCCATGTAAAGCGACCCCTATCGCTAAGCTAGTATTTTGGAATTTTTCTTATGTAAGGTGTAAACCAAATTTTCACAATATAGACCATTAAACCCATACCATCTTTTATTTATTTTTGTTTACTCCTTATATTTAATTTTCTTTGCTCCGTGGCTCTCATCGGGCAGTATTCAAAGAGAACCACGTGGCAACCCAACCATATACCAAATCTAAAGCGCTCTGCAAACAGAACCTTGCGAGTTACAGTGTAATAAAATAAAAAATACATTCGGAATCAGAATTCGAAAATCATTCATCCATGAACATTCAATTCAAAAGAGACACTGCTACTCTTAAAATACACATTGACCCGTTCATCCAACCAAGAACATATTATTACGGGCCATATACCAGCCATTTGTAGTATGGACCATTAGCTGAAAACCGGACCGAGAAAAGCCTAATGACCACGAAAAACTGGCAGATGTTTCATTTGTCGAGGAAGTTCGTAATCGAGCCGAGTAGTACAAAATAGGATGGTAAAATAATTTATCTACTCTCAAGTCTCATATCGTAAAGTTTGAATTATAAACTTCAAAACGATTTGACATTCCTACATGTATAATACACGCAATACCGAAATTCAAAAAAATATTATAACACGTCTTATACGCTAACAAAACAATGTTATAAAATAATTTATTTACCATAACGATACAGGGACCGTTGGATCTAGTACGTCCTTTGTAGTACCTACCTATCTATGGTATGTGGTAGTATCGTACTATTATATTCTGTGGTATCGCTTAAGCGCGGCCCGTTATTTTTAAAGCAATACTTGCAACAAAAGTTTTGGTTTCAATTTTTACTTTTTGTTGTACTGAATTTCGTGGGAATCTTATTCTTGCTTAAAAATTTCTGATAGCAGTGAATATGAAGAAAAGTGAAGTGAAGTGAAGTGAAATATATTTTATTTAAATAAGCTCACATAATAAGCATTTTTAAATCGTCAATTCTTTTACCCTACCACCCATTATGACGTCTTTTAACTGACAAGAAAAATGGGCGCAAAAAACTTGTCAGCTTTATCAATCAGATGGAACGATATTTACAAATATGTATATCGTTTCCAGACTTTATATTAACAAAGATTAACAAATAAATAACATTAATGAATTAGCTCATTTCTTAATAAGTTTCAAATTTCTTAATCAATTTACAGATTTTAAGCTAAATTCAAAGTTTGAACTTGTTATTCAGTCTAGGCTGTTACAATAAATAAAAATAAAAGAAAACACAATTCAATCTGCATTAAGTTAGGTAGTCAGAAGCAGACCCATTCCCACTGGCAGCACAAGTTCACGAGCATGACGCATGAACCAGCCATCTCTTCGCTCAACCATATTTGAGGGAACGTAACGACCCGCCTCATACGACACCACCGCAGAAATGATTAAAGAGAGCATGACATACTAAGACTACCTATGTTAAGGCATCGAATTGAAAATTTATATCCAAAAGCTTTTCATAGGTCTTTTACTAAACTACTGACTATAGAAAGTAAAAATATTGCAATTAAATAAATCAAAACAAGGTAAGCTATTAAGAATTATATTTTTTGAGTAAGAAGTGCCATACATACAGACAATATAAAACAGATCTTTTATATACGAGTTATACGACGCCCTTAATACAAGCAGACAGAAGCAGACCCATTCCCACTGGCAGCACCCGTTCACGAGCATGACGCAAAATTTGACTCCGTCCCATATTGTGGATGCAGCGACGGACTTGACTGGCTGACTTCTAATCAAGGTATTACCAGCAAAGTCTCTCTTTTTTTTAACATGATCTTTTATTTAGTAGGTTCAATCTAAGTAAAATTTTATGAGAGTAGATAAAGTTAGTAAATAAAATGAAGGTACCTATTATTGTTTTTGTAATTTATTCGTTGTACAATGTTTTTTCAGGTTTAATACCTCTCTTATCTTTAAACTTTTATTCTTCCTTGGGTTGTAATATACATTTATTTTACCAGCAGTCACTTTGTTCTCAAACGTGTCAAGCTAAAATTACTTGAGGAAACAAAGGAGCGTCCGGCCGCGCCACCATCAATTAATGGATAAAACTTTTGCTACTAAAGTTTGGGAGACGCTGACTTTTGTCAAACAGCGACATCTGGCGGCGGAAATGAAGAATCTCTTTCGAGTTTATGATAAATGATTTTAGATTATAGCAACTGTATAAAATTCACGAGTTTCAAAATAACTTTATTTATATTTGTCATCATAAACTTTTTATGCTGACTTTTTGCTCGTAATGCATACTTCAACAATTTGTGTTTTGAAGGAAGATAACCAATTAGTATTTGGCAGTTTTTAAAGCTTAGTTGTAACTATTAAGTATCCTACTAATATTATAAATTGCGAAAGTTCGTGTGTGTTTGTTATCTCTTCAAGTCTAAGCCCCATCTTACACGGTGCGACTGAAAATAAACTGGTTGCAAACTCTAACCACCAATGAGTTTCGAAATAGTCACAGCACTGGTATTTCAATGGTATATTAGCGTCGTGTACGAACCGCCATTAAAATACTCGTGCTGTGACTATATCGAAACTCATTGGTGATTAGAGTTTGCAACCAGTTTATTTTCAGTGGCGCCGTGTAAGATGGGGCTTAGGCTTGATGGATTTTTGCTTTTGTTACCGCTTCAAGCCTACACGGCTTGATGGATTTGGATTAAATTTGGCAAACAGATAATTTATAATCTGGATAGGATACTTTTTATCCTGATAAAAGGTATCCTAGGATCCACGTGGACGACATTGCGGGCGGCCTCTAGTGATTGCGTTTAATCCTGAACTGGATGTAAATTTCGCAATTATTTATTAATAATAATATTATGTGCTATAACAATTTAATTACTTTACTTACCTCTGCAATTTTTAAGACATTTAGGATACCTTTTTGACCTAAGGCAATAAAATGTTAATATAAGATTACGACACAGAACAGCGCAAACATTTTAATGTTTTTTTTTCAACCTGTCATCAAAATATATATTTTTAATAAAAAATATTTACTTAAAATCCATCAAACATTTAAGCACATTTTTAGAAAAAACTACGATGGCTTCTCGAATACTAAGAATAAGATGTTATTATTATATCAACCTAACTTGGTATCAGAACTAAGAAGACCTCAGAAAACACTAGTTTGGTCTAGATTAGTTATTCTAGCTCTCAAACATTAAAATCTGTAACTAAAATCTTTTAAGCAATAAATTTTACCCTTTTTGCTAATTACATTATCTTTAAGTTCTTATCTAACACAGACACAAATTAATATCAGTATAAATACAAATAATGACTCTATTACGCAATCGAGCCAGGGGTGCACAACCATTTATTACGCGCTCGGGAATAGGTTCAGGTTTTGCAGTTGACAGCTGTCATAGGCAAACAAATATACCTTGGCGCGCGTTTTTGTTCTAACTGTTTAACAGAGTTCTAAGGATGCGCTGGATAATGACAGCTGTCAACAACTTTACCTTACAGGGTATCAGCTAGAGTTAAATTTTTTGTTGTATCGTTTCTTTTTTGAGCGTATTCGAGAGTGGTTTTCTAAAATAGATAGAGATTTCATTAATTTTGTGTTTGATTTCAGACTTAAAATAGTACTTTGCGCATTTGCTAAATGCGCAAAAAACATTTTGATTGTCACTCACATTCGCAAAGCTCAGTTAAATACGATTTTTTACAGCTTTGAGACGATGACAGTTGTGATAATGAAAAATATGTCAAATCATCTGTCAAGTAATCTACTCAGACCCTCAGAACTTACTTTTTGATGGCGAAACAGACCCAAAAAAATCTTCCAAAAAAAGTTTCCATAATACGAATAATGCAAAAGTGCGATCCAACAATAAGGCCGACCGCATTTTAACGGCCGAATTTCAACTGAAGTCCGCAAAAAGTCCCGACCGGGCGAGAAATTCGGCGGAGTTCAATCCAGTCGGCTCAATAATAGTTGGGCATCGGCAGAATCGGCCAACTTTCGCCCGCAGCCGTAGCATATCCGTAGCAAATCCGTAGCACCCATGCTACGAAACTTTGGAGACGACTCAATACAAAGACATTAGCATACAAAAATGGCATGTGAATTACGTGTACAACGGAACACATTACCATAATAAATAAGTTAACATATACACGCACCAATGATATTCCGCAATATTAACTTTTTATGTGAAATTATAAACTAAATGAACAAAATGCAACCTTGATTTTAGACAACACCAAGGGACTTTCTTGAAAAAGAGTTTGATTAATTTATTATTATTCGAAGGATTCCTCAGCTGAAGTGGCAGTGGGCTGGACACATAGCGAGAAGAACCGATGGCCGTTGGGGCGGAAAGGTCCTGGAATAGCGACTGCGCACAGGACGACGCTCCGTGGGTAGGCCCCCGACAAGGTGGACCGACGATCTAGTGAAGGTCGCGGGAAGCCAGTGGATGCGGGTAGCGCACGACCGATCGTCGTGGAGATCCTTGGGGGAGGCCTATACCCTGCAGTGGGTGTCGTGCGGTTGATATAATGATGATTATCATTCTTATTTACATACGACGATAGACATTCAATAAGCGTGCCCTTTTTTTCTTTTTAGGGTTCCGTACCCAAAGACTAAAAACGGGACCCTATTACCAAGACTCCGCTGTCTGTCTGTCTGTCTGTCTGTTACCAGGCTGTATCTCATGAACCGTGATAGCTAGATAGTTGAAATTTTCACAGGTTGCATTTCAGTTGCCGCTATAACAACAAATACTAAAAACAAAATAAAATAAATATTTAAGGGGAGCTCCCATACAACAAACGTGATTTTTTTTTGCCGTTTTTTGCTCGATATTAATAACGACAACAGGTAGACAGTCGAAATTTTCACAGATGATGTATTTCTGTTGCCACTATAACAACAAATACTAAAAACAGAATAAAATAAATATTTAAGGGAGGCTCCCATACAACAAGTGCTTTATTTTTGCTGTCTTTGGAAAACGGAACCCTTCGTGCGTGAGTTCGACTCGCACTTGGCCGGTTTTTTTTATTTAAACCCTAATGTAACATCGTACAATGGATAAAAAATTCACAGATTTCGCAGTTCCCGCAAGAATCGGAGCATTGAAAATGAAAACAAAAATTTACGAAAAAACTAAATCAAATCAAAAGCAAAATCCTATAATAATTTTTCTAAGGTATACTAGGTACCTTTTTATTTTTACGATCGATTGTGACACTCGGCTGCGCCTCGTGTCACTAAAGTGCCCCTGACTGCTTCGACGTGGCTGAAATATTATTAACTGATTCACAAAAATCAACTAATGCACTTCTCGTCTGTTTCCGCATCTTTCAATACCTTTACCATGACGATCGGTTAATAATCATAGAAACTACATCACTTTTTATATACCGAAATACCCGTTTTTCTACAATTCCAAATCTAAAGGGACCACCTACAGGTCACAATTATAAACCGATTTTCAAAAAAAAATCGCTATTTTGTAGCTAAACTAATACCCTAGGACCCTTTTTTTCATTTTTTCTTAAGTCGGTTTTTTTCTCGAAATATTTACAATTTAGTAAACAAACACGCCCCAAAAAACCCGAATTTTTCGAAATTGCAAAAAAAGTTACCAGCCGATTTTCAAAATTCAAACGTTCACACGTGTCTCAATAAATTCCTCAACTTTTGGTACTATTCCCATCTCGATCCTCCTAAAATCCTCGGAACTATGACCAAAAATACGTCTCAGGCGATTTGCATTTGATAACCATTTTCAATGGTAAAAAACCTTTAGAAAACTCAGTCTTTCCTATAATTGTTCAGCTCTGCTTTCGTTCCGCCGTGGAACTTGAAATGTAAGCACCGACACTTGCACATGCGGGCTGTGTTTGCTGAAACTAAACCACGTGCAGTGGGCTGAAGTTACGGGATCATTGCAACTACTGAAAACGACAAATTGGGAGTTTAGATGGATTAAAGTTCAATATTTTGGTATTGACAATGCTAATTTGCTGTGCTCAAAATAAAACCGTTCTTACAGAGGAAAGAATAAAAAATAAAGCCTTCTGACGAGATAGTAAGTTATAATTTCAAAATGAAAAATGTCCTCACTAAATATTTTCAAATTAAACCACAAAGAAAAATTATTTGACTTTATTCCAGTAGGTATGAGTAAAGTTTGACCTTTCAGGTACTTTCATGTTACTATTTGGTAACTTATGAGCCTAATACAAACATAATTTATTTTCATTAAGAAACATAAAAAGTTTTTATGTAAAAAAAGTTTCTACAGGGACATTTTTATATAGGTAATTTACCTTAAATATTCCTCAACGTAGGTTAGGTCAGCGTCTGATATTATAATTTTGCGGGGTAAGTAAATATTTTGATGAGATGGGCCACAGCTCAAATATTTAAAAACAACGACAAACCAAATACCCCGGGTTCTCCAATCCAATCCTCTGTATTTATTTCCGGTAATGACTGGATTTTATTTATTTCAGTAGCAAATTGCCACTGCTATGAAAAAACCTGGACAACTGCAGACTGTTTACAGTGAAAATATTTACAGATTCCAATATTTTGTTTTTAATGTTTACTCGTTTCATTGTTCGCGTGATTGTTTAATGATAAGTAAACCTATCATAATATTCACTGTTTTCAATATGTTTGTTTTTGTTTATTGAGTTCAAATATTTATTGTTTGTTCAAATTATTAACGAAATTTCTCATTTATTTTCAGTGAAGTGTTTGTTAAATGTTTGGTTTGATTACTGTATAAAACTACTATTTTGATGATCATTTTGTCCCTTCAAACCAGTAGTGAATCACGAGAAATATACCACATTTCCCTTGCGTCATCAAAACTAATATTGTTTGACGTATGAAGTTTATTTGTAACAGAAAATTTGTTACGTTACAGCTTGACAAAAAAGTTTTATCTAGCAACACTTGATCTCTCCCATACAAAAATGATCGGGTGTTGCCATACAATAACACTTATAACAGAAAAAGTGGCTCCCCCATTAATTTTTATACTTTTTTGCCAGACTGTACACTTAAACCAAAAATGCATATTATATCTACGACTTAGCTAATGTAGGCAAAATCCAGAAACATATACACCGTCATTTTGTAGTCGTTTTAATTAACTTAAGGGTGTGTTGTACCCATGAAACTAAACATTTTTGTCCAAGAAACATGGGTCAAAAAACGACAAAAAATTTTGGTCCTCCCATACTAACTAGACAGCTAAAACATTGTATTTGTATGGGAAAGTCAAAAATTTTTGTCGTTTTTCGACCCATGTTTCTTTGGCAAAAATGTTTATTTTCATTAGTAGAACACTCCCTTAAGCTAATTAAAACGACTACAAAATGACGGTGTATAAGTTATGACTGTCACTTGCATAAATCAGTATGAAATTGTCTTTCGTGTACATAAACTAACTATTAATATCGCACCGAACTTATGATGAAAAGGACAGGATCATAATGTCCAATCATCATTAAACTTATGTTCTTCACCAAGGCATAACAATTTAAAATAAAGTTAATATAATAAACTCCCATCAATATCCCATTATCGAAACCCTTCCAGACGGTATTTATAATCAAATATGCAAATACCCTTTCCGCAGGCTGTCCAAAAATTTACGGCAACAATTTCCTGAACTCATCAAATTTCCCCCCTAAATATTGGCCGTCATATAAATATCGATATCAATATAAAGCTGTTAAAATCCGCCTACGGATATAATTCCGTAGTTGAGTGATTTGCTCATCAGTTTTCATGGTGACGCCATCTCTAAGGTGGTGCGATCGGGTGCGATCCCCGTCTGAGTCAATTCAGAAAAATATATTGCCTCTGGCAACTTACTCATCTGGCGAACGTTCTATGCTATTGAACGCTACGCTTACTATTAAAGTTTTAAGATAAGCAGTGAACTATAAAATTACGTGCCGTAAGCCAGTTAATTCCATACAATACGTACATCGATGTCTGTGATTTACATAAGTTTGCGACATGTGATTTAACCGTCTTCTGCTCATATATTTAAGCTTAAAAAGTAAGCGTTTGAGCCGTTTGAGTAGGGGGGCTAGGGGCTACTCAAATGGCCACTTTTCTATTCGTTCGCCAACTTAAAACTTAAAAATAAGCCATAATCTCCAAAATTACGTGTCGTAGGCTTGTCAATTCTAAACAATACAACATGTCTGTAATTTACATAAACTTGCGACGTGTGACTTGATCGTTTAATTTATTTTTAAGTTTTAAGTTAGCGAATGAATAGAAACGTGGCCATTTGAGTAGGGGGGCAGGTCTGTGTGTGTGTTACCGCCGTTGTCCGTGATTTCCATAACACAAGTAGCTGCTACTTCGGAGCATTGTATTGGTGTCCAAAATTAACATTTATAGAAATACCCGAAATTTCCATGCAAAGCACTAACGAACATATTGTCTAAAGGCTACCTTGGGATCGAGTCGAGAATGGCATCCGGGGCAGACGTAGGCTTATGAAAGTCCGCTGCCCACATTATTAAACTGAGCTGTGCCGTGCACCGCCGGAGGGTAGACAAGTCTTATTGTAGCTACACACTGCACCTACAAATGTAAATAATACAATAATAATATTCTACTAAGAAAGACCATTAAAGGTCCATGATAGGAAAACATGGTTTGCGCGAGCCATATTTTTATATAGAAAACCTAAAGTTGTAGCCATAAAAAAAATACAACAAGCTAAAGAGATTGTCTAGCAGCTACAAGTATTAAATTGTGAATAAACCTTACAGATGATTGTATGAAAAATCAGAATATCATCAAAAGCGCTTGTCGCGGGTCATATTTTTGGCGTAAATAATAGCGGAAACGTATTGCATCAAAATACACTTTAACGTACTGTGAAGTTGCTCCAATAACTTTTTTCAAGAAAGATAATTGTGCTAAAGATAATGTAAAAAAAACCACGTAATACATCGATAAAGTGCAGAATTGAGGATATTTTCTATACTCTTTACAAGTAAAGAAAAAGACAGAGACGAGACAAATGTACCGGTATACCATGTGTAATTATGCCAAATACTTATTTGAATTTAAAAAATACATAATATAAATTAAATATGTAAAAAACGCTAATATTTCATTTATGAATATTTAATATTTCACTAAATAGGTAAAGTAAATGCAAGCTTTACTTACATATTATAGAAAAATTATCGCCATTTTATAAAGCGTTACTAGCCCATGCTAAATATTTCAACAAGTCACCCGTTTTGCAGCAGTGTCCAATTTAAGTAGTAAGGTCAATTCAAAATAGTCTTACTTACAATATTTTCCATTTCTAAATATTCCTTTACACCCGTATTCAAGAACAATACTCAAACGACCCTTGTCTACGCGAACACACTGCGTTAAAAATAATAAATAAATTTTAAAAACAAAAAAACGACTTCAAAAAACCTGCCTCTAAAAAGCATAATATTCAAGTCATTAGGTAGGTATATTATTTGGTAGAAAAATCTGCTCAGGCAAACGTGAGATATTTGCGGAGAAACATACATTCATACAGGTCAAACTGAGAGAACCTTCTTTTTTTGAAGTCGGTTAAAAATACTACACTAAAAGTAACTCTTTCCCAGCAAAAAACATCAAATTCGGTTAATAAATAACAAACTCGTCAAGGTAGTTGATGCATAATCATAATATTTTCAGGATTTCTTGAAAACTACTTAACCGATTTGAAAAAAAAATTAAACGCAATTTCGCAAGAAAACTCAATAGAACAAAAAAAATAATCATCAAAATCGGTCCATAAATGACGAATATACGCGTGAACAACGATAAAAAAAACATAGAATCGAATTGAGAACCTCCTCCTTTTTGTGAAGTCGGTTGAAAATAGAGCTCTGTGATTGATTCGTTTGTTTTACGTATTACGTGTAATTGGTAGTTGTGCTGTGCGTCTGCGGCCAGTGTGAGAAAGTAATGTTTGTGCTGCTAGTTCGTCAGTCAGTTGTCCATCCTCTGTAGCCGTGACTACCGAAGTTCTGGAGGCTACTGTTCCCTTTGTGCACGTATCAAGTACAACCGCTATTAAACTTAAACAAGACTCGGCAAAAACTGTTTGATAGCCTCGAAGCCTCGTACTCTGATACAGACCCGAGGGCCTCTCAATAAGACGGCTGTAGTTCTTGTGGACTCTACATGAATACATACGATGATAAAGCATACTCGTACGATTAAAAACGGTTTTAGAATCCATAAAGATTAATCTGTTTATTTTGTAAGTTTGAATTCATTAATTACACGAACTACAACTAAAACGTTACTACTAGTGCTAACATTTCTAGAATCAACAAGAAAATGAAAAATCCCTACTAATATTATAAAAGCGAAAGTCCGTTTGTTTGTTTGTTTGTTACGCCTTCACGTCTTAACTACTGAACCGATCATCATGAAATTTTACATATACGTTTTCAGGGGTGCAGAAAAGGACATAAGATACCTTTCATCCCGAAAAAAGTATAGTTCCCGAGGGATAGCAAACAAACTTTCCACGCAGACGTAGTCGCGGGCGGCCGCTAGTTACAAATATTTTATTATCTTGGAAAATGAAATAAACAAAGCAGTGTTGTTTATGTGGGTATTTTTGTGTAATAAATAAAAAGTTCTATGTCCTAAAGAAAAATAATAAATAACATCCCGCAAGTCTGCCAGTATCCATTAAATAATATAAAACCAAATTTCAGAAAAACACGGAAAGTCTCCAAAGAAATCGCGTGAAAGAAGATGTGCTTCAAATAACGGAAATGCCTACATTAAGATGATTAAAGGAGTCGTAAGTCTTCATTTTTTTACGTCGCAAAGAATAAACAAAATCTACTTCGCGTCCAATCTGTCGCATTTTCTTTGTCCATTTATTGTGGCCACGAAACCAGCGAACATTCAAGCAACTAATCTAATGGACTTTACATGAGTCGATTTTAGTCACCTGTGACGATCGACTTTACTCACCTAGCAAGTCGCTTCCAAAATTAAATGTCAGGTGATGGCGTCGCTTTCGTCTGTGTAGTTGATGGCGTAACCTAGGTAAAAATATGTAATAAGGTAGTTCCAGTTTTGGCCACCGGATCAGATAATTATTTTTAGTCACCTGCGGCTTAGTTAGCACGACCGATTTTCCCCGTGCGGCTAAAATTGTGCTGCTTAAGGCACCCATGTAAATACCCCACATCATCTTTAGTTGGTCTTACTGATAAGTTTTTTTAGTTATATCTGAAGATGTGAAAGTGAAAGTGAAATATAATATGGTAATGTTCGGTTGCGAGTCACTTCATGGGTATTGAAAATACCTCTCTCTAATAAAGCCAGATAAACAAAATTCGTTCAAAATTCAGATACCTATTCAAAATATGTGTATACTGTTGTTAATACAATTTAATCGATAAGAACGCTACGCTTAAAACACTACAGCAGAAGACCTTGTATCAAGAAAAAGTTTCATAATACTATACAATTACCAAACATTATTATAATTTGTTGCCATTTTACACAAAGAAACTTTGAATTTTACTCTAAACTCGCCAACTCTACAGCCAGCCACAGCGATGCTTACTCAGCCGACACTCACTATCTTTGCTTTTGTAAGCCCGTCTAGTTTTAGTCCGAGGAGAGAATTAGACAAACCTAATAACTGTGCGGTCTTTATTTATTCAGTACACAGCTCAGAAAAATTCAGTTTGAATCGATGCTTTGAATCTAAATATGCAGCCGTTAACGCCGTTGACTAATCGTGTTATGGCTGCTTCCACTTTTGGATGTGCGCTGGAGTTTCGACATATCTTTATATTTTTTAATTTCAGATTTTAGCATTTACAATGCTTTTTTTATACAATACTTGAAAAATACGACTAGCACCAGATAAATTCTCGGACGGGAATCAAACTTCCAAAGGTCGTGGGTTCGATTCCCGTCTTAGAATTGATCTGGTGCAAGTCGTATTTTTTCTAGTATGTTATTTAGCATTATATCTTTATATCTTCACCACAATATTGACCTTTTTCTTATACTGTCTCTAGATACACCACCAGCACCACATGGGTTAACAAAACTGTCAATTTCGTACTGATTGTTTAAAAGAGTAATGTCTGGTAAAAATTTAACTACACACGTTTTCAGGGTAATTTTACAAAGTCCCTAACTCGCCTTTTCAGAAGCTTACTAACATAATTATATATTTAATGTGAGTAGTTTTTTTAATAAAATTTATTATTTATTTATTTTTGTTATTCGTGTTCGTAAATCACAAGAGATAATTACGAGGCAGTTCCTCATACCACAGAGAGATACAGCTAAGATAAATATAATTACTGCAACAGAAATTGGTTCGCTGGTAGCTAACAATAACAATGCATTGGAATATACGGAACACGGTTGGACATATGAATGTCTCTCCGATATTGAATAACAGTTAAATCTAAGAGAACGGATATCTGGTTTTAGTTATTGGTCATTCTGGGCATACGTTTGATCTTAACCAATAAATTTAACGAATCTTGGCCCGTATTAATAAACCACTCTCAATGTTAGGAGCTATCTTGATATCATGCCTATAATGTTATTCTTATAGGAACAGCATATCAGGTATGATCTCAAGATATCTCTCAACGCTGAGAGCGGTTTATAAATACAAGCCTGCCTGTTTCACAGGTTACAGATAGCAATATCTTCAGTATATAATTAAATTATCTATAAAGTAAGTTATTTCGAATTTATTCCAAAATTAAGACACCGATAATTCTGCCACAAATTCTAATATTTAATAAATAATGAACAAGTTACACAAAGATAGAGATATAGACATTAACTCATGGTCAAACGCTCCTAAACATTATTAATTTCATTCCTTGCAAATTTTGCAGCTATATTACTATTTCCAAAGTTAACTGAAGTAACGAAACGAATGAAACATATTTAAGTGATATCCCAAAAGCGAAAAACAGGTTTACCTAAAGTAACCGTCCTAACTTAGTAAGTTACAACCGAAATGTAATAAGTTTAAGTGAGTCTGACTGGCATTCATCCTTCTGTAAAATCCACTTAGAGGTAGAACCTCGCATTGGCCCAATAAAGTGACTGAAACTTGCTACTTGCAACCGAAGGCATCGTATAAGGAAGAACTTTGATCGTTCATGACACACTGTTATGAAGATCAACGAATTTCGTCTATGTTTTTTGCATGATTATTTCTTGATTGCTATTATCATGCTACATAATGCTTATTCAAAGTTGCAACCCCACTCTAGGAATGCTATCATTAGTGTGACATAGAACTAAATGTGTTCAGAGGCCGACTGTATAGTGCTTTACAATGTAGTGGAAAGCTATTGTAGTGGTTCATTTCAGCTGATGTATAAAGATGCTAAAGTTGAAAGGTGACATCTTATTTTTTTATATTTTAATTCCAAATACACATTGTGTTTTCCTGGCTAACTTAAACAACCACCGATTGAAACGTACTTCACAACACAAAAGTACCCGCCCGGGGTTAGCTAATCTTACCAGAGCTTTACTTTTAAAATGTTGACCAAACTATATACATGCTTGTACGTACCGCAGCCTGCGAGGCTGATCCGAGTACTCTTTTTTAATTAATACCACTTCGAACAGACCCCGAAAGAATGCTCGAAGTCATTAAAAGTTTTAATAGCATCTGACTTGGTCGCTCAGCGCGGAAACAAAATTCTGATACGTCAGCCTTTGGTGGTGTTTTGTGGGAAGGATTGAATCAAACTTTTATCGCGTAAAATAATTATTAGACATTCTTGAATCTAATAAAATAAGACTAGTAATAAAAAAAACTCTACCCACATAGTTTCTTTTCATGCCAAATCTCTTCAGTCAAAGGTTCTCGAGAGGTTGGTTGTGCAATTTTATATTTTTTGTTACTAATTGTACACAATTGTGTGAAATGTGTTTCTTTAATTAGTAAAAGGGTAACCTAATTGTCAAAAAGTAATGTTTTATTTAATTCAAATGAACTAGTAACTAGTATCACTTATCGAATTAATGAATGATAAATTAACCCTAACGTAATATTCTTATGTCGCCACATAAAATTACGTTATTATTTTAGTTAAATGCCTGTAGCATTAAAAGAGGTTTAAAAGTAATTATGAATAAACTTTGAATACCTATTAATTATTTTTAGTTTTTATAGCAGACTAGCGGCCGCCCGCGACTTCGTCTGCGTGGAAAGGTTTTTTGCTATCCCTAGGGAACTATACTTTTTGGGATGAAAGGTACCCTATGTCCTTCTCTATACTCCTAACAACGTGTATGCAAAGTTTCATGATGATCGGTTCAGTATTTAGGACGTGAAGGCGTAACAAACAAACAAACGGACTTTCCCATTTATAATATTAGTAAGGATAGTCAAGTGCTTGACCGCTATCACGCCTGGTGATAAGCGATGATGCAATCTACAAGAAACGCGCTTGCCTAGAAGTAACCTATTCACTCTCGACTTGAAGACCCCACATTGTACATATCAGGAAATACAGACTTACTTATACAAAGTCCATTAGACAAAGCAAAAAACAAACCCTATTATTTAGCTCTCCGCTTCAACGTCCCATAATGAACAAATGTGAACGACTACTCCCGTTTATGTAGCGAATTTAAATCGAAAACCAATTACGGAAAAACTGTACATAAATATAACCACATACACGGTGGACGTGTGTAAACGTCCCGCACACAGGCGCGACGAGAATGCACGTCGTCGTGAAGCTACACCACTGGAAGTGACATTTCACATTGTTCCAAGGTAATTAAATTTTCAGTAGCGTTGTTTTCATTTATTGCAAGCGAGCTCTTTATACAATTAATTGGATATTAATTGTGTATTATTGGACATATTGAGGAAAACGATCTGAAGTATTGGTAATTAAAATCACTTGCTTAATAACAAAATATGGAACTTTTAAATAACAGTTGAAGTTAGACGGAAAAATAAATAAATATATAGAATAGAATATAGAATATTATTTATTAGCAACACATAGCACATACACAATAGGCACAGATAATAAACATAAATAATAATAATAATAAAAAAAAAACAACAACAAGAAATACCTACAATTAGCTACGTGCTATGTGATGCCAATACTGACCTCAGCTCAGTATAAGCAGCAGACAGCGTCTACTGCACTGGTATTCTGCTGAGACCAGTCGTGACATCACGGAACAGATACGAAAACAATACAAACATTACAAAATTAACTATAATATTAAAACAAATAAAAAAATCTAGACAAAAAAAGCAAACAAAAAAACATAAACTAATAAAAAAAAAACATAAACTAATAAACAAAGTGCAACGGAAGTGGCACATTGTAATGTACAATACAAACAAGAATCTTGTAAATAAATATTTAACTTTTAAGAAACTATTTAAAAATTACGTTCTTCATGATTAATTTACATGAACAGTTTAATTTTAAACAAAATAAACAACACATCGCAATAAAAAAAACCTTAAGGATGTAGACGAACGAAACAGTATAAAACTTCTTTTACTTTCTAAATAATAATTTAGAACAGGGGTTCCCAACCTTTTACTTTTACTTTATGACAACGATCTTCAGAAACGATGAAAAAACAAGTAGATGAGTTTGTTATAATTAAAATTCAAGTAGATTATCAACAATCATACCAGAGGTGTACTACGGCGTGAGAAAATATGATTTTTAGGGTTTTTTGAAGAACTAACTATCTGGAGCCGCTCGTCATGCTCCCATTTGGATAGCTCTACGCCCCACTGGTTGGGAACTTATGATTTCGGGACCTATGAGGAACCTATGATGATGATATTGATGATAATTAATCATGATATAAACCGCTTCCAGTGAATCCTACTTGCGTATACAGAACGTTTAATTAACACGAGTGACATTGCGATGTGCCTACAACGACAGACGTATACGACACAACAATACACACAGTATACTCATTGTGGCTTATAAATACCACTTGATTTACACCACAGTATAATGAACAGACTCATAAGTTTACGGGCTCAACGTAAATCATGCAAATAACACTTTTATTGCAATACCTACTTTGGAAATTTAATATTTTTATAATCATTTGGTGGAGTTTGGTATTTTCATTCGACTTTCAATATTTTCTCACAGTAGCATATTATGTCGAGAGTCGAATATCATTTTGGGTGTTGAGAATATGTCTCGAGTGTTGAGAGCGAGTTTCGAGTGTTGAGAGACCGAGTGTCCGGTGTCTTCTCTCCAAGAAACTCCACCACTTTGATTTTCGCTAGAAATAGAATTGTTGTAATAATACAATGGTTCTTGATGATCAAGGTAGCAAAGCGGGACATCCTAAAACCAAATACATCTTTCATAAGCATCGTTCGTGGCGTGATAGTAAAAATCCCGTTTTATCTACCTTAAACAAAGGATGCGTGGTAAAGAGAAGGCAAAGAAAAACCAATTGGAGCTGCAGAAATATAATGGTTGTCTTAATTTCATCGGTTGTTGCTGATCCAGGTAGCAAAGCGGGACACCCTAGCGTTCACGCCAGGATGGTTGGGACGAGCACAGCCACGACCGAAGGAGCTTACGCCAACCACGACTCCATTGTGGAAGAGCGGTCCACCGGAATCTCCCTGGCACTGGTCCCTGCCACCAACGCCTAATACTCCAGAGCACAGCATGTTGAGAGTTATCCTTCTTGGTGAGTAGGCGTTGACGCACCGTTGCTGGTTTATCGAGTATATTTGGACGTGGCGAAGACGTTCTGATGGTATACCTCCTTCCTGGAATTAAAATAAAATTCAAAACACATCATAAATAAACAGCATAAAAATATGTATTCAATAAAATGTATGAAGCAATTAATGTCCTTTATTTATCTTGTGTGTCTGTATGTTTACTGGGGCTCTACCGCTTAACTTCAATTGCTATCGTAATCGCTTTCATTTGATAGATGGATGTAATACATTGCAACTTTTTTTTGGTAAGTTTTTATTTGTGGCAAAAAGAAGAAGCAATGTGTCACATTCATTTGTTAAATGAAAGCTATTGCAAGTTGGGCGGTAGAGCTCCTGAACCATTTTCGTACATTACTGGTATACCTTCAGCAAATAAAAGCAGAAGTCAGTTGAATTTCGTGTAGATTTTTGAAATAAGATCAGTGTAATCTAATGTTGATGCAACGCTATACTATCTTACTAAGTTGACAGGTCATACAGCGCATTATAGTGTGGCTATGCTGTGACAACACCGATGATGAACATTTTAAGTATTGGAATAAAATCTTACACGAGTGACTCCCCATCCCGTAGCCCAAACTCGCTGGTTATCAGCAAGGTTGTAGTTAGTTCCAGCAATTCTACCAGCCCGCATGGTGTTGCCGAACGAGATGGTGGAAGACAAGTGGAGGATCCCAACATCATTGTCAAGATTATTTGAGTTGTATTGAGGGTGGCTGATGATCCTATTTACATTGAAGACTGTGCCCCCCATGTTCGCATTGGTGGACCCAAGGCGGACTCGCCATCTGCGCGTCGCGTGACCGCTAAAACGGAAAAACATTGTCAGTCATTAGAAAAAAAAACTTGGCTTAGACTAATTCAGAAATAAGTGGGCTCTCAATGGAATGCCTTGCTCTACATGTCATTCCCAGCAACCAATCTGTTCATAGTCCAGGAGACTAATTGCACGATAATAATTATAAAAAAAACATTAGAAGGTAAGTAGGAGTTTAGTTAGATCCTTCCCAGACCGATACGCATGGATTTAAATTACACACATCTTAAGGGACCCTTTACGCTCCCACTGAGCGGTCCAGACACTTCGTGTATTATCACTAGCTTCGTGATGTCTTCTGTAGTGGAGATCATGTATTCTATCCACATAAATAAAGCTGCATGAAGTAAACTAAAATTACAATTTAAACAGTTCGTATTAACGTAGGTATACAGGGTCACTGGAAATATGACGTATTCCTGCTAAGAGGTTATAGATAAGGTCAAAACAAATATTTTTTGTAATATCACTTTTTCTCAAAAAGTTCAGTTTTTGAGTTAATTGAAATTAAGTAATTTTTCACCAAAAGTACGTTTTCAGACATAAAAATTTTAAATAAAAAATAACTACTCGTTCGATTCCGGATTTTTTGTTATTTTGGGATAGAAAACACTCTAAGTGTTGATAATGAATAAAAAAAACTACAAAAAGTACAGGTGTTTATAAAAAAATCAATCCATAAAAGCATTTTTTATTTTTATTTTTTCAGATTTTTTTAGAAACGGCAGCAAATATCTTTAAAAAAACCGGCCAAGTGCGAGTCGGACTCGCGCACGAAGGGTTCCGTACAAAAAACGGCAAAAAAATATGTTTGTTGTATGGGAGCCCCCCTTAAATATTTATTTTATTTGGTTTTTAGTATTTGTTGTTATAGCGGCAACAGAAATACATCATCTGTGAAAATTTCAACTGTCTAGCTATCACGGTTAATGAGATACAGCCTGGTGACAGACAGACAGACAGACAGACAGACAGACGGACAGCGGAGGCTTAGTAATAGGCTCCCGTTTTTACCCTTTGGGTACGGAACCCTAAAAACCGGCCAAGTGCGTGTCGGGCCACGCGCAGTAGGGTTCCGTAGTTACCTTATACCATACGATATTTAATACCACTATTATTTTCCGTCTGCAAAAATAACTTTGTTTTTCACAGTCAAGTGTTGGTATGAATGACAAAGTTATATTTGCGGTTTTGGAAAATATGATATATCTCGGAAACTAATTACTATATCTCGTTCAAACTAATTTTCGTTGAAAGTGTTTATTAAGATCTACAGCATATATTTTTTTTAGATTTTTCACTTTCTCATTTCAAAAGTCTAACTTTTGATGTATGGAGGGGGGACACACATTTTACCACTTTGGCGGTGTTTATCTTTCAAACGGTTGACTTTGAAAAAAAATCGTCTTAGGAACCTCAATGTCATTTTAAAAGACCTATCTTTAGATACCCCACACGTATTGGTTTCAACAACAATTTTTTTTTCAGTTTCAGTTCCATGTATGGGGAGCCCCCCCTTAATCTTTTATTTTTTTATTTTTGTATTAAATTCGTTAAGCGGTTAACAGAATACATCTACCTACCAAGTTTCAACTGTGTAATCGTAATACTTTCGGAATAAAGTGGCTGTGACATACGGACGGACAGACAGACAGACAGACAGACATGGCGAATCTATAAGGGTTCCGTTTTTTGCCATTTAGGCTACAGAACCCTAAAAAATCCTAGTAACTAAGCGTGCATAATATTTTAAAAACATCACCATCTATTCAGCTTTCAGATGAGGTATACAACTTAATAATAACTTAAATAAAAAATGAGAAATTAAGACTTAAGTAAATTGCAGTCCCATTTCATGTAGCAAATATTTCCTACTTCGAACGCTTCGGAGGTGGCCGTATTATCCTACTTATATCATAAATGTGAATTTTTTAAAAGTATTTGCTGCCGTTTCTAAAAAATCTGAAAAAATAAAAATAAAAAATGTTTTTAAGGATTGATTTTTTTATAAACACCTGTACTTTTTGTATTTTTTTTTATTCATTATCAACACTTAGAGTGTTTTCTATCCGAAAAAATAAAAAAACCGGAATCGAACGAGTAGTTATTTTTTATTAAAAAAAATTGTGTCTGAAAACGTACTTTTGGTGAAAAATTACTTAATTTCAATTAACTCAAAAACTATGAACTTTTTGAGAAAAAGTAATATTACAAAAAATATTTGTTTTGACCTCATCTATAACCCCTTAGCAGGAATATGTCATATTTCCAGTGACCCTGTATAGTATAGGCCCGGAAACATAAGTGTTTCCGAGCCTATTTTACTGCTCCCACTTATTTTTACTTAGATTTACTTAAGTAGTATTGGTTTGTCTAATGGCCTTACGCTAGAAGGTTAAAAGGTCAACCAGGTTTGAATCATACACTCAGTCTCACAGTGCAGTGTCCCTGAACGTAATTCGCGCTTACCTTCTACAAGTCCAGATGCTAGGATGCATAAAACTTTACTATAAAAATACAATACTTTGAACTCTTACTGGAAACAGTGAGCAGCAGAGAGAATAGCTCGGTTGTTAATGATGGTTCCTCCACAAGATTGCATGTGAGCGACCCCCGTGAAAGAGTGGAGGAGGGATGCCATTTCAGGGTAGGTCTGGATCGTGGTTACCGACCCTCCCACTATGCGATCAGATCTGAGGTCTTCATTGAGAGGGACAGCTAAAATGGATTTGTTTATATTATTTTTACATTCCTTACTTTATAACCAGGACAGACTGATAGGGCATTATACTCAACACAAATATTAGAATAATTTAAACCCATATTGCAGATGGTCATCTTTAGTTAAAAATATGCTATTGGCCATTTCATTAAAATGAACTCTTCAAAAATCAGTAACGTTAACAAAACATCAGTAATTTAAAATTGGCTTACAATTTGTGAATGAATGGCAAATAAAATTGTTGATTTCCATATAGATATTATCGTCACTAACTTGAAGGCACTTAACTTTACACTATTTACATTTTATCAATAATATTTTTAAAAATTACATACCTGAAGCAGCGGCAAGCCCGAAGGCCAGTAACGCCAGCAGTCGGTGCATTGTCACTAGCTTCTTTGGCTCTTATGCCATCACCGCATATCATTATATATCAAAGCATACAAATTATTTATCAATGTTATCAAAAGTCAATCCATCAAAATATTACGCGAGGAAAAATTAGCCAAATCTGTCAAATGATTAGCAAATACATCATTTAGAGATCAATGTAAAAAGTTGAGCACCTTTTTAACCGACTTCAAAACAAACAAAAAAAGGAGGTTCTCAGTTTGACCTGTATGTATGTATGTTTGTCCGCGATTATCTCGCGTTTGGCGGAACCTATTTTGATGTGGTTTTCAGAAAAGTATTTGTTACACTTAGGAGTGGTTTAAGTATTTAAACCGACGTAAAAAAGGATCTAGTTTAAGCCAATGAATATGCGTATCTAGTGATTTGAATCTTATTTCTTGCTTTTTAGCGGTAGCGAGGGCTTTTGAAGTCGGTTTTTTTATTTTTTTAAACATTTTTTTAAGTAACACGCTTAATACAATTGTAGATATTTTTTTTCATGTAATTAACAAAATGTTACAATATAACCACCGAATTAAGTGTAGAATTGTTACAATAAATATTACTTAAGTCTATAAAAATATGTGGGCTCAGTATTACTTTTGGCTTATGCATACATTAGTGTAGGACAATTTTCTCAATAATGTATCAGTTATTTTATATAAAAATATGTTTTTTTTATTCAACTAAATTTGTACAAATCATTCTCGACTTGGCAAGGTGTTGTTTGTTCAGTGGCGATATTTACTTTCCTATCCGAATGATTTATAAATGATGTATTAGCAATATCGTATATTATTACCTTATCGGATTGATTTGATCTTATTATTTCTCTAATCTTGTCTGAGTTGATAACTAGTAACAGATTTAAGCAAAATATTTTAGTTAGGTGATTAGGATTAAAAGATAAAGCAGATAGTAGTATTTAGAGATTGATATTTTAATTATGTTAAACAATAATAACAAAAAGCCGGCCAAGTGTGTATCAGGCCACGCGCCGTAGGGTTCTGTAGTTACCTTATACCAAACTATATTTAATACCACTATCATTTTTCGTCTGTAAAAATTACTTTGTTTTTCACAGCGTTGGTATGAATGACAAAGTTATATTTGCGGTTTTGGAAAATATGATATACTAGCGGCCGCCCGCGGTTTTACCCGTGTGGTTCCCGTTCCCGTGGGAATATCGGGATAAAAACTAGGCTATCTACTATCTGTGTGCCAAATTGCAACCAAATCCGTTCAGTAGTTTTTGCGTGATTGAGGAACAAACATCCAAACCCACAAACTTTTACATTTATAATATTAGTAGGATCTCGAAAACTACTTACTATATATCGTCCAAATTAATTTTCGTTGAAAGTTTTTATAGATCTATAGCATATATTTTTTTAGATTTTTCACTCTCTTATTTCAAAAGTTAGAGGGGGGGACGCACATTTTACCACTTTGGCAGTGTTTATCTTTCAAACGGTTGACTTTTAGAAAAAAATGTCTTTGAAACCTCAATGTCATTTTTAAAGACCTATCTATAGACACCCCACACGTATTCGTATGAATAATTTTTTTTTTTCAGTTTCAGTTCCATGTATTGGGGAGCCCCCCTTAATCTTTACTTTTTTATTTTTGTGTTAAAATCATTAAGCGGTTAACAGAAGACATCTATCTATTAAGTTTCAACTGTGTAATCCTGATACTTTCGGAATAAAATGGCTGTGACATACGGACGGACAGACAGACAGACAGACAGACATGACGAATCTATAAGGGTTCCGTTTTTTGCCGTTTAGGCTACGGAACCCTAAAAAGAACCGTTGTGTCGCTTGATACCAACACTGTGCTCTGCTCTTTCTTTCTATATTAGCAGCAACCTGCTTCACTATCTATTTTATTACTATCGAATCAACTGCTCATGTCGTCAAATATTTAATGCAAGGACCCGTAAATTACTTACTTAAGTAAGTTGCCAAAATTGCCGATGTCAAATATTATAAGAGTAAGGCTGCGTTCAGACGATAACGCACGACCCAACCTCAACCCAAACTCAACTCAAACTCAAATCAAACTCAACTCAAACGCAGCCCACTCCTTAAAATACATCAGTTACAATTTTGAGTCTTATGACACATTAATAAGCTCTTTTATATTTTGTCGATGCAACTGCATACTCCCCGCGCTCAACCCGAACTCAACTCAAACTCAACCCGTACACAACCCAAACTCAAATCAAACTCAATCCGAACTCAAACCGAACTCAAACCGAACTCACTTCAAACTCACATGGACATTACACAGGACCTTATTAAAGTGTCATAAGACTCAAAATTGTAAGCGATGTATTTCAAGGGGGGCTGTGTTTGAGGTGAGTTTGAGTTGAGCTCGGGTTGAGGTCGGGTCGTGTGTTATCGTTTGAACGCAGCCTTAATATAAATGAAAACATGAGTAAAGCGAACAAAAGCCGTTAATGCAGTTTTCTCGATGAGGAATACGTAACCGCTCGATAGGTCGCAGATTACGCTCCATAAATTATTATGAAGCAATCAGTGTGGTACAAGTTTGCGAAGCTTTTTTATCGGCGACACGATCCCAACACGATTTGACGATATAGGCACACATTTTTATTACAGTTTGAAAGATTTATGGGGCAAGTTGGTTAAAAATGTCACTGTTGGAAAGGAGTACCTACCTCAGATTACTTTTTTCCATTCAATGAAAGGTAACCTTTTTCACCCGTGGTCCCGGCCTTTTTGTCCACGGAAAGATCACGAGTATTTTTTTGCCAATTCTGCCCCGTGGTTCCTTTAAGATAACTACTTATGATATTTTTTTTTAATATTTAACTCATTATTACACTCAGTCAACTTGAAGTTTTTGTAAACTCTCCGTTTCTCTTTGCTTGAGCAGCTTAGCTAGAAAAACAGAGAGCTTATCAGAAAAGCACGTCTTTTAAGATATACTTATTAACATTAATTAGAAAAGTATTCACCATAAAAAAAATGGTATCGTATAAAAGGTCGCAAGTCGGAGTTCCGCAGATTTATTGCTAATATAATTTTGATTGATCGAGCTAGGCGCCCGTTTAAAACGCACCAACTTACCCGTAATCAATCTTTAATGCACCCCGCTTAGCATACCGTAGTGAAGTTTAACTTTAAACTGTTTTAAAATAAACACTGAGAGCTAAGTCCCCCCGCTAAATGGCGAACGCAAACTTTCAAAGTTGTTATTAGTTTAGAATCACTGTTTCATTTAGATTTTCTTAGGCATTGTGGTAGGAATTACATGGAACTTGTTTTTAGTTACTTTATTAAATTTTAGTGAATTTTATCTCTTTGACCTCATGTTTTTATGTGATTAAGTAAAGGATCTTTGTATCGTAGCGGTATTAGTGAATTCGTTGTTTATAAATATATATATTTTTTATATTCGAACAGGCTCACTGTCGTTTGGTTTTTCTAAGTTTTGTTGGTTCGTGAAACTTTTTTTTAATACGTAATATTATTTTCATAAAAACAAATACATAGAAATGTTTTTTTTATTACTTACTAGCTTCCGCCCGCGACTTCGTCTACGTGGACAGATTTTGCTATCCCTCGGGAACTGTACGTTTTCTTCTAGATGAAAGGTACCTTATGTCCTTTTATGCACCCCTGACAACGTGTATGCAAAATTTCATGATGATCGGTTCAGTAGTTATGACGTGAAGGCGTAACAAACAAACAAACAAATAAACAAACAAACAAACGGACTTTCGCATTTATAATATTATTAGTAAGGATTAAATTTGTTTCAATCGCCCATTTTCCTAACCGGCTAACGGTAGCATCCTGGATATATCCTATTACCTTTTGGCAGCTTTTATTCCAAATGTGGAATATTCCACAGTCGGCCTCCGAAACTGGAAACGAGGGAAATAATTGAATGAAATGACAGTACGGTCTGTTTCACAATTATAAACGGAACACTGGCTTGTTAAAACTAGTCAGAAAAACCTTTATATTTTTTTTCGCATACTGTGTTGTACTTTTTGAAACAAGTTGATATAATTAATAATAATAATAATGTTTACGGACAAAAAGCACATCAATTTATAGTCCCAATAATGTTAATGTTCGTCACATTAACATTTTCCTCTTCGGAGATTCCGACCCGTTACCGTAAATTTTGCAGACTGGGTTCCTAGCTGCTAACCCAGATTAATATTTACGAAAAAGAAGGCATACATTAAAGATAACCTATTTTGTTGCCTTTAATAATATTAAAGATTTTTCTCCTACAGCTTACATTTAAATGAAGGCGAAATAACTCTGGCCAAAATTCTACAGCTGAAAATTTTAATTGAGCTCTGAATACTAAGTTATGTAATCTCGTTCAAGTTTCAGCAAGCGCCGCCAGGCTTCTGTATATGTATGTACAGTTAGGAGCATATAGGAAGCACAGTAAAATCACAAAATATCTTACGATTATTGCGCCTATTCTTCTTAATAGGTAAAATAATTATTGAATTGGCAGTTGGAAAAAGAATTTAGGACTCAAAATCGTTTTTTTAAAGAAACATTTACTTTAAGGCGATGTCACAGCGGATGGTGATTAAACAACTATCGATAAGTGATGTATAGCTAGGGTGATGAAAAAATTGTTGTCTTGGGCTTGTTTGAGCTTGCATGATAAGCCGTTAGTTAGCCGTGAATTGGCAGTCAGTACACACTGATGGGTTATGGCATAGATAGATAAGATATTTATTCAGGAACCACTACAATACACACAACACAGCAAAAAAACCATCTGAAAAGGAACTCGGCTCAGTGTTGATAGTTCCAAGGAACCACAAGATTTTTAGCAGAGTCCCTATCGTCGTTTGGTCGCAGGCAACAACACGATGCAATGCTATGGCTCATGGAAAAATTTAAATATCTCTGATGATGCTGTCTCTGTCTTTAATTTAGCTTTTAACATGAACGTGCTGAGTGTTAAACTTAAAATAAAACAAAAAACTTTTAACTTATTTGCATATATTTTTTTTAATTTGACTTTTGAATTTGAAACATAATGTCGTAAGCTTACATGCTGCCGATTGTACAGAACGTCGTCTTATTATTCGAGGTCACTGAATGCTAAAACAAGGGAGCAAAGTTTCTCCTGTTACTGTATCCGCCGACTATAGTTGACAATGTAACCTTCTGAGCAAATTGACAATCAGACTTGGGGGTCAAGACTTGAGATATAGTTTGATGTTCGCGTTTGATGAGCTAATAAAACTTTAATGCTGAGGGGGTTCTTTGAAAAGTTTTTAACTTGAAAGATAAACGAATCTATGTATTGCAACTTATTTGTATTTTATTTATTAATGTGTGCGTGCGGCCGACTCCTGTCGCCGCATTGTTATTGTTCTTATTTTAATGTTATCGTCCGAGTCGAATGTGCAACGCTTGGACAAACCTCGTAGGTTTATAAGCGTAAAGCCATTGTTAGTATAATTGAAATGTTATTTGGATAAATAAATAAAAAAATAAAAAAAATGTGTTTGTAAGTTGAGCAAATTAAGTTTGAGCTTCATTATTTTTCAATTATTTCTAACAACAGGTCAAAAATGTGTGCTGATTTAAGACTATGATTTGTTATTAAAATTCAGTAAAAGGTTGATTTTTTTCATCTTAAAATATACTTCACCTGTTAATTATTCAACATCAAAGAAATAATAAGAAAAATGGGGAATGTCCGAAAAAATCAAATTGGCTGAATATTTTTCTATAGGTAGGAATAAGGTCCCTTAGTAATAGAATAAAGTTTCAGAATTTTCGGTTGGGTAAAAAAGTTTTTAAAAATCAAAGTCTCTTCGACTTCACAAATGTATGAAAGTAACAGCAGAATGGAGATTATACCTTTGCCGCTAACTGCCACAAACACAACACGTATTTAAAAAAAAAGTTTTGACACTTTGACTTGAAACCTTTTTTTTTAATACCATGTTGTGGTTGTGGCAGGTGTTGGCAAAGGTACAATCTCCATTCTGCTGTTACTTTCATACATTTGTGAAGTCGAAGAGACTTTGATTTTTAGAATTTTTTTCACGAAACCGAAAATTATGAAATTTTATTCTATTACTAAGGGACCTTATTCCTACCTATAGAAAAATATTCAGCCAATTTGATTTTTTTCGGACATTCCCCATTGCTTATGTAGGTATTTAGACCAATATTAACACAGACAATTGGAATAATTAAGAAGAATGTTCTTAGTATAAATTGAACGTTACGTAAAATTTATTAAATTTTGCAATTTAAACTAAACTGAGAACTTTATCTCTGATGTTAGTTTAGTAATGTACCTAATTACTTCTGAATAGAATACAAACGTGTATACAGTTTATAGCCACTAAGATCGTGTCGACTCAAAAGAAGAATTGTTGCAAAGAATAACCGTCCGTTTGTCGCCCGAAGCCGGAACAAAGCGCTAACTAGGACCATAAATCGAATATTCATTAAACCCATTGCTTTTCAATTTCCATCCGATAGTGCATCTCTTGAAATTGAAAAATGCAAAACGATTCTTTTAAAGAAGCTTTCTAAAACACGTCTGCCTAAAAAAAAAGTGTAATGTGTTCAGGGTTGTGTTTTTTCATCAGTGAATTTGTGTCGGTACTATGTCTAAAGTCAAACCTAAAGTTCTGGTTTGAATTGGTTTTACCTCCATCAATTTCCAGCATTACTGGAAATTGATGGAGCACAGGGGCACAGGCCTCATTGCTGGGGCACAGGCCTCTCTGGTAGATGGATAAGGGCCCACTTAGGCCTAATGCGAATTTGTGGGTGCTAACGACTGCAAAGAAGATTTCAAGATATGTATGTAATAAATTTTCCCTCTATCGAAATTACCAGTTAGAGGAAAGACAATTCGGTCAGGACGACATAAAAGCAGAATATCTAAAAAGTCGGAAGACAATTCAGCTAAACGACATCAAATCAGATAACCCCATCAGCAGACAGTCAATTCAGCCGGAGGACTGAAAACCACAATGATCTAGTAGTAAAACGTCTGTAATTTAAAATAATGTATAGGTATATTGATTAAATACTAGCTGAAAGTGTTAGATGTCACAAACGTAAAATGTATTAGTGCCGAAAATATCTGGAAATACAAAAGTTACATACATTTAAGGTGGTACGTCAAGCTCAGTAGAGCCACCAATGGAAATAAATCATTTACGTTTTATCAAGGGCTTAGAATAAAAGTTAAATGATTTATTTCCATTGGTGGCGCTAATGAGCTTGACGTACCACCTTAACCAGTGATTATTGTGAACTAGCAACCCGCCTTCGCTTTGCTTCGGTGTAGTGTGGAATTTGACACCATGTATTATACATATAAACCTTCCTCTTGAATCACTCTATCTATTAAAAACCGCATAAAAATCCGTTGCGTAGTTTTAAAGATTTATTCATACATAGGGATATAGGGACAGAGAATGCGACTTTGTTTTATACTATGTAGTGATGACTTGATATGGAAAATAACCCATACGTAAGATCTGTTTTTATTCTTGCAAAACTGCATCATACAAAGTCGAAACAGCGACTGAAAGCTCCCGCAAACAGCGCCATTGATTGTAACGACATCCGGCAGCAACTTAATTAAATCTCCAATTCATATTCTCTATGGACAGATACCCAATCAAAGGCGAGGAAAAAATGGCGGGTGTATTTTAAAATTCAAGTAAGTGTCCAGATTGTCTTCGTGCAAGTTTATTTCCCAATACAAGTAACGTTAGATTTCTCATAGGGAATACTCAGCAATGTTTTGTATCAAAGATTACAATTTACAATACAAGTGTTTAGGTAACAAACAATGGATATAGTCTAATCTAATCACACGATTAGTCGGCCACTCAAGATAAATACTTGAGAAAAGTAGTTATCTCCTGACCGCATAGATTTTGCCACTTACACTAATTTAAATAACTATTGGTGAGGCTTCACTGGGAGCAGGACGAGGAGGGCAATGAATAGATAAATTTTTGACAATGATTTTTACTGGATTTCTATAGTATGAATATAAGTACAATCGTAAAGGTAATAGAACCGTGACACTGACTATTCGTCCGTTTATGAATGGGTTCGCAGGCAAAAATGGCCGAGCCAAGCGAACGAATCTTCTTTCTTGGAATGAAGCGGCGAGCGGCGACCGAAGGACTGGCGAATGAACGCCATGATGCGTTAACAAGCTGCCGCCCTTGGAACATCTGGTTCCAACATTGGTAATGGACATAGTCTGTTGAACGCCCTCCTGATGGTGCCCGAAGTGGTCCGGACGTCTGCCACCCGGTTGACGCTGTCGGTGCCAGGATACACTGCGACGATCCTCCCAAGCAGCCATTTGTTCGGGGGTGATCGATCATCTTTCACCAGCACCATGTCATCTATGCGTGGCTGGGTACCATCTTTGCCCCACTTGCTCCTTCTTTGCAATTCTGAAACGTATTCTTTATAATAACGTTGCCAAAAATGGCTTTTTAAAAGCTGCACACGATTGTGTCTGCTGAGAGTGCTGATCGGTCTGTGGTCATCTTGTACCTGGGGAGCAGGCAAAGTTGTAAGTGGCCGTCCAATTAAAAAATGCATGGGAGTGAGCGGAGTTAAATCGGAAGGATCTGAGGATAATGGGGTGAGGGGTCTTGAGTTTAAAATTGCCTCGATTTGCACCAGTACGGTGTTCATCTCCTCATAATCTAAGTGAGCCTCAGAGAGTACCCGTTTAAGGTGGTGCTTAACTGACTTTACCGAGCTTTCTGCTAAGCCATTGAAGTGTGGGCTGTATGCTGGGGAAAATTTAAAGTTAATATTGTGTACAGTTGCAGATGAGGCGATGTACTGATTATTTTGTTTCAAAAATTTAGATAATTCATTACAAGCCCCAACAAAGTTAGTACCATTATCAGAAAAAATTGTATTGGGCCTCCCCCTACGAGCGACAAACCTATTTAAGGCCGCTATATAGGCGAGTGACGTCAACTCGTTGACAAGCTCAATGTGGACCGCTCGTGTGGTTAAACACACAAATATGCATATGTATGCCTTCTTTAGTCTGCATCCTCTACCCTTTCTGTCCGCTATCAAAATTGGGCCTGCATAGTCTGCTGCACAGAAGCAGAAAGGAAACTCTGCCTGTAACCTTTCTTTAGGCAAATTACCCATAATAGGTTGAAATGATTTACCTGAGAATCTGCAGCATTTGTGACAATTATGAGTAATTTTTCTTGTGAGTTTACGACCATTAATTATCCAGTAGTTATGACGAAGTGTAGCCAACAGTAACTGTGGACCTGCATGTAGTAAAATTAAATGATGATATTCTACTAACAAGCTTGTGATGTGGTGAGATGCATGTAAAAGAATCGGATATTTAGTATTGTAATCTAAGTTGGAGTTGGAAAGTCTTCCACCCACACGAATGAGTCCCATTTTATCAACAAAGGGATTTAAATTTAAAAGTTTGTTCTTAGTTGGCAAGGAACCATTTGTTTTTAGTAATGAAATTTCTCTCTGAAACATTTTTGTTTGTATGATTTTACAGAGAGACAAATTAGCTGAATTTAATTCTGTTAATGTAAGAAAACCAGTTACCTTATTATTTCTGTTACGACAGTTATGAATAAATCTGTTTATGTATGCTGTAATACGCTGAAGTTTGCTAAAATTAGAAAATTTGACTGAAAAATCGTCCAACTCAGATTCTTCTGCGGAAAGATGACAAAAAATCCTTGTTTCAGGTAAATTAACAATATTTAAATTCTGAGGCTGTAAAGGCCACTGTATTTCATTTTGATGTAAGAAATGTGGACCTGCCCACCACAGATGGGAGCTTTTAAGCTGCTCAGCGTTCAAGCCTCGCGACCCTATGTCAGCGGGGTTCAATTCGGATGGTACATATTTCCACTGAGAAGAATCAGAAAATTGCGTTATTTCATTAACTCTATTATAAACAAATTGTTTTAAGCTTTTCTTACAACTGTTAATCCATCCTAACACAATGGTTGAATCACTCCAAAAATGATGTGACTGAATGTTTAAGCGAAGTGACTCAGTGGCCCTCCTTGCCAGCTGGCTGCCGAGAAGAGCTGAACAAAGTTCGAGTCTTGGCGTACTCAAACGTTGTTTTAATGGAGCCACCCTACTTTTAGCTAATAATAACCGAACAGTTACTTCGCCGTTCTGTGACACCGAACGGACATAGACACATGCTGCATATGCCTTTATACTTGCATCACTAAATGTGTGTAACTCTACCCTGACAAATGAGTCACACAGCACTAATCGTGGAATTTCAATGTTATTTAAATACTGTAATGTTGAAATAAAACTATTCCACTGTGACAGAATGTCACTGGGTATTTCAGCCTCCCATGAGATGTTTCTTGCCCATAGTACTTGTAAAATAAGCTTCGCTTGTAACATACAAGGGTTAATCAAACCTAGTGGGTCAAATACCTGAGCAATTGTGGCCAACACAGTACGCTTGTTTGCAATTGTGTCTGGTGAAAGTGTAACCGTTGGTAAAAATAGAAACGTGTCATTTTTACAAGACCATAGAAGGCCTAATGTTTTAGTAGTTGTGTTTTTACATATCGTAAGCAAATCATCATTACTATTTTCACCAACAATCTGATTGAGTACATGTTCATTGTTAGAATGCCATTTGCGGAGGTAAAACTGTGCACCTTCCAGCTGTTTGATGACACCTTTGCATGTGTGTATGAGTGTGTTCAAACTGTCATTGCCAGACACATAATCATCAACATACATATCAAAAAGGATTGTTTCCCTAACTTGTTCATCTGAGCAATCGTGACCTAACTGTGTCAAGCATCTTGTTGCTAAATATGGGGCCGAAGCTGTCCCATAGCTAATTGTGTTTAATCTATATTGCCTTAGTTCCTCACTGGGATCGAAACGCCAGAATATCTGTTGAAGGTCACGCTGACTTTCGATGACTAAAATTTGCCTATACATTTTTTCAATGTCAGCTGTAACAACATATTTATGTTGTCTAAATCGAAGCAATATGTTTAATAAATCATCCTGCACAGTAGGCCCAATGTACTGAATATCATTTAATGACTTGCCCGAGCTGGTGACAGCTGAGGCATCGAACACAGTTCTAAGTTTAGTCGTCGAACTATCGTCACGTAAAATACCATGATGCGGCAGAAAGTATTGAATTTTACCACTCTGTGGTTGTGTATTTTCTGACATATGACCGAGAGCAATGTATTCTCTCATGAAGTCTATGTATTTATCTTTGAATGAAGGATGACGTTTGAATTTGCGTTCCAACGCATGAAATCTAAGCAATGCCTGTTCCTTAGAATTTCCTAAGCACTCTGGATTTTCCTTGAATGGAATTGTGACAACAAATCTACCATCATTTTGTCGAAATGTTGTTTGTTCAAAAATGGTTTCACATTGACTCTCAGCCTTGGACATAGCTTGTCGAGTCATTGGCACCCGCTCTAGCTCAAAAAATTGATTCAATTGTTGATCTAACTCAATGTTGTTGAGTAAATGACAGTGGACTGTATGATGTGTGTTTTGTTTACGTTTGTGATTTTGATTAAAAACTTGTATTGACCCGGAAACTAACCACCCCAGTGTTGTTTCAACCAAGGTTGGCTTGTTTTTGCCTAGGGGTATGTGATTGTTTGTAAGTACTTCCCAAAAAATATCAGCTCCGAGCAACATCTGCACCTCCGAAGGAATGTTGAATGATGGATCTGCGAGGTGGATGTGAGGAGGAATGTGGAAAATATCATTGTACAGTCCACTGTCATTTACTCAACAACAACAGGGCGTAGCGGTGCGGTCATACGGAGGGGACGACGTCGGCGACCCATTCATAAACGGACGAATAGTCAGTGTCACGGTTCTATTACCTTTACGATTGTACTTATATTCATACTATAGAAATCCAGTAAAAATCATTGTCAAAAATTTATCTATTCATTGCCCTCCTCGTCCTGCTCCCAGTGAAGCCTCACCAAGATTCGAGCCGGATACGCTCGTGGGACCCCGGACCCGGGCCACCCACACGGCGAGGAAAAGGCGGGACCGCGTGGCGGTCGGTACGCGGAGCAACGGTGGTCTAGCCCTGCCCGAGGTCCAAGGGCGTAGCGGTGCGGTCATACGGAGGGGACGACGTCGGCGAATCCAGGGTATCAAGCTGAAACAAGCTTATAGAAGACTACCCATTGTGCTGAAACAAGCACCATCACGAAGATTTCTTTAAGTATCTTTCAACATTTTATTCAACAGTAAACGTGCGTGACACGTGATGTGATGTGACGTGACAAAAAAAACCAAGAAAAGGGTTGGCAGTGCATTGTTTTGTGAGTCCGTTCCATCCATTCGTCACATTCCAAATCCATTTTCCATATTTCCATTTTGCACTATAGTGTTTTCTTAGTATTTTTGCATTTAACTGAAATTTCAGATTTTTTTCTGAAAAACTACAAACTTCCGCAAGTTGAAACTTTGCAAAAAGACTTCTTATAATAAGACCTTTCTACCATAAATTTGCCGTTGTCCAAATCAACGGTCCACACAGTAAATTTTATCCTTTAACTTAAATAACTTGTCCAATTTCAGTTTAAAAATTTTATTAACGTAAAGTCAGAGAGTCCCGATCATACGCATAGTTAGTGAAATTTGCTATAGTTTTGAACTAACGTGTTTTTTTTCTCGACATTTCTAGAAAAGGTGCCTAGTCACGTACGCGCGGCTCGGCTCGCGTCGCGGGGCGCACGCGGTGACGTCACACGATCCAAGCGATTTCGTGTGGTTTGCCTTGCTGCTGCTTCGCCATTTTGTTGCACTATTTAAGTATCGCACCAATTTTTTTCTTACCTACCTTCTTTTTCAAATCAATGCATAATTTTCATAATTTGTGTGTGGTTTTGCTGGAAATCTTTTAGGTTAATATTGTTTACAGTTTAATTAATTTTCATTTTGCTATTTCATCATCATTTATCATGGATTTAAAATCATTAAAGAAAACTCGAGCATCATTAAAATCGAAGCTTACCATATTTAAAAATCATCTTGAACAGTTATTGCCTAGCAAAGAGCTTAATAAGTTGCAAATTCATGAATTACAATTGAGGTTCGAAAAAATTCAAGAAATATATGGTGAGTTTGATTCAACACAATCTGATATCGAAAACTTATGTGAAATTCCAGATGAAGAGTTCAAAGAGCGGGAAACCTTTGAGGCTGCCTACTTCAAAACAATGGCTGGGGCGCGAGACATGCTGAGCCGCGTCAGCCACGACGCGACGCCCGGGGACGGCGGCTCGGTGACAGGTTCTAGTAGTGGTAATGCCGCTGCATCAGGTTTGCCTAATATTAAATTTCCTACCATTCATTTAACTACCTTTTCTGGGCGCTGTCAAGACTGGTTAGAGTACCATGATACATATCTTTCACTTATTCACAATAACTCTTCGATACCTAAGATTCATAAATTCCATTATTTGCGTGCTTCCTTAAAAGATAGTGCAGCATCAATTATCCAGTCGTTAGATTTTTCTGCTGAGAATTACGATATTGCGTGGAGTTTGCTTTGCGATAGATTTCATAATAACAGAATTTTAGTGAACAATCATATTCAAGCGTTGTTTAGCATTGAGCCTATTTTTAAAGAATCATCAAAAGCTATTCGCAATGTGGTCGATACAGTTAACAAAAACTTGAGAGCTCTTAAGGCACTGAACTTACCTACTGAACATTGGGACATGTTGATAATCCACATGGTTTCAAGTAAACTTGATTTTGCAACCCTTCGTGACTGGGAAACACAGCGGAATGACATCAAGGACATTCCCACGCTCGATGAATTTAATACTTTTTTGAGAAACCGAGCAAATTTACTTGTAACCATGGAGGAAGCACATCACAAACCACAACGCAGACATAGTGACATCATGCCCTTAAGGCCCAAGTCGTTTATTGTTAATAATCAGACACCTAAATTACACTGTCCTATTTGTAAAAATAATCATTCTATTTACCAATGTTTTAAATTTAAAGCCATGTCTATAGAGTCTCGTACAGACATAGTAAAGAAATTAAACTTGTGCAAAAATTGTTTGCGTCAAGGTCATAGTGAAAACAAGTGTAAATTAGGTCCTTGCAAGTTTTGTTCACAACGTCATAATAGCATGTTACATATTGAAAACAAACCAACCACTTCACAACCTAGTGAGTGTGTTGTTCTACCTACTTCGCAGGCATCACCACAAAAAAACACTTTGCAAACACAGGCACCCCCGCCAGGTGTCACACTTTCAACCACACACACTCAAGACCATGTACTACTATCCACTGCTTTAATTAAAGTGTCCGATAGTAGCGGTAACACGCACAATATTCGTGTTTTGTTAGACAATGGGAGCACTTCTAGTTTTATTACAGAATCATTATTAAATTTGTTACAGCTTCCATTTTATTCCACTTCAGTCACAGTTCAAGGACTAAATAAACAATTGTCTAAAATCACAAAGCGGTGTGATGTGTCAATATCATCACTCTCAAGCAGTGGTTACACTACTGAAGTTAATTGTTTTGTAGTGCCACAAATAACACAATACATACCATCACAAACTATCAAGTACAATGATTTTTACTGGATTTCTATAGTATGAATATAAGTACAATCGTAAAGGTAATAGAACCGTGACACTGACTATTCGTCCGTTTATGAATGGGTTCGCAGGCAAAAATGGCCGAGCCAAGCGAACGAATCTTCTTTCTTGGAATGAAGCGGCGAGCGGCGACCGAAGGACTGGCGAATGAACGCCATGATGCGTTAACAACTATTATGACCACAGAACAAAGAAAAAATTGTGATTATGACATTACAACTAATTAATTAGTATAACTATGATAGTGATTCATCAATATTAAATAGTTAGGTCTACACTCTACACCGAGCGAGCAGTCTCGCCCGTGGTCCGCCGCGTGCGGCAAACGTTCTGCCTAGCTAATGTTTGGGTTTTTAGCAATAATCCTTTGTTTATTTAAAGTCATTTAACAAAATCATCATACGGCACGGAACAGCGTTCTCGCGGTTAATTTTTGTTGATCAATTGCTAAATCGCTTGCGATTTGAACCATCTGAATCGATTTGAACCAAAACGTAGGAACAAAGATTGAACGATAGTAATAAATTTATCAACAAACACGGAATTGTAAAGATTGAAGTAAGTAATTTCAACATTTCAAGGTAAAACAAATATCCTAAAACTAATATAACTCTTTTCTTTAACAATTCCATCTTTTCATTTTCTTTCCACAGAGTTGGTATAACGCTCAAGAGTTTTGTAATTAGCCCGAAGGCATCGGGCAAAAAGACCCACTATGAATATGCAAGGGTTCTATTTGTGCCCGGATGCGTTCTGAATTATTAATGATTACCCTTTATTTATTTATTATAATAAGATACGCGATAAGCAAACGAAACCCTGCAAATGAAGCAGTAATGTATATTTGAATGGTGCCAGCCCTAACGGACGATATGAATAGTTATGTTTGTTAGGGACAAAACATTTTCTGTTTTCAAGAACTTTAAAGAAAAGTTAACCATATTATTAAAAAAAATACTGAAAAAAAAAAACTTTTAAAAACACGTTTTTAAAACGGACTAAATTATTACAAAAAATCGGACTAAAACATTAAAACGGACTAGTAAAAACAGACTAAAAAGTATCAAATTTTCATTTTGTAAAATTTATCATCCATATTGTCTTTAGCATGCGCCCCACGTTTTTAAGGTTTAAAATTTCTGTAGGTATAGAGTAATAAATATTTAGAGAAAATTTTATTTGATACTTTTTAGTCTGTTGTGTAGGGATGAAGTATGGAATGGGTATGGAGAGAGGTAGCCACTGATAGGAAGGCCAAAGTGGAAGATCTTCCTCCGGGCTAGATGGTATTTGCCCGGGGACCGCGGTCCAACCGATGATGGTTGGAAGTTGTATAACGGAAAAGTAACGGCGCCAATAACGGAAAAGTTAAGGGGAAACAGGTTGTCGTGGTATGGACATGTAATGCGGAGGAATGAGGATCATGTTACGCGAAAGGTTTTAAGTATGAAGGTGGATGGATACACGGGTAGAGGAAGACCAAAGAAAAGATGGATGGACTGTATAAAAGAGGATATGGCTAGAAAGGAAGTTAACTTTGAGATGACGAGGGATAGAGATGTATGGAAGAAACAGACATGCTGCGCCGACCCCAAATAAATTGGGATAAGGGCAGGAGGATGATGACTACGAAGTGCTATTCCTTACTAATCTTTTGTGTTTATACGACACTAGTCACATGGTGATGAATCTTGTTGCAACCATGTGTAGGTATGTGCGGCGGTACGATAGATGCCGCTACATCACTCCCCCCCTGAGACCGGAGGTCGATAGTCCAAGGGTAGTCCAACAGAGCTTTGCAAGTGCCAGAGTAGAGTGCTGCAGGAGATGCCCCAGTCTGCGGTGAGTCGAGACAGTCTACGGTGCGTCGAGACGTTGTGGGGTAGGAAGGCGCGTCCGCCAGTGCTGCAGGTAGATCCGTGTCCACGGTGAGTCGGGACAGTGGAAGGTGACGGTAGGTCCAAGCTGCTGGTGAGGTGCGCAGAGCTGCCACGCCGGAGTGAGGGCCCAGTGATGCTCCAGTCGTGGGCTGCGAAGACCAGGTCGGGATAATGCCGTCGAGAGTTGCCGAAGGTCCAGGAAGCGTCGTCAATGATGCTGCGATGGAACCTTGAAGGCTGCTTGGCTGCTGTGCTTCTGCTTGCGGTGTGACTGCTGCGGATGCTGGACAAGGTATGAGGAGTAATGTTGTGCTTGAGTTGTAACACAAAGACGGAAGGCTTAAGTTTATCGGGCGAAGATGCCTTGAAGAACTCGCAGGATATTCTTAACGGCTCGCCGTAGACCATGTCAGCCACAGAGCACTGCAGGTCTTCCTTCCAGGCTGATCGTAAACCAAGTAAAATAACAGGCAGGATGTCAGTCCATCGCTTTTCTCCGTGTGCCATGATGGCAGCTTTCAAGTATCGATGGAATCTTTCGATCATTCCGTTAGCTGCCGGATGGTATGCAGTTGTGTGGCGAAGCTGGATTCCACACAAGTCTGCGAGGTGTTTGAAAAGATAAGATGTGAACTTTCGGCCGCTGTCTGAGGTCAAAGTTTGTGGACAACCAAAACGCGCAATCCACACCTCATAGAAGGCTCTTGCTACAGTTTCCGCTGTTATGGTTGCAACAAGATTCATCAGCATGTGACTAGATGGCGCTAGTTGTTTTTACTAGTCCGTTTTAATGTTTTAGTCCGATTTTTTTGTAATAATTTAGTCCGTTTTAAAAACGTGTTTTTAAAAAAGTTTTTTTTTCAGTTAATTTTTATTTTCTGCTTTTTAGTTAACAAGCTAAGACTAATAATAAAAATATACCATCTCCTATCGGAGCACTCGTCAAGACGATTCAAACGAGCCCAAACTCGATGGGGTTCCATGGTTTTATTACAGAGTCCCAGTAGCCTTCTTCTGGCTCCATCATCAGACCCTGGAAATTATTTCCCAACAAAGTACTCGTCAAGATGATTCAAACGAGCCCAAACTCGATGGGGTTGCATGGTTTATTTATAGTGTTTATATGGCCTTCCTCCGGCTCCATCATTAGATTCTCGGACACTATTTCCCATTAAAGTACTCGTCAAGATGATTCAAACGAGCCCAAACTCGATGGAGTTGTATGGTTTCATCATAGAGTTTCTGTGGTCTTCTTCCGGCTTCATCATTAGATCAGCTCAATGACACCATAATATTGCATTGCCTTCCAGTTCTGACCTATGTTTAAAGTTTCAAGTCTCTAGCTCATCGGGAAGCTAGGATAAAATCGTTCGCAAACTTTATGGAGAAACACACAAACAAACAAACAAACGCGAAAGCAACCTAATAAAAACGTGTTAATAAAAAGGATTTCATTGAATATATCTAATTCCCATTGAAATGAAATACTATTCTCTAAGCTTGCTGATTGAACCAATTATTAATTAATAATGTTGTAAACATTGTTTCGAAACAGAGTTAGTATTATGACAGAATTAAAATTTGCAACTAGTCAATGCTTTCTGGCGACGAAGTTTTTCCTGCTGCTCTACCTACGGAACAAAGTTAAATTTTCTTTGACAGTACAGCCCGACCAACATGTCAACAGACTCAGTCTACTGACGATGTTGGCAGACTTCAAGAAGCTTATACCCAGACTTGTTAGGCGTCTGTCAAGTCAAAGTCAAACTCTAAATTACTTTACTCAAATAAACTTAAATTAAGCACTTTTGAATAGTCTTTATTTTCCTACCACCCATTCCAGGCCTTTTAACTGATAAGAAGAATAAACACCTTACACTTATTTTGTGTTTATTGTTGATTGTAGTGGTAACAAATTAATTTACAAACACACATCCTAAAAATATTACGTACTTATCAAAACAATTTTAAATCATACGTGCGCGTAATCTTAATATTTTCTTTCTTAGTGATTGCTTGCCTTTTATAATAATCTTTGTCTTAAACAATAAGATCTAGAGACCTATAGCTAGAACAAAGATATATTCCGTAGACTCACGTAACTCCTTCCTTTAAGAAACTCCTAAAGTGAAATTCCCATACATCTAAACAGCTGGATCGTTTCAAAGTCGCAAATCAAAGTTACTGCAAAAACAATGGCGCAATTAGCATCACACGGTCGGTTAGTGACTTGGCAGCTTATACTTAGCAATCGGATGTACAACTTGTACTAACTTGTAAGATGTACCTAAGTTTGGCACTTACTTGTTTCGCTAACTTAGGCTTGGTGTGTCCGCACCCTACTAATGTTCCAGCTGAGCTGTATGTAATGGAAATTAATTGTTGATTTTGAAACCAAAATTCTCCAAAACTATTCTATGGCAGAGAAACAATAAAGGTGGAAATAAACGTCTTAAATGTGTAATTCAGTAGCGAAAACCTCAAATAATCGGATTTGCTATCGGAAACCAGAATCTTTAAATCTGTATATTAAAAGCATAAAATAACCTTTTATTTAAATTGTATACATCAAGAATAAGTACATACATGGTCACACAAGCGTGTAACACAATAAATAAGCACAGACGTAATACTAATTAAATTAAAACCAGTATAAGACTTCTGTTCTAATGACCTGGCAATTAATTTAAACTCTAACCAAATGCTAATTTTATTGCTCGCATAAAAATACCTCGCTAGGGTTTGTATAGAATAGGAATCCATGAAATTGAATGTGCAGCTAGGAATGTTACATTAATTAGCCAATTTCCATGGTGTAGAGGTGTGACTCGATATAACACTTTCAATAAAACGGTGCAACTCTCACACTAAAATAAAAGTGGTACTTAACATAAATTTGATTAACTTTATTTAAGCCTATACACAATTAAAACTATTCCATGAAAAGCTCAATGGAAAGACAGTACGTGACTGCAATTAATTAAGCGATCAAAAAACATCGCATGCTTAGGTTTAAAGATTAATTTGGATGATAAGGTACTAAGATTTAAGTACTAAGATTTCTGGCCAACACACCGCGAGCAACACCAGGGAGTATAAATAGTACTCACGGAGCAGCGAACAAAAATATATGAAAGTGTAATTTCAAACAATTATTGCTTAAATGAACATGGATAAAACCAAGATCATGGCTACAGTCGATCTAACGCTGCAACCCATAACTCTAGGCAATAAGCAGCTGGAACAAGTCGAAGACTATATCTACCTCGGACAACGCATTAAGCTAGGCCGCGACAACATGGTAGCTGAAATAGATCGACGAATTCAGCTGGGTTGGGCAGCCTTTGGAAAGCTGAAGAAAGATGTTTTTAAGTCCAAGCTACCACAGTCACTTAAGACCAAAGTTAACGACCAATGTGTTCTCCCAGTTATGACATATGCTTGCGAGACCTGGCCTCTAACCGCAAATTTGGTAACCAAACTAAAAGTTGCCCAACGGCATATGGAGCGCGCTATGCTCGATATATCGCTTCGAGACAGGATCCGAAACGAAGTGATTCGAAAACGGACCAAAGTGGTAGACATTGGGTACCGCGTCGCAAAGCTGAAATGGGCTTGGGCTGGCCATATGTGCCGCCGCAGTGATGATAGATGGAGCAAGTGCGTTTTTATCTGGACACCTCGCACTAAAAGAGGCGTAGGCAGACCACCAGCCAACAGATATATCAACAGTCGCAGGACCACTCTGGCCTAGACAAACACAAAACAGGGCTGCTTGGAGGACAATTGGAGAGGCGTATGCTCAACGGTGGGCGGATATGCGCTGAAGAAGAAGAAGAAGATTGCTTAAAAATGGCACCACGGGGCCGAAAAAGTACAACCCGCTCAGCTTTAGTCGGGCCAGCCACGCACCCGCTGACTGACATTTACGTTCATAACGTTTGTATTGTAGAGAAAAGAGAGAAAGAGAAAGTTTTTTAGAAATGACCTACTGTGTAGTCAAATGGTGTAAAAGACGTAAAGAAGGCACTAAAAATATGCAGGAATAACGTATCATACTTTTTCGTTTAATATAGAATAGTAGATTCTATCCTATTACTTACTTACAGTCACACAATTCAATCAGTTTGGAATTAGAGAAAAATTCTAAAGATTTCGCGCCAGTTTCTACTGTAGCAGCTAACACAATGCACGCATTTTAAACTTAAAGTCACAGAGTATAAATAAGTCTATGATTTCACCGAAGAGATCGCTGCTTTTAGTTCCATTTTCAAAAATCGAGCGAGATTTTATTCGTGATTAAGAATAAAGACTTTTTCGTTTTAGTAGGTTCATTGGTAATAGACAAACATTAAAAAAGAAAAAACTTTATCCCCTAGGGGTAATTTTGCTATTTTATCCTGGCTCTTGTACCTTACAATGACCTACTTTTTGAGCAAGAGGAGTGAAAAATATCTATGAGTATACAAATTATGGTCGCTAATAAGCAACCATTTGCTGAGACGCTTTGTGCTGCATAATTAAATGCCAGCATTTATAGCTCAATCCACTTAATGCTTGTTCCATAGATTTTATTCGCTGCCACGAAGTCCCTGCGAGGTGGACCGACGATCTGGTGCCCAAGCCTGCTATTGTTGACGTCATAATCGTGTTACAATTGTGTTTTGGTTTTGGGTTTAAGAAACAAGAACTGTCTGTCAGTAGTCGTATTATGGCGTTTACGCTTTATACTCGACAGTGACTGTAGTCTTTGACAGTTGACAACTTATAGTTTAGTATAGTTACCGCCAGAGGCGTTAATGCCAAATTGCTATGGTAATGACTCATTTCAGGCGCACGATACATTCTCCTGCTCTAATATTATTAATTCAATTGAGATTGACCCTATGGTTGTGCAAAAACATCTGAAGGCTCTCGACCTGAATAAATCTGCCGGGCCTGACTGTCTTCCAGCTGTATTTTTTGTTAAGTGTGCCGATGTATTGACCGAGCCCGTGACGATACTTTTCAAACGTTCTTTAACTGAAGGTGTGATGCCATCCAAGTGGAAATCAGCGTTCGTCACGCCAATCCACAAGAAAGGTGCTAAGACTGAAATGGAAAATTACCGCCCAATATCTAAACTCTGTATTTTGGCTAAAATACTTGAGCGCATAGTTTACGATCAATTACTCAGTAGCTTATCCCCATCAATTATCCCGCAGCAACATGGGTTTGTACGAGCTAAATCTACTGTGTCTAACCTAATGCTTTTCACTGACTTTGTCTCGGAGCAGATGGATGATGGTGCTCAGGTTGACGCTATTTACACCGATTATAGCAAAGCATTTGATCGGGTTGACCATGACATTCTGCTGCGTAAGCTCTATGGTCTCGGAATGAGAGGTGATCTATATAGATGGTTTTCATCTTACGTCCAAAATCGAACTCAGGCAGTGGTACTCAGTGGTTATACATCCGCATGGACAGGGATCCCGTCAGGGGTTCCACAAGGGTCCCTTTTGGGTCCCTTATTATTTGTAATTTTCATCAATGATATCGACGAATGCTTTAAACATTCCAAATTTTTATTATTCGCGGATGATATGAAAATATATAAAAGGATTGATTCTTTGTCTGATGCACACCTCATGCAAGAAGACATCCTAAGGGTAGTTGACTATTGTAATGTGAACCGTCTTCACCTTAACATATCCAAATGCATGGTATTAACTTTTTCTCGGAAAAAAAGTCTAGTGAAATTCGATTACTCGATTGCCAATACCCCATTACTTCGCGTGGATAGTACTGTGGATCTTGGTGTACACTTGGATAGTCGGCTATCCTATAATTATCACATTGACCGGATCGTAAAAAAGGCTTCTGCGGCCCTGGGCTTTATTATCCGCAATAGTCAGGCGTTTTGTACCATGAAATCACTAAAGATTCTCTACTGTGCTTTTGTCAGGAGTCATTTGGAATATGCCAGTCAAATTTGGAACCCTAATTATGCTATACATGCCTCAAGGCTGGAGAGAATCCAAAAGAAATTTACTAGATTTCTGTGTTTTAAGTTCAAAATACCTGCTATGACCTATGAGGATCGTTGTTCACGTTTCCATCTGTTTCCACTCGAGACCCGTAGGAAAGTCTCTGATCTCCGTTATTTAATGAAGATAGCTCAATGTAAAGTCGATTGCCCTGAACTCGTTTCTAAATTAAAGTTGAATGTGCCATCCCGTCATTGTCGTCCAAGAAATCTACTCCACACTCCATTCGTCCATACTGTACACCACAAAAATGTTTATTATATTCGTTCTAGTAATTTGTTTAATAGCATTAATAAGCGGGACATCTCTGCTCTAGACCTATTCTGTGATAGTCTGTCAGCTGTTAATAGAGTTTTTAGTTCATTACAAATTTAATTTTAATTTTCTTTTAATATTGTAGATTGCAATCAGCTGTTTAATCACGAAGTTAGCGCATAATTAGCTATATTCACTGTTATCTGTGGAGGCTTGTAATTGGCTTCTTATATTTTATTTAAGTATCTACTCTGTAACCTTAGCTGTAAGCCCCCCAAATATTATAAAATATAAAATATTAAATACAAAATTTCTTACTACATTCGCTATTGAGCATAGTAAACGTAACTATGCAAACTCATAATACAGGCACAAAGGTAAAAATGGTAGAAGGTCACATTACAAGTGCGCGGTTTAGTTCGCTACCGTAGAGTTGCACATGGCGTTATTGTTTTGTATAAAAGATAATCATATCGTATCTGATTTAAAGTAAATTTTTACAGTTGTAAAACAGAAAACAATATTTAAGTGCACTTAAAAGAAAGTACTTATAAACCTTTTCATTCCCATCTCTACCACACCCACGTTCGAGTACGCTGCCCGTTGACAAATGGTAGCGGTGTGGTTTTTGAACGCTGCTCGGTCTGAATTTAACAGTATTAAATTATTTTCGATAGTGCAACAAGAACATACTCGTGCAACTAGAAACTGGATGTTGTCTGCAATTATTTGCGTACACGGAAGCTGAAGATAGAATTACGTACTGTACTACATGTTTGCTAAGATTAATAGTTGCTGTGTTGTGTTATTTTAACAATCCGTTTATAGGTTTGAATTAATTATGTTTGCATTGTGTTTAAAATGTTTTGTTGATGTTTATGCATGAAACAAAACACAGTATTTATTATCAGCTTCGAAAATATTAAAATATTGTCACATGAACGAAAAGTCACAACATAACCTGGACAAAGAAAGATGAGATAGCATTAAAATGTAATACTTATTCTTTTTTAATTGCTTTATCAGTTTTTTCTCCAATTTCCGACTCCTTGTATTTTAAAAGTTTAAAGAACCTTCTGGCCAAATAAAGTGCCGAGAAAAATCAGTAAAATAAACAGTATTTTCTTCTCGACCGGTAAAATACGCCGATAAAACTTGCGCCGAACTCACTATCAAAGTTTCCGAGTTTTCTTCCCGATTGATCCCAGAAGGCTGTTTTACGGGTCTGCAATATTTGTATTGAAACTTTTGAGGTAAAAAAGTGGCTGTAGACTACTTCTACTTCCAAGAGTCATTTTGAAATCCAAACTAGTTAAACGGCAAAAGTAACTTTTTCATGGTAATTTAATGGTTTATTTGGTAGAGCATACATTAAATTAGATGTAGAGTAGTGCAATATTAATATTAAAATAAGTGAAAATACTTTCTTACAATATTTTGTAAAAAGTTACTTTTGTCATTTAACTAAACTAGTTTAGTTAGTAGTTAGTAGCTGGAGGACAACTTCTTTTTTTTATTCTAAGAGCCCCACCCGACTTCAATAGACGTGTTTTATTACAGTGATATGCGTAGGTATCTAGTGATTAGAAAATTATTTCTTGCTTTTTAGAGGTATTTAATTTTGAAGCTGTTTTTGTTTTTATTTTCAGGTTTTTTGAAGTCGGTTTTTTTGTTTTTAATCAATTTTTTATTTTATTCTTTTTAGTGTAATCACTATACAGTTCCTATTTGATTTTGAGGAGTTCCCTTGCGTATCTTTGATATCCAAGGTCCAATAACAATAAAATCAAAATGGTATCATCTCTAAAGTATCCTCTTTCAAACAAAAAAATAATCATCTAAATCGGTACGTAAACAAAGAAGATATGGTCGATAAACCGTATAAGTTCACAAAATGGTAACGAAAACGACAGTATTTTCAGGTTTTCCTGAAAAGTACTGAACCGATTTCAAAATTTTAAAAAATGGGACCAACTTGAGAACAAACCTAATCTAATAACGTTTGAATCATTTCAATCGGTTCAGCCGTCTTTGAGTAATCGGTGTACATACAAAAAAACAAAAAAAAACGGGTCGAATTGAGTACCTCCCTCCTTTTGAAGTCGGTAATTAGATGTAGAGTAGTGCAATATTAATATTAAAATAAGTGAAAGTACTTTCTTACAATATTTTGTAAAAAGTTACTTTTGTCATTTAACTAAACTAGTTTGGATTTCAAAATGACCCCTGGAAAGGTTTTAAAACATTGAGAAATCAAAAAACCAATAAATCCAAACTAAATAATCTAAAAACCACCTGAATTATGAATATACGCGCTATAAATAATTTTATTTCTAATGAAATGTACGCGCGTATATAAAGTGTTATCCTCCGGGTTATAATCTAAACCCTGTTTATATTGTCAATATTAACATTTCACATTCACCCAATCTTTAGCTGTCAGTGTGGTATATCATAGAAGTATATCATTAAATATTGCTATAAGACATATTCATTGCCTGTGATGTTAAAGGGTCTGAAGCGACACTATGCAAGAAGACCTTTGATGGATGGCATCCCAAGCTCCATCCTGACTGCAATCCATCCAGGAGCCAGCTGATTTGACGTTATCAGCCGGTGACGAGGGTCCCCGAAACAAAGGCCACCATCCATTATATATTAGATCCCCGATCGCCATTGTAGTTGGTTGTCCCTGTCATTAATCTAAGTCGAAAAATGTTGGACGGTGTTCGCGAGTTAGTCGAGTCGAGTCGGTGTACGAGTAGTATAGATACTAAACAGTCGTTAATTATTAAATGTGAGGTTGGGCCACAAACCTGGGTTTTTATATTACGAATTGCGGCCGCGCGTGGAAAGTTTTTTTCTATCCCTCGGGAACAGTACTTTTTTCTGTATGAAAGGTACCCGATGTCCTTTTTCGTACTGACAACGTGTATGTCAAATTTCATGATGATCGGTTTAGTAGTTAAGACGTGAAGGCGTAATAGACAAACGGACTTTAGCTTTAATAATATTACTAAGGATAATGAATACTTTGCATTTTATTTAAGTAATTGTTATGTAGACAATTAGTATTTAAATGCGGAGCGCTCTATTTTGTTTTATCTTTATTTACCTGTAAGAACCTGGTTTAATTTATTTAAGCAATGAGTTTTGCTGCATTTTGTAAATAGTTAATAAGGTGAGTGTCTTCCGTAGCTGATTTTTAAGTATCAACCTTGTAGTAGATAACTTTTGTTAATTATTGTGATGGAAAATGACCTCACTTTAAATGTTGAGGTCATTTTCATGTTAACGACGAAATATACATACAGGGAGAAAAAAGCAGCCCTTGGTGAGTGTCTTGCCAGTTTTTCTCATTACAATGTACTTAGGGTTTGCGAACCGATGGCGTAGCTTCTATGATATTCACAAGTGCTTGTAACAGCCTAGACTGAATAAATTATTTTGAGTTTGAGTAAAGTAAGTATACCTCTTTGCAGCCTACTTATAATGTTACATTAAGATACAGTAGAGGATGAATTTACTCATTTATCTTATACACAAAACTCAAACTTCCGCAATCAAAGCAAACCCATTCATATCACAAATCACAACAGCGAAAAGTGACAAAATAAATCCATTTAAAAAGATCCCCTTAAAAGCTCTTAGTTTAACGAAAATGGATTCCATTTGTAGTAAGTTGCGTTAGGGCATTCGTTAGATTAACCCTCCGCTGCACGATAGGGCTCCTCGGGGAGCGGTGGCGGACTCCGCCTCTGGGCCAAGTTATAAAGAAACAACTTCTTTGTAAAAAGACGTAAGAAGGATGGATTTTGGAAATAAATTACTTTTGCCTTAAATTGACTGTTGGTGAGTTTTAATTCCACGTGACGTAACTATTTGCTTCAAAATTTTTCGATTATTTTCGTGATTTTTGTAAGTAATTCGTAGTTTTAGAGATAAAATTAGAGATACGATATTAGTATCATCCCCCCTAGCATGACCACCGAAACGCGATATGATGTAGCGTTTTACCACATTTTACTGTCAAAAGACAATGGATTTTGACAGTTGAGTGTCGATAAAACGCTATATCACGCGATATTTAAATCGTGTTTCAGTGGTTATGCTTGGGGGACATGTTAGATTAGTGCGAAGCTTATACGAGATTGAAATGACTTTTAGTTGACGACTTCCGTGCTCGTGTGCTTTTCACACCGGTTTGCTCTGACGTGAGGTTCCGGTTTCAATATCCGTCTGAATCAAATAACAAGACGAAGATTTCTATATTATCTCAGGTTTTATTGTGTGTTTACTATCGCTGTCATAATTATCATAATTTAGCTATATTTAATTTGGAATCGTAGCAATAATATGTGATAGTATTAAATATTTATTTATTTTGATTAATTGTATACAAAAGCTTCCTCTCATAAATTAAACTCGCTCAGACCAAAATTGGAAGCGAAATGATTGAATGCAGTTGTAAGAGTGAGTGCTGAAATACCCGGCTCTCAGTGCAATGTATTTATTATTATTTCCCCTGCAATTTGACGGGCATCCGGCCGGAATAAAACCAGGTATTGTGAATAGGGTTAAAAAACTTCGAGCTGACGAGAGATTGCATATTTCGTTCATTAACGGATAATTTATTCATAATAAACTAGGGGCTTTCCAGCTAAGTAGTTTACTACAGTAATTTATTTTTGTTACCTTTAATTTTCATAGCTATATTCACTTTGGTGAATTTATTGCATCCTACTAATATTATAAATGTGAAAGTTTGTGGGTTTGGATGTTTGGATATTTGTTCCTCAATCACGCAAAAACTACTGAACAGATTTGGTTGAAATTCGGCACACAGATAGTAGATAGCCTAGATTAAAACATAGGATATTTTTTATCTCGATATTCCCACGGGAACGGGAACCACGCGGGTAAAACCGCGGGCGGCCGCTAGTATATCCAAAAAAAACACTTTTTACTGATATTAACGCTTTTTTGATTAAATGGTTTTTAATATTTTGGCTGTGTTTTCAATTAGATTTTTGCATTTCCCGAAGTTTTGGCACTTTAGCATCCCGTGATCATGCAGCTGAAAAGGTCAGCATCTTTGGGAAACGTCGGGAAAGACATATTTAATTATTTCTTTAAATAAAAGCACATGTTACAGTATCACTTTTATATTAATAACTTAAACCTAAAACAAAGTGATCATCTGAAAAAACATGGCCTAAAAGGGAGTTGCCTATTATGACTTAATTATTAAACTAAAAAAAATGAAAAGAAATATTTCATTTTACAGCACAGAATTATGATGGTACCTACCTACAGTAGTTACTTAACTGCCAAGCAAACTTTTGAGAAATATTTTATACATTGTATCAACCATAATTTTGTCATAGTTGTGATTCCATCCAAACTACAAGAAGAAACAAGCTAATTCAATCACTAAATTCATCGCAAAATGACTTGTCTGTGTTCATTGATTATTTTCATGTTTTTAAATAGGCCCTTTGTTCTATGTCTCGATGACGTCTGGGAGAGATGCATCAGGGTTGCCTTCCTGACAGCCTGATAATACAAAACGAAACGAAATATTACGCTGTCACTAGATAAATGAATTTTAAGTTATCGAAAATACAATTTCACTGTAAATTTCCGGTTCATCGAGTTTCTGAAATGTCACCCATTACCGAGTTACAAGGCAAAATTTCGGCAAGGAGCTCGGTGGCGCAGTGGTTTAGCACCTGGCTCTGCGATTGCGGAGGTTAAGCTACTTTTGTAAAGGTCGGTCATGGGATGGGTGACCAAAAATTTATTATCTCAAGCTTCTCCGTGCTTCGGAAGGCACGTTAAGCCGTCGGTTTCGGATGCATTTGCACGCACCAATCCGCATTGGTTGGGCCCGCGTAGTGGGTTATGGTCCATCCTCCTTACCCACCCATAAGGAAAGCCTGTACCCCAACAGTGGAGACATTAAAAATGGCTGATGGTCAAGGCAAAATGTCCCTTTAAGCAACTTTAGGTCCTATTACCGGAATATCCAGCCGGGTCAGTAGGTCTATTTCACGGAACGTCCGTTCCCCAGATGTCCACTAACCTGAACGTCCCCTTCCCTGAACGTCCACTTACCTGAACGTCACTTCCCCGAACGTCTTCTACACCGAACGAATTGGTCGACAAATGCCAGATTTACCTCTCTAGCTCACGTGCTCACTAGACATGAAATAAAACACTTTTAACGAATACTAGCGCGGTTTTATTAAATGTACTTTGATCCTGTCCAGCTGTCAATACAAGAGACAGGAGTCATTCGTTTGAATATCGTTCTTGTGACTTAGCCTCGGTGCGCTGGTTTTACTAGTACTTATCTTAAAGACCAACATCAGTTGGTAATTGTAAATGTAAATATTTTTCATTTTTTATCATTATGAATATAAATATAAAAATAAAAATCTATTTTAGTTAATTTATCATTATTTTTTAAATTAAATAAACAGCTGCAGATATCGCAATGAGGAGCAGGAAACGCCCAAGCTCCTCTTATGTGATTGTGGACCCCTAATCCACAGGAGTAGTATCCATCTGGGGCCACACGTAATCGACCCGGAGGAAATAAAAACTCTTAAAATTAGAAAGATAGTAGACTTCCTGGGAGCCGCAGGGCTTAAAGAGTTACTATAATTAGGTGGCGAATCACAATAGCTCTTTTAGGTCGCAGTGACTACTGCTCTATCAGTGATGTAGAGCCCCTAACACTCAAATAATAATAATAAATAGTAACAGCTGTCGCCAGCCTTGTGTTGCAGCTTTTTATTAAAAACTAAAAGGTGGCTCTCCTTGTCTTTGTGTCTTCATAACCTGCAGAAGCGGTAAATTAAAACGATTTTTAAGCCCGCCAGCAAGACTTTGAACAGTACCTACACCTATTTTGAATAAAGAAAAATGTACTGCAACTTTGCTCCTTTTTAGGGTCCCGTAGTCAAGTCAAGGAACTCTTATAGTTTCACCATGTTGTTATGTTCGTCTGTCCGTCCGCGGCTTAGCTCAGAGGCTTTTAATGGCATGAATGAAAAGGTTCAAAGATAACGTTAGATTATAATTATATAGGTAGACTGCTTTGAGATTATGTAAATTACTACTTACCAACGATCCGATTCTGCAATATCCGGATTCCTCCAAAGATTTTGTGCTAAGGTAACCACAGCCGCATTGAATTTATTTAGCAATGACGCCATCTTATATCAAGGCCAAAAAAGTGGTAGAAAAAAATCACGTTTTACTTTTTTTAGTGTACATGAATAAACAATACAATATAGTACACGAATGAAAAAGTTTTATTCTCGTCAGTCTCCTAGTGGGGCATCTTTGGGTAGGTCTTTTAAAAATATTGTAAGTTTGTCAAGTTTACTTTTTATTTTAGCGATCCAATTGCGAAATATTAAGCTCCAAAACTTAGTAAGATTTGTATTACTTTATTCGGTCAAGGTATTAAATGTTGAGCTATCTTGATTTTTTCATCAGACGATAATTTATTGAAAAAAAAACTTGTTAAAAGTTCTATTAAGACTAGGGGGAGCCCGCCTTTGCCTTCGTGGACATTTTTTTTTATTTCTCAGGAACAGTACTTTTTTGGCTATAAGGCATCCTGTGTCTTTTTTGTACTCCTGAGTTACTGACAACGTGTCATGATAATCGGTTGAGTGTTTAAGAAGTGGAGGCGTAACAAAGAAACAAACAGACTTTCACATTTATAACGTTAGTAAGGATAATAATGTAAAATGAAGATATCAGAAGGACTTTACGGCACTGCTCCAAAGCAGACGAAAATCGACTTAAGAAAAGTATTCCAAGTTAGTGCTTCTCCAGCAAAGTTTAATTAATGTAGAGACGGACGGCAGAGCCTGATGCAAACCAAATTGGCATACTTCAAAATTGAATCAACATCCGAAGAAATAAAACTTCTCAGTTTTTGGGTTGAGTTGAGATTGGAAGTTGGTACGAAACAGTTTTTGTTTCGTGAAATACGTGTAAAGTTTTCAACTGGTAAAAAAATTGCGTAGTATTTTTTTAGTTAGGACTCCATTACTCGATGGCAGTCAATTTCAATGTGCTTATTGAGAGCTAATCCTACGGCAATTTAAGTGTTCTGAAATGTCTATTAAAAAAACAGAATTTGGTACTGTACTTGAATGAGCTTCTCGTGTAATTTTTTGAAGTGATTATAAATTCGGGACATAAACCTTACATTCCGAAAAAAGTATTATTCCCTAGGGATAGAAAAATAACTATTCACGCAGACGAAGTCTTGGGCAGCCGCTAATACTCACATTTATAAATTACTTGATGATTAAAAAAATTGTCAACATATAGAACAGAATGGCTTTGATTTATTGAAGAGTTAGCCACACACTAACTATGACGTCAACTGCAGAGTGAATCAAGCTTCCAAGAATTCTCATGTTGCGCCCTAAACGTCCCCATTTGACATTGCGTCACAAAGATGGCTCCATTCCAATGCCTACTAGTGGGAGATTGAGGATTGTACTCAAAATGAGTCATCTAAATTCAGTGAAGACGGCCCGAGGTGTCAACCTCCGTACCTCCAATTTGAGAGCACTTCCAAATTACTAAGGTCTACTCATAAATTGTTCCAATATTCCAAAACGCTAGCGGCATATTAAGCTCAAAGGGGATGCCAGTTACACAGTTGTTCTGAGAGAAGTTACCTTTCGACAATGCAATTCTTTTGACATCGAAAAATATAAAATACAAACTGTTGTAGAACATAAATCAAGATTTCCAAAGTCTGGTAACTAATAATTCTTGAAGATTTTAATTAAACGTAATTTTGTTGCAGTCAAATTAAACAATATACCTATAGGTGAAAGTAATTGTGGGATTCCACTGTATTGACTTGTTAACGCCAAGTTGTTAATCATAAACAAAACACGTAAAAGTCGTGTTCTTAACTCTGTTTCGAAACGATGTTTAAAAATTAATAATTGACTAGCACGGTTACATTTCGGAATGGATGCAAAATCTTAATTAAACCTCTATGCCGGTGCTAAAACCGCAATGACGTTATATCAGTGAGAAAGTAGCGTCGGAAAAATATTGCCGAGCAAATATTCAACAACACAAGAATAAAGTATATCTTAGATTATTATTGTTTTTTTTTATATAATTAACGGGTTTGCTCTTGACCCCAGTCTAGCCCGAAAGCAAAGATGTCTACGATGGAGCGAGCTTGCCCAGAAGGTGCCTATTCACTTAATTGGTTTTTATTGTTGAATATTTATTTTATTGTCATATCGTTTGAAGTGTTACGCATCGGTGTAAACGTGGCCACCACAGTCACGTAACGTCGAAGATGCGTCAGCGCGGATCGATGCCGAATTCCGAGGCGTGCGTATTTTTCATTAGCGGTGAATTTCTCACGACTAACAGAAAAGGAATTTAATAATGCCAACTGCAAATTCGGCTTTGAAAGAAAAACATTTCCATTATTTTGTTAACAGAAATAAATGAAACAAGAAAAACAAGACAAGGACACTTACAAAACAATTATAATTAGTATTTTGTTTGGGCAATTGAAAAACCCCAAGAGACACACTGAATACATTAATTACGAGTATAACCCGGACAAGTTAACTCGGCACCTGAAGCGAAAGCGACCTCTCTCCTTTTCTCCGTGCCTTACGATACAATGTCACGAATTTTTTGAAAATTTTCGATAGATTTATCGTTTCAGTATCGCTAACAAGTGTACTAACGCTACGAGCATGACTACTGTAGCGTGAGCCAAGTAGAAAAGGAGAGGGGTCACTTTCGCTTCAGGCATGGAGTTAACTTGACCGGGATATACCTACTGTTGTGATGATGCTAATAAGCGTATATAGGTCTAATTGAACGATAATTCGTTCAATTCTAAACAAACATTTATTTCATTTTCCGTTCTTCACATCCTGACTGTTGCTGATTATCTCAGATATGTTAACACCAAAATAAAAATAATCCTTACCCACAAACAGTAGTCAAATCCCAGGCAATACTTTATCAGCTTAGGCTCGTAACTCCAACAGACAGATGGACAAACCGTGAATAATCTATAGAGATCACAGCGACCGACTGCGGGTGGTGCGGTTTGCGTTTTTACTATCCATACGATACGGTTGATCGCGCACTGAATTGAAGTATATTTTGTATAAATTTCAATCTATTATAATATAACAGAAAGCCAATACTAATCGTTTTTTCTAGGAAATCCTACCTAAATAACCTTTGGAGGGGAGGATTACTTCGTGATTCTTGTGTCTTTCTGTCTGGATTATGATCAGTATCAAACTCCATTTCGAGGGAACGCAGTTAAAATTAGTATGAAATACTCATTCTCTCGAAGCTATTAAAAAATCGAGCTTCTAAGACAACGCTGACAACTTCAGTCCATGTTAACTATAGCAATAGGCACACATTCTAACACTGCCAATGAACCAAATTCTACCATTATCTTCAGGTAATAAAATGGGATAATTAAATATCCACTATTTTTAAACTCCTATGGGTATGGGAACAAATTGCTTCAAACGAAGAGTAAGCTGTAACTACGCAGTCGGTACAAAGCTTCGATATACTTACAAGGAGTATTTACGCCCTTAGGACATTACTATGAATAGTACTTGGTTAAAACAACAAAAAACATGTTTTAGACTTTTCGTTAGGGATAGAAAGGAATTCAAATTACCTTTTTACTAATATTATTTTTTATCTTATATCTAATTTTAAAAAAACAGTGTTTTGATACCTTTATTGTTTTTCCGACCTCCAATATTTTCATGAAAATCAATTAATAAATGCAATCATGTAAAAGCCGCTTTCGACTCCCAAGTTTGGAACCCTAAAACAACCTAAAACTTTATCCACTTCTGGCATTCATTTTTCAGACGCGCGTTGTCTTTACAAACACTTTTTCATACTTAGAGTCGGAATATGAATATTCCAAATTTCTCCCACAATTCAAACAATGCCGATAGCCGTCCGTTATACTACGTAAAACCTGTTATTATGTTTACCACAATTGAGCAAGAATTTAATAACAAAAGTAGGGGAGAAACAAACTCGACGGAGGTATTTATGGGCACAGACTAGCAAATTAAACTGGCTAATTATAAGTGACAGGAGCGCAGTAGGACAAAGTACAGAAACAGCCTGAGGCAGTACCTACCTGCTATGTTTGTTTTTATTTTAAAATAGTCTAATAGGGACTGCGATGCAACTTAATGAACACTAGTGAGATTATTTTTTTATTTGTTTCGCAAATACGTCTGAAAGCTGCAAGATAGGGCTTAATAGCAGATGGCTAACTACATAAAAGAATCGTAATAATCTGACGATGTTCTCCGTTTTTATTTAATTTGCTAATAATGCAACAAAGCGACACAAAAGTCTAGTTAGAAAACGTTTAGAGCCAGAAAAATAACTAGGCAGTTAGTCCTAAAGTCTTTTGCAAGTTAAAACTGTAACATTTACCAATCCCGTATTTTTTTAATGCATTGAACAAACTGCAAAGCAATTATCCTGTGGCCAAGGTATCATATTACCGGATTCCTCTTTCTCGGAAGACTCTATCATGTAATCCGACTGAATTATTCATCGCCGCGCCTAGCCAAAGATTACTTTCGAATCAAAACCGTTTCATTATTCACTGCACCGATGAGAGGGAGAAAGGAAATGCATTTCAGCGTTGCTCAGAATGATTATTACCGTTTATAAACTGCCAAAAGGTTTTACAATAACTTTTTAGAAAATTCAGGTATTCGAAAATCTTTAAAATTCAAACCCAAACTCAGTAAACATTGAACTGTGGTGACTAAATAATGGATACGAGTAGAATAGTAGATTATACAACAAGTGAATAAAAAGGAAATTTAGTTCGAGTGACTAAGTTGGATCGCGAGAGTAGCGAAGGATACAAAGGACCGAGATGATTTTTTTTTCACGAGTTGTGTACTCTACTTTTTACCATTGTCTGCGAGAAAACAAATACCTAGCAGTACTTATAGTATTTATAGTTGACCATCAGCCATTTTGAATGTCCCCACTGCTGGGGGACAGGCCTTCCTTATGGGTGGGAGGATGGGCCATAACCCACCACGCGGGCCCAATGCGGATAGATGGGTGTTAACGACTGCAAATGCAGCCAGGACCAACGGCCTAACGTGCCTTTCGAAGCACGGAAGAGCTTGAGATAATACATTTTTGGTCACCCATCCCAGGACCGACCCTACGAAAATTGCTTTACCTCTGCAATTACTGAGCCAGGCGCTAAACCACTATGCCGTCGAGCGCCTCTTTATCGTTATCATATTTTATTATTTAGGTAATCGCTAATATTTAAACATAGAAAATAGTGAATTAGAAGTTTTCCAATGACATAAATAACCACGCTAAGAGAGAAGATTACATGATCAGTCTGGCATCAGTCCATTTCATCAGTCTGTATAGACCTTGCATTTTTACAGACTGAATATCGTACCAGACTGATGGAATGGACTGATTAATCTCCCTCTAATAGATAGAAAAGAACCCAAAGATAAGACACAAAAAAGAACCTAATTAAATATGGCGAAATATTTTTTTCGTTTTTTTTCTATGGCTCTATGGAATAGCTCCATAGCAGCCAGTACGTACTTTCAGCACTTTTTTGTATTAATTCATGATGCGCGCTCGTTCCAAATTCAAATTATTTTTATTCACTCGGTGAATAAAATCGCTTATTATTCACTATTATCGTTGAATTAAACGCACTTTTTCGAGAGGCGATGGTAAAATAGTAGATTATACAACAAGTGAAAAAAGAACGAATTTAGTTCGAGGTACTATGTTGGATCCCGAGAGCAGCGAAGGATTCTAGAGTTGAATCCCGAGCGTAGCGAGGGATTCAAAAGTAGAATCCTAAGCGAAACGAGGGATACAAAGGACCGAGATGAATTTTTTTTTTCACGAGTTGTGTACTCTACTTTTTACCATTGACTGCGAGAAAACATAATAGCAGTACTTACACCTATAGTACCTATTTATAGTTATCAAATTTTATTATTTAGATAGATAATCGGTAATTTAACCGTTAGAAAATAGTGAAACTATAAGTTTTCCAATGACATAAAACAACCATGCTATGAGGGAAATTACATGATCAGTCTGACATCAGTCCATTTCATCAGTTTGTATAGACTTTGAATTTTTACAGACTTAAGATCGTACCAGACTGATGGAATGGACTGATGCAAGACTGAATATCTAATCTCCCTCTAATATAAAGAAAAGAACCCAAAGATAAAACACTAAAAAGTACCTAATTAATTTGGCGAGATATTTTTTTAGAAAAGAACCCAAAGAAAATACACTAAAAAGAACCTAAATAAAATTGGCGGGATATTTTTTATTTAATTGTATATTTATGGCTTTATCTATGGAATAGCTCCATACTTGCAGCATGTTTTTTTTTTGTACATAATTCATATTATGATGCGCGCTTGTTCCAAATTCAAAGTATTTTTATTCACTCTTATCGTTGAATTAAACGGACTTTTTCAAGTGGCAATGGTAAAATAGTAGATTGTTATACAAGACGCTAAAATGACCCATTCCATACGAGGTAGTTTTATTCCCGAGCTTTAGCGAGGGAATAAATAGAAACCGAGTTACAATGGGTTTTAGCGTCGTGTGTTACACTCTACTTTTCACTACGATTGCGAGAAAATAAAATACAATATTGAATACCTAGTTTATACTTCCGTAAACGAATCCACTCGTTTTTCTATCCTCCACTTCATAAACTTTTCATAAGTACAGTATTTAAATAAATGGTTTGTGCTTGACGGCAAAAGATTAAAATTATTTCTTTCCTATTACTTACAGTCACACAATTCAATCAGTTTGGTATTAGAGAAAAATTCTAAAGATTTCGCGCCTTTTTTAATTTCTACTGTAGCAGCTAAGAAACACAATAAATAAATATAAATAAATAAATAAACAATGCACGCATTCTACGATCAAACTTAAAGTCACAGAGTATAAATAAGTCTATGATTTCACCGAAGAGATCGCTGCTTTTAGTTCCATTTTCAAAAATAAAAAATAGAAACAGTATTAAGTCGAGCGAGTCTTTATTCGTGATTATGAATAAAGACTTTTTCGTTTTAGTAGGCTCATTGGTAATAGACAAACATTAAAAAAGAAAATACTTTATCCCCTAGGGGTAATTTTGCTATTTTATCCTGGCTCTTGTACCTTACAATGACGTACTTTTAGAGCAAGAGGAGTGAAAAATACATTAACAAATTATAATCAAATTTTAAACTAACGTAAGATTTGAAATAAAACACTTTTTAACGGATACTAGCGCGGTTTTATTGAAAGTAATTTTATTGTTGTTGTTATTACTCCCATATGCTATTGTTTGTCCTTCAATATTTTACGCTATTGTATAATTTTTTTTCCATTCACAAAACTATCCATGATGGTTGCTATCAAATATCGAAACAAACGATTGCACTCAAATAAATTGGAACCCGTAATACAATAGAAAAGGTTGTGACGGTAGAATTTTTTAGGCATAGTTCACCGCAAAACAATGGTAGACAAAAGGGGTCCACAATGTAAAAGTCATGAAATACTAATGGCATAAGATTTTTTGGCAGAATTATCAATTCGCATAACATCAATACCGAATAAAAGTTTACGCATACTTTCATTCCACATAAATACTATTATCTTATTAATAAAAAAGCATAAAATTTTACTGCCTAATTTTTTTAACCACAATGATAATTACTACTACTAATTATAACGTTTATTATCTTAATAACTAGCATAATGAATACACATACACAAGCAAGTTAGATCTGATTTTTGGTCGCAATGGAACCTCCTCTTAGCTCGCTACGCTCGCTCGTCGTTGTACTAATCGTCTGTTTACCAAAGGTCCTAACATAATGGTCCATCAAATGTTTCATAGTGCCAATCAAATTCGACTACGAAGGTTTATAGTAAAAAAATATGCTAATTGTATATCATGTTAAATTACTATTAACCGTGTTAAAGTTATGCGTCTAACATTATTTATGCTCACCAAACTTATGCCACATTAAATTATTATAATTAATTTATACCAATGAAATCATTCTGTGAATATAACATTATACGATTATGCCATTATGCGAAAAAACTTTATGCCGTTCCTGTTATGCCAAACCATAAAATATTCTGACTTAAAATTGTACTCAAGCGAAACCACACCCGAACAAAAGAGCTGGTCTAGAAATTATTTAAATATAGTAAAAAATAGTACATTTAATATTAATATTATTAAAATAAGGTTGTCTAGAAAAAATCCCTCAGGCGGACAAGACCGCCTTACAGTTCACAATAGTTAAGTCTATGTTATTATTTTTATTTTATTAAGTTTATATTAGTGACTTTATCTTTTTCTGTATTTGTGGAACAATAACATTGCTCTTTCTTAAAGAATAAGGAGATAACTCCAACTCTCAATTGTATAAAACAAAAGTTTTACTGAAACTAAAGGAAAACCCGTCCACGTTTCTCTCTTTCAAAGTGTCAGAAAGACAAACAATTCTTTCCACCAACAAAATATCCAATAAAGGGAAACACTTAAAATAAATCATATTCAAACATGGTATCTGTCTTGTTGAACCTCCGAGCAATCTGTCCGCATCAAAGTTGGCTAATAGAGCCGTAGATAGGGCACGGTGCAAAATTGAATACGTCCCAAGCCAATCTCCGCGATAGATGCATCGGTTTGGTCCTAGTTAGAAGGAGTGGCGACTAAAATAATAGTATGTTTGTTGTTTTGCAATTTTATACAATCATTTATTGACCGAGGGAGCTCGAAACGTCTGCTTCAGCTTGGGCAAAAATGCTTTCGTATGTCCGGGTGTCTGTTTTCCTCTACAGGTTGCATTTTTCAACCGATTATCGTGAAATTTTGTGCGCAGGTTCAATAATTTTATTAAAATTGTCAAGCCAGTTTTTCAAAATTTTGCAAAAACTAATTCACCCATTCGAAAAATGACAATGCGCGATCAAGCTTAGAATAGATATCCTCAAAGAATACCTAATTACCTAACCTACCAAACAGCACATAGTACTGCTTTTCAAAAGCAGTGTCAAACTCGTGGTGACATCTATTACATAAATTTTTAAACAACATAAAATATGAGCGAGGTCTAATATCTCACTGAGCCACTAGTAGGTATGCTTAATTTTTTCCAGCCGCGATTTCAAACGCGTGGAGTTTCACTTTCATCTTTCTTCTTCCTTCTGTGTAATTAGAAGCTAGAATTCACCGACAATTGAATTCCAGGACCACAGAGACAGTAACAGTCACATTTGCTTAGTTTTTAATTAATCTAACCTACAAAAAACATTAACAGCAAAATTTGACAATTTTTTTAACGTGTTTGCATGCATATTTATTGAATTTTTAGATTTTAGGCATTCACAATACTATTTTTATACTTATTAGAAAAAATACTAGAAAAAATCGACCCACCCTAGCAACTCAGTGACATTGGGCTGGAATCCCAAGGGTGCGGGTTCAAGTCCCATCTGAGGTGTTACCGGGTGAGTCGATATTTTCTAGTATTTTTCCTAATATATTATAACCTTTACCCCAGCATTTAATAATAATTCGATCCACTAATCGCTCATGACTCAAACACGCTCAGCGAATGTAAACTGTAATAGTGAGGCACGGATCGCCCGATAATGTGTACCTACCCTGAGTAGCTTGGAAGACCTTGCGTTTTTAAAACAGATTTTAGAGGATAATATTTAGAATGAGCTTATCTATGCAATTGTTTGAAATAAGTATTAACTATGAGCCATGAAAAATAAAGGTGTAACTTTTACTGAAACTAAGGATTTGCAACTTACATTAATTATCAGTTTCCGTAATAAAGAGAGAACTACATAGATCATCAATTATTTAATTCAATGATAACGGGAAAGAAGAGGCAAAATGGAGAGGAAACTGCTTACTTAGGGTAAAAAAACCCTAATTTTCGGGTCAACATTTTAATCAATTAACGCTGCTGTTTTGTATTCACATTTAAGCCCGGTCAAACCGATTGCTCAGCCCGTATCGTTGCCTTGAGACGTGCTATACATGTTAATACATTATATGACACACCGAATGCCGCACGGCTGCGTCGCGCGATCGGTGTGACATATACCATAGCATTTCATACCTTACAACGTCGTTTGCCGTCACTCTTGCAACGCTACGTTTGGTTTGATCCAGGATGTCTGTCTACTCATATTATGATTATAACACGTACTTATAGCGAAATATGAAAACAAAAATGCCACTCGGGACATAAACATTATCTTGTTGTTTTATAAATTAATTTTGCAACTAATGAAAAGTAATGAAGATTGTCTTTTTCATTCAAGCACTTTAAGTCAGACAGCTGTTTAAAGCAACAGGTGAAAGTACACTCGACTTTATTTTTTCTTTAATCGAATAAATCTTTGGCAGCACCACCGCCTTGTCTAGAGTTGAACAACTCATGCAATCGCTTTTAAACTTAAATAAAATTTTACTAGCTACTTTTCTAACTTTAGAAACTTTCAAGTTTTCTTAAGGTATTTCGTAATTAGTTTTTAGACATATCAATCAAATCTAAATAGCATACAATTTAATAACTTATTTTAACTAACTTTACAATTTGTACCCAAGCAATCCACAACAATACATTCAAAGTGATTCTAAAATTACTAAAATTTACGAATCAAACTAAATTATTCCCTTCTCAAGCTTACGCGCTCATATCCGTTAAAAAGTGTTTTATATAAAACTCTAAATATTATGAAATTCATGAATGAGTTGTACTATTATGTATTCTGTGAATGAGGTACAAAAAATACATACAATTCAGTTGTAAAACATGTATCTATTATTTATTTTTCAGTGAATTTCTGATCAAAATCTAAGCTTAAAACAATTTTCTTGCCAATACGAGCACAATAGTCACAGCAACTCTTGTGACACACGACACACGTCTAACTTGGTGTCTCCAAATGTGACACAAGTTGCAACCGGCGCTTCTCAAACTTGAGCCTTCGCCATTCCCAGCAAGGGAAGTTCTACTTCGACGTGAATGAAACTGTGTACCTAATCGCTTGCATTATTTAGAACAATAATAATCAGAACTACTTAAGTATAATTACTTTATAGGTACTTAACAGTTTGGTCCCATAATTTCAAGTATACGAGTTGAATACTTCGTATGTTAGGTACTGTTTACATACCGCATTCAAAATACAGTTTTCTAACGAGAAATCTTTGATCAAAATCTGTAACTATTGTCAATATATCATTTGGAAAAAAAAACAATTAATCAAATGTAATTCGTTCGTTAAACACCATTTTTTACCTATTAAGTTAATGAGTTAGTAATTAATTTGTATCCCTGCGTGATCGAATCAGAAACGAGGAGATCCGCAGGAGAAGTAAAGTAACCGATATCGCTCGAAGATGAATTAATTTGTAAATAAATGTTTAAAAGCTACCATTCTTTATTCTCTTCATGGCATCGCTCTCCAACTTTTAATCAAGACAACTCCCATAAATATCCATCAAGTAAAATAATCCCAACACATTTGTTTACCAATAAAACAAGCAATTTTCTTCTCCAATTAACTGTGGACCGGTACAATTAAGTTATGACGTCACTGCCGCCGCCCGGACGCACGCACCTCTCAATAAAGAATCACGGCGCCACAACCACCAGTATCATTCAACCCTTGATACCGCCCTTGCTTCAAGCATATTGGTTGGAAATGTAAGGCGAGACAGCTCAAGGTATGCTGGTCTGTAAACTGTTTACGTATGGCTTTCGTCGACACTTCAATTCATTGACGCGCTATAGAGATGCGTAGCGGTTTTAATGTGTTTCGAGGAAAGAGTTTGTGTGAGTGTTTTGATCAATTTGAAAGGTGTGACGTCATTTTTGAGTATGAGAAATTCTTCTGTAAACAGTTATGATAAAGACACTATGCACTTTCTTACCAAAAGAGTTTAATGATAATTGAAAGCTTAAAGTACATACAAAAAATCAAAAGTTATCTTGCCAAATTTTTTCTTATTTCTGGCAAAATGCTATAAAAGGCTAACCGACTTATGCATACAGAAATATCTTAAGATCCAGTGGATTTTTTTTTCAAACTATGAATTGAGTTTGAACGTTAAAGTGGATTCTTTTTTTATGCACAACAGGACAGTGCTTGGCCTTCACCTCATCTGATGTTAAAAGACGATAAGGCCGAAGGTGGAAGCACACTACACCCGGAATTCTCACCACTGAGGAAGGCTATTTTACCTCTAACTGCCGGAATACATTAACAATTTTTAAAAATTGTTTTTATGGCGTCACTCTTAGTTAAGATGATAGTAGCTAGCCAGGAGGACTTGAAATAAGCCCTACCACCAACCAAACCGAGTACAAATTGTACACCCCTGGGAATAGAACCCGGGACTCCTGCATCTTACACGGATAGGCGAACCACTAGACCACAGAGGTGGTACCTCACATATCCCCCAATCTTATCAGATAATCGCATATCGGAATATCTAAGGGGTAAATTCGGCCGACGCGCGCCAAAACTGAGTTTGAGCAGTTCACAGCAGTTTACGCGGCTAATACCACGCGGTCGAATTTAGGCTTGCCAACAAGTTTAGTTATAAATCGCGGCGCGCAAGTGCGGCCTGCAGATAGCTTGGCAGAACGCCGGCGGCTTTTCTTTTCATTATACAGTTGTTTTTTTTTAACAACCGATTTTCAAGTATTTTACATTAGTTTCTTCCTATAGACTAGAATATAAAATACTTGAAAATTTGTTGCTAAAAACAAGAATTGTAAGTATATAAAAAGAAAAGCCGCCCGCCGGAGATTTATATTAAAATAATGTTTAATTAAACAGAAAACATAGCCTTACTAAACTTTTCACAAAAACAACTTAGACACATGGGACCGAGGTAACTGTGATGTTTTAAAATTCACTTTTATTTTAATATAAATTTGCAAAAGCCTGACATAATAATATCCACGAGAACAAATGTTACAGATGCTCGTTTTAATAACCAAAACATTTCACCATTCAAAATAAAAGACAAGAGAGGCGTAAAATAAAAGCGTTATTTCACAAAAAAGATGACAGCATAAAACAAAAACCGTCAGATAATTTCCAATTTAATTAAATTCCAGATTCATACAATCTGTTCGGCAGAGCGTCAATGATGTGCTACGTGCTACGACGTAGATGCCTCGTAGCACATCTGCTACGGACTACGGACTACGAGCACCGCCTGTCATTGTGCTCATCACTGATTTTAAAATTAAATTTTTAACATTTTATAATGTATCTATTTGTTTATTAATAATTATCTTGACGTTATTAACATGAAATAAATTAAATTAAAAAAAGTGTGGTTTTTACTATTTCACGCAACATTCAGTTTATCGTTAATATTTTGCACTTCCACAATGTTTAGGAATGTAAAAAACATTGAGTAAGTTGGCAACTTGTCACTATTTGGTGCTATAAGTTACCCGAAGTTGCAATTTATCGAATCTCAACGATTAGATAGTGGCAACATAATAATAACTAAGAAAATATAAAAACAGCCATGATTCGAGCACAAAATTATTTTGTTCGTCATAATAATCATGATAATAATAATAAATAAAACATTGGCCCATATCGCGATTCCAGGGCCTTTGAAGCATAGTGATCGCTATACCAAACACACATGTCCACATTTTATCCATAATTCTTTCATTTGCCTATATCAGGGATGGCGAACCAATGGCACGCGTGCCATCGATGGCACGCGACACAATATTTTGGGCACGTCACCGATCACAAAATTCATTAGGTACGCTACGATTTGATGGATAATGGCACCTCTATGACCTCATTAAACATTAACATTTAGAAAAATGGCACGTTGATACATAAAGGTTCGCCATCCCTGGCCTATATCATGATCCTAACTCGAACCCTTTACGCATAAGTACTTGTAGGTTTCACTACTACTCGCTGCACCAAATGGTCATCTACATTTTTTTCCATCAATCCCCTTTTGATATTCTTTTCATACATCTACATTTATTCAATACTAACTAACACAAACAATACATAATTATAATAGAAGAAAGCATATCGCAGCGCAAAAGTAAAAAATACTAGACAATTTCCCCGATCTCATTAGCGACTCAGTAGCATAATTGATCTGATCAGTGCATCGGGCCGGAATCCTAAGGGTGCGGGTTTGAGTCCCGTCTAAGGTGATATAGGAGTGTCGATTTTTATTTATTATAATAATATATTAAAATAGCACTGAGCATGCGAAAAATTCTAAAATTTAACATACAATACATCCACCAAATCCCTGTTTCAGACAACAATCTGAAAAACGATTCAGAGTCAAACAGCGGAGATCGCGTCGTTACTGAAACGGCTGAAACTGCCATTACAGCGCATGAAGACATCATCGAAGCGACTCGACATGAATTATTCCTGTAAAATCATATCTTGATATCCAACTTGTATAGAACACGTTCGGCCAAGAAGTGGCAATTTAATGCCAGGAAGCATTCTAATGCTTTTTGGAGACTTTGACATAAAATGTATTGAGTCAGCAAAATCACACTTAGTTCAGTAGTTACAAAACTATACCGATTAGTAGTTACAAAACTATGTAACACTTTATAAATAATAAAAATAAAAAAATAAAAAAAAAACATTTCTATTTCAATCACAATTTGTTTTCTTAATTTAAACAAAGAAATAGGGAAAAAATTTAATGGCCAAAATCACAAACAGAATAGCACTGACTGTTGAACGTGTAAAAGCAGAATAAAGCTCAGACTTCACTCACAATTTCATCCACATCTTCATTTTCTAAGTTGACATATCAAATAGCTAAGTTGAATGAACACGTAATGGGTGATTACACGTTCCAAATGAATTTGCTTAGCTCAAGATAAGTTTATTTAACCTCGGCGACCTTAGGCGAAGTCAAGTACCGCTCGATGTTTTAATATTAAGGATTTCATTACTCTTGATAAAGTAAATTAAATAGAAAGAAAAATAAATAAGAGAAACCCTGTGATGCGTAAAAATTGCAGACTTGTATATTGACAAAGATAAAGACCAAGATTATTGCGCACATACATTCGAACTACAATGTCATACATATTGTCCAAATATCAAAATTACTTTACACTTTCTTTCCAAAAGTCTTGCATATTATCGGCAGCCATATTCACTTCTATCTCTTCGATTACTTACCTGAAACAAAATACAACACCTACATTAGAAGTTGGTTCAATTAATTAGCTATCACCACTTTTCATACTTATATTATGAAGTACTACTTAATAGAAGCTATATTTTATATCTTTAATTGCGTGGTTGCATAGAGATAGTTAATTTTAAAAAGACCTGTCCCCCAACTCAAATGGCCAACTTTCTATTCGTTCGCTAACTTAAAAAACTAAACTAAGCCATAAACTATAAAATTACATGTCGTACGCTTATCAATTCCATACAATACAACAATATCTGTAATTTACATGAACTTGAAACATATGACTGATCGTCTAATTGCTTATTTTTAAGCTTTAAGTTAGCGAACGAATAGAATTTCGTAGTTCGCCATTTGACTAGGGGGGGCTGATTGTAAAGTTCTTCAAACAATTAAAGACTCAAATAGGCTTAGCTTATCAACTCTCATCGAGTATTACCTATATATACGATATATTAACTATTTCTGTGGTTCCAGTTTTAGAAGTATCCCAAACCAATAACCAGCTAGCACCCTTCCTTGGCAAAGCATAAAAGCACTAAGTCCGTATAAGGTACGGTGCCTGCCGCCCGCGATAGCGCTGCGCTCTTGGCACCCGCTACTAATGACTCGAACCAGATTATTCAAGCGGATACTTTCCATAATTCGAGTGGGCTACTCAATGGAAGCGATGAAATTTTATGCTTTTTGACATTAGAATTATTACTTGAAATTTTAGAAATAAAAATTTTGATGCAAAAATTTAATAAAAGGGGAGATATGTTCAACTTAGTCAAATAGACTTCGACATTAATTTTTTTTTTAAGTTATAGATAGCTAATCAAAAACAAAATACTGTCATTAATTTCTATCAACTTTTTCAGTTAATGAGCTAATTAATTGGTATACGGTAGTAATTATATCTATTCAGTGGTAAGTATTTGTTTTAAGTTGTGACAAAAATTTCAACCAAATTGCAAGAAATCTGTAGAAATTTTAATAAGAGCTTGAAACTCCAATCAGTGTTTTCAAAAGTAGTATTAAGGAAGAAATTCAGTAACATTGTGGTGAAGTACTGTGTGTACATAACTCTACTCAGTTACTTTCCAATACTTACAACTTACTTTACAATTCCAAACTCTATTGGGATACTTTCCACTAATGAAAAACCACGCCTTTAGTTCCAAACAAATCAAATTACAGTCCACTTTTTACAACACATCTGGAAGTTCGTTTTTCATTTTCTTTTAAATTCGCCTCTCTGTCCCAGAAGTTACGTCTCAAAATTGCTTGGAGGACCGACAAAAACTTGCATTATGAAATTTAGGCCGAGCTGGACTCCGCAAAGTTTAGGAGTTGGACAAAAAGGGGTCAAGTGTGACCGTTATGGAAGGTCACGACGTTACAAAGTTGTATATTATGTCTACATAAGTTTGAACGCGTTTCTGTAAATCGTTTCATGGTTAGTTTTGGTAAGCAAAAGAAAATAAGGACATTTTGCGGCTGAAAGAAGCAATAAGATGCTTTTTTTATATGCAAAGGAAAAAGAACTAAAACATCCGTTTTGATAAGTTTTTAAGCGCCAACGTTTCTGATTTAATATTTGTATACTTATTAATTATAATTTTATCTGATAAATAATCAGTAATTATGAACCTAATACTATAAAATGAGATACCAATTTTTACCTATTGTAATACTAACAAATATAGGATAACCTTTATCGCATTTCACAGAGCATTTTTTATGTAACCTAAAACTGTCCTACCCTTAAAAATGTATTTTCCCCTAAATCTGCCCAACAACATACTTTCAGTATTTTCGTTACAATTATGGGTATTTATAATTATAACTTTCAAAATCTGCAACGCCTACCGCTGCGCTACCCTCATCTTACCATCGCCAAACTTAAAGACCTATTTACAATTAATTAATACCATACCAGGAAGATCCTGAGATTGTTCCTGCCGAACTATCGGCTTACTCGACTGCCAGCGACCTGGAATGTTCTGTATATTAACCCCCGGTTTGTGGTACAAGTAGCTATTTTCAAGTGTGTTTTGGTGTCATAACTAATCTTCAGAATACCGACAATAAAATTAAGATAATAAAATTTTGCAGAAAATAACCCTAGGTTAGTGAACTGCTTAGCCCTTAAGACGAATTTATAAAAGTACAATGCGATTATATTGGCAATAGACAGTGATCAGCTGCAACTCAACTCGAGAATGTATGTCAAAGAGAGATAGAGCGTTTATGTGCATTTGGTCCACTTGCCGAAAAAACCTCCACTTCGCATTTTTGGTCCATTTCACGGAACGTCCATTTCGCATTTGGTCCATTTCGCGGAACGTCCATTTTGCATTTGGTCCACTTGCTAAAATTTCCTCCTTTGCGAGCACAAACCACGTTTACCTAATTGTTAAAATATAAAGTTAACTTTCTCCATATTTATGTGATCCTGGTACTTTGGTGACGTACTAAGAACAAGAAAAATATATCAAAAAGTGAAAATAGAAGCTAACACACTCCATAAAAGAATAGCATATTTATGTGAATGTTGACCAAATGCGAAATGGATGTTCCGCGAAATGGACGTTGCGCTAAGTGGACCAAATGCGAAATGGACATTCCACGAAATGGACCAAGTGGACCAAATGCGCATGAACGAAATACCTACCGAAGTATGACGTGTTTTAGGGTTCCGTAACCAAAGGGTAAAAACGGGTCCCTATTACTAAGACTTCGCTGTCCGTCTGTCTGTCTGTCTGCCTATCTGTCTGTCTGTCTGTCACCAGGCTGTATCTCATGAATGGTGAAATTTTCACAGATTATGTATTTCTATTGCTGCTATAACAACAAATACTAAAAACAGAATAAAATAAATATTGAAGGGGGGCTCCCATACAACAAACGTAATTTATTGCCGTTTTTTGGTACGGAACCCTTCCTGCGTGAGTCCGACTCGCACTTGGCCTTTTTTTTATTAGCTTTATTTCGTGTACATAAAACAAGTTTCACTTAGTTTGTATCTACACTTATTTTATCACCTTTACGAGTAAATTTAAAAAATTTCATACTTTTTTTTCGGAATATTATGTAACTTTGTTTTTCGCATCGCTTGTAAATTGCACCAGCCACTTAATAATTCTATAACTCACGGTCCATCACGTACCCAGTCTATTAGGCAGCATAAAATAAATATTAATCGGTGATCATTGCGCCAGAGGTAATTTAACATATAAAAACATAACATACAACGTGTTACAAAATATCCTCTAATGCCGAATATGGTATAGATCATAATCATCATATCAGCCGCACGACACCCACTGCTGGGTATATGCCTCCCCAAAGGATCTCCACGACGATCGGTCCTGCGTTGCTCGCATCGAGCGGCTTCCCGCGACCTTCACCAGATCGTCGGTCAACCTTGTGGGGCCTACCCATACCCAGGGAGCGTCATCCGGTGCGCCGTCGCCATTCCAGAATCTTTTCGTCGGAATATGGTAGATAGGGACCATCAAACTGAACAACTTTTATTATTCAACCAACTCAGAAATCGCGAAAAAATCAGCTGTTTCAAAATGTATGAAATAGCTGTTTTTCTTTCGCTATTTCAGAGTTGGTCCTTTATTACATGTTTTTCAGTTTGATGGTCCCTATATACCATATTCGGCGTTAGGGGTTATTTTGTTACACGTTGTTAAATAATAAAAATAAAATTACTTATGCAGACAAAAATTACAATAAAAATAGGACCTCTAAAACTATTACTAACGTTTCAATTTTTTTTTATTTAATTTCACTATATATTTATATTCTTCGGTTATTTTTAATTTTTCATACACATATACATATGCATCTATTAAATTAGCTTTATAACGTTACTTTGACACAAAGACAAGGTACGGTATTTGTGGATGCCGTGTTAAAAGATCATAGTGTTGTATAATGGCTAAGGTCAATCTATTATTAAACCAAGAACATAGTTTCTGAACTATAATTATTATAATGGTTCCTTATTTAATCAATTAAACCGGAGTAATGATATATTTTCTTAGCACGAAATGTCTGAGTTTATCACACTACTTAGAAAATTGTTATTCCAACAACAATGGTGTCGATTCGGTACAGGACTTAACTAAATTTAGTTTTCTATTCAACGAAAACACGAAAAAGAATGTTAAAATTAAGTTTAGTCCTGTCAATTTAATCGTGCCAACCGAATCTAGTTTAGTAATAATCTCCATAGAACCCTCTTTAATGATTAAAATTAAATAACTTCCTAATAGCACTTTTAGCTTCCTAAGCATTGATTTATTTAGTTAACAGCACATCTCAAACGTAACATTAAAACTTTCTCGTTTTATTTTTAGTGTTCCTTGCCAAAAGGGTAAAAACGGGACCCTATTACTAAGACTCTACTGTCCGTCTGTCTGTCTGACTGTCAACAGGCTGTATCTCATGAACTGTTATAGCTAAACAGTTGAAATTTTCACAGATAATGTATTTCTGTTGCCGCTATAACAAGAATTACTAAAAACAAAATAAAATAAATATATGAGTGGGGCTGCAACAAACGTGATTTTTGCAGTTTTTTGGTACGAATCCTTTCGTGCGCGAGTCCGGTTCGCACTTGAGTGGTTTTTTAAATATCTTCCCACAAAAATAACACTTATTCCGCCGTATTATATTATACTAGCCATGTAGTTAAACAGCTATCAATTTTATCGAATAATTACAAAATACAAATAATAAAGAGTTTTATGCGGTTGTAAACGCGATTCTTTCACCCACCATATTATGGCCCGCCCGTAATGGAGTACCGTGGAGAAATGTTATTTCACACGACATGACATTTATTAAAGGACTGCATACAAAAGTGGCCACTAATGACCACGAATAAACTCCCAAATGAACTCTTTAAATAACGCCGAAAGCTTAAGGCGAAGCTCATTTTAATAAGTTTTTATTTAGCGTCAGATCTATTCCACTGTTACACTATTTTACACGATATATTATAAGAACAAGTCATAAGTTCTGGAAAACTCTCACAAATAATTAACCTTGTGTCAGGAAAAAACTAAAATATACTCAATCAAGTGCTATAATATATTTTCGCCCTAGTGTAGTGACGTTACTGCCTACTTCAATCGTCATTACTTAATTATAAAATTATATAAATTTTAGGTATTCCCTGAATTTAATCAGTGCCTGTATTACGATATTGCACAGTTTTACTTTTACTATTATATAGTGATTCTAGTAAGCAATTTTGAATGCAATTTAGCACAGCAAAGATACAACGGGCGTTAACTACACTAAACTTGAAGTTTTCATACAAATGTTAACTGCAGTTGCTATCGAGAAGTAAGCGTAAACTCATAATACGCCTTTTTAGTTACACTTGTACTTCGCCTAGCACAAAACAACCGCCTTATTTTACTTAACCCTTTTTTCGCAATCCCTTGGAGTTGTTAACAACGATACCACTTTAACTGCAAGCTGGCTCTCAACAATAATACTCGTAATAATCCAGAATACCACCGCACATTAGCCTAATGTCTTAACCGTACAATTCATACTTTCGGCTTTTTATTTTCAGGAAACGCGAATTCAACACGAATTTCGTGAGTTCATCAAAGGTTCATCATGAGTAGTGGTTTTTATGAAGTTGTTATTTGAGATCTTGAAATCTAATCATGTAGGTATTAGTATTTTAATGACGAGAACTTTGAAATTCTTACATTGTTTTCTTACACTTAGGTACTGAAGAGTTTACCTAGAAAATTATGTACTTACATGTTCTTTAAGAGAGGAGAAAGACTATCAATGTACGTATTTGTAGTACTTAGAGTCTGTTCGGAAAGAGTACAGTCGTCGTGGGCTTTGTGTTTGATTACCATGTTTGTCATGTTGACGGCATTGTAACGTTTTATTCCGACTGTAATGGTAATTAAGTGTAACTATGCCGTCAACATGACAAAAACGGTAATCAAGTACAAAGCCCACGACGGTTCTCTTTCCGAACAGACTCTAATAGTCATGTAAAGCTTATTGTAGAATGTAGATAACATATTATTATCAGTATATTATACCTAACGCAAAGATTTATTTAAGTTAATGTTGATCTGTTTTTATACTCTACCGCATGCTACGAAAATCACAACTACTAAGAACTACAGTGCCCAAATATACAACAGATAAGACCGACGTCTTCGCTCGTAGCTAACTATTGAGGTAGGGAAATTGTACCATATTGCACTGCAATACACAAATATTTCCTCTCCCAACAATGCCTTGATTTTATCCTATACAGGAATAACGATAACGGCGGGCCACTTCGTCTGGGAATATGAAGGAAACTGCATGGAGATTGGAGATATGAATGTCTTCTCTGTTTAATATGATACTCAATATTTCATCAATCCCCAATACGGATCCCCAAAAAAGAATTTACGTTCTAACGTGTTCTTATTGTTGCTTCGCCTCTGTGTGTGTAATTGTTTTTGTTACATTTTTCTTACACTAACGTTTTAGTATTTCTCTCACATCGTATATAATACTCGTATTATTATAAAAATGTAATGTTTGATTACACAAAATAAGACCTCGCCCAAATAAACAAATAAAAGGTGGTGGCAATACCTAATCTAAAATAGTTTTCACCGAAACTTTGTTAAAAAGGCCAACGAGCGTCCCCCAAGGATCAATACTAGGTGCAATTATTTACTTAATTTATGGTACTAGATTTTTGATACTTGAAAAATATATTTTTAAAATTTTGATGAGAACAAAATATTTTTATACGCAAGGTTAGAGTAATGTAGAAATTTATGTAAGTTATAACGCGCCCAGAGACATTTGCACATATCACAATCCCCATCTCCCGATTGTTGCCGCCGGCTAATGTACGCCGGCAGAATACTTTACCATCGCTACACAGCTTGCGATATAGCTTATACTGAGACGATAAGGCTAATCCACAATGGACTAAAGATACGATAAAACGGTCGTTAAAACATAGTCAATAACAAAGCAAACTGAACAAGCAAAGTTCTAGTTTCCACGAAAGCTATAATTTCCTTCTATCTAGATGTTTAAATTCCTGTGTTATAAGGAAAAAAAATTTGGTCCTATTAATTATTGCCTCGCGCTGTAGATAAATTTTAACAACTTATTTTTTTTACTTTCTCAATAATTTAAAGATACAATCTACGAAAAATTGTCCTAATACAACGCGTCTCATCATCGCGCGAATTATGGACGCGAGTGACCACGGATCTACGCAGTGACCGAATTATCGCGCGAATTCCAATATGAACACCTATTCAACAGCATGTATACAGATATATTTGATCGCAGATTCATACAACTAAAATTCACGTAAACTTGCGATGATAGCGTAGTCATGTTCTATTAGGACAACGCCTAGGTATGGGTATTTTGAATCATTGAGTTTCACGATCAAACATTGTTTGAAGTATAACAGAAACCATATCCGTACATTTAACTGTCCAATGTGAACAAGACCTAACAGTAAATGTTGAATGTCGTCGTTCCATCAGTCGCGCGACGAGACACGCGATTTGCATTTTATTAAAATCACAATTTTATTTTTGAGCTCACGCCTTCCCGTGGTGGGTAGGAATATCGCTTCTGTCAGCTTGTTATTAATTTATCTAAGGCTTATTATGATTAACACAACAATAAATTATTTAGAGTGTCATTTCATAATTCATGTTTTTTTTACACCAGACATTTTCTAAGTACTTACTGTCTTTTGATTTCCATACAATAAAATATAGATAGGATAATCAAAATAATTTAAAAATAGAGTTTTCTAAAAACTTAATTGATTTAATTAGTTATTTTCTACTCTAGAGGTAATACCTAACTTTATTTTTTGGAGGAGAAACGATTCAGACAAAAGGGCCTGTAAAAAGATAAGAGAGAAAGTAAATAGTAACTAATTTCATATTTATATAAGTAGAATTTTAATTAATAATCATACTATTATCTTTACGTTTTTGGCGATTATAAATAATAGACGATAAGAATATAATATTACTAATCAGATTGTATTCAACTGGGATCAAGCCGAGGCGGCTTATTGGCAAGGCCACAATCCGTATACCTATTCAGATTTAGTCGGTCAGACATTATTAATTATTCTACTACTAGATATCACAATGCATATTGAAGTCGGAATATTCGAAATTAATTGCTTTGATCCTTAGATTGGATTACTTAACCTCATCCAACCGAGCATAGACGCAATGTTGCAAGCTTATCGGTTTTTATTCGGCGATTGTAAATTTAGCGATTTTCTGTCAGCTTACAAGTTTAGTATAATTTTATGTTGATAGATGGCGATATATTAAAAAGTTTTTTTTTTTTATTATTCCCACAGAGAAAAGTTCTTCGGAACATGCCAACGGACAACCAAAGCCCAACGGAACAAATCACAAACTCCAACAAACGTAGGCAAAAAGGTAATTACGTTTCATCCTTTGCCTTTTTTTTTAAAAACTTACCTACTTAGTTGTTCAACGACATCTAGTAGACGTTTTTAAGTACTACTTTTTTATTTATTTGTTTAAAAACTATTTTTCTTAAGCTGCCTTTTGAAAACCGCTCATTGCACAACCTAATTCCACCCTTCTTCCATCGGACAACCAGACGGCGTACGAATCGACGCCACCATTTTTTACCCACGACGGACGGAACGGAACGGAGGCGGTATATGCGTTTGGGGTTAGAGGTTGTGCGTTTGTTTGTTTGTGTGTTTGTCTGTTACCATTTTCCTCGGAAACTACTAAGCCGATTTCGATGCGGTTTTTTGCATTCAAAAGGTTTCATTTCAGAGCAGGTTCTTAGACATGTTTCATAGTGGTAGACCACCAGGGAGCTCTGCAGCAACCAGATAAGTCAAGTTTGTCTATTACCATTTTCCTTGGAAACTACTAAGCCGATTTTAATGCGGTTTTTTGCAATCAAAAGGTTTCATTTCAGAGCAGGTTCTTAGATATGTAACATGGTGGTAGACCACCAGGGGGCGCTGCAGCAACCAGATAAGTCGCGCTTGAGAAGTTCTCTAAAACTACTCAACTGATTTCGATGCGGTTTTCTGTAATGGGTTTGTAGGTTATCGGCGATGGTTCTCAGATAGACGTTATGGTATTTAACCGCTAGGGGCGCTGCAGTTATCATTTTCTCATTTATTTCCAAAGCGGTTTGACCAATTTGGATGCGGTTTTCTGTAATAGTTTTGTAGTTTGTCGGCGATGGTTCTTGGTGTTATGGTGGTATGTAGTAATCATTTTCCGAATGGTTTGACCAATTTAGATGCGGTTTTTAGAGTAGATAACGTATGAATTCTTTAAATAGTTTAAAATAAAATAGCAAAATTAAAAATTTTGAAAAAACCCACGACGGTTAAAATTGTAACTCTTTATTTAAAAAGACTAAAATAAGTTTTACGAAAATCCCTCGACTAAAAGTGATGTAGGTACTATACATACTTTATCTACCTATTCATGAATTACAAACGCAAGAAAAATCCGTCGGGGGCTGCCATTGCCATTTCTCTAAAGTAACTATAACTAAAAAATATTTGTTCATTTGGGGGCAGGTAATTGGTGGATATTCCAAAGACTCGCACTAAGGCGATCGCCTTAGTGCGAGTCTTTGGAATATCCTAGACGACACAATAACATTGCGCAATATTTCATTGCACAATAAGATTAAAATATCCTTTGATAGATTTTATTGCTAAATAAACATTGCGCAATATAGTATAGTATTGATCCACGTAGGTATTTCGTATGCTATCGTCAACAAGATGTCAGAATAAAGTTTAGCTGCAACTATAATCTCAGAATATATTTAACGTCTATAATGTTGCTACTTGATGAAAACGACCCTGGTTAAAAAAATATTGCGCAATGTTGACCCTACACGGTGCAATGAAAGAATATGTTGCAATGGAAATTCAACAAGTTCAAAATTAGGCAATATTAACCCTAAACGGTTAATAAAATTGTACAATACGTAATATTGTTCAATAGAATTAATTGTCTAGAAGCTGCCCCGTTTGTTTCAAATTTTATTATCCGTCCCGCTAGAGAGTGGAACTCCTTGCCTGAGTTTGTGTTTCCCGCGACAGGTACAATCTGGGGGCCTTCAAGTTGCGAGTGAATAGGTGTCTTCTAGGCAAGCGCATTTCATCGTAGATCGCATCATCGCTTACTATCAGGCGTGATAATAATGGCAATCGCTTGCTTATCATAAAAAAATCCTTTTGCCTTAAACTAATTGACTACTACTAGTAATACCCAATAGTAATAGAAGTGACGAAAATGGTTCACTGTTATATGGGGTGTGTCCTTATAAATACACATAATATATCATAATATCAAAAAAGGTGCCTCTTTATTGCAAAAGAACTAGTGCAACTTACTTTTGTTGCGGGTGTAATTCGTATATGTTACAGTACAGTAACAAAGAAATGGAAAACTGCATCGCAAAAATAATATTGTAGGTATCTACCTTAATTTGTCAAGATAAGTGATAACTAAAAATATTTTGTGGCTACAAATTTAATTTCCGAAAAGTCCAGACGATTGTACATTTCTTAAAATATGGCGACACAGTACCAGCTGCGTTCTTTTTACGAGAACATTCTCGTTTACGATATTTAGTCCACTTGGATCCTAAGACTTATAGCAGACTGGCTAGACTTCTGTATGCGGTCATTTTATTTTAGGAAACTTTTGATTATAATACAATGTTTTAAAATGGGATAACCGTTTCTTTGGACCATCAAACTGAACAACTTTTACTATAACACCAACTCTTAAAATCGCGAAAAAAATCAACTGTTACTTACATACATTTTGATATTATTATTTTTGTTTGAAACAGCTTATTTTTTTTTCGAGAATTCAGAGTTGGTCCCATAGAAAAGTTGTTCAGTTTGATGGTCCGAAGAAACGGTTATCCCATTTTTGGTTAATTCATTACCAGCCTGTATAAAAGTGCAATGAAAACCATAATTAAAGAGAGTTTAAAATAGAAATTGACAATAGTACCTTTTCTTAATGTATTAAAATCATTAATATATTGTAGTAAACATTGGTATGCATGGTTTACTTTACAATACAATCATTGATGCCAATAGTAACCATAAAAATATAAGAGAGGTGAAGTGGCAAACAATCTAGCATTATTTTTATGATTTTCTTTGACCTATAGCATCAAAAAATACCTAGGTGAAGTACAAACAAGCAGTGATATATAGCTATTTTAAATTTCTATGCTTAGAGTAGGTATTTACTCTAAGGTACCTACATACTCGTAAGTATCTTTGGTGTTGGAAGCATGTTTAGTCTAAAACTAAAGATCCTCAGTTGAGTCAAACTTCTACGTAAAACAAAACAGTATTTACCTGTGTATACATTTTTTTACGCCAGCATAATATATTTTCTTATCTTCAATTACACAGCATAGAATAGCGTCCATTACTCAGTCAGAGCCATCCTTTTAAAGCTGCCGACGTGGTCCATAGCCAAAACAAATCATGAATCATTGCCAAAACTCCGCGGCGCCCAGGCTCATTTGTGGACATTTCCTCTGCCTTTTAACATCGACTTTGTCAATAAATATTACGGAAAAGAGGACCGTGAATAAGTTTTTGCAGTTATGAAAGGCTTATGTTTAAATAATCACCATACTAACCTAACCTAACCCAGAATAAGTAAATTCTCACCAAATCTTGAGCGGTTTAGGATTTGGTGAGTATTTACTAATTTTTGAAAATAAAATGTTTTTTTTTTGGTATGCCAAAGTATTAATTTCCTTTATGAAAAGCTTGCAGTGGACCGCATTCAACATTGGTTGTATAGTCCACTTAGTTGTACTATTAATTCTATTGACAATGTACGTTATTTTGGCATCAAAGTATTTACAAAATGTTCTAATAGATTCAAATCTTTGTCTACGGCTTAGCTTTGTTGTTTTATGCAAGAATTATTTTACTTTAATTTTGAGAAAATTCTAGAAAAAGAAAGACCAACCTCACGAAACGACTTAGCTCAGTAATATCCAAACTGTGACAATCAGTATTTTTGAAATGCATAAGTACTTAAATCAAAATTAATACGTACATTTTCATGTCAGCATTTTCTTTCAAACGTCGATTACAAAAGTTCAACCAATCATTTAAGTCGTTTATTCTAACGCACCGAACATTACTAAAGAAATTGGCATGGCGACAGCAGTTTCGCGACACCACTCGCAAATATCGTTTCCGATAGGTCTGGTAATCGAGATTCAGGTTGATACATAAAATGGGTTGCCCCATAGGTTGGTTATTCTACCAATATTAACCAGAAGCACGCACGCGACGACTTACAAATGACCTTTGTTTTAAATCTGATCGGGGGTAGCGCAATCTTACCTACCGTTATTTCGACGACGATGAATGTTAAGGGTAGGTCAGTTAGCAGAATTTTGTTTCTATAACAAATCAATCTTTAAAAACTAATCTTATGAGTCATGCACTGTAGTAAAGTAAGCTTTGATTAAATAATCAAAGGAGTAGGTACCTATAGAAAAAATTGAAATTGTCGCAAATATGTCGTATATATTTTAAATCACTGGCTTATTATCAGATTTTTATTTTGTAGTTTATGCGAAGAAAAACTGAAAGACTTCTTTATCTTTTACTTTTTCTTTGGCTACGTCTTGTTGTAGCCAATACAAAAAAGGCTAGACCTAGTTTTAACAGAATGCATCCAGCTACACCTACTATTAGCCGTGAACAAAACGGTTACACCGAGGTTTAACAAACAGCTTCTGGCTACACCTCCTTTTTGCCGGCTAGAACCAGGTATAGGTAGCTGTACTTCGGGTATTAGCCGAAACATAAACACAGGAATTTTTGTGTAAGATACCTATCCCACAGAAAATCTAAGTGAGATAATACGAAAATATCTACATTTTTTTTTTCTTTTTCACAGAAATTGCGATGAATCAGAAGCAACTCAAAAGCCTCCCTGGAGAAATCAGGCCGATGAGTTGAGCATTCAATACTAAAACAATGGAGGCGCACTGGAATTCCGGGAAAAGTCATCACCTTTGAGAATATTAGGGAACGAGTTCGGAGTTCGGAGCGCGGCGGAAAAATGTGGGAAACATAATTAATTGAGATAAATCTAGTCCCAGTCTAGAATGTTTTACGTTTAATTTCGACCTGACAACGAACGTTTGTAATTGTAAGTTTTTACAGTCTTTTTAAAGAAAAAGATTAGATTAATTCCCAATTAAGCTGAGTTTTTGCTGTTGATAATTTATAAACCGATCAAGTGCGTGTCGCGCACAGTATAGAGTTCCGTATTATCTTCTTCTTTATTATAAGTTTTAAAAGTCTTGATAAGAATAAGATTAAATTATTTCCAATTAAAGCCTATCGTTTGCTGTAAAAAATTATAAACCCGCCAAGTGCATGTCGGGCCACGCACAGTATAGAGTGCCGTATTATCCTCATACGGAACGTATATTAAGGCTTCAAACTTATATATACTTCCTGTTTTACACTACTAACGACTATAACCAAGTATAATATCTAACCACTAGCGGCCGCCCGCGATTTCGTCTGCGTGGACAGTTTTTTTGCTATCCCTCGGGAACAATCCTATTTTTCGGGATGAAAGGTACCCTATGTTCTTTTCTGTAACTCTTACAACGTGTATGCAAAATTTCATGATGAGCGGTTTAGTAGTTAAGATGTGAAGGCGTAACAAACAAACAAACGGACTTTCGCATTTATAATATTCAGGATTCGATAAAATTTGAACCCACGAAAACTTTTCCTTTGATTGCCTAATTACTCGTTAACTTATTATAAAGCCTTTATAGCATACCTTTTTTGGCGTTATTAATATACAAATTCATACCAAATTATACAGCTATCTAGTACTAAGGACCTCTGAGCTAAGCCATTAAGGGACAGGCGGCCGATCAAACGGACATGGCGAAACTATAAGTGTTCCTGTTGACTTGACTACGGAACCATGAAAAAATTTATGAACAAGCAAGACACGAAGACAATTCTAATTAATCCTACTAATATTATTAATGTGAAAGCTCGGATGTTTGGATGTTTGTTACTCAATCACGCAAAAACGGCTAAATAAAAAAAAAAAACTTGGTCAAAGGTTCCCTAGGAATTTTCCGAAACAGTCATTATATACCAAACGGCCATCAAAATAAAGTCATTCTTTTTTGCAACTACAATTAATGAAGCAAAATAACATAAGAAGTAACAAAAAAAAAAGGAAAACCACCTTCAAAAAACCTTAAAACAAAAACAACAAAAACTGCTTCAAAATTAAATACCTCTAAAAAGCAAGAAATAATATTCAAATCATTAGTTACACATAATCAATATTAATAAAACACGTCATTGAAGTCGGGTGGGGCTGGAGGACATTTTTTTTTCTAAAGCCCCACCCGACTTCTAGACGTTCCTTTTCTTTTAATTAAGATTTTTTATTTTCTACTTTTTAGTGGTAGGTACGTAAGCGTGTAAATATTTTTAAACTTTATATTATAAAAATTTAAATGATAAAATGCCCACAACTCAATTTCCAATTTTACGCTGTTTGTTTTTAAGGAGTTCCGTTGTGTCTTCGTAGTCCAAGTCTAGTCCAGAACGTTGCATCGCAGATCATGGTTTGGTTTGTTTTGGATTGTCATAAACCTACCAAAATCTAAATCGCTTTACATATACTATTTGACTTTGAGGAGTTCCCTAGTGTAGCTTCGAAGTTTAAAGTCCAATACCAATGAAATTGAAATGTGATCACTTTTCAAACAAAAAAGAATTATCTAAATCGGTTCATAAACAAAGATGCTATGTCTGAAAATCCGTAAAAACTCGTGCTATGGAAAGCTAAATTATTTATATTTTTCAGGATTATGAAAAAACTACTAGTCAGATCTATGTAAAAATTATATGGAACTTCACACAAACTATCTTCTTTGAAATAAAAAAAGAATTGTATAAATCGGGTAACAACTGACGAAGTTATTTTAAAACATACATAAAAAAACCGTCGACTTGATAACCTCCTCCTTTTTTTGAAGTCGGTTAAAATAGTAGATTGTACAACAAGTGCATAAAACGCATCATTTTACCCGAGACGTATATATCCACCCGAGCCGCAGGCGAGGGTGGATAGTCAAGTCGAGGGTAAAATGGGTTTTATGTACGAGTTATACACTCTGCTTTTCACTTCGATTGTGAGGAAATTAAACAACAATAGTGTAAAAATTAAAAAATATATTTTTTTCTCAAATTTTAATGACAAATTATATATTTTTGGAATGTGCTCATCAAGACCTTTCATTTGATACCCATATTCAAAAATTGAAAAAAAAATCAATTTTTTTTTTTACAAAAAAAATATATTTTTGGAATGTGCTTATCAAGGCCTTTCATTTGATACCCATTTTCAAAAATTTAAAAAAAACTAATTTTTTTGTAAAAAAATATAATTTTGGAATGTGCTCATCAAGGCCTTTCATTTGATACCCATATTCAAAAAAATTAAAAAAAAAAAATATCAAGGCCTTTCAGTAAAATTGATACCAAAAATTGATATTCAAAAATAAAAAAAATATTATAACACAACAAAAAATAAAGAAACAATGAAATAACAAGTTAATTCAACGAAGTTAAATTGCGTGTGTGGCTGTTTACCTGACGACCTTTGTCTTAAAGTCTGAGACTTAGACGAAGATTTTACTTTATGCACTAGAGCATAAAAAGTGATTTTATGCAGCCTATACCCAACATAAAGACGAACTTTACGAGCATGAGAAGTGAAAAAGTAGATTTTGTAATTAATTTCACAATGAACAAGTCAAACAGGTATTTTACAAGGCTCAAACAACAAAATTTCAACTAGCACGTAAAATTATTAATTATGAGCGCCGTTCATAAATCACTTAATTAATGCTCATTAGAAAAGTTCCTAGATAATTATCTAGGAACTTTTCTAATGAGCATTTGGCGGAGCTTCAATTAAAACTCATATTTACCTGCTGCATATTTGTGCAGCTGCCTGATGCATTGGAAACAAACGCCTAGTTTCCAAACATAGTTTACATACGCCCAAACTAGATATCGCTTTTACTATCAACACTGGGATGTTGAAATTTGGATCCATTTCAAAGAGATTTCAATTTTCCAAATGTGTATGGATAGTTTGGAGTAACCGTAACCGAAACTATCGGGTATCCAAAAAAAAATCTAACCGTAAACGAATCTGAAATAAAAGTTTCGGATAATTTCGTATAGGGGTGAAGTCTAAATGTCACGTAATAACAGGTTTTTCTATCCGACCGAGCCTTGTTTTACTTTTACAATTTCTTAAAAAATCTGATATCCGTAACCAAAACCAGCCGAAACTAACGGATAATCCGAAATAATTTAATATTCCTAACCGTATCCGCAAGCGGTGTAATATCATTTATTCAAACGTATCTGTATTCAGATCCGAAAAGACACCACATTATTTGAGTGACACTGTGACACACAGGCAGTCTGCCGCAATCTGTAAGTACTCGTACTCTTAAGTTCGATTCCCAGATGGGTCAATATGTAAAACCTGTCTGACCTGCACTCCGGAGGATCCATGCAAACTTGTATGAAAATACTTCAGACATCACGGAATTATAACCCATAAACTTAACTTTGATTCGTCCAAGCTTTTAACCCTTAAACTTAATTTTAAAAAAACTTGACTTTAAAAAAAATGATGTCTGTTATGAATGATGATTTTGTGAGAAAAGGGATGAAAGTGAATGTAACTAAGACGAAAGTGATGGTGTTTGAGAGAGATGAAGAAATGACTGACTGTACGATTATGTTGAGTGGCGAAAAAGTGGAACAAGTTCGTGAGTTTGTATACTTGGGGAGTTTGTTCACAAGGGACGGAAAGAGTGAGGAAGACATAGAAAGACGAGTGAAGAAAGGAAATTCGGTGAGTGGTGCTATACACTCGGTTATGAGTAGCCAAACCGTTTCTGCAAAGGCGCGAATGGCTATTCATAACGGAGTGCTGGTACCGACACTGATGTATGGAAGTGAATCTTGGGTATGGCAGAAGAAGAATGAAAGCAGAATAAATGCGGTAGAGATGCGATCGTTGAAGAAAATATGCGGAGTAAAACTGAGTGATAGAGTGAGCAATGAGGTGATTCGTAAAAGGTGTGGTCTGAAAGATGATATAGTGACAAGAATTGAGAAAGGAATGCTCCGGTGGTTTGGTCACTTAGAGAGGATGAATGAAAGGCGAATCACGAAAGAGATATATTGTGCGAATATGGAAGGAACGATTGCACAAGTGCGTCCCAGAAAAACCTACGCGGACCAAATAGGGGTTATTATAAAAAATGCTGGTGTACGCAGTGACAAAAACCGCAGGGCATGTATGAAAAGATTGATGGATGTGAATGAAGCGAAAAAAGTGTGCAAGGATCATAGCAGGTGGCGATCCATAGTCTCTGCCTACCCCCATGGGAAACAGGCGTGAGTGTATGTATGTATGTACTCGTATGTATGTAAAAAAACTTAACACAATTTAAGCGATTTCCGTAAATCTCATATTCATTGTGCATGTTTTGAATCCACCTGCATCTAAAGGGTACTAAACCAAATCAGTATTATTATTATCTATTAGTATTAAGAATTAAATAAAGTTAAGAATTAAGAAATATTAAGTAACTAAGGCACGTGATATGGAAATTTGAAACGGTACTGAAATACCCATACCTGAGACTATGTAGAAAAGCTAGTTTTTCTACAAGACTGGGGATCAAAAGCTCAAAGATGGCAGCACCATAAAAATCGGTATGCAAGCTACTCGACCACAGAAATCATCAATCTTTATTTCTATTTCCTACATTACCCGGATGCACTAAAATCAATTAACATTATTATGAGAAATCCGCGAGACCCAATAAGTCTGTATTTACGCCGCTATATTTATGCAGCTGCGAGCTGATTGCTCTGTAAACACCGCCTAGTTTGCATATCGTTCTAACTAGACGCCATTATATTTACCTAGGTTCGAAATTATTACAAATAGACGGTACAAGTATTTGGGTTTGAGTTAAGTGTATTAATAAAATTTAGAATAAGCTTAACTGTATGTGTGTACTATATGTATTCTCTGTCGAAGTTTTCCTCAAAAAACAAGGACGAACAATCTGGGGTTTGATAAGTTTTATGTCTGAAGGAAATTTCAAATAATATAAAGAGAAAATAGATAAAGAATATCTTTCAAAGCTGAATAGTTCTGATATCTTCTAGTAATAAGTTCCACAAGTGCGTTTCACAAGTTTAATACTTAATGAGAGATCAAGAGGTAGTTTAATAGGTCCCTATTTTGGAACCAATCATGGCAAAGCTAAATTAGTTACCTGTCACTAATCAACAGATTAATCCAACTTCATCAATCTTTACTGCAGAAGATGACTTATCAATAACGCGTCACAATCAAACAGCTCTTGCATGAATTATGAGCAAATGCCCGTTACTTGATTACCCGTTAACGGTACTCGGTACCCGCGGATTCTAACGGGTTAATTACTACGGTATAATAAGGGTGGTGTTTTGTGTACTCTGGCTGTATTGTTAACAATTTGTGGACAAATTATCAAGGAGATTGTACTTTTTTTAGTTAGTTACTATAGTTACTTAGTATCTCATAAGTTTGCTGACAAAACAGTTAATATCAGATGGCGAAAATAGGTAGTCTGTATCTGCGGATTTAAAAGCCACTTCAGATTTTAAAGAGAGCTTACACTTTAGTTATCAAGGCAGCTACAAATTTTAAAGAAAGCTTACACTCCTAGATATCAAGGCAGCTAGGTATTTAGATCAAAAGTTCCATCTGACATTGACCTACGACAAGCTTTGATATCGATTATGTCGAACTTTTCTATTTGTAACGAAACTATGGGGAAAATCAAAATCATATGGTTTTTATTTTTATTCAGTCTTTTGAGTTTTCCAAGCTTCGTTTTCTTGAATACCTACAAGTTTTTTCACGTTTATTAAGGTTAAAAAGGTCAAAAGCTCCAAGTCAAATCATATTTTTCGCCCACTTAGACGTTTATCACCCTTATCGGCGAGGTTGTTGACCTTGCCACGGTAAATATAACCTTGTGGAACAACAACATAACCTAAATACCGAATCGTGCCGCTCTCTATTTTCTATGAAAATCTAGATCGTAATCGATCTCCCTTTCGGCCTGATTTCATTTAGCTTTACTTTCGTAGTATTTTAAGAACATACATATTACAGATTCAAGTATTTAGGTCAATTAATTTGACTTATACTTTACATTTCAATAGAAAACAGTACTTTACTAACATCAACACGTTACAAATCCATACTTTAAAGAAAGATGTAACAAGACATACCCTTCCAACTAAAGTGTACCAACTCACCTTTTCATAACTTTTTCAATCATCACCCAAACTTTTCTATCTTACATGAAACACAAATCACATAACGTTACAAAATAAAGAACACCAAACTCGACTTAATATCCTACATCGGAGCGCGAACGCGCGTAGCGGGCACGCCTCGCTGCTCAGTACTGCCGCACGCAACTATCGAAGTCAAGCTTACAAATAAAATAATCGCTCGTTCGACATTTTCAAGGTCAGGATTGGGATTGCGAAGTTTCGAAGTGATATTGTTTTAAGGGTTGAATCATTAAAGTTTGAATGGGTTTATCTTCTGTGATAATGAAACTGCCGATGAAATTTCTAGCTAGGAGATAAACCATCTTTTCTGTAACCTTTTTAACGCATGAATTACTTGTTCGAGATTTTCAAGGTCAGGTTTTGGATTGCAATATTTCGCAGTGACATTGTGTAATCGTGATAATATGAAAGTGTTAGTGAAAATGGTTGCTACGAACATTCTGAGAGATTGATCTTGTTGTTGGCTTCAAAATCTAAAATGTGTTTCATTGCTCAAAAAAGCAAGGTCATGATTTCTCTTTTGAACAAGAGGTTGTAGAGTAAAATTGCATATTTACTTTAGATCCTGTAAATGTAATAAAAAATGTTTGCTACGGAGACTGCTACGATTTGCTACGTGTGCTACGAGATTGGTTTTTGACTCGTAGTGCCACCAATTTTGTCCCATAATTTTGTCCCATTGTTACTCGTGGTACCACTTATCTTAAACACTAGGGGTCGTAGTAATATGTATATCAGTGGGTCTTTGTATTTTTATTTTTAACATTGAAAATGTTTTTTCGATCGCTTCAGTAAGGTACCCAATTTCAGCCAAAGTGAGACATTGCCCTGGTCCCGTGAGTTTTGGGTCTACGTGTATGTACTTAATGTCAAAAGATGCGTCTCAGCAAGGGCTACAATATGGTGAAAAAAAATTTTGAAAGAGTCAAAAACTTTTTTCGAAAATTGCACAAATGTTGAAAAATGACACACTTTTTCGGAGTCTTTTCTCACTAAATCGACAATTTCTCAAAAACGAAAAACGATATCGAAAAAATTAAAAAAACCCCTAGAGATATTGAGTTAGGCTACCTATTAAAAATAGTATATGTCCCTGACTCTTACGGTCTGGGCTGTAGCTTATCCTTTATGTAGCGAAATGTTGGGATACCGCGGGCGACGTGCGCGGCGCGGGATGATAATAATACATAGTATGATTGAAGTTTGTAAATTATTGTATATTTCAAAGCTTGTAATAGTGCTTTATATTTTGTATTTTTTATTTATTTCCACATTTTTTTTTATAAAAAAGTATTTAGATGTATATTAAAACCATAATATTGATATTGATTAGCTCTAGCAGGTCAACAGATGGCATGACGTGAATAGAGCGTGAAGCCAGAGCTGATTTCAGATCTAGTCAAATGATAGGCGGTACCATAGTGTGACACGTCGCTTACTATGTGAAAACGAAGGAGAAAGTAGTATTAGCAATAACTGTAGGAGCAAAAGAGATGACGCTATTATCTCCAGTACACGTGCTAGGCGTAGTGAGTTTTTGTGTGTAGATAAACGGATAAATGAATCTTGAGCGAAAGTTGAACAGAAGAGAGGTTTTAGTTTGAGGCCCGAGGCGAAGTCGAGGGCCTCTACTGGATCCAAAATATTATATATCGTGGGTTGCTGTTATTTCAATTTCGAGATTTGAAATTACTCGATCAGTCACGTCTTTCTTAGTAACTCTGCGATTCCAAATCAAGTTTTACAACGATCTCTGAGAATGAGAGTGTGATTATGATGCCTAGTAAGGGTTGTTATCGCACATTCTTTTTATTTTTTTATTAGAGTTAATTTATTTAGAAATGCAGATGTTTTAGTTATACATAGTACTTAGGTTACCTTTCAATAAAATATTAATATCTATAAGAAAGTAACAAAAATATATTATTTTAAATTCATTAAATTCATTTTCAATGTACCAGAAGGTCGTGAAAGGCACGTGATCTGTGAATTTTTTTATAGAAAAATAATACTTGGACGGGAACAGGAACAAGAATGAGTACGGGAACGGGGACGAAATATTATATATCGTGGGTTGCTGTTATTTCAATTTCGAGATTTGAAATTACTCGATCAGTCACGTCTTTCTTAGTGACTCTGCGATTGCAAATGAATTATAACAACGATCTCTGAGAATGAGAGTGTGATGGATGATGATGCCTAGGTATACATGAGGGTTGTTATCGCACATTCGAGTGATGATGAAGTCGGCGCGAGAGTCTTGCATGCTGCATTTGATTTTGATTTATTTTTTAATTAGGGTTAATTTATTTAGAAATTCAGGGGTTTTAGTTATATACAGTACTTAGGTTACCTTTCAATAAAATATTAATGTCTATAAGAAAGGAATAAAAAAATATTTTGTTAAATTCATTAAATTCATTTTCAATGTACCAGAAGGTCGTGAAAGGCACGAGATCTGTGATTTTTTTATAGAAAGTGGATCTAAGCTAGTGGGACTATGAGACCCGGTAGGACATTATTGATGGTACCACGAGTTGTAGTTGAAAAAATGCAAACATTAAAGCCTTGTGGAATCATTATTCCTGTAGTCTCTGTATTTTGTTTTACAAACAAACACATAATAACATACCTCTCTATGAATAATTCATAGACAAGTTGTAACATCGTTTAGTGTAAATAAGCGAGTAGCTAGCCAGATAGAAATTAGGTCCTGACATCTGAAGGAGGTTTCATAAATACGCATTTATACGGGCATCTCCACCGTCTAGGTCGTCTGCAAAGTCAAGGTCAATATCTCCATTCTAAGATTTTATCTTTAAAGCTAACACTTTCTTAAATATTGACTTCTATACTTTTCTTAAATTCTTACTTGGTTATGCCATTGATTTCTTTGACTGGTACTTTTTGTTTTTAGTAGTTTTTTTCTAATTCATTCTTATGGAACACGTTTGATATTTTTTTAGCTTACTACACAGACTTCAGGTAGAATTAAATGTTTGTTGTTGTTTAAGATGTTAATCTCCTGCGATATTGTCAGTGTTTTACAAATAACCTTATTTACACGTACTTTTTCCGTGACGAGTAAACCTTGATGATGAGTTTACAAATGGCTGAAAATATTGGTTTGGATTACTATACAGGATTACTTTTATCCCAGTTGTACTTTACCGTGAGTTGGTTCAATTACATTGCGTGGTTGAATTCGCGACCGGAAGCTAGGATCTTATAAAAACTTGTTAAAAATTTAAATTCTGTGAACTGACGAAATAATACTAATAGTTTTACTTCTATCGTCAAAACGTTCAAACATTTCACAGGAAAGCTGTTCGTGATTAAAACATGTAGGTATTAATCAAATAAGCCACGCAGTGGTCGAAGCGAAAACTGCTCGTAACTCGCTCACACTCCATTATAAAGAACTTCAAAGTTAAAACAAACATCAATAAAACTGCTCTCAACCCAGCGCCAATAAAACCTTTTCTTTTATTTTTATTATTGAAACGTGGAGCTGCTTTTCTTGGTGATTAAAACGGAAAAAAGATTAAATATCTATCAATGGATCTCCTAAATAATTTTATTACGAAACCCAAATCAGATAATTTGTCAATGCGAAAGTGAGAGCGAAAAAGCGTGACAACAAATATACTTTCGCATATAAAATAATATATAGGAAGTAAGGATTTAACCGCAACTAACAACAGTAATAATTATTTCAGGTGTAAAGATTTTATTCATAAAAACCAGGCAACAGCTAGTCTGACTAGCGCGATTTTAAACAAAATTTGGTGCAGATCATTTTATTTTTTATTTTATTTAATTTTCTATGGGGAGCTTACAGCATCATTTACAATTTAACTTATGGAAATAAATATAGGTACTTAAGGGCTGATTACAAGCTTCCACAGATAGAATAATACGTACTAAAAAGCTAAGCTATCTAAAGGTCCTTAACCACAGTGTCATCTAGACAGACTTTCATAATCCTCACCAAAATGGTGACATAAAGCTCGGTAGTAAAGGCAGGGATTCATTACCCCGACCTTACACACATTCGACTCAGCCGGTATAATGGCGTAGTAAAAACGATATCGGCGCGCGAGATAGACGGTTAAGGGTGCGAGGATCGTTAAAGTTGAGCAACCGTTGTCGTGGTCGGGAACTAGATGGGTGGCGATATAAATATACTTACATTATGAAACATGCTTAACCTGTGAAATACCGATATCGTGGACAAATACCATTCAAAACGAATTCTAATCAAATTCAAGGATCTTTTAAGGATTGTTTGCACCACTATGTGAATTGCACAAGGGCCCTATATGAAGACGTTTTCACCGTGGTATGAATCCCCAAACGCCTTTATTGCACTTTTTCCATCCACACCAATTTGCGAAATTCCAAATGTATTTTTATACTCTTATTCAGCGCTTCCTTAACTATGGTCCGCGGACGCTTGGAGGTCCACAAATATACACCGTCATTTTGTAGTCATTTTATTTACCTTAAGGGAGTGCTCTACTAATGAAAATAATTATTTTTTCCAAAGAAACATGGGTCGAAAAACGACAAAAATTTTGGACTTTCCCATACAAATACAATGTTTTAGCTGTCTAGTTAGTATGGGAGGACCAACATTTTTTGTCGTTTTTTGACCCATGTTTCTTGGGCAAAAGTGTTTAGTTTCATTGGTACAACACACCCTTAAGTTAATTAAAACGACTACAAAATGACGGTGTATATAGGGGTCCGCAGTCTCATCTTTGGGCATCAATTCTTCATCAATTCATTCTCTCAAGAAGCCTCCCTATTAATTAACGTATTTTTTATAAAAGTTTTAATGGTCCTAAAATTGTTGTTTTTTATGAAGGGGGTCTTTGAAATCTGTGATAGATTTCCTAGGGAGTCCGTGGCTGAAAAAAGCTAGGAACCGCTACTCTAATTAATTGTAATCAATTTTGAGTTGTATTTATACCTATACAAATATTCAAAGTCACACTCTAGATTAAATACTTACCTACAACTTGCTGAAACACGTAACTCAAAATAAACATAATGTTAATGAAAGCAGTGACGATACAAAACTGGATCCACGCGTACAGTGTGAAATACCTCATAAATAAAGTTTAATCGCTTCTGGCCGCTGGCGTTCACAAATTAGGGATTAGAAAAAATAGCCAAGTGTGAACATGTCTTGCATAAAGGGGTCTTTATAATCAGTGGTAGTGAACTAAGCCGAATAGGCTCAATATCAATATAATCAAAGCAAATATGAAAGAGAAGCTGAAATTTATTGGATTAAAGAAAATTATTAAGCTTCTATCATCATCATCATCATATCAGCCGCACGATACCCATTGCTGGGTATTGGTCTCTCTTAAGGATCTCCCCGACGATCAGTCCTGCGCTGCCCGCATCCAGCGACTTCCCGCGACCTTCACTAGTTTGTCGGTCCACCTTATCGGAGGCTACCCACGGAGCGTCGTCCGGTGCGTGGTCGCCATTCCAGAACCTTTCCGCCCCGACGGCCATCGGTTTTTTTCGCTATGTGTCCAGCTCACTGCCACTTCAGCCGAGCTTAGACCTTAACCTTCTAAAATTGTATCAATTGGTCATCTGGATACTGAAATCTAGTATTAATGTCCCAGAGATTTAATACGGAACCCGAAAAAAAAATGCACTATCATTAGACAAAATGCTACAACGTAAGTGCCAGCTCAGCGCGCTACTTAAGAAATTCCGAGATAATAACAATCATCTCCAACAGACTATTACAGGGACAAACTTATAAGTGCTTTGTCACGCAACACCTATAAATTATAATAAAAATTACCCACAAACCGGGAGATCCTCTCGGGAAAAAATTAACAGGTGAGCGAATAATGGGGAAACTTGGAAGCCAATTTAGATATTCAAATTGCGTTCGGTTCATTTTGTGGGTACAAGTGTGCTTAGACAAGTAATATAAAATAATGTAACAGTATATTGCATTGGGGTTCAATATGATACACAGGAAAAGAAAATTGTGGCAGTAAAAAAATGCACTGCAATATACCAAAACAAACCTAAATCACTTTCGTGTAACGGTCTAGCACAAACTTTATTAGTATTTTTTTTTATATGGTTTGTGGGGACAAGTTATTGATTGATTGACATGTCATAAGAATAAACTTATGTACTCTACGACTGACAACTCGTAGAGTTATTTTATTGTAAATATTTTTTCGTAATTTATAGGTAAATAATGCAATCACAATCTTCGATTAAAATAAATATTACACTTAAGGTGTTCCTAGAAGAGCTGTAGAGCTCGCGTTTGTGTCATTTTTGAACATTTTTCAAATGGCTGAAGTATGATTATTCCCCATATTTTGAAAAACTGAATCGACAAACGTTGCATATTATTATAAAACCTGCTCAAAAATTTCACGAGTATCAGCTGAGAAGTAGAGGAGAACAAAAGGACAGCCGGACGCCGGACGAATATACGAAAGCATTTTTGCCCAAGCTGAAACGGAGACGCTTCGCGCTCGCTCGCTCAAATATTTTTATGTCTACATAAAGTACTAAAAATGTAGGTATAGCAGATTTACAAGAACCAAAGTTTAAGAATAGCTTTTAGTCAGCTATAACACGATATTAATATGCAAAGCTTTTAAATTACAAAGGCATTTTTGCATAAATTGTTTTTGGACAAAAAATCGGACGTAGTATCAGATCACTTTAATGAAAAATAAAAATCACAAATTTTACAGAAGACTTAGGAAGAAAGACTGTGAAACCTAGGTTCTGATTACACTAAATTGAATCCCACCAAAAACATTTTAATGTATAATGCTGCCAAGACCTCGCACAGTCAAAAAGTTATCAGACCTCATGTAGAGCCAAGCTCCTAACTCTATGCGCCCTAACTCCAGAAGCCCTGACTTTCAAAAACTCTAAACCTTAGTCACGAATTAGAACGTTCTATTCGATGCAATAGCGATGACGTTCACGCAACTATACAACCAGGCCAGGTGACGAAAGTAAAGTGTCTTTAGTCATATCATCATCATCATCATAATGGCCTCTCCTATTGGAACTTATTTCTATAATCACTAAGCTTGGCTTTAGCTTGGGTACATCGCAGTGTTGGAATGGTCCAACACGGAACGGAAAATGCTTTTGCCCATTTCCCGTTATTCGATTACAATGTTTACTCATCTCTAAGGCCCGTCCACACAGTGGTCCGTTTTATTGGATACGCTTTTATTCGGCGATGGTATAATATGTAGCTGTACGAGCGAGTTCACATACACCACATTATTTAGGATCCAGGAAACACATGCGAGCGAGTTCACACATACCACAGTATTCCTACACTAGTTCACATACACCGGATCCAGTAAAATTACCGATTCGTTTTACAGGTCAGTTTTATCAGATACGTTTATACTTGGCGATGGCGTATGAAGTTTTACGAGCGAGTTCACATACACTACAGTATTTAGGATCCAGTAAACACACAATCTGATGCTAATTTACTGTATCCAGGAAGGGATCCGAAAAAACGGTTCTGTAAATGCGGTATGAACATTACATCCACTAACGAAGGATCCGTTAAAAACAGTCCTGTAAATACGGATTTTCTGTGTGAACGGCCGGTTTGTAGTCGATTTTAAGACACCCCTCAGTGACTGAAGGGTTGATGTTATCCAAATGCATTTACTATTTATAAAAAAAAACTGAATCTGAAATTTTTTGTCCTTCTCCTTATGTTCTGTTAGTGATTACAGCCACAACTTGACTTCCAAGACATCATACATCAACTTGTAAACAAAAGGTACGTGAACCCATCGCATCCAGGCAAACTCGATTTAACTAAGAGTGTCGGAGGGCCCCGCCTCGCGTTAAATTGCAGTTTAACTCAAACATTCGCGAAGCTGAGTTAGGCCTGTCACGGCAACTTAGTCGCGTCGCGAGACGCCAAATGCACTGAGCGCTATTTTCTCTATAGCTATCTTACAAGATTTGATGACATGAGTACCTACTTAATCAAAAGTTTATGCATGTTGCACTGTTAATTTTAAAAGGGAAGAGAACATTTGGTGAGCATTTACTAATTCTGGACTAAGAGCTAGCCCCGGAAACAGGTGGACAATTTACAGAGCTCTGGATTTGGTGTGGTATAATAGCAAGCCAATCATGTATCTAAATAGAATATGACATTGCCAGGAATTTTGACTGATGGAAAAGTAGTGCCAGGCGGTATCAAAATTCGTGAAAAATTGGTAAAGTTTGATGCCGCCTGGCACTACTTTTCCACCAGAAAAAGTTCCTGGCAATGTTATATTCGATTTAGATACATGATAGGTTTGCTACAAAACCAAATCCAGAGCTCTGTAAATTGTATACCTTCAATCGCTTTTCAGCCCCTTTATTGCTTAATCACTCCCACCCCCACCAATGAAAATTTGCGAGGTGCCAGAATCTGTTAATAATGATAGTAAACTAATAAGAGGGATTTCGTCGCTCTGTAAATTGTCCACCTATTTCCGGGGCCAGCTCTTAGTATATTCTGGGTTAGGTTAACTAGTAAAGTGATCATTTAAATTTAAACCGTTTTCAATACTTTAATTCAAACATTGTAGCTAGGCTTAAAAACAAAATTATGTTAATTTAATTTATTTATTAGGTGTGAATATCAAAGATATTAAACCAACATATATAAGCTCCGCGTGTAGTATTAATATTATTATCTGTCGTATTTGTTTATTTTGATCCTCAATACAAATGTTTTGTGTATTTTGCTTTGTGGCCGTTACGAATCCACCGCAGTCCGTTGCGGTAGCATTATTTGCCTCCGAATTTAACAAATGCATTTGAATAACAGTTGTTTATTTAGCATAACCTACAGTGCTTCAAAGGGAGAAAAGAAAAATATTAACTCGACTGGGTAAATAGAGAAAATGAACTTTTCTATATAGTCTCAGGTCTGGGTGTTTGTGATACCACCGTTGTCCCTGATTTCCATGCCACCAAGTGCTCTAGCTACTTACTTTGGAATCGGAGCAATGTACGTGATGTTGTCAAATATTTATTATTTATTTAATTGATTTCTGTGTTTTTTATACAAATTAGAGTCGAAGCAATATTCGGTCAACACTTTGAACAATTACTGTGCAAAAAAGTATTTTCAAACCTTCATCAAAAAAGAACTCAAGCTATTAATTATCAAACCAATATAAATAGATGCTGATGCATTAGTGATGAAGTGAAATGTACGGCTAATGAATTAGTTGAATGCTAAATGTGACATTCAGATACATGTAGATTGCTTGCCGATCACTAAAATTATTCCCCTGCACATTATAAAACGTGTCTTCAAATCCCTACAGTCTCATATCACGAAACATGATTACTTTCTCATCGACCCTGTGAAACGTATCGAAGTTTTACACAAAAACTGGTCTGGCTGAAAAATATCAAGCCAGGCTGGAAAGTTTCATCGCTTGACAGGAATTTATTGCTCGCACATGATGTAAGTGGCCAAAGAAATGTAAATTTTCATAACATTAAACTGTTATATGCGAATAGTAAAGCCATATTTTAATGCTTATCTCGGAAAGTAAGTCTCGATGGAAATGGTAAGTGTTAATAAAAGTATTTTTGACAGTTTTATCAAAATATGTTTGATACTATATTCAAACTTTATAAAAAATAAATAAATTTAAAAAATATTAAAAACACGACTGCCCTGCAAAAACGAACTAAAAAGTTAAACAACAAGTGTCATTGCAGTCGGGGGACCTTATTATGGATCAACTTTTTGATCAAAGAGGTCCCCCGACTGCAATGACACTTGTTGTTTAACTTTTTAGTTCGTTTTTGGCAGGGCAGTCGTGTTTTTAATATTTTTTTAATTTATTTATTTTTATTTTACACATTTTAGTGACATATTATATAGTTTTGGAATGTGCTCATCAAGGCCTTTCATTTGATGCCCATATTGTAATAAACTAAGAAAAAAAAAATTTTTTTTTCACATTCGAAAATGGCGTCGTACAGTAGCCATATAGATTTTTTCAAAAAAAATATAGCCAGTGTCACTCGGGCTGCTGTAAGGATTCTAACGATACCCCATTTATCCAAATCAGTTCAGGCATTTAGAAGTTATGGTGGAATAAAGAAACTCACATACCCACAAACATACATGAACCCTGAACACATATACACTCTTTTTGCTTTGGGCAGTCGTGTAAAAACAGTTAAAGTCGATCGAACTGAAACGAAACATCATGATTTTTTTTCGTGAAGACCTTTCAGTTTCACGATCCTACGAATATACGACGTTTTCGAGATTATTTTGTGATAACTTACCTCTTTACTTTATCATACCTCTCACCTCTATTTATCTATCCCTCTAGACTAAAAATTAATGTTAAATTTTGAAACGACATTGCAGTGTATATATTACTAGAAATATCGATTAGGGTTTTATCTCCCAGAACCGTCCTGACAAATTAAAAATGATCCGTCCCCTACACGCAAGAGACATGATATACACTCGGAAACACATTGGCCAGGCCTATTTCCATTATGCATGGCCCGACAATCTCGCCGAAATTGTATCATTATACACGAAAAACTACGGAACCACAGACATTAATATTTGATTAATATTTGTTTAAAGTACTGAATGTTGTCTGGTAACGTTATGATAATATTAATGTCTGTATATTAAAATCAGCATAATCTGACTTGGATTGAAATATGGTTTATTCTATTATACTCTCGCGTGCAAAAATAAGTAGTCACAGGTCTGTATTCATACAAAAGAGGTAACTTTGAAACTTTGGTTCTCCGCCCAGGATTTCATGGGGTGTGATCTGATGATGGTAATTTAAAGAATTAATGGCGGAGGCCCATAATGTTTAAGAAAACTAACCAGTTTAGAGGACTCGTTTAGCTCAGGGTTAAACTTAAATAAAAAAATAACAAGCTAAAATTACATCAAATTCATGGAAATATAATACTGAAAAGTCTGTCTTTGGTATAAACGACTCTCCTAATCCATTCTGTTTCTGTAGCGATCTGAGCTTCCTCCATTTACTCTTTGAAAGGCCATCATCAGATCACACACCGTGTAATTCTGGGTGGAGAACCATAGCTTCAAAGTTACCTCGTTTGTAAGAAAATAGGCCTAGCTAGGTACTTATTTTTGCTCGCCAGTATCAACGTTTTTTGTCGAAAATAAGAAATCTATAACCATTTCTAAATTTATTATTCTGTAGCTAATCGAAAAGTAAAGCCGTAATTAGTAAGCATTTATTTATATTGTTGACTTATCTACTTATGAAGTTTTGCTACTTGAATAAGAGACAGAGTAAAATAAAATAATGAGATAATAAACTATTGAGAAGCAGTAATTAATAACATGATGTTATTTACTATATATGTACCTTCTACTTATTACCTATTGTGCTGATTTTATTTCGTTTAAGGGTGCACCGAGCGTCCACTAGCGCCGCCAATCAAGAAAAAATCATTACAACGAAATAACTATGTTTAACAAAATTCTGAAACATATAAAAACTAGTATTAGTTATGAACTATTTTTGTATGCGTAAAATTCTAAGTTTAAATGCGTTCGTGTGGTTAAAATCTGGATTAACCTAAAGTGGCCACTTTAAGCGTTAATCCAGGTTTTAACTACACAAACACATTTAAACCAGGAAAAAAACGCATACAAAATAGTTTATAACTATTACTAGTTTTTATATGTTTCAGAATTTTGTTAAACATAGTTATTTCGTTGTAATGATTTTTTCTTGATTGGCGGCGCTAGTGGACGCTCGGTGCACCCTTAAAACTATTGCTTAAATTTTCCTAAGTTTAAAATGTTAAATCATGATTTCGCTATAAAGTATTTATACACAAACAGCCCTCGAGCGTCCGGCTATCTCGCACTTTACAGATATATCACAGCTCAATGGCGAAATTATGAAATATGGCGGCCGCGCGGATGAGAATTTACGCGCGAAACTATTGTTGTTTATAGCGCGCACGCGGCACCTCCGCGCGGAGGGTTAACCGTGATCTGTGGCATAGCGTGTCCCACGTGCTTAGATGATTCTCTTTTTAAATGTACAATGATTAAGCGTGGCACACACAACCGACTTGAAAGACCGATAGTCGGATCAGAGACTCCGTGCATTTGTTGAACTGACTTAGTATTGTAGGACGTGTAAATGGCTTTCATATTTTTTTATTGTATAAAAACCCAACACTTTAGGAGATAGAGACAAAAGACAAGATGTCGAAAAACCAGGTGTATTTTATACCAATGACATAATGATATACATTTTAAATTGATTCTCAGTTTTAAATTTCTTTATAGATAACAGATTTCGAATTTAATTAAAAAAAGGAAGATAAACTCCCTAAAAGTAAACTCTGTACTTACAGCACCGATTTCATTTTTAAAATCAAGACTTAAAGCTAAATATCCACATAACATGCCTTACTAAGGTGAAAAACATAAACGCAAAGAACAAACAAAAGCTCCTTGATTATAGTTAAAATCCTTTTTTTCGTTCGTTAAGCGTTAACGAAGCGCCGCCTCGTGAAATATGAGACCTATTAAATTTTGAAAGCGCTTCGCCTTATTTAGCCGGCTTAGCAATATTTTTGGAACATGAAATTTCACATAATTCATTACGTAACTTAACGTTAACTTATGAGTGGTTTTTTATTTAAGATGGGAAGAAAGTCATGTACAAGTTATTGTTATTTTGTTCTTCAAACGGACAATAATAATAAAAACAAGTTTTTAAATTTATGATGAAAATCTCGTCGGTCAACTTTTTACGTCTTAACAACGATCGACTTTTTGTAGGACCTAAGTATTATCGGATCAGACAATGTATTTATGCATTTGTAGGACCGCCTTTAAAAACGACGTCAAAACAAAACGTTTGCTACCAAAAGCTTCTTGTTTGCTACGTATATTTTAAATAGACGGTCACATTGAGTGAAAACGTCAAATAAAAAGATTCATCTAGAAATTATTAATTCGACTGGCGGCCAGTCACTGGCCACGTTCTAGTTTTGTATTAAACTATCTTCGTATTCAATTATTAAATGTTCCATAGCGCATCTAAAGCTTAACTAGTTTGCATCGAAGTTTAAATTGTGGTATCATTTATTTTTGTCTATAATATTTTGCTCTTAGTTTTACTCATATGAAAAAAACACAAAACAAAAACTTTTTCTCACAAATATTGAAAAAGCTCCAAATGACTTTAATACAGTTTCGTGTAACCGAAATTTTAAAGGGAAACAACGTTCAGAAGTTTGACTGGAAGCCAAAAGTAATCTCTACCTGAAAGGTTGGCAATTCACTTCTCTTGGCACGAATTCTTAAACTGTCCCAAGCGAATGTAACGTACACCGCCCTTACTATTGGAACTCTCCATTCTTGTCCAGTTGTCTTATAGACTCTTATAACTGCCTCTGTGGTCTAATGGTTCGCCCACCCGTCTAAGACACAGGGGTCCCGGGTTCGATTCCCTGGGAGGCTACAATTTTTACTCGGTTTGGTTGGTGGTAAGGCTTATTTGAAGTCCATCTGGCTAGCTACCACCATCTTAATTTTTTTTTTTTTATTTATTTGATCTTAAGAAAACCAACAGCGTTTACAATATATTATTAGGTACATCAAGTATTATCTATATGTATAGCCAATTACAGGTTTCCCTATCCGTCAGTTAGAGGGAAGATAGCCAGTTCCTCAGTGATGAGGATTTCGGGTGTAGTGCGCGTGTTCCACGTTCGGTCTTACTTAACATCAGGTGAAGTGAAGGCCAAGCACTACTAAAAAAAAGGAGATGGAAATTTGTGGGCCAAAATGTAATAACATGAGGTATGAACTGCCGGTTTGTGGATTGGTTATTGGTGACATATGGATCGCTGTGTAAATTGTGGGATAGCAAGTAATCTCTGCAATACATAAGGCCGACGATCCTTAGACTATGAAACAATCCTGTCAGTGATTCGGCAGTGGCTTGCACCTCAGATTGTAAGTAAACACTTACCTTTTACTAAACCTCTATTAACTCAGCTTTGAGATTGTCAAAACTAACTATTTTCAGTAAAGGACCAATGAGTTTCAATCTATTTATTCACACAATTTACATCTTATTACATTCAGGCCCAAGATTGTATGTAATCGTTTTGGTCTCCTTTACTTCATTGTTTAGTGCGAGAAATCAAGAGTGTAATTTAAAAATGCACAACAATCCATTAAAATTTTGAGAAGTTTTTAGCCAGCAGGTGTCACGACAAGGGGTTTTTTTTTAAATCCAATGACTTAAAAGTCATAGGGTTACACTAAACAGTGCACTTAATATTATATTCTTCTTTATATTCTTATATACAATAGTTGACAACTAAAATGCTTAAATACGTTCGCAATAAACCTATGTTGAGTTTTTTTACTGGTTAATTATTGGTTAGGCGACCCGCTAAAAGGAAAAATTATCACTTGTCGCATACACTTTTTTCACCTTAACTCGTAGTTGGGGTCAAATGTGTAATATAGTGTAGAAATTTAGGCTGCGCTGTCTGCGATAGCCACCGAAATGATCTGAGGTCCTGACTCCACCGGGACCTATTCTGACTGTTATTGCACCTACATGGCTGCACGCTTGCCCAAGATCTGTGAAGGTTGTCTGCTCGAAAAGATAATCAACAAAATAGTTATGTAACTATAGTCACAGTCTGAAAACCGTGGACAGTTCTAATGATAATATCCTACTAATATAAAAATGTGAAAGTAACCAAACTCAATCACGCAAAAACAGCGTGCCCATAGACTAGAGACAAAATGAAGAAATGGAAGTGCGTACACTACAACGATTTGGTATCGGCCGATTCTTCATATAACAACCAACTAGTGGCCGTAGAAAGTCTGTAGTCTGCGGGCACGCTTACCAGCAGTAAATACTTATAAATCATTATTAGAAGTGACTTCAAGTAACCTTTACAGCATTATTTTTTAATTTTCAGTATTAATGACATTACTCATTGTCTATCCTAACACAGGCTCGTTATTTGAAACGGTAAATCTACATTAACTATTAATTTATCTACAGAATCTAACCGGCTTCTTTAATTAAATATGGTCATTAAAAATATTTATGATGGCAACGGCGTTTTCTGCATTTTTATGGTTTTTAAGTAAGATAGCCGTTGCATTGTTTGAATGCAAATGATGCTTTAAAGACACAGGGACAAGGTTTATTTTCAATTGTATTAATAACGGCAGATGTTTATGTGAGTCAGTGCTAATTGTGGAAGTTTCTCATCTAATTTAGTATTCAGGACCACGCGATAGTATTGCCTCTTCCATTTATCACTTTAAATTGCTAGAAAAAGAACGTTGAAGGAATGATTATTACTTGTTGAATAATATTACAGAAAAACTTAACCCTATCGTTAATAAGGTAGGAATGAGACTAGAATATTTCAGCATAATTCCGTTTACAGGTTCACATAATAAAGTTCAGTATTTGAATTAAATCGAATCTAATGAAACAAAAACAGTTTGAATAAAACAAACAATTATGGGTCTGCGATCCCGCAAGTAAAGTTTTGTCTACATCGAAAAGATTATCTTCAAAACGTCGAGCTCATAAAACTGTTATTTCGTTCAAAGTATTGAAACATTCAAATATCTACAAATCACTTTTTGAGGAAAATACTGAGCTACAGGGAAAAATAACGCATTTAATTTTTTTTTATTCCAAAAACGCAGCACAACTGTTATAAATCTATCACATCACATCTGAGCTCGAGCGTTCATCAGGATCTCGCGCCAGACTTAAATATTCCAAACGCATTGTACACACCGTGTATACATCCACACATATACATTCAACAGTGTATACATCCACGAAAAAGAAAAAAAAATGTCAGCGAGCAAGTTTGGACGGGAGCCACACGAGACAATGTGACGATTTGCACGAAACCCGCGAGGGAGGTGTGAAATTTTGAGAAAAAAAGACGTTGATACTTGTATAGGTAAAGTAAATGGGAAAACAGTATGTCGAATCATAATTGGAATAAAAAAGAATTGATTTTGTAATATTGAAAATTATTTTTTTGTAAATGAAATAACTCATTTTATCGCATTGATTAAATTGTATGTAAAAAAAATAACTGATGCTTCCTCCTATTTTCACCAAGAGAGCGAATAACAGTCATTTGCAAGAACGATCTTTAAAGTTAATGCTTCATTAAATGTAACGCCATCTTTTTCTTCTTTTAAAAGAAGTAAAGGAGGACCTTTAATGACGCATTAACTTTAAAGATCGTTCTTGCAACTGACTGTATGTCTGTCTAAATGAATGTATTTTATGTGCAACATCTTGAATTAGCATTTCGTTCTGAAAACTTTAAAATTTAATTTAATCGTTTAACTGACTTTAAAGTTTTCAAACAAATAAAAACGAAAAGTTGGCTTGGTAATCAGCTTTATTTTACGAGATTTATTTTTGTCATTGGTTTATTTACACTCCTAACCACTCGATTGCTTCGCGGTACTGTAGTACCGCAAGCAAAAGACGGTCCTTTGTCGCGCGGTGCTGTAGGACCGGGTCGATCGCTGTTCGATTTCTACCAATTTGGTAGGTTTTTTTTAGGCGGCTACACCAAAACCTCTTGGGCTGATTTAGATTATGATTTTGGCAACACTAATATCGCAAAAAAAAGTAGAAAAGGCCTGTGATTGGTTGAAAAAAATAATTTTGAAGAGTTTCACGTCAGTTGACGCCATACTTGTTTTTTCTGTGTGAAGTGCTCTAATTTGATATGCCGTAAGTATTTTGTTAATTTATATTTCTGTTTGATGTCATATATTAAAAGAATCGTCATATCGTGATTTATTCGATCATATAAATATCTCGTCACAAATTTAATGTCTAGTGTTAAAAATCATAACAAAACCGTAGCCCGGTAAATTTCTTGATGTATTGTTTCTGTTTACAACAACATTATGTTATAATTTAGATTGGTTAATCAAAGAATTATCCGAAATAAGATAATAATACTATTAGTGAACAGTTTCAAAGTGGTTTCAAAATATAACATTCATCTGTTTACACAGGATGATTGATGCAACGCAAAATAGTGAGTTTTTATTACGCCATTATCCACGGTCAAGGTAACAAGGTCCTGTGGGACCTTGAAACAAACTAGCATTTTGGCAGGGCTGCCTCACACGCTTATTATTTTCATATTAGGTTGTGTTTATGTTGTTTTTATACATTACCTAGTGAATGTTTTTTTGGTTTTGGTGTTGGTTATTGTGATTGGTGTTGGGTGTCTAGTTATAATTTTTTAGTCCACATCCATTTTATATTGTATGCTGTGTACAGTGAAAATCGAGGAGAGTGAGGCAGGGGACGAGGAAGAGGAGAACTATTAAAAAAAAATGTGACTATAAAATTAAAAATATAATAAAAAAAAATTAAGTACCTACCTAGTTTTATTTAATTGTGCGACAACCCTGAACTAAACTCGGCTACGCGCGGCCATCTTGGCAGCGAACGGCCCGTATGCCAGCGCCCGGCAGCGCGGAATTTGATTATTTAGATCGAAATTTTACATACATTTCGGAAGAATCTTTCCTATGTATTGCATACTGTTAGAAACTGCAGGTTTTGCTCTTTCTGTACATATAATTAGTACAAGGTAATCTTGATCCAAGTTTAACCAATCAACGCTTGTTACAAAAACACAATTTTATCATTTATAGTGGGCCGCTTTAATGTTTTAATTTTTTACAAAGATACTTTTCTTCAAGAGTCTCATCTTTTTTTACAAAATATGAAAGTTGAAATCTGTATCTTTCTAAAGTATATTTTATTTTTGTCACAAGCCTTCCACAATTGGAAAAAAATACTACGAAACAGCGCTTAGACTCAGCAGCGAATTAAGACGCGCAGTAAAAATTTGTGCGATATACAAACATTATTAAGACCGTTGAATTGCTTCCAATTCATAAAAAAATTGGCATGTACGGAAAGGGGTATTATTCTAGTTTTTAATTATGTAAAAAAAACACTAGTTATCGATTTAGATTTAATATTAAAAATCAATTCCCATTACAAGTCGTGAATTTTCTCTTTAGCTAAATTCACGAATTTTTTAGAAATTATTTTACCATTACAGGTACTCGTTTTTTTTTCAATACTTATAACTTCATCCATTACCTATACGAAATAGAACATTATTTGTTCGTATACAAACAGGAACGGGTCATAAAAACGGTTTTAACGCAGCTGTGCAAGTGCACTGCTGTAACGCAAAACTGCGTGACAAACAAGGAAATTGCGCGCCGGCCGCGCGACAAACGAGTGGGTATTCGAATGTCATTGGGCCTAAGAATGCTGTGTAAAAAAATTGGAAAAAAAATGCGGCACTGCTATCTTTTCACTATCTCGTGTGAATACAGCGTAATTGCGAAATAGCTGGTGACGTCATCAAAGCTAAAAATTGTGAGGAATTCCGAGAATAAAAAGGGCGGATCGCTGAACTTCACAAAATGTTCGGTTCGAATATTTTTTAATGATCAAACGAACTTACCCTAAGTGAAGTTCGATCTTAATTATCCCGTCTTCATCGAAGAGATTTAATTTGTTACAAAGTAGTAGCTCTGCTATACGCTCGCACTATATCGCACGTCTTCAGCGCTATAGGAAGGAAAAAGAAAGCAATAGCTACCCCCTCTCTGCCTCCGACCAGCGCTGCCCGCCGCCGCGTCAACCTCATTCAGTTTGGAGTAGTAAGTAAATACATTGATATCTCCATCTATTATAGGGATACGGTTGTTAAACAAACAACTAGCAAGGGAGGGTTGGGACTTTAAATCTCTTCGATGAAGACGGGATAATTAAGATCGAACTTCACTTAGGGTAAGTTCGTTTGATCATTAAATTATCCCGTCTTCATCTCCCGAGATTTAATTTGTTACAAAGTAGGATGTTTAGAGAAGATATCAATGTTATTAGAGGAACCCTTGTTTGTTTATATAAATAAACAAGGGTTAAGTGAACACACATTAAATTATTATAAGGAATAGTTAAATAAGATAAAAATAAGTCAGTGCTCCTGCACTGCAACTGCAACATAATAAAAAATTGTTTTATTACAATGTCGGTTCTGCAAAATTAGAGCTCGAATCCTGGAAACTCGCAAATATTGTCGATTGTCCAGTCCAAACAGCAGATTGCGAATAGCATCCACAGAAAATTTGACACACAGACTAGTAAGTGAACAAATTTTTTGTCACGAATGGCAGCAACTTGGCCGCCGCGCCGATGTAACCACATGTTACACAACATGATAAACAGGTAATGAGATTTTAAAAAAAAAATCGGTGTAACATTCCTCCATTATAAATTTTATCAATCGGCCGAATGTTTGTGACGAGGCAGCATTGATAATTTTTTTTTTTTTTGGGGTTTGTATTAGTTCATAAGGGCGATAATATTTAAGATATTTATATAAATAAACACAAATAATTTTAATTCAGAAATAAAAACTCAAAGAATGGAAAGTTCAACAAGTTGAGACTTACAGAAGATGTGATTAAACATCTGTCATTTAAATTTTAAATAATAAATTATTTCGCCAAATCTTACTGTGTTACCTCAGATAATATAATACTATACTGAGTTGCTTAATTGAATTAAGTACATGATCTGTATTCATTCACTTGTAGCCAAGGCTAACAAGGTGACCAATGTGTGCTTAATTGTTCAAAATGTAAGTTATTTGGGAGTAAGTTCAACAGGTAAACTTAAACTATTGTAAGATCCAACGGTATCTAACGGTAATGTAATGTAACGGTAGTGTAACAAACATATCTGAAAAAAATTTTTTTTTTTTTTTGGTCACTATTGCCGCTGATATGGATTTAAAATAATGAGGAGATATCTGAGCAATGATTGTATACTGGGATTCGTTTAGAAAGCAGTTAATTAGAAACCCTATTAAATCATTAATTTATATAAAATAAGATATTCTTTCTTGGCACTATTTCCAATAAAAATATAGATTTGCTTGCAGTATTATTCAAATACTGAGGCAAGGTATCAATAGACACTTCTAACGCTTGACTGAAGAAACTTGTTTTCTAAGGAACGTTTGCCTCATAATATGCAGCCAGAGAAAACTGACAGCGAGGATGATGTTTCTTTCTGCGAACACATAAAAATAAATTCACGTTTGTTGTGACTATTACCATCGCTATTTCTTTAACAGCAAGTTGATTAAGGTTTCAACGAGGGAATGGAGTTGCCTGTCACAAGTATATTATTATGTTTATTAGGTAGCTTTAATAATATAAGTTTATTTAATGTATTGTGTAATTGCAGAAATAAAAAACTTTTATTTTTTATTTTATTTCATTGAGAAACCATGGCTGTGATAGCTATTATGTCATTTGGCTTTGTCATGCACAATAAAATAAGTTTTTTTTTTTAAATAAGTAAGGAAAAATAAAGCTGGGGATGCGTTATTACGCCTATTGTTAATCATAACACTGCCATTTCTCGCGAGCAATTTAGCAATTTAATTTAATTGCAAGCAATGAACACCACTAATTCGATTCATTTATAAAATGGCAGTGGTGTTATTAATATACAACAAAAACTTCAGTGTAGGCACCTGCAGACAGACGGCGTGGTGCGCGTCCCAGCTATATCCAGCACAGCCGCAGTGGTAGGCGCCGCCCATCGGGTAGCAGCCCATCGGTGCTAGTATACGCACGGCATGCGAAGAATTTTATAACAAAAGCAGATCCAGGTCATTAATGAGCAGCAATTATTCCTGGTTTGTGTAAAATCTTATATTGTCTCACTTTGACCGGCTGCTGCGCAGTCTTATTGTCAAAGCAATGGAGAAAGTATTGAAAACTATTCGTTTATCATATTGATTTAAACGTATCAGGAAAACAAATATTATTTTTCCACCATACAAAACAAAGTTGACAAGGTACATAGTACGATGTAATACGTAATTATTATATTCATTATTTTAAATAGTTAAACATTAATGCTCAATGTGTACAAGCCTTAAGCTTGTCCAATATTAAAATTTTAAGTGTTAAAATAGTAATGCTACCGCAGTACAAACTCCTGTAATAGTTCCTAAGTATCTGATAAAGTCACTAAAATGTATTTTATTTGATTTTAATAACTTCTTCTAAAAATATTTTGTTTGTCCTTATTTGTCAATATACTACTAATTTTAGAAATTCAATACAAGGCCAAAGAATTTACATGTTTGGCTGGGACTTTCTTGATAGTTAATGAGGAACTTAAATATTAGAATCATTGTTTTTATAGTTTCTAATACTTGAAAATTTGAGAAATTTTGGTAATAAATACCCAGACATAAGTGTCATCTTAATAGGGCATTGAAGCCTGTAATTAATGGGTTAAATTATTGGTTTAAAAATCTAGTAAAGATGATGATTCTGTGTAGTGCTGTGAAAAAGCCAAAGAATAAGACCCAAAACTCATGAAGTTTATTGACTTAATAACATCTTTACTAATATTAAAAATGCAAAAGTCCTTTTGTTTGTTTGTTTGTTACACCCTCACGTCTCAACCACTGAACAGATCATCATGAAATTTTTATACACGTTGTCTGGGTTACAGAGAAAGACATACGGTACCATTAATCCCGAAAGGAAAATATTGTTCCTGAGGGATAGCAAGAAACATTTCCTTGGCGGCCGCTAGTCTTCAATACTTTTTGCGCTGTGCGTGAAAGCAACCGTTCTCAAGGACTAATAGTTGTGCCATGACATTATCAGGACACATGTCGTTAAGTCGTTCTAGCATCCTCCATAAAATGTTCAGAAAGTACCCACATGTTCTATTTTCTATTGTAAAGAAAATTAAATATATTTGTTTATTTTTTAATTTAACTAACTGAATACTTAGGATTAGTATTGGAAAATAACCTCAAGCACATAACGGTCGTTTGATAGTTTTTACTCGAATCGAGAACGTATTTTAGCTGACCAGCTAAAAATACTTACAGACAAGGTACAGACCTTTTGTTCTGATCCGGTAGCGCGACGGTGCCAACGGTGGTGATCACGGGTAGCCCTTGGAGCTGGAAGCTGCAGGTAGGTGCCGCAAGGCTGATGAAACACGTTAAACTGGCCCTGCTGATTGTTGTCCGTCACCTCGGCTCAACTGCTTGTGTTCCAAGATATGGTTGTGGTTGTTGTGGCAGACCCCAAGTTTAGAGAGAACTGAGCAGTAGGTGTCGTCGCGCTGACGGTCTTTAAAGACACTGTTCGAACGATTTTCAGTAGTGGCATAATACATGATAATAGCATGATTCATTTTCAACGAATCGGAGATGAATTTGCCGGTAATGTTTTTTTTAATTTTACTGACCATAAGGGCACCTTTAACACTTGTGGGAGTGTATTTTGATGTTCAACATCATTGTTGATTTTTCTCGAAGAAAAAATAAGAAGGAATCAGAATTTTGTTTTATAATGTTGTTCGAGAAAACCGAAACATTTAAAAGTACTTGTACATACATACCTGTATCAGTGACAACAATTTTGATGTTTCACGAAAAAGATTATTAGGCCTTCATTTTTGATAGCAAATATCTTATTAATATTTGTAAAATAACAGTTAATATCTCGTATTAACACATAGAAGTATCTCGTATTGACTTAAAGTAAATAATCTGCAGTTTACGTCAGCAAATCTAGGTATATATGTTTTATAAAATTACGGCTAATATCTCGTATTAGCTCATAACAGTACTTATCACTGGTCAATATCACGTATTGACTCGGGAAAAAATATCTCATAAAAGCAAGTAAGTATGTCGTATTGACTCAAAGCAAATATTTTGCAGTTAACACCAGCAAATCTATTCATATTTTGTAAAATATGAAGCGGTTAATAATGATTAAACAAACTTACCTGTAAGTTGAGTTCAATCATAATATACGAAGGATTCGTTATTAAGACATTAACTCACAAAAGCAGGTCGTATCGACTCGAGGCAAGTATTCGGCAGTTTATTGTAAAATGATGGTTAATATCTCGTATTAACGCATAAAAGTATCACTGGTCAATATCTCGTATTGACTCGGGAAAAAAAATTCACTGGCCAATATCACGTATTGGCTCGGGAAAAATGTACCATTGGTCAATATCTCGTATTGACTCGAGGCAATTATAAGGCAGTTTGCCTTTGTGAATAACTTGCATACTTTTCATCACTAAGAGAAAAGATAAATTGTGAGTCTACCTTCAACATTCGTATCACTTGCATAGTGACGGTATTTTACCGTTTTTCACGAATTAATTCACGTTTATAATTTCACTGATTTTAAGACTATAGTTAAACAAAAAAGTAATATTTTTGTGATGACCGACGTGCGTCTTGCGCGCGCGCGCAACAAAGAATGAGGTTGACGCGGCGGCGGGCAGCGCTGGTCGGAGGCAGAGAGGGGGTAGCTATTGCTTTCTTTTTCCTTCCTATAGCGCTGAAGACGTGCGATATAGTGCGAGCGTATAGCAGAGCTACTACTTTGTAACAAATTAAATCTCGGGAGATGAAGACGGGATAATTATGATGACTTTATTTCCACAGAATGATTGAACGATTTAATTATTAAGTAAATTATAATAAAAAAATACGTTATTTTAGACTTGTTTGATTTTAGCTGAAATTACATTAATTTTAACTAATTGTGGTATAAATGACGCGATCATCCACAGCCTATAATAAATTATTATTTTAATAGAAACAACGAGGAAGATGCAGCCGTAGCATGAGTGCTACGTCGTAGTCATTTGTAGTAGTATATTGCTACGAATGACTACGAAATGAAACAGCTACATAATAGTTTGAAAAAAAAGAACTTGGAAGTAATATTATATTTTACAGCTACGTTTACGTTGGACCTGCGCATTAGAGTTAAGTTTTAACTATGGGATGGGAAATCTTTAAGTAATTAATTAATTAAATGACAAAGAAAGATGCTACGAATTCAAACACAACCACCGCCTAGAACTATCGAATCAATCGGTAGACGGGTTAATACCGAAGCCATTACGTCACAGGATACGTAATTAATCTTAGCGGAGTGACAGTGAACGAGCGCGACCCGCTGCTGCGTGGAACCAGCTATTTATCGCCGCTTCAGTAACGATCGCGAGGGGACAAGCTGAACGGGGTACAAATTGCACTAACCTCTGCGGTGGGGATGATAGTCCATTTTGGAATGTCTCTACTTGATCTTTTGCAGTGATTTGGACATACCCTAACCTTAAACATTGCACATCTTGGCATATAAAGAGCTAGAGTCTGTAAGGCAGGGGCTGATGATGTCGAATTGACCAAAGGTTCAAGTCTGCTAATGTTAACGTCAAAATTGTGGTTTAATGGTGTTTGAATGGGGTGCTTTTTGAGACAGTTCTTGTTTCCTAAACCTAAAATCAAGACACAATATTTTTCCGTTTTGGGCTTAAGAATTGAACCACGATTTCGACGTTAACATTAGCAGATCCAATTATGGCTAAATCATGAGCTGCTATTGTAGTGGCCGCCGGCTTTGAGCTTTCATTCTCCTGTCAGATAGTTATTTTTTAATTTGTTTGTTCGTAAATCCCGAAAACACTTCACCCCCAATAAATTCATTGACAGTTACAATTTGTGGTTGTGCAACGCAAGCCAAAATGGCCGACCCTCCATCACGACAAGACAATTATCGCGTGTTCCCGTTCACGCGACACGCAGTGACGAGTGGGGTGTTTGGCGGCGGGCCACGATGCCACTTCGATACGCGAGTAGGTCGAAGCGACATAAGTTTGGGACGGCCATCAATAAGTGCGCGAAAAAAGTTCAAAAGAGGCTCTTATTTCAGAAGATAGCAGTTCTAAATAATCTATTGGGGAGGAATAACAAGGCTCTATGCGTTACACTACACAATGAGAGTTTAGTAAAATAAGGAGCTGAGAGCGAGAATTTTCTTACAAAATTATTAGAATTCGGTGACACCGCCTACGAATAACGTGGTAGTATTAATTGCAAAATTCAATATTTTGTATAAAACTGTTTACTTAAAAAATAAGAAGTTTCTCAACTTTAGAAGCGCTAAAATCAAGCCTTTTCTCATTCATTATTAAAAAAACATAATTTAGTTTATACCACGCCAAAGGAAGGACTTATGTTACTAAAATATAGCAGCAAAAAAATAACACTCTGTCCAAAAATCAGTTCGGTACCGTAGGCAAGTTTTATCACTCCATTACAGTACACAAGACAATTACCAAATGTTTTCAGGTTGTCCCGAAATGTGGGTAGATTTGGCCACGGGCCATCGGGCGATGAAACGATTTCGGCACCACGTGACATGGAAACTAAATGAGAATAACTTGTTGTGGTGCTATGATACCTTTAAGTAAGGAATATTTATTCTGCTATAAGTTCTTTATGAAAGGCTATATATTTTTTGAAAAAACCAATAATCATTTACTCTGTGGTTTATATGCATAGAAAGAAAATACCAGAGCTAGATTCGAGCAGATTTTAATTTTAGTAATTGAGACACGATAATACAACGAATCTTATATTCATATTAGCGGCTACCCGCGACTTCGTCTGCGTGGAAAGTTTTTTTTGCAATCCCTCAGGAACAACACTCTTTTTCGGGATGAAAGGTACCCTATGTCCTTCTCTGTACCCTATACAACGTGTATGCAAAATTTCATGACGATCGGTTCAGTAGTGAAGACGTGAAGGCGTAACAAACAAACAAACAAACGGACTTTCGCATTTATAATATTAGTAAGGATTTAAACATTTCAAACGCGTGAACTGGGTCCCTGGACCATTGACTTGTATTAAACTTCTTTTTGATAGCTTGAAAGTTAGGTCATCGTTTTTGTGACATAGTAACCTGCGAACACAAGTGGAACTATCCAACGCGGCAAAACGTATAAACACTTAATTCGTTATTAGTTCCTGTCTGTTGAAACAATTTATTAAGCTGGTAGCAATGTTTATGATATAAGTAGTGTTTAAGTGCTTTCTCAAGTTTTTATCTAATCTTCTAAACTATTAACGTTTTATCCTTAATTGTTAAACTTAAAATTGCAGCCGAGTTGCAAGCTAGGTTGCAACAGTGACGAATCGAGTAGGGCTACCAAACACGAAAGAATTGGACGGGAATAAATCACCTAATTATCTTTATTCAGTGGTCTCGTCCGGTTTGGAGGCGGTACAAGGGTAATGCAGTTTTCTACGAAAATAATTACACTGTTGCAATGATGGATAATGTTGCTTAGAAAATTTGTGAAAGTAGCTAAAGAATTTCATTGCTCGTAGTCTCTCTTACACTTTTCCCCCGTTTCGTTTTTTTTCTTTTGTGAGTTTATAACACCGCATTTTTTTAATAAAGCAGCTTAATTGTGTACGTACTAAATGCTGCATTTAACAATTTTTATATCCATAGCACAACACATATGAATACACAATAAACTACATAATTAATTATGCAGATCTGTACAAGCACATTTGTACTAGACAACCTTATTGATTTAACAGTGTTTGTGTTGAGGAATTTAAAATTTGGAACGGATATTCTAAGATCGATCTTATTTCTACTTTTTACCTACCTCGTAAAGAATAAAGTCATAAATTCAGGTGTTTATAAATTCTATTGTTCTGTAAAATGCAACAGCGTCGTAATATCAACGTGAGATAGAAATATGCTCGACTGACAAAACGAGAATGTTGCATACGAGTCGCGACTCACGAGCGGTGACTTCAGGGCTGGTACGCAACAACTTCATTTAAAACGATATTATAGTTGTGTCCTTTTATCTACCTTAGTCAATGAAAGTGTATCCACGCGGCGATAGTATCGCATATCGCATCGTAAAGAGGAGTGGCTATGATGAAAACAAAACGTAAACTACTCTACGTGTGGCGCCAGTCTCAACGCAAGACGTTGTGACGTGAATCGTTTTTGCAAATTACTGAACTAACATAGCATTCGCCCGCAACTCGCCAGCGATGGCGGATAGTGGAGAACTCAAAGATAGAAGAGAGGAATTTCTGCGATACCCTCGTTTTTGGTGAGGTGAGTGTTCACTCACAAACGAGGGTGAGGTAACACCTAAGTCTCATACAAGTTTTAGGTTAATCAGCCTATTCAATGTAATCTATTAAATACGTGCGGTGTCTACCGAAAAGATCTAACGATTTATCCTAAATTAGAAGTTGTAATCCCACTAAAGAACACAAATTGATGCACAAATAGATTGAATGTTTAAATTTTTGTAAAATTGAAACACAGATTGACATCCATCGCATGAACTGAAAGATTAAGTGGATCTTCCGATAAAAACTTTTCTTACTTTAGAAAACCAATTGTTGGCAACCCTGGTAGTAACAAATGCATTTTTATGCAGATCCACAATAAACGGGCCCGATCCCCGGACAAATACCTCGGAGTTTCGGGACGAATGGTCCGGTTTTCAGGACGCGACCGTTTTTTGCGGTGTCGAATTTCGTCCCGCTCTCTGAATGTAGATTGGGAGCTCGGTCGGTGATTTGAAGTGATTCACGTGTTTCAGTTCTGAGGTTTCAAATATTTCAATCATTGTTGTAAAGCTTTTTTGCTGAGGGTGTAAACATAAATTTACGTCATAGCTATAAGTCCCCAACGAACACATTTACGGTATGAATAAAATTCGGGATATTTGCATTATTGCACGAGTTGCGCGAGCTTCTTACCAAAGAAAACTATCACAGGTACAATTACTTACTGAAGTAAAATGGGGTGTAATTATCTTTGAAATAATCATATTATGAATATTAACTGAGTTCTATAAAATGTTTAATATTAAGTAGATATGTAAATTGTAAAATGTAAACTTTAAGTCATAATGTCGCTTCTTTTCAACATGAATAAAAGATGATATTGTGACGCAAATTTAGAACGACACCCTTTAACATAAGAGTATATCAAAGATATATCTAATTTACTTTGTCCTCTACAAGGAACTAAAACGCGAGAACAACTTGTGAAACGCGAGCACAACGTTCCTTTATAATGTTCCAATCTATTTGTAAATTCTGTTCCAAGGTTCCAGAGTGTTCCAGAGTGTTCCAGCCCCAGAGGCGGTTTCTGGAAAAATAAGGAATTTCGTTTGTCTCAGGCGGGATCTCCCTAAATATGTTAAGGGCGGGAAGTGCATTGAAGCCGTGAAACTTGGCATTTTACGCCGTATCGCCTTGGGAATAAGTTCCGATTAACATTACTGTGCGACGAGCTTTTGGTAAAAAGGAGTGTAAAGTTCCCTTTACTTTTACTGTAACATAGCCAAATGTTGAATAAAACTTATAAACTAAGTTTACACAGATACCTACAGTGATAAGAGAAACCTTTATTTCGGATAGCATTCAGTATCGAGCTTAAAATACACAAAAAATTGGGTTTTGTATTACAAATACAATTCATTTGCATTGAAAATAACGAAACACAGTTTTTACACGACTGCCCAAAAAAAGAAGAGTGTATTTTATTCAGGGTTCATGTATGTTTGGTTTATATGTAGGTATATTAAGTATGCGGTTTTTTTATTTAATTGCACCATAACTTCTAAATGCCTGAATAGATTTGGACGTATGACATACTAGCTGCCGCCCGCGACTTCGTCTGCGTGGACAGATTTTTTTTGCTATCCCTCAGGAAATGTACGTTTTTTCTGGATGAAAGGTACCCTATGTCCTTTTCTGTACATCTAACAACGTCTATGCAAAATTTCATGATGATCGGTTCAGTAGTTGAGACGTGAAGGCGTAACAAACAAACAAACAAATAAACAAACAAACAAACTGACTTTCGCATTTATAATATGACATATAAATATTTTCTGAAAATGAAACATGTTATGACAAGTTATTTTTTGAGAACAAACGAATAATTTCTGCCCTAGAAAACATTACAGCTACGTTTTTAAAATTAATAGTGCAATAAATTACCTGCCGTATTCAAGCACCAATACACCGTATATTTAAATAAACGAAAAGGAACAATGCATCATCCAAATTAACTTATTACTATGCGCATTGTCTTAACACAACTCTTAAGTTTAGGTGAGTAAGGTTGAATTTCGCGTGATAATTTTCGGGTTGGCATAAGAATATTTTCTTCAAGAGCATGGTGATAATTCTTTGTTTCGCAGAGCTGGCGACAGCCCCTCGCATGTTTCGCTCCAGGCGTTATGCGCTCTAAATAGCTTAATACTTAAGTCTGGACTATGTTTACTGGAGAAATGAGACTTGCTAACTGTGTATGGAGTTTATTTAACAAAGTCTTGTAATTAAATTGCGGTTTTTTAAATAAAAAAGGACTGATGTGATTACATCTTGCATTTGTTTCAGACAATTTGTATGTTCTATGTGTTAGATAAGAAGCAAATTGTTATTCAAATTTTAACACTTCAATGCCCGGAAAATGAGACACAATAGCTTTTCTATTGTCGTCCGGCCGCATGCGGCTGCGCGGGCATTGTTTAATTAAATTCTTCTCGAGTGCAAAAATAAGATCGACGAGGTAAGTATTTTCATAAAAATACACTAGGTACTTAATATATTTTGGCGTGCCATTATAAAATAAATATGCGCCGGGACATGGTATAATATGTCAACCAGTTCGATTCTGTAACCGTTCATTTTAACTGTAAGGTTCGTAATCGTTGTTGTTTAAGATTTTAAGACTATTTCCTGTATTATAACCAGCCTCCCCCCCCTTGTGACATGTGAAAAATGGGGGGAAGAAACGACGCCCCTCCAACTAAAAATCTAGATATCATCTAGATTTTTAGATACCGCGTCGTATTGTGATTCTCGACTCCTGACTGGACAAATCTCCAGCTGGCATTATACAATTAATAACAAAATAATATTACTAAAAGAGGAATTACAAAGGGACTGCTACATAATGATCTCTCAAATCGTCAAACTAACACCAAGTGTGCATCAATGTAAAGTCTTAGAGGTGAATGTGGTAATGATTGTATTCAATCATAAGTGTTACTGTGAGGTATACCTAGAATAATATTTACTTGAACAATTATTTTGTTCCCTATTCTTCGAGTGAGGTATTCGGCTATCTAGCCGAAAATCTATTACTCCTAGTCTCCTAATGGCAATTTAGACAAGCTAAAAGGCCATCCTAATATATTTTGACACACCTCAATGCCAGAATCAACAACAGGCAAATCATTAAGTAGACTACTTAAATAATTAAATGAAACTTACCGAAAGGGAACTTATAACCTATTACCATTTATTTACTCCTTCTGCACTAAGCAACAACTCAGTATTTCCTATGACATCTGTCTGAGGCTATTCTGTAATATTCGCTTATAATTGATCTTAACTCTCTAATCAGGAAATTACAAACTTGCACATAATTTCACAACTGTTTCCCTCGGTCACCTCGCTTCGAGTCTTATCCCCGAACCACGATTTGCTTGCGCGCCTCTCGTCATCCCTACCAGTTTCGTCCTTTTTTTCCCATGGTCAATTGTTTCTCACAACCTTCCAAGAATTCTAAAGCAATTAAAATCCTCAAATTGCTTTCTACACGTCAAACCCAAAGATAAATGCCTCATTGACACAATGTTTCCAGATACTAAACAAATATTGAGAGCTATTTGTGTCACAAATGCTCTTATTTATTAGCATTTTTAATACCACTTTTCAATATTCAGCATAAGTTTACAAGTGGAGTCAATATGTAATAATCTATGGAACCCTTATAAAGTGTTTTGTTGGGTTGAACCATAGTCAAAGTTACGTACGATATGTGTATAGTAAACAATATATGCAGTAAGGTAAAGTTGAAATATTTCCATTACATTTCTTTTATGGCGTCACAATTCATACAGCTAAAACTGAAGGGATAATAAAATAATGAGATAAGAATTAGTTGCAAGTTTTTAAAATACAAGACGGATAAAACATCCTATAAAAACTTTCCAGATAAAATGTAATAAAGTACATCCAATCAGCAAACCAGTGTTAACCGTCTACACGCTTCAATCCGAAGTACTACAAGTGTAGCGTCGTAAACCAAACCAGACGCTGAAGTGTTCCGTTAATGCATTATATTTGAGAGATAAACCTGCAACAATGTTCGCGCGATATATCACAAAGTCTGCTGCAGGTGGACTCACGGTTTGGGAGTTTGGTGATCATTAATGGCGATTGATGAAACTGTTTTGTAAGGATTTGATGGCAAAAAATCTGTCTCTATTGTTACACAAGCCATGCAAATAAGTTTGTCAACTTCCGTTAACTGTCATGTCAGTTCGTGGTCATCTCATCGGTCAATCTCCATCCTAATTGTATGGGAATCTTTTAATTTTAAAAGGTCGATATTAATTTTTAAATCGTGTGGGGTTAAAAATATGAAAATAATCACAAAAGTACCAGGATCACATAAATATGGTGAAAGTAACTTATATATTTTCACTTTTTGATATTAAGTAAGTATTTTTCTTTTTTTTTCTTTTCTCCATTATACTTTGGTACAACCTTCTCCATATTTATGAAAAAAATAAACATTTTACCAATTCTGTAAACGTTTGTGCGCAAAGGAGGAAATTTTAGAAAGTGGACCAAATGCGAAATGGACGAAACGCGAGATAGACGTTCTGCGAAATGGACCAAATCCGAAAGAGTAATTTTTTCGGCAAGTGGACCAAATGAGAAATTGACCAAATGCGCCTAATCCAGGCCCGGTCTGGCCAGGGCGGCTGGTCGGCGATCGCCGAGCCCCAAAAGACTGACTTGGATAAAGATGTGATAATCGTTATAACCTCTTAAGTAGTACTACATAACTAATATTGTTCTTTCAAGTAGAGAACTAGAGATACAGTAATTAATAAATATAAATTTGCTGCTGATATACAGGTTTTGGCAATTCATTTAAACCACATTAATTAAAACTTAAAACTATTTAAAACCACGTTAGCTGCATGTAACAAATATTTAAAACTATTTTTCCGTGAGAGGTCCCAGTGCTGGATTAGCCCATTAACAAATCAGGCAATTGCTTAGAGCATCACCACGCATCACGTCTGGGGGGCACAATAATTGGCACGGAAAAAAAAACGTTTTTTTTTCTGTAAGTACCTAACAAAAAAAATAAAATTGTTTTATTTCAAATTCATTTGTGTGGCCATGTAAAACGACTTACTACAAGAGTAGTGGATGAAACTGACAAAAAATCGCGCTACGCGGCTGTTTTTTTTTACTATTTACAACAGGCAAAATAAGAGTACAAGAATAGTGCATGAAATTGACTAAAAATCGCGCTGCGCGGCCATTTTTTTGACTATGTTCAGGCAAGACAATAATACAAGATTAGTGGATGAATCTAAAAAAAAATCGGCCTTTTTTTTCTATACACAAAAAGAAAGACAAGAGTACAAGATTAGTCGATAAAAGTGGCTAAAAATCGCGCTGCGCGGCAGTTTTTTTTTTTACTTTAGACAACAGTACAAGATTAATCGATGAAAATGGCTAAAAATGTTGACAGGCATTTTTCGGAAAAAATCAGGAAGTTTGTACATCGTAGACAGGCTCCCTTACGTAACCCTATTTAGGGGGCCAACAGGCTTCGTCTGTTAGTACGTCACTGAGAGGACCCCAAAGTTCTCGTTTTATTTCCCGAGTGGGGGGCCTCAAATCAGCATCTAGCCGAGGGCCTCCAATAGAGCCAGCCGCACCTGGCCTAAACCGTTTTGAATAAACCTCAAAAGTTGTTGTTTCGATCCAGCAGTAAGTCACAATACGTCACGAATACAAAATTTCAACCTCAAGAGTACGTACTCTGAATGACGTCATAAAACTCATATCAACCCCACGCCGCCGCAACTTCGGACAAAGCGGCGCGATAAACATGTGGGTCCTTATGACCGAACAACTATGTAGGCGTCGCGGGCGTAACGAATAACCCGCCATTTTGATAAAGAACTGATTTAAAAACCTCGGGAAAATATGTCTTGTCTTAACTAATTATGTAATTTATTTTCGACTCTACATTTTAATACAAGGCATCTAATTCATCATTGAAAATTGAATTATTTGATTTTATTTATTTCTAGCTATGTTTCTTGTAAGTATTTTGAAAATTGAAGCATAAAGTAAATCGAATCTTCGTCACAGATTCTTGCTTGCTGGGTTAATTCAGTTTCAATGTTAACTCCCTAAGCTCTGATGTCTGCCATCGTGTCATCATCGTGTTACATACAATCAAATGAACGAACGTTTCGTGATCTATCTACCTATATATTATTCTCAAGTTTAGATCTACTGTACATTTAGATTACTAAATTCTAAGTTACTTTACCAGCATTTAATTTCTCAAATTAAAACAGTCAGAATTGCGCGAAACGCAAATACTTATTAGTTTTTTCTTAAAAAATCTTATTTTAAAATCTAACAGTAACATACCACATAACACGGTTTAGCCTTCGGGCAAAATGTATCTCTGTCTTGAAAATAAAGTGGACCTAAAAGGACAATAGAATTATTTTGCCTTTGAAAAGGGTAGGTCTCATCTTGACACCGGACCAACGTGAATTATACTTATTTAGTAATCTTTTAGCGCCATATTTAGGGTTAGCTTAGGGAAAGTTGATTTCTTCCATTTCGCTGCTTTGAGAATTATATTTTAATAGCGGCCACCCGCGGTTTTACCCGCGTGGTTCCCGTTCCCGTGGGAATATCAGGATAAAAAGTAGTTTATGTTTTAATCTAGGCTATTCACTATCTGTGTGCCAAATTTCAATCAAATCCGTTCAGTAGTTTTTGCGTGATTGTGGAACAAACATCCAAACATCTAAACATCCAAACATCCAAATCCACAAACTTTAACATTTATTATTAGTAGGAAAAACAAGTTAATTGTTCATGAATCTCAATAGCTAAGCTTCAAATTCTCTTCGAGTTTGGGTCAAGAGTGTGTCCTAAATAGTTGCTAACAAATTTTAATGTAAAACCTTAGCCCAGTTTTACAACTTGAGGTAATCAATGTGTTTTTGCGCTTCTTAACAGTGATTGATTGATTGTGACGTGATTTGTGGTAAATAAAACATAACATAACAAATGAGAACACAGAATTCTAAATATCGTTTCGAATATGCTAAAGAGAACGAACGACATAGGCAAAACAACTCATTAATTGCTTTCTTCAGAGGCAGTCTTAATAATTCTTATTTCCTTCAGAATTCTATAAAACTCATAAAGCTAGTTTCAATTAAAGATACCCAATAGCAACAGTTGAAACGATTCTGCAGAAAAATAGACAATCTCTGTGTAAATTACTGTGCATAAAAACATGCCTGACAGCGATTTGGTTGTGCCAGAAAACGTACAGGAAAAATATACGGGGAGATATTATGACCGGGCCCGCAGGCGGAACGCGGACACTCGATGTAAAGAAAACGTCATAGTTTTTCTAGCGAGCACCATTGCTTGAAATCAAAGCAATGAATTGAACAAATCAATCGGTTTATTGAAAGTATTAAATTAGATATCGGTACGGTATACGGTTTGTCATAATTACTTTTTTGTGGTTAACCAATCAATGCTGTTATTAACCTTTTCAAACACAATAAATTAAAATGGATACTACCAGAATTTAAAGAAAAGCTCATGTATAACATGAATATTACGAAAAAAACTTACCTCTGTATGTGTATTATGTACCTAACTTTGAGACTAGTTCCTGAAAGGCGAGAAAAATTTAGAAATTAGTTGAACTTTGCTATTCGTTAAAACGTTCGTTAAAGACAAGAGAAGATTGCTGTGATGCCGCCCTTATCTTTTTTCAGCTAGTGCTGTGAACAAGGGTTGCACATATCTTTGCAACCCTCCTTTTGCATCGTTATGGACGTTTGTAAGTTTAGCGCGTCACAGAACTCGCTGCGATCACGTCCAAAATTTCACGTCGTACGTTTCCAAAAGTTTGGCGGCCAGATCGCACCCCGCGGTGGCCTGTAAAAAGTGGCTCGTAATTAAATCCGCGCTTGCCAAGAAACTGTCAATATCTGTAGGCTGCTTATAACGGAGCCGCCATTACGGCTTGGCAGTTGCAGCGCTGCGAGAAATATTGCATTTTATACGACGCCGATGAAAGAAATGCTGCTTTTTATCTGTTTGATTCAAACCGAAGGGATTTGCTACATCTATGGTTTGATTTTAATGTGAACAGTTTTATTGCTCCACTCCACTGCAAATTTGAGCTATAGACACAGAATATATAATAGTAGCCTACTAACGTCAACAGATACAAAATACGTGTAAGTATTCAATTTTGTTCGTAATATTTTATACATGTTTTTTTTTTTAATTTGAGATTTTTGCATTTGCATTCACAATGCTATTTTTATACAATACTAAATAACATACTAGAAAAAATATAGCTATTAATTCATCTTTATACATTTGTCTCGAGGAGCTCGGTGGCGCAGTGGTTTAGCGCCTGGCCCAGCGATTGCGGAAGTTAAGCAACGTTCGCAAGGGTCGGTCATGGGATGGGTGACCAAAAGTTTATTATCTCGACCTCCTCCGTGCTTCGGAAGGCACGTTAAGCCGTTGGTCCCGGCTGCATTTGCAGTCGTTAACACCCACCAATCCGCATTGGGCCCGCGTGGTGGGTTATGGCCCATCCTCCTTACCACCCATAAGGAAGGCCTGTGCCCCAGCAGTGGGGACATCAAAAATGGCTGATGGACTGGACATTTGTCAAAATATCTGGAAAGCTATTTCAATTGAATGTCGAGGTAATTCCTCACATTGGTGAAATAACGCTGGCTTACAGCGTAAGAGCAGGATATACTAGAAGAAATTCGACGATGTCACTAGTGACTCGGTAGCTCAGCGGTCAGAGCATTGGACCGGATATCCAAAGGTCGCGGGTTCGATTTCCGTCCCGTCCGAGAATTGATCTGGTGCGAGTCGTATTTTTTCTAGTATGTTATTTAGTATTGTACTCATAACCATACATGTATTTAATCGCTCTTCTTTACATTTATTACACAGCACTAATAGTAGGTACTGTCTATGATTCCTGACGCCATATTTGTTCTCCAAATCACACCACACAATTTATTTTACTTACTAGTGAAGGCTATTTCCCGTTTTGACAGTGAAAGTGTTCTAATCTAAGGCCTTTCAAATTCTTTTGACTGGTTGCAATTCCTTCTTTATACAGGTTGTAGGGTGGTTGACCCTATAAAACCAAAGATGGGAGATAGTTACTTAATTATTATAAAACCTGAAAACCACCACATGGCATGGCATAGTTTATTTGTATGAAAAACTGCAAAGTGACCACCATAGACGTAGACGCCATATTCGGTTTTAGAGGGTGATAGCCATTGCCAAACACCCTGTAAAAGTAACAACAACACAATGCGGGTGTCTGTCGGTCGCACGCGCGTGACAGATGAGGAGATTTGGCCGGCGGCCACACGGCGCGTCGCCGAGATGAGCGCTCCACGTGACACCAGAAACATGCAATCAGCGACTGTGTTTTGATCAATACCAGTATTTTTTAACCCCCGAGACGCAGCGTAAAGAGGGGAGTTATAAGTTTGAAGCATCAGCATATATCCCTTTATACACACTTGCTCATTGAGGGAGTCCTACAATTACTATCGTAAGTTCCCTTTTAGCAACAAAATCGTTATGGTGGCAAGGCAACACAAAATCAGGACAACTTGCAATATCTCGCTGAAATTTCATCGCTCGCTACCATGACATGTGCCGTTTAAGTTTTGGCCGTTGTAATTTACAGGAGCGGCCCTAGAGCGGTGCAAGTTCTTTTTTCTTCTTTCTTTCTTTCAAACGTATTGTTGCCTGGTGACGAGCGACAGCGCGACGAATAAAACTAACCAAATCGCACTGCGTGGCTATTTTTTTTGTATAAACAAGCAAAGTTTAGTGGATTAATTGACTAAAAATCGCGCTACGCGGCTGTTTTTTACTGTAAACAAGCAAAATTAGTCGATAAAACTGACTGAAAATTGCGCTGCGCGGCCTTTTTTTACTATAAACAAGCAAGATTACAAGATTAGTTGGTGAAACTGACTAAAAAACGCGCTGCGCAGCGGTTTTTTGCTATAATGCATAATAGTTATATTTGCACAATAACAGCAAGCGAAATTCGGTCACCATTTTCTCTCCAATCGCGACAAACGCCAGATGGGAAAAGATCGAACGCTGCGTCGAAGCAGGAAAGAGGTTTTTGCCTCGCCCCTGCGTGCTGGCCATAAACTTGATGATCATCAGAAAATACCACATACAACCTCGCTCGTACCACAGAAGATTTTTGTATAAGTAGGTACTCTGTTCTCGCCTCGTAGAGTTGCTGCAGTCGAATCCAAGCGCGTGACTTTTTACTGAAGTATGATATTTTCCAATCGTTATCAATATTTTACACACAAACTACCTTTACCTAGATATAAATAAGCGAGTTTATCCCTTTTTTATGCGTTACAACATACTTAGTAATTTTCTTACTTAAAAGAATATTTCGGTAATTCAGTAGCTTGTTCGTGTGGCCGGCAGCCAAATCTGCTCACTTGTCACGGCATGTTCCACCAACATCGCTTAATACTGTTGTCTCAGCGTGTCTCTTTCCTAATGAGAGTGAAGGATAATATTAATTTTGAACATTGCTGTCTATGTGAACGTTATCTGCTAGTCTCGTGTTCATTATTCATCTGAACTACGAACACGATGCACATGTTATACAGGACAAACGCAGTTTCGTTTTAATTAGAGAGCACTCTTGAGTCCTGACTTTACTGCGTGTTGAGACGCGAGATTACAAAAGCCTGTTGATTTCGGCCAGGTACATGGACAAGACGCTCCAGCTTTTGGAGTAATTTTTTTTACTCCAAAAGCCAGAGCGTTTCGGCCAAGTACCTGGCTGAAATGCACAGGTTATTGGAGTAACTTTTTTGAAAAAGTGGGACTACAAAAGCCTTTGGAACTCAGCCAGGTACTTGGACGAAATCAACAGGCTTTTATAGTGATTTTTTTTACTACAAAAGCCACAGCGTTTCGTCCAGGTATCTGGCCGAAATCAACAGATTATTAGAGTAATGTTTTTGCACAATGTGACACTACAAAACCCTGTTGAACTCGGCCAGCTACTTAGACGAAACAGGCTTTTTAAGTTGGAACAAACTTTATATCTACACTTCTACAGCCATGGTCTCCTCTATTAAGGATTTTGACCTTAACCTTGTACTTGACCTTGTATCTCACCATGTATCTGACCTTTTATTTGACCTTGAATCTGACCTTAATCTCACTTTGTATCTGACCGTATATCTGACCTTGTATCAGACCTTGTATCTGACCTTGTACCTGACCTTGTACCTGACCTTGTATCTAACCTTGTATCTGACCTTGTACCTGACCTTGTATCTTACCTTGTATCAGACCTTGTATGTGACCTTGTATCTGACCTTGTACCTGACCTTGTACCTGACCTTCTATCTTACCTTGTATCTGACCTAGTATTTGACCTTAACCTTGTATTAGACCTTGTATTTGACCTTAACTTTGTACTTGACCTTGTACTTCCCCCTTACTCTCCCCTCCCCGTATCCCTCAATCTCCCTTTCCCCTCTCCTTCTCCCCGTTCACAGTTTTGACAGTTTTGTATAACCTGACGTGCTGCTGACTGTACCCACATACGTAGTTAAGAGACATGAAAGCGTAACAAATAACGCGCGACTCGGCCGAATCACTCTGGACTTTAAAGTAATTTGCTCCAACTTAAAAAGCCTGTTGATTTCGTCCAAGTAGCTGACCAAGTACAACAGGCTTTTGTAGTCCCACTTTTTCAAAATAAATACTACAATAACCTGTTGATTTCGGCCAGGTACTTGGCCGAAATCAACAGGCTTTTGTAGTAAAAATTTTTACTACAAAAGCCAGAGCGTTTCGTCCAGGTACCTGGCCGAAATCAACAGGCTTTTGTAGTATCGCTGTTGGGACGCCAGGGCCCGGAGTGCACAAATAAATGGTTATTGTCAAGTATTTATTAAGGGGTAGAGTGAAATATTTTTTTCTTAAAATAAACTTTATTTTGTTTTCTAGCCAGCCAAAGCCACGTTTGTAAAAGCGAACATGAAATTAGCTATCGAAAGTTTTTCCTAGCTTCTGCCCGCAACTTGGTCTGCATAGATATTCGAAAAATCTCTGGAAACCTTTATCAAGGATAAAAAAGTATTCAATGTTTTGATGACATGACATGACCACCGAAAAGCAATAATTATGATATTTTATAGGTATTATGCGATTTACGTTCCGTTACGTTCAACTGTCAAAAGACAATGGATTTAACTATAACAACGACAACGTGACACAACAATGTTTGGGTTTGGCTGCAGGCCAGTTAGGAATTGGCGAATCACGAATCGGGGAATCACGAATTGGCGAATCAGGAATTAGCGAATGTAGAAACAGGGCACAATTTCATCATGATCGGTTAATTAGTTGAGACGCGATAGCGAAACAAACAAACAACCTTTGATAGAGATCGATCTAAATGCCATGATATTATAAGTTTAGATTTAAAAAATAACTTTCAAAATGCGAGCAACTAAGTTCAGACTGGATATTCTTTTGTTATCTACAAACGTTTCTTGAACTTGTAATAATCTCACATAACCTATCCGAGCCAAATACTGTAGGTAAGATTTAAGAAATTTTCAAACAAGCTGAAAATTCCGCTATGCGTCATAAAACATATTTGACTTAAAACAATACCACCGTCTTACAAGGTCAGAACAAACCACTACCATAAATTCTCGAGAGTGACGCTCGTCTTACAAAACACAACACCTCATCAGAGCTGCAGGGCGATAAATTAGCGAACTAATTAAAACACAAAAGGGTTGGCGCGCGAAGTATTAATCAAGCGGAGTCCATTAGTAATCCTGCCGGCAGACAAAGAGTTGAGACAATCGATATAATCGTGAGATGCCGGCGGTTAGGGCTGTCCTGCTTAATAATTTTAATTTACTTGAAAACATAACAAGTCCCAGTTATTTAGGTGCATTCGCATGGCAAGCTAAGGTCACGGGTTCAATTTCCGCCTAGGCTAACCAAGACAACTTGGTAACGATAAGCTCGTGACGCAAATATACCAGGGTTTCGAATCCAGGAGCCCAATCGCTGAAATTGAACGATAAAAAAAAAACTGTCGTTGTCATGTAAATTATTATTTTCCTTAAAGTCTTTGGTTTGGCTATATAATTCTCGTTTTAATTGTGCAAGATTGGAAATTTTAACAAAAGTTAAGCGAAGCGAAAGCTAGTTTTTTTTCTGTAAAAGAAACTGCGCCTTTATCATTATTTAATATTTTATAGTTTAAAATTAGCTCGATCGGGCCCCACGGCAGTTTCGAAGGCAGGATCGGCTCCGCTACCGTTTAATAAAAATATATAAGTACATACCGGTCAAAATATACGTAGGTACCCTTCTTTTTTTGCTTCGCCGTAGTCGGGTAAAAACCTTAATCCCTGCACCACCCATTACAATAGTTGCACCAATTTAATGGTCGTGATGATTATTTGATTATTTGATGTTTCTCTTCCGTTTATGATACAAACCAGGCATCGGCATCTAGTCAAATAGTTCATCCTACCACTCCCGAGCACAAATGTTGTCAAACGCTCAGTAATCTGTCTTTTCAAAAAGAAACGGTCGAAAAAGCCTTAAAGAGACTTGAGCCTAGTAAGGGTGCTGGGTCTGATGGATTTCCTTCATTTTTTGCAATAAAATGTTCTGAAGTCCTAGCGGAACCACTCTCCAGGATTTACAACATGTCACTTGCAACAGGATCTTTCCCACATGCATGGAAAGAAGCACTTATTGTACCAATCTTTAAGTCAGGAGAGAGGTCTGCTGTAGAAAACTATCGACCTGTATCAATCTTGTCAATTTTTGGTAAGGTTTTTGAGACTCTTATCTATCCAATTGTGTCCTGGCACGTAAGACATATTTTAATGCCTCAGCAACATGGATTCATCAAAGCTAGGTCAACAGCGACTAATCTCGTGGGATTTGTGTCGGAAGTGGTGGATTCTGTGGATCGTGGGACGCCGGTAGACGTCATTTACACAGACTTTAGTAAGGCGTTCGACAAAGTCGACCATAAAGTCTTAATAAGCAAGCTTTCTCACTGTGGTATCATAGGTAACCTTTTAAGCTGGTGTGAATCATACCTTGCAGGACGATCTATGAAGGTAGTGGTGAACGGCTTTGAGTCTAGTGCTTTTTTGGCGTTGTCCGGGGTTCCACAGGGTTCGCATTTGGCTCCATTATTTTTCAACATTTTTATCAACGATGTATCGTCATGTTTTCATCACTCACAAATACACCTATACGCAGATGACCTTAAAATTGTAAAACAAATAGAGGTCGATAATGACTGTTGTTTGCTTCAAGACGATTTAGACCGGTTTTCACATTGGTGCCACATAAATGGAATGATTCTAAACACCGATAAATGCCATTTCGTACATTTCAGTCGTAAGAAGGGGCCTTATTTTAAGTGTTATAAACTAAATGGCCGAGTAATAAATGAAGTAGATGAGATTCGGGATCTTGGAGTATACATAGATAATAAGCTGCGTTTCCATAAACATGTCGATAAATTAGCCAGGAAATGCTTTAGACTGTTAGGGTTCATTATACGTAACTGTAGAGATTTCAAAAATGCTTCAAGTAAAATCGCGATATTTAACTCATTGATTAGATCAACTTTAGAGTACTGCAGTGTAGTTTGGACACCTTATTACGAAGTTCATAAACGTCGTCTAGAGTCCATTCAAAAAAGATTTTTGTGGCACTTGTCTTTTCAGTGTGGAATGGCCAGGAAACTCCCATCATATAACTCACGCTTAAATCATTTCAAGCTGCTCAGCCTCGACAGTCGAAGACAATTGCTTGATCACTTTTTCTTTTATAAATTGGTTAACGGTTACGTGGATTGTCCGGATTTATTAAAACAAATAAATTTCAATGTCCCTTTTAAATCAGCTCGACCATCTAGATATCTACCATTTAAAGAAAGGAGCTCCAAGACCAAGCTGGGTCATTTCTCCGCCATTAATAGAATGCAGTTACATTTTAGTCGCCTGTCACGCTTATCTGCCTCATCTCCTTCGATTGATGTTGACTTGCATCACCCTCCACGCAAATTCAAATCATTGTTAACCAACGTATTCGTGTCAAGATCATAAGTTTTCTTTTTGTTTTTGTTTAACAAACATAACTTGTATGAATATCTTTTATTATTTTTGAGTTGCAACTTCTTAATTAACAAATTAGTTGTATTTGTATCTTTCGATATTTTAATTAGTTAGTAATTAGTTGGTAATTAGTAATTAGTTAGTCTTTGCTTACTAATAGCTTAATCTTAGTGCATGCCGTGGCAACCTGTAAGTACGATAGCGCCTTATTATGTAACCTTTAGCATACGTTCTGTTGTATGGTATGTAAATAGCGTTTATTGTGTCGGTTGTCCTAAATAAATAAAAAAAAAAAAAAAAAAAAATTAATAAAAATAAATGTTTCCCATTTGTTAAAGATAAATTATGTGGGTGCCATTTCGGCCGCATACTATTTTTAGTTATAATTTCGTTTGGCATAACAGTTTTGGCATAAAGTCTTTTCGCATAATTTATGATAAGCAGAGTTTTATGAACGCAGAAAGGTTTCATAATTCTTACTTACTCTAATCTCCGTCGTCAACATTATTTTAATTACTTACTATAAAATCAAAGGGCATAATTGTTTTACGTCTAAAGTGCCTTCTTGCATGTTACATGCCTGATGGTCATGGTCAACTATTTACGCCTACGTTTCAATTACTTATAGCAAAGTTTCTAAACTATAAAACATAAATAAGTTTTATTTATGGTGTTACTAATTTGTTAGTATAATTTCTAACTGTTAACATTATGATATTTGATAAGTATGACGTGGAATATTTATGATAAAGATTGATATGCCAATAAATGGTATGATTAGTAATCGGTATAGCAAAAGATTTATGCAATAAAAATATGTGCCGATATACCTATTATTATTACAAAAGAGGTTATGGGGAAAAAATAATGCATTATGATTTATTCTGTATGAACGTTATGCGAAATGATGAGTATGCCAAAAAACGTTATGCAGTGCTAAAATATGCCTTTCTGTTTTATGCAACCGACTAGTGGCAGCCCTGATCTTTCGTCTTGCCGATGATGGATGGCAGGGTTGTCGCGACGTTGTCGTTGCGTTACAACATCACTTTCTGTTCTGGTGCTATAAAGGTTGAATAGCTATACTTATAAGCACTGGGTTTTAAGGATCTGCTAACACTGCAATAAACATTACCTACTATCATGATTTTAAGAGAGAAAATATTTAAGATAGTTTAAAATATTAGTAGGTGTCACGTAAAAAGACCGCTGATGCCAAATTCGCTTGTTTAGCGGTTTTTTTTACATACTTACGTACATACTATGGGCAACAGCGTCGCTTAACCAGTTTGCAACAAAATTCGTGTGCGCACGTATTGTCCCTACACGAACTAAACGTCTGGTTATGACGGCGCGGCGTGCAAGCGATTTTGACCTTAGGAGTGGTTAAGCGACGCTGTTGCCCATGGTACCTTATGCACATGGTAATACTTTCTTCAACTACCTACAATAAAAAAACCACTACACTATACACACTAGATACACTTCACAAAATAAATAACAAATCACTCAAAAGTTACAGTGTAAGTAAGTACTGTTTTACCACCCCGCTTGATAAAATGTAACGAAATGAGTTTTTCACCTACCGCCATAAAAGGGCGGGCGATAATTTCCACCGCGCCTCATGTCGGTAGATGGGGCTGTAAAGTGCTCGTAATTTTTTTATATGCCTTTCCACCTGAGATACTACGGAATATAGTATTTTTCTACAAACGACGCAAGGCGACAATACCACGGCACGGTTTGCCCATGAATAGCCCACCCCAATGGTACAATAAATATAGGTAACTGCGCTCCGAGAAAGAGTGAAGTCATGTGGATCATGTCAAAATTCCTCGTGGTCAAATCAGTTTGACTACTAAGTTTGACCACGAGGAAGGAAGGGATCTGCACGCATACGGCATACGCTTGGACGAAAAGGGCATACGTCATCTCCGCTATCGGTATTGAAAATGACGTTTATTCGTCTTTAATTTAACTGTTTAGTTTGATAAAGAGAAACTAATTACAACTAGTGGCTCCGTGAGCTGTAGACCTCGCGATAAAATAGTATAAAATGTCGCCATGAAGTTTTCAAAGCACACAGTAGGTACGTGAGTATTTGCAGCTAAGTGGTACTTCTAATTTTGATCATTTTTCAAAATGGGTGAATTTTTTTTTTATAAATTTGGAAAAATTGGCTTGACTAAATAGTTATATATAATTATCGAAACTACTCACAAAATTTCACCAGAATCGGTTGAGAAATGCGACCTGTAGAGGAGATCAAAACAGCCGGAAAGCTGTACTGAAATATGGTTTTTTACATATCTGCGTCATTTTTATAAATTTCGAAAAACTGTCTCGACAAAAAAAATCTATATACTTATTTATTACACCTGCTCACAAAATTTCACCGGGATCGGTTGAGAAATGCGACCTGTAGAGGAGAAAAGACAGCGCCGGAAATCTGGACTGAAATATGTTTTTTTACATTATCTCCGCCATTTAAAAAAAAAATCAAAAACTGGCTTGACAAAAAAAATCTATACAATTTTCATACCTGCTTATAAAATACCACGAGTACCTATCGGTTGAGAAATGCGACCAGGGGCCCTATTTTTGAATCGCTCGGCTGGCGTCGAGCGCTTGTTTCTACTGATTTTCGCTCGACAGCTCATACATTTGAGTTGATTTGTCGAACGAAAATCAGTAGAAATGAGCGCTCGACGCCAGCCGAGCGATTCAAAAATAGGGCCCCTGTACCTAGAGGAAAACAGCCAGCACTGCAAAGCCGAACTGAAATATGTATTTTTAACATTTCTCCGTCATTTTGGAATTTTTCAAAAAACTGGCGTGACAAAAAAAATCTATATTATATGCTCACAAAATTTTACGATAATCGGTTGAGAAATGCGACCAGTAGAGGAAAACAGGCAGAGCTGGAAAGCGGACTGAAATCTGTTTTTTTAACATATCTCCGCCATTTTGAAAAATTTCAAAAAATTGGTTTAAAAAAAAAATCTAAGTAGATATATAATTTTCGAACCTGCTCACAAAATTTCACAAGAATCGGTTGAGAAATACGACCTGTAGACTTGTACTATTATGTATTCTGTGGCTGTAGGCTGGAACAGACAGCCGGACATACGAAAGAATTTTTGCCCAAGCTGAAGCAGACGCTTCGCTCGCACTTCGTGCTCGCTCGGTCAATTAAATAAACTGCACTATAACAAATTTCTAACGAGTGTGACAGAAAAAATCCTTCATTCTTTGCTTGTTAGTTATTGCTTTCTCTGTGGTTACTATTACTATAATTTTAGTAATACTAATTTTTTGTTTCAAAGTTTCCGATTATGACAAAGCTAAGGAATCTACATTTCTACTTCCAGTATTTAATTTATTTAGATTTTGGTTTAATAGTACAAAATTAATATACGAGGCTTTGATTATATTTAATACGTGAGAACAATGAAAAAGTTTCTGTGGTGCCCCCAGAGCCGTTTTTTATTATTCTGGTCAAGCATAATCCATCATAATTAGAGAAAAAAATATACAAAGTTCCAGTCCGTACAGTATTTTCTGTTATGCATAATTAAGGACTTTCAGGTTCCAATTAACTTACTGGACGGACTGAAGAAATTAAAGAAATCAGAAAATAGTAAACTTCATATCTATTTGGAATTGGGGGGGAAAACTCTTCTCTCTCGTTGCTCATCATACAAGAAAAAACTTCTCAGGTGGGAATCGAACCCTCAGCCCCTTCAGCAATCAAATGGTCTAACAGCTGACCTATCTAGACGTTAGAAGATTTACTCGCTGAGAGCCCGCTTTATTGCGGAAGATAGAACTAACGGGAATCCATCGGAACAATAGGTGCCTCTATTTTTTTAGAACGCGAAATTAAACAAAGCCGTAAACGCATTATTAATAAACTTTATTAAAATTACATTACAAAATAACTATCACAATCACAATTCAACCGACAGATCAGGAATGTTATCTCCTATTATTTTAAAAACAAAAATACTATAGGCTTATACCTACTTACAATAAATGTATTTTACAGATGTTTTTATTTACACCAATAGGTACCGTTCTGGCTGGCTTTCATCTAGTCAGTTCAACACAGGGCGGTCTGGTAGAGACAGCATTTTGCCTTAAGACATTGTTATATTTGTTGCCGAGAACAACTTTTTTTGTTTATTTTGTATCTAAAAGTTAACAAAAAAAGGTTTTACTTAATTATCATATAGTTACCTAATCCTAAAGAATATTTTTTGCACTGTTGATTAAAATGAAAGTCTGAAGAAGTTTTAACACACTTTCTTAGATATGTCTTTCATTTCACGTAGGTATCTAAACTAACATGACATAAAAATGATAAAAAACCATATTGTATTGTATGTTAAAGATACATCATATTGGTGTTACATCACACTTATTATTAAATGTAGCTTTAATTGAAACATTCTCATTACGTGGGTGCATAAAACCCGATTCACACATATCAGTGAAGTCACAGATCACAGTCACGGTGAACGCGCGTTCGTAGAAAATGTATGAAAGAATAATTATCACGGTGGCGGTACGGAACGTGCCGGAACTGTGACTTCACTGAAATGAGTGAATACGAATTAACGATTGAATTAAAAAAATAAAACCAAAATGTGGTGGAAGAAAAATTGATATTTACAAAGATTCGCTTCCAACATCCAAAAATTTATAGCTAACACATAACAAACAACAAAGCATTGAGCATGTGCTTGCGGCCCGCGTAGTCAGTCGACATTACGAGGGTGGTTTGATAAGTCCATGACTTTTTAATGAAGAAAGACTTTTTTCGGAATATTTTATATCTCTACATAATCTTATTGTAGCTCTGCGTATTCAGTCCAACGACCTACCTCTTTAACCCATTATTTTTTTCTTTCATCGCCTGAAAACTGGTAACTGAAATGAGGGCCCATTTCAGACACCACCTTTTGGCTTGATGAAAATCTTTGCCCGCCAAGACATTTATTCATGTTTGGTAGGAGAAAAAATCTCACTGGGGTTGAATCTAGAGAATAGGAAGGATTCATCTTCATTCGATGAGTTTTGATGTCATGGGTGCCGCCGAGAGGGTCGACAGGGTCATTAAGAAAAGATAGAAGTCGCTTTAGCTTTTTGTTTCCAAAAGTAATAATCTTTTGCCGAATTTGAAACAAAGTAGTGTAAAGATGCCCTAAGGAGTTTCTTTTTAAGACACAAACATAAATTATGAAAAAAAGTATTTCTTCTTTTCAAAGTCATGGACTTATCAAACCACCCTCGTAAGTAAGCCATCACCACGTTTTTTATTTCAATCGACTTTAAACCTAGAGTCAAACAATTTAAGGTTTAATCTTCTATAGTTCTATACTAAAGTGACCCGATATCAGTGTGGACATGACAATATTCCTCTCGGCGTCGGTAAAGTGTAGCACCGCTGCTATAGCATTGACTTGTGCTTTCGGACCCCTTAGTCGCTACGTTCTTTATTTTCAATCGACTTGAAACTTAAAATCCAACAATTTAGGGTTTAATCTATACTATAGTGACCCGATATCAAAGTGTGGACATGACAATATTCCTCTCGGCGTCGGTAAAATGTAGAACCGCTGCTATAGCATTGACTTGTGCTTGCGGCCTGCGTAGTCACTACGTAATTTATTTTCAATCGACTTTAAGCCTTAAACCCAACAATTTAGGGTCTAATCTATACTAATAGTGGCCCGATATCTAAGTGTGGACAAGACAATATTCCTCTCGGCGTCGGTAAAGTGTAGAACCGCTGCTATAGCATTGAGCATGTGCTTGCGGCCCGCGTAGTCGCTACGTTCTTTATTTTCAATCGACTTTAAGCCTTAAACCCAACAATTTAGGGTTTAATCTATACTATAGTGACCCGATATCAAAGTGTGGACATGACAATATTTCTCTCGGCGTCGGTAAAGTGCAGAACGGCGGCTATAGCGTTGAGCATGTGCTTGCGGCCCGCGTAATTGCTATGTTCTTTTTTTCAATCGACTTTAAGCCTTAAATCCAACAATTTAGGGTTTAATCTATACTATAGTGACCCGATATCAAAGTGTGGACATGACAATATTCCTCTCGGCGTCGGTAAAATGTAGAACCGCTGCTATAGCATTGACTTGTGCTTGCGGCCTGCGTAGTCACTACGTAATTTATTTTCAATCGACTTTAAGCCTTAAACCCAATAATTTAGGGTCTAATCTATACTAATAGTGGCCCGATATCTAAGTGTGGACATGACAATATTCCTCTCGGCGTCGGTAAAGTGTAGAACCGCTGCTATAGCATTGAGCATGTGCTTGCGGCCCGCGTAGTCGCTACGTTCTTTATTTTCAATCGACTTTAAGCCTTAAACCCAACAATTTAGGGTTTAATCTATACTATAGTGACCCGATATCAAAGTGTGGACATGACAATATTTCTCTCGGCGTCGGTAAAGTGCAGAACGGCGGCTATAGCGTTGAGCATGTGCTTGCGGCCCGCGTAGTCGGCCGACATTAAGTACGCCATCACGACGTTCTTCAAGTATTCTAAGTTCGCGCCTTCTCGGGATTGGGTTCTTCTTAACCTGGAATTAGTAATAATTCATTGCGTCAACTTTACCCTAATTTTCATTAAAAAAACTTGTGACAACATGAAAACAGTATTTTACATAGTATACATTTAGGTGTAAAATAGGCGTCATGTAAAAAGAGCTCTGATAAATGCCTCAAAGGTGAGCGAAAATTGACCTTTCTTCTCTTTCGAAAACAATATAGATTCCTCCATTATTTGCTTGTTGTTCAGCGCTCTTTTACGTGACGCGATATTAATCACATTTTTTAACAGATAAAAAAAAAGTTTGTCCACGACATTTTTGATATTTCGACATAAAATAAATTGCTCTCTAGTTTGTCGAGTACGGATTGCACCTTATTTGATTATTTATATTGTGTAACTGCCAAATGAACCTAGATCTCAGAATGTGTTTAAAAATTGACAAGGCTGCAGTTATCATGATAAATGGTAAAATTTTCTAGCCATTCCAATGAAACTTGTTATTTTTCATTTTAATTGATGAAAAACTGTGTGCAACATTTTACCTGTCGATTTCATCCTTTAATGTTCTAACTACTTCTTTGAATCGCTCTTTCTCTATGGTCGACTCGCGTTGGCAGTCCCTGTAAAAACAATTTATTGAGGTTAGTGCGTACTTCTTTGCGTCATGATTTTTATTAACTTCAACTTGTCCGTATATGAAAAAGACGGAAATAGTGGCCCCCGTTGATACTCTCTCCCACGCCACGTCTATCACCACACCACCCAAGGCGTTAATTTGTATATTTTGAGTCATTATAAATATAATGTCATCCAGTGTTATTTTAAAGTAGGATGGTATTCAGAAATTGTATCTTTATAACCTATCATAATTTTTGATGTTAAAAGTTCTTGAAACGAACTGATAAGAAAACTTTACTTAGATATTGCCTGTATGTAAACTATCAAAAATACGTAGCATCACCGCCTGTTCCCCCCAATACCAAAAGACAAATGTTACTACTACAGCTACTACTCGTAATACTAATTTATATTAAATTTTATAAAAAGACCAAAGGTTGATGTGTACGGTTTGCAGTTGATGTGTGCACAGCGTCATAAAATGTTTTCTACTATAAAACTGTTATTATGAAATATTACATTATATTACTCTTTTTGACGCAAAAGTATGATTCAGAATATGTATCTAATCTATTTTTATTAGGTTTGTGATGAAAAACCATGTAAGTGTGTTTATTTCTTGACTTAGCAATATACTATTTCTTTTTGTGTTGTTTTGTTCTGGCAACACCTTTTTTACATTTTTGCTGGGAAATTAGTAATGCGACTTTAAGTATTCGTAAGAAATACACCGGATCCGTGCACGATCACGTTGTAATGTCTGGAACTTTTATGAGACATGGCATACTGCGTCGTATACGTGCGCGAAGTTACGCAAGCGGTGTGCTACGTCCCATTAAGTACCAGACATCACAATGCAATGGTACGTCTTCGTGGACATGTCCGGTACGGATCCGGTGTGTTTAGGCCTTAAGCTTTCGTTTCCTAGGATAGCGGTGCCGTCACATAGTGGCCGAAATTTTGCGGACGTAAAAAGACGGCCGTCTTTACGGTGGAGTCATGTGGAAAGAAACAACACCGTACAACATCGTTACTGCCGTTTTTTTTCCAGAAACGTGCCTATCTGAGAAGAAACTGGACGATCTTGATTTGGATTACCGAGGAAAATAATTGTACGGAGGAAGATGATTTATTCCAGATGTTCGTGGTACAAATGCAAAAATGAAATTCAAATGTACTTTGGGATTTTTTGGCAGACACGTTGCCAAAAAATCTGTGACTGTGATGAATAACGAGAAATACAGGAATTATTTTCGCTTTATTAATTTTCCCTTATCGTCGCGGCACCGCTATCCTGAAAAATGGTGGTGAACTGTTCTGTACCGTCATGACGGCCGTAACGAAAACAGCGGCACCGATTTTTAACGTTACGGTGTCTAGTATCGCTCTCTTAGACTCTAGATAAAATCTGTAATAAAAATGTGACATAGCAAGTCCAAAGCTTAGCACGCACTACGATTAAGCGCGAGCGGTTTAGGAATAGCTGAAAACGCAAAACCGTAGGCAAACACGCACTGCGGTTGGCGTTTTGTTTAATATTATATCAGTACCATCTTGGATTTCTGGCGAACAGCGTGTGTTCTAGCTTGTGTTGTCGCCTAGTCGAGGCTGAATAAAAACCGAATGCGGTTAAACACTGTGCGTGCGCCACCATACTACATAATATACCACATACCATATTAATAACTATGGGACACAAAAAAATCGCGAGTTTACGAACCGCGGTCAAAACCTAGCGAGTTACGTTTTTTAAATCAGTCACAGAAAAAGTCACAAATACGTGCGCTTGTATAGGAAACTTATGTGCTACATTTTTGGCGGTTTCAGATCTGCGATTAATGGTGTGCGTTTAATCGCAGTGCGTGCTAAGCCATACAGGTTTATCAACCTTGAAGAATGAGACTCACGCGATTACTGTAATTTTGACTTGTTCCATGAATAAAGTTTTTTCTTTATTATTAAGGCTCCGTTACGCGAAATCATTTGTCTCTGTCTTTTTCTTTACGTGTAAAGAGTATGGAAAATGACCTCACTTTTGCACTTTTTGATGTCTTTTGTTGTTTTTTCATAATTATCTTTAGCACAACTATCTTTCTTGAAAAAAAGTTATTGGAATAACTGCACAGTACGTTAAAGTGTATTTTGGTGTAGAATTCAATACGTTTCCGCTATTATTTACGCCAAAAATATGGCCCGCGACATGCACTTTTGATGATATTCTGATTTTTTTCTACAATCATCTGTTAGGTTTATACACAATTTTATGTTTGTAGCAACTAGAGAAACTCTTTAGCTTTTTTGGTGACTACAAGTTTACGTTTTCTATATAAAAAAATGGCTTTCGCAAACCATGTTTTCCTATTACCGCCCCTTAAGGAGTTTACCTGAATTGCCCCTCTAGCGTGTGTTTCTCCCTCCGCAGCTGCGTGATGTCGAGGTCCTTGCGCGCCAGCTCGTGCGCGTAGTGCAGCATGTGCGGCGGCGCATTACCCTCCTGGAATAACGATGAATAATTTGTATAAATTATATACACGCTGAAATTTTAATCAATGGCAGGATGTCAAAAAATTTATGCCACTTGGTGGCGCTCCTGCTGCTGGAGACCTTTGTACGGGCATTCATCCCGAAATTTCATGTTAATTTTAAATTATATTTAAAAATGGTTGATGGCAATAATAAATTATTATAGACGCTGGACAATAATGTTGTGAAACTCTGTAGTAGCTTAAGTTTTCCTTATTAAGTATTTTTGTACAAGTTATTGTAAAAAAGCGGTGTTGAGTTTCGAAATAAACAAAACAAAATAAATTAATCAAAGGCCGAATTGAAAAAAAAACAAAATGTATTGGAAGAAAAGTGAATATTTACGAAAATTCGCTTTCGACATAAAAAAATTCGTAGCAAACACATAATTATCCTTTAGTTGCAGTAGTTCGGCTGTTAGTCCGGTTAACCGAACTAATGCAACTAAAAAGTTGCATTAGTTCGGTTGATTTAAATCACCGAACTGTTGCAACTATTGTTAATAGTTCGGTTGTTAGTCCGGGTTAACCTAACTAATACAACTTTGTAGTAATAGAAATCATTACTCATGGCACTACAGAGCAAGTGGCACTACTATTTTTTAACCGACTTCAACAAATTTAAAGGACGAGGTTGTTGATTCGGTTGTATGGTTTTTATTTATAAATTTTGATTCATTTTATTTTACAATGTTCAATAACTTTTTTCTTTCCTTTGTAATAATACGTCACCAAAGTATTCATTCTTTTTTAATCTAACAAAAAAAATAATAACATTTCAGTAGTGCTACACTTAATAGTAGCAACAGTTCGATCAGTCGATTGAAATCAACCGAACTAATGCAACTTTTTGGTTGCATTAGTTCGGTTGATTTGAATCACCGGACTAATGCAACTAAAAGGTTTCATTAGTTCGGTTAACCGGACTAACAACCGAACTACTGCAACTAAAGGATAATTATAATATGACAGGTCTACATCTACACTAGCGACAAGTTAGCTGTAGTGCGTCGACTGGTGGACGATTTGTGAATCAGCAAAATTATCCTACCATTGGTTCCCGCAGCTGGATGGTTCCACTCATGATTACAAGCAACTTTTACTATAGGGCCAACTCTGATATCGAATAAAAAAATCAGCTGTTCCATACAAAAGCGCAATACCTACTCGTACTTAATGTATGGAACAGCTGATTCTTTTTTCTCGATATCAGAGTTGGCCCCATAGTAACATGAATAGAACCACCCCGCTGCAGGAACGATGATTAAAATTTTCACGCTGTATAGTGGTAGACGGATAACTAAAAATATCAGTCGATTTTCATACAAACGAGGTAACTTTAAAGCCTTGGTTCTCCGCCAAGGATTGACCTAGCTGTAATCTGATAATGGCCATCCAGCGGCCGCGGCATGGGTTCGTATATCATATCGACCTCGATATGACTAAAATATGTATTAAACAGCATCGAAACATATTTGACAGGACGATAAAGTTTGTCCTTCGATAAATAATTTTATCACGTCGACAGAAACATTCATTCAGTGTGTTTTAAATTCGTTCTTTTGGCGTTGATAAGTTTTAGAAAAGGATCGCACTACACGCGCGCATACTGTACTGCGCGCGTGTCGCGCTCTTTTGTCGACCACCTTTGAGTAGTAGACTATTAATCGACTTCAACCTGTCAAAATGCGCTAATTAAACTGTGCAAGTTGGCGGCTCATTTTGATCATTTGGTGATCATGCACGCAGTGCGCGATAATTATTCGCACTTGACATTTCATCGTGACATAGATAATATCATTTATAGAATGATCCACGCACTGTGTCATAATTTTGTCAGGTTTCATAATATGATAAAAGCTCGATAAACAGTTTATCGATTGTGCCATGCAGCGGGCGCAGGAAGTGAATGGAGGTAATGCAGATCGATAAAGCCTCCTATAAAATTAAACTCAATTCATAACAACTTCTCTGTATTTAATTTTTCCACTATCACATCTGTCACCAAGACAAGTTCTTTTGACAATCTTCGTAGTTCAGTAAAATTACGGGAGCTAGTATGACAAAATTTAAATAATTTGCAATAGCGGTCTTTCTTCTTTTGATCGTTAGATTAAATGGCTAGCTGTCATTTTCTAAATGAATCCAACTAATTTTCACTTATTAATATTTTCTGACCAAAAAATTTATTTGAATAGTTGCTTTAGCAAAATTGCTAATTACATACTTTTTTACTTTTTGCTTGATAAGCAACTATAATTTAATTGTGAATGTAAATTCAACAAAATATGCAACAACAACGCTGTATTTTTTGTATTCGTAAATCGTCGTTATGCTGCCAAAACCGGTTAACTGCAATTTTGGTCAAATATGAGTTAACAATACCAATCGATTCAGTTTTTCAATTCCTTCGTCTGCCAATATCGGTTAAACGCAGAAACCCAATAGTTGCAGAGATACACTGTGCATAATACAGGATAATTGTCAAGTTCCGTACAAAGTCGCCAGACAAAAGCGATTAAATTTGTTTAACGATAGTTTTTTCGATATTACGCTTGCTAAATAATATTAAACTCGTTTAATTGGTTTTCTCATTTTACCCACTAGAGCAGGTTCGCAGATAATTCATTCTCCTATAGTATTTTAAATGCCGTTAGATGGTTTTGGAAAAATATTAACTTATTGAAAACTTTAATAACATACGTCAGCAAAAATTAAATTATTAACTTTAACTCATTTTGTCCCGCGCCCTTAACATGCAAAATGAAATAATGTTTTTGTGAAAAAAATAATTATATGCATTTAATTAATTTCTGGTGAAGTTACTACGGGTTCTATTATATAAATGTCTCTGCAGCCAAAAGCGATTAAATTATGATACCTGTAGTTGCCAGGGACTCGCGCTGGCGCGCGGTGCAGTTAGTTCATTCTGTTCATTCATTCATTTTTCATTACGATGTTTGGCTCAACGAAACACCTCTAAACAAAAAGTCCTAAAAAATCTACAGAGGTGTAATCCTAACAAAATCGTACAGAGCAAGAAATACCATCAGTTTGTGACTCAGTGTTCGAAACGTAGAACATGTAAGTTCATTTATTCAAGATAATATGTGTAGTTCCTTAAGAGGGACTTGTCGCCCTTTATAAAGAACAAAATCATCTCACTTATGTTCCATGCCTTTGGTGTTCTGCCCTCGACGATGACGGAATTGAGAAACTTTTGGAGGACTTTAAGTATCCGCTTGCCGCCCGCTCCCAGAAGTTCTGTGGTGATTCCGTCGTCATCATCGTCACCCGCCGCCTTGTTGTTTTTCAGCTGTTTGAGAGCCATACTAATCTCGTACAGGCTGACCTCTGGGATATCTTCGGTATAGTATCGGGTAAGCTTGGCTCTGGGGTCTTTAACCTTGCTTTGAACTCTCGCGAACACTTTGGAGCCTTAATTCCGCTCAATAGCCTCTTTGATACGATTCGTATTAAATTGGCGAAGGTCGCTCGCTCGTCAAAGACTTAGATATCAGTCTATTGAGCTGCCGATAACGATGAGCATCCGCTGAGCTCTGGAGCCACATTTCATGTCTCTGATCCATGAATAGGAGTGTGTGGTCGGAGAGTTTTTTTAACTTGGAACGGCGGGTCTTAAATAACTTGGACCCTACCTACCGTACGGACGTATCCGACATCGTGTTGTTTAGATCGTCCGACATATTTGCTGTTAAGATTATTAATCCTGTCTGAGCCTGCTACTGACTGACTGGGTGAGTTGTTTTTTTCCAGTATTTTTTAAATTATATTAATAATCTTTATATAAAAATAGCATTGTGAATGCCTAAAATCTAAAAAGTTCAATAATTATATGCTGTTCTCAAGGGCCGGTTTTGGAGTTCGAGTAGAAAGCTTTCGGGGTTTTGAATATGGGCCAGTTATGGTCCAAGCGTGGATTTTATCAGTCCAGATCTTTCCAGCTTTAGGTTGATATTCAATATGCCAAGTACCAATCGGTGATCGCTTTCCGTCTTGACAGCGTTGATGACATCACAGTGACATCATTGAATATTTGATTTTTCGTCGACATGATAAAATCTACCTATCTTATTTCTGACTGTACCGTCTGGTCTGCTCCAGGTCCACTTCCGGCTTTCAAGCTTCCCGAAGAAGGAACTCCTTCTTCATAAAAAGGTTCTCCTTCTCCATAATGTCGGATAGCATCTGGCCTCTGGCATTCCGTTGCCCAACTCCAAATTTCCCCACTCTCAGCTCATCACTGCATTGTTTCCCCAACTTTGCATTCGAATCCCCCATCCCAACGGTGTAGGTAGTGGGTTGTGTAGCTTTGTATGGCCTTGGAGATCCTCATGCATAGCCTCCACTTCGTTATCTTGGTGCGTAGAAGTCGGAGCTTAAACCTGTAATAACATTCAACTAATACCGTTTGGATATTCTGAGTATAAGGTACTACTCGTAAGCTACCCCACTTCCGATGGTAGTCACGTTGTTGACAAGGGACTTGTAGACGATGAACCCGACACCACCTAGTGACTGTTGGTTGGGTCGCTCTCCCGGTAGTATACCAAATTACCGAAATTAAGGATTGTCAAGTCTCTTCCCTCTCTTCGGACTTTGGATTACCCAATGATGTCCCAGTCTAACTTGCTAATAAAACTTCTTCCAATTCAGTCTGCGCGTGTTATAGGTGCAGTTGTCGTGGTTGATGGTAGTCAACCCATACCCGAAGATTTTTAGCACCCCATATCCCGCCGTTACCAAAGCCGCTACCGTAGCTGGAGGCCGATTTTTTTGTGTATCTATCATACATGGGGGGTTTGCCATAATCGCCACGTTTGGCAGGTGGGTTGGCGATCACAGTAGGCCAACGTTTTTGGAGACGCTGCTGTTCGTCTCTTGATGACTGTGCTCTCTTGTCACCTTTTACGACACTCACGGGATGAGAGAGGATAGTGCTATTTTAGGCCGGCACAAACACGGCAATGAGGACTAAATTGTATTTTTTTTTAATTCCATAACTTAATTTAGGTTAAGATGTCTTAACAAAAAAGTACGTTTAGCTCATAGTTTTTCATTCCTTCTTGATTACAAATTGATCTAGCCCATCAATTTTAAATAGAGCCTCAAAATATCTGTAGCACTATCATTCTACTGAGTGGGTTACGTTTCGTTAAATTCGATCGCTTTGTAATTATGTACATTGATCTTTGAAAATCAATAGCAATGTCCAGCAGTAGGTTACAAAGTAGCCTGTGTGTGTGTTAATCCTATGCATTATCTATCTATCTGCCAACTTTCATCTAAATCCGTTCATTGGTTTCAGATATTAATTTTGTAAGAGACCTGTGCCCAGCAGTGGGATACAAAGTAGCCTATGTGTTGATTCTTTGCCTTATCTATCTACTTACAGAATTTCATCCAAATCCGTTCAGTAGCTTCGGAGATTAGCGTGTAAACATAAATGTATAGATGAGTAAAAAAAGAATAAATGAAAAGTCCTCAATTTTTTAGTCAGTAAAAACTAGCTAAAATTATATCAAACTCTTTTTTCTGTTCTTCTAATAACATTAAATAGTCACAAATTTTTCTACATTGTGTATTATGGTAAAATGAATATTTGCTTATAAGCATTATTAAAATTGTTAGACTTGAAGGTTAAAATTTAACAAAAGACTATTTTTGATAATTGGCAGCCAAAAGTGATTAAAAGCACTCCTTTCGAAGATATTTTTTGATTTTTATCCGTTTCTTTAAGGATAATTGAATCAACTAGTATTGTCTTCTACAGAAGGATAAATGATGCATAAGAAAAGAATTAAAAATAATAATGAAAGCTAATATTGAACAAAACAATCTACAGTAAACTTTCAAATTGATTTATCTCAAAATGCATTATTGTGCATTTAGCTAACTTTGGCAGCATGACGACGAAATATTGTTGCATTCGTAAACATACGGCCGGTTTCTGAATTGAGAAATTGAAGTTGAGCACTACTTAAGTACAAATTTTGTATGCGTGAGTAACATTTGAGTAGTGCTCAACTTCAACTTCTCAATTCAGAAACCGGCCGTTAGTGTTTTATAATCACTTCAAAGTGAGATATGCAAAAATACAGCTTATTATTAGCATTAAATGTTTTGCGAATCCGTTATGCTGCTGAACTATCGATATTCAAGATAATCAGGGATTACTAATGTTTGGGCAAAAAACGTTTCCCAAAATATCACATCGCAAACTATTTTACGCAAATTTTCATTTGGCAAAAAAACATTTAGCAAAACAACTTATCGCAAATTATCAGTTAGCAAAACTCTTTTTGGCAAATTATTGTTTAGCAAATAATTACTTGGTCAAAGTTTTATTTTACCAAGTATTATTTAGTCAAATGTATCGTTTGGCAAAACATACTCTTCCCAAAATATTGCATGGCATACGATTTACATATTAATTTGAGTAGCACATAAGATACAAATTGACGATAAAGTACCAATACCTGCTACCTTAGTTTTTAGCTATTTTTAGTTTTTATGCGACATAAAATACAATTTCACATGTCACGGCCAAAATCTCCTAACACAATATTGTACTATTTAATCGATACCAATTTTACCCTAACTTTATAGGGAATAGCTTCTATGTAATTACCTATCTAAAAATAAATATGTTAGAAAACCTGCTATCTAGGTACTCCAAAAAATTACAAAAACATTGCCAAAAAAAAAATTTTTTTTAACTTTATTTACTGGAAATAAAGTTATTTAATAAGCCTTGAATATTAGTTCAGAGGACTAGTCCCTAGCTAATCGTGGGAACAAAATGGTTTCAAATTTTTTTAATAAACCTGGCTGCGGCGATAGAGCTCGCCACTCATCACGCGTAACTTGTTTCTCTCGGGGCGAAAAGCGGGCATCGGAGACCCGTTTTGCTACGCTGAATGTATGTGGAGCGATGGAGGAGAAAATGGATGAGGTGTGTTTGATTATGGAAGAAAAGAAGTTGGATGTTTTATGCGTGAACGAGACGAAAAGAAAGGGCAAAGGAGTCTCAGAACATGGCCCGTTTAAAGTTCTGTGGTCGGGCGTTGCCGAAAATGAGCACGCGAGTATGGGCGTGGGACTCCTGCTGTCGGAAAGGATGATAGAATGCATGACTGAGTATGAGTGTGTTAGTCCCAGACTTCTCTGGGTTAGACTCAAAGTAGGATTACTTCGGATACGCGTCATTGGCGTGTATGCTCCCGATATATCCAAGTCAGCAACCGAAAAGGAGGATTTCTGGAAAAGTGTGGAAGACATCTTGAATGAATGCAAAGATAATGAAAGGATAGTTATGCTTGGAGATTTTAACGGATGGGTAGGTGTGAGAAGAGAGGGATGTGAGGGAGTTTTAGGAATATATGGAGACAAAAGAGTAAATGATAATGGCAGGAGTTTGATTGAGGTATGTTTAGAAAAGAATCTTGTGGTAACGAACACCATGTTTGACCACAAGGAAATTCATATGTACACTTGGCAGAGAGGGGAAAAGAAGAGTATGATCGATTTTGTGATTGTTGATGAAAGACTGAAGGGCAGAGTTGTAGACACCAGGGTCTTTAGGGGTAGTAACATTGGAACAGACCACTTTCTTGTAGTGTCTCGGGTTAGTGGTCTGTTCAAAAGTTGGCGTCATCGTCCCACAGTGTCAACAACGGAGCTGACTAGAGTAAAAGTTGAGAACCTGGATGAAGTGGAAGTGCAAAAGACATATTTGTGCAAATTGAAAGAACGATTGGGAAATGTGGCTGAAGTGAAAGATGGCAAGCTTGAGGAAGTTTGGGAAAAGTTTAAAAAAGGTGTGACTGAAACAGCTGAGGAAATATGTGGAGTGAGTAAAAGGAAGAATGCTCCCCCAATAAACTGGTGGGATAGTGAGGTAAGACAGATAGTGAATGAAAAGAAAAAAGTATGGCAGGATCTGCTGGCCATCAAAGCCAGTAAAAGAGTGAATGCAAGTGTTACAGAAGATGATGTTGATACAGTTGCAAGGGAGTTTAAAAGGATTAAGAAAGTAGTGAAAGAAAAAGTAGACGAAAAAAAGAGAAAGATGAAAGAAAAGTGTGACTTCAAACTCTGTGATAACTTTCGAGACAATATAAAATTGTTTTGGAAACAAGTGAAAACGTCTCGAAGTGGATCACATAAGTCTAAAATGAATGTGATAAGAGATGAAAAAGGTGAGCTAGTGACAGATGAAAAAGGTGTACTACAGGAGTGGATGAAATATTTTGAGAGTTTGTTTGAGGCGGATGGCTCTATGCTAGAAGCCTCGGATAAAAGGGTGGAAGACGAGGAAGAGACAGAAGTGGATGAAAGAGATATATATATGGATGAGATTATTAGTGCAATGAAGAGCATGAAAAAAGGGAAAGCAGCAGGATATGACAGAATTACTGTTGAAATGCTGAGAGGTGGGAAAGAGCTGGTTGCGTCCTGGCTGTGCCTGATCTTTAATAAATGTTGGAACAGTGGCAAAGTGCCGGAAGATTGGCGTAAAGCCGTGGTCGTGCCGCTGTACAAAGGGAAAGGGTCACGGCAGGATGCTAAAAACTACCGCGGGATCAGTCTTCTCAGCATTGTCAGTAAATTGTATGCAAAGGTACTGATTGAAAGAGTGATGCAAAAAACTGATCAGAGTATTTGGGATGTGCAAGCGGGATTCAGAAAGGGAATGGGATGCACGGATCAGGTCTTCTCCTTGAGGTGCTTAACCGAAAAACACCTGGCTAAGCACAAAAAGGTTTACTGTGCCTTTGTGGACCTGGAGAAGGCCTACGATCGAGTTGACAGGAATGAGCTATGGAAGGTGTTGTCCGAATACGGATTGGAGAGCAGACTGATTCATGCACTGAAATCTCTCTATGAGGATTCCCGTGCATGCGTCAGGATTGACGGCGTATACACTGACTGGTTTGGCATCTCTAGGGGTGTCAGACAGGGATGTGTTGCGTCACCATGGCTCTTTAATCTGTTTTTGGACAGTTGTATGAAAGGTCTGAAAGAACGTGACTGTGGGGTTGTGATGAATGGGACTCAAATCAAGTGCCTTCTCTACGCTGACGACCAAGTTATACTTGCGTCTTCTGCGCAAGAGTTGCAGGAAATGATGTCGGTTATGAATGAAGATTTTGTGAGAAAAGGGATGAAAGTGAATGTAACTAAGACTAAAGTGATGGTGTTTGAGAGAGATGAAGAAATGACTGACTGTACGGTAATGTTAGGTGGCGAAAAAGTGGAACAAGTCCGTGAGTTTGTATACTTGGGGAGTTTGTTCACAAGGGACGGAAAGAGTGAGGAAGACATAGAAAGACGAGTGAAGAAAGGAAATTCGGTGAGTGGTGCTATACACTCGGTTATGAGTAGCCAAACCGTTTCTGCAAAGGCGCGAATGGCTATTCATAACGGAGTGCTGGTACCGACACTGATGTATGGAAGTGAATCTTGGGTATGGCAGAAGAAGAATGAAAGCAGAATAAATGCGGTAGAGATGCGATCGTTGAGGAAAATATGTGGAGTAAAACTGAGTGATAGAGTGAGCAATGAGGTGATTCGCAAAAGGTGTGGTCTGAAAGATGATATAGTGACAAGAATTGAGAAAGGAATGCTCCAGTGGTTTGGTCACTTAGAGAGGATGAATGAAAGGCGAATCACGAAAGAGATATACTGTGCGAATGTGGAAGGAACGATTGCACGAGGGCGTCCCAGAAAAACCTACGCGGACCAAATAGAGGTTATTATAAAAAAGGCTGGTGTACGCAGTGACAAAAACCGCAGGGCATGTATGAAAAGATTGATGGATATGAATGAAGCGAAAGAAGTGTGCAAGGATCGTAGCAGGTGGCGATCCATAGTCTCTGCCTACCCCCATGGGAAACAGGCGTGAGTGTATGTATGTATGTATGTTGAATATTACACTATTTCATAATTATTAATACGTGCTATAATCCTCCCAATTTTCTAAAATTTTATTCAGACGTTAATTACTAATGTGTATCGCAACTAATTTAATAAGATTATAAAATACTTACTTATTTGGATAAAAAAAACATATTTTACCATTATCCTGGTACGATTATCAATAATATTTATTTGTCATTTGTTCTCTTTATACTTGAAATTCCTATATACTCCTGTATCAGTAAAAATAGATTATCATTTGGCAAATTTACGCTATAAATAAGTTAAGTGTGTGAAGTGTCAATTTTGCCAAACATTTTTTTGGAATATAATATTTGGCAAAATAAAATGTTTGCTTAATAAACATTTGACCTCATAAAACTTGACAAAGTAAAAATATGCTAAATGATAATTTGACCAAGTGAATAAAATGCGAAATGTAAATTTGCCAAAGATTCATTTGGGAAATGAAACTAGTGCGATACGTTTTTTGGGAAGTGAAATTTGACCAAAAATAATTTGGCCAAACGGCAGAACCCCAGATAATCAGATATTGACATGAACGCGTATGCCAGTATTACTACTGTACACAGCATAAAACTAGACTAAAACTAGAGCTCGGTGGCGCAGTGGTTCAGTGCCTGTCCCAGCGATTGCGGAGGTTAAGCAACGTTCGCAATGGTCGGTCTTGGGATGGGTGACCAAAAATTTATTATCTCGAGCTCCTCCGTGCTTCGGAAGGCACGTCAAGCCGTTGGTTCCGGCTGCATTTGCAGTCGTTAACACCCACTAATCTGAATTGGGCCCGCGTGGTGGGTTATGGCCCATCCTCCTTACCACCCATAAGGAAGGCCTGTGCTCCAGCAGTGGGGATATTAAAAATGGACGACAGCATAAAACTGTGTATGTTCTACAACTTACCGCCAAAACCCCCTCCTTCCAATGCCCATCCTCCACGCTGACCTTCCTCGATCTGTCATTCCTCGCTCGTATGAAGCTGTCAGTCTCGTCCAACAACGCCGCGTACCTGTCCCGTTGCGTCTGGACCTGCTTCTCTAATATTTGTACGCGCGCTTTTAGGTCCGAGGACACTTCCTTGTGATAGTCTTGTTCGTTCTTCAGCTTCTGTAAGGGGAAAATACACTTGTGAGCAGAAAAAAACCGGACAAGTGCGAGTCGGACTCGCGCACGAAGGGTTCCGTACCAAAAACGGCAAAAAAATCACGTTTGTTGTATGGGAGCCCTCCTTAAATATTTATTTTATTCTATTTTTAGTATTTGTTGTTATAGCGGCAACAGAAATACATCATCTGTGAAAATTTCAACTGTCTAGCTATCACGGTTCATGCCTGGAGACAGACAGACAGACAGACGGACAGCGGAGGCTTAGTAATAGGGTCCCGTTTTCACCCTTTGGGTACGGAACCCTAAAAATGGAATCACCGGTCTATTTTCATACAAACGAGGTAACTTTGAAGCTTTGGTTCTCTGCCCAGGTTTAAACAGGGCGTGATGATGGCGATTTAGAGAATGAATGGCGGAGCCCTATAATGCTAAAGAAACCTAACGGAGTAGTTGATGAGTCGTTTAGCTCAGGGTTGAACTTTAAAAAAATAAGCGAAAATCACATCAATAGTATCGAAATTGTAACACTAAAAACTCCATTATGGTCTCTGGTGTAAACGACTCGTCTGATCCGTTAGCTTTCTTTAGTAAAATGGGCCTCCCTCCATTCACCCTTTGAATTGCCATAATCAAATCACACCCCTTTCAATCTCAGACGGAGAACAAAGGCTTCAAATTTACCTTATTATATGAAAATAGGCCTGTGGTTCCATTTTTCTGCTCACGAGTGTATATTGGAACTAGCGGCCGCCCGCGACTTCGTTTGCGTGGACAGTTATTTCTCTATCCCTTGGGAATAACACTTTTTTTCGGGATGAAGGGTATGTCCCTGTGTCCTTCTCTGTAGTGTATGCAAAATTTCATGATGATCGGTTCAATAGTTAAGACGTGAGGGCGTAACAAACAAATAAACTGACTTTCGCGTTTATAATATTAGTAAGGATGAAACCGTTATTGCTTAAAAGAATTTACAGCGTTTTTAATTCAAAGGATATTTAGCTTACTAAAAATAATAACAATACAGCTTCATTGCAATACATTTATAGGCCTGAGGTAATCTCTTAAACTACACATCCGATTTCAAAAAGAATTTGTCTCTAAGGGACATAGGCTATATTTTATTAGGAAAATTCTAATGGAAAGTGCGATTTCAGGCCCAGATTTGAAGGCCCCCAGATTGTACCTATCGGGAAACTCAGACTCGGGCAACGAGTTCCACTCTCTAGCGGTACGGATGATAAAATTTGGAGCAAAACGCTTAGGCGGTGGTCTGCAACAAACGCCGGCAGCGCTGGAAGCCGCGTCCAGCGTCCCAGACAGCGTCCCAGACGCCGGACGCGGCTTTCCAGCGTCACTGCGATGGTCACTCGGAACTGTTTTTAAATTTCGCATACGCTCAATGTAAACGGACGTGAGCGATTAAAATATGGATGACCTGCACTGCTACTCACTTTAGGTACTTACCAAAGTGAAGATAGTCATGACATGTCATTACTTAAATATTAAGTTGATTTTTATCGCATAGTACCTACGAAAGGTAAATAAATTCAAAACCTTAAAACAAAGTACCTAGGTACCTACACAATACAAAAACAAAATAGGTAAGTACCTACTCAAGTGAGTAAAACGGATTCTCACCTGGTTGACGAACAACCAAGCTTATTTCTTCCCAACGTTTGTGTTTCATTCAACACATTGTTTTTATTGCTGGCATCATATTAATATGAAACTTTGTTTCATTTAACTAATTCTATTTGTACTCCGTCTTGTTCCTACCTAGATTTCCTAAATTTCACCATTTCCAGAGTGACCGCGCGACAAAAACACGGCGTCCCGTACGCCAGAATGCTCCAATATGACTGCGTAGGCGGCGTACGGCCTACGGACGCGGCGCACGGCGTGCGTGCGCCGCGTCAGGCGTGCGAGAGAGACCACACTAGTACATTTCCATAGTAAGCATTCGCAGGCCGCGTACAGCGTTACGCCGGACGCGACCTACGGCGTTTGTTGCAGACCACCGCCTAAGTGCGAGTCTTTGGAATATTCACCAAAAAACGGTGGCGCTGATATTCACACAATAATATACAAGAATGCAAAAGTAACAAGCAAGAAAAGCAATTGTTTTACCTCTTCATACAATTTCAAAGTATCCATTTTATCCTGCTTTTCTTCTTCCAACAACAATCTATATGTCTCCACCTTTTCTTTCAATATAGCTACCTCGCTCTTCAGATCTTCTATCTCGCTCTGCGCTTCTTCAACACCGGAAATCCTCACATTCTGAAGTTTATACGCTTCGAATTCTCCTCTTAAGTTTTCTAATTCTTCCTTACATTTTGTATGTATGTTTTCATACCCATCTACTTTGAAAATAGCAGATATATCTATTAGACTGCCTTTTTTGTCATTTTCTGATATCAACTCTTTTTTTAGAATGTGAATTTTGTCTATCAATGTCTGGAGGTATTCGCTGTCTGCTAGTTTTTCGTTATCCGTTTCGCTTTTGGATTGATTTTCAGCTGAAAAAAGGAAATAAATAATTATAATAAAATAAATCACATCAATTATTCAGTCCAAAAGTAAAATCTAGACCATCAGGTTATTTTGTATAAATTTAATTGTATAGTGACCACGTCCTGTTGCCGACGGCGGTCGTACATTCCGACAGTATGAGACAACTAGCTATATTAAAGCGCATTCGCTTAGATAGTGTCGCCCTTTCATCGCGCCGCCTTTGCACGTGCCGCTTCTTGTCAAAGGATGCCGCCGCATAAACAAAGGATACCGCGTGCGGCGTACACCCGCAAGTCAATTTGGATTTTGGCAGTTTACATCGAAGCGCTGCGCCGTAGTGAAAAGTTGTGTTTGTTGACTCTGCTGTCGCGAAATGCGAGAAAACTGCATGAAATGGACCAATTAAAAATAGTTAGGTTGGTAGCGTGACAGGAAGTGAAGTTATGCGAGTAGTGGCAACACTGCTGGAACGGGGTGATAATGGCGCTAAAGTTATCAAGAAGGAAAAACAAAGGAAAAACAGTTTCCGATGGAAGTTGGTAAGATGGTGCCTGGTCTTGGTGAGTGTCTTGAATATCACTTTAATCTGATCTCAAAGGAACGGTGAAAACTTGGTGGAATGGGGTAGCTGGATGGGGCGGCAAAGAGAGGCTACTTGGGGGGACGGGGTCCCTGGAATAAATGACCATGCAAATGATTAACGGCTCGTCCTTATCTCATGGCGTAGGTATCCAACATAATATAGAAGTAGTTAAAACAGTGAATTTCTTTTGCGTAAGTACACACACATACACTATAGAGTTTATAGACCTAGGTACGTACATTGCCCATAAAACCTACTCAGGCTAAAAGGGTTCTTTCGCTAGACATTTTGCGACATGGTGGAGGTGCTGGGATATAATTTTCTTGTTTGTTTTTTCATCTATTTTAAAAGTGATAATTGTTATAACTTGTTATACATAACAAAAGTTCCCTTCGCTTTAAAAGTAGATTCATTGACTTATTTTATCGTCATCGAATTTGAGTGAGTTGCAGTTGCAGATGGTTAGTGTTTACCCCCTGCTGCAATGCAGTCATTCACTGACTTTTATCATTCATTCACTAGTAAGAGTCATTTTAGATAGTAGTCATGCCAGTTTGATTGACTTATTTAACTGTTCTCGAAACTATCAAAATTTGCCAAACCCTTAATACAAGGTAGGTACACATTGTGTAAAAAGGAGTTAAAGTTAACGGTGAATGTATGTAAAGAAAAAATAGCTCACTGTCACAAAAAGAAGCATATGGCTTGAAAAGGTGACGAATCACGAGTGCGAAGCAAAAAGTTATGTCACAAAAGGAAGCATAAGGCTTGAAAAGGTGACAAATCAGGTGTGCTAAATAAAAAATATATCACAAAAAGAAGCACTACGCTTGAAAAGGTGACGAACCAGATATGCTTAACAAAAGGGCATGTTACAAAAGAAGTCTTGTAGGCTTGAAAGGGTGACTAAAAGACGACACAAAGTGTTTTGGTATACCTACTAATAAGGTTTTAACAGTGAACATAAAGAGGGCACGTAGCAAAAAGGGTTTTCTAAATTATGTACTTGAAATACCTAGACAAAAGAAATGAAGAGATCTATTTAGCACAAAAAACAAAGAAATGTTGACATAAAAGGGCACCAAGGTATAGTGATGTATTAAGTTATTATCATAAAAAGGTAAAATATTGCACATTAAAAGTTTTAATTGATGGTTTAGAATGGTGAATATTTTACACAAAAATGAGACCCAAAATAGAAATGGTGAACAAAAGCAAAAGAACTACCCTATTAGTAAAAGAGGGTATTCGGTTTAAATTAATTTCTTCTTCTTTATGGTGATAAAATCAAAGGAATGGTTTAAAAATACCGGCAGGTCCGCACCAACCTAACAAAATTACATGAAATAAAGATGCAGTGACAGTTACGTCGCGATAAAAAGAGTTAATGGCTTTTCCTATAAATAAACAATATAATGAGAGTTCGGTCGGTACTCGGTAATAGCCCTGCACTTATCGTTCATTCATTCACTCAAGGCAGGACGCAGTTTGTCTATTCACCTCTCTATTCCTGTTCTGCAGCTGCCATATATTTACGTTTTATGAAATGAGTGAAAATTTGTGTTGTGATTTGAATTAAAAATGTGTACAGTGCTTGTGTAACTACTGGGGATTATACTGTGTTTCTTACTCCAAAGAACTCGGTAAGTTATTGCAGTTTTTATTGTAATTCTCATGAGATTTGAGGGTGAAATGTTTTTTTCAAAATGCCGGCCGGCGCGTGCTGGCAGCCGGTTTCGACTTTCGAAGCTCGATCTAGTTAGTTCCCAGTGAATTACTGTATTATTGAATCGTGATTCATTCGTTTTACACAGGGCATCAATTAAAAAACCTGCCCGATTCCCGACGGAAAGGGAGGCCTCGAACAGAAACGGTCAATTCTTAGGACTCCCGAGGCACACGGAAGGACTTATCTGAATAATGACGACGCGCAATACGGCAACCACGAGGCGTGAGTACACATTTTAAGCATAAACAAAAGAACCCAGAGACATACTAGTGATAAAGACATAAGTAGGTGTCTACTTATGACTTCTTACGAAGCCCATATCTCTGTAATCTGATCCACAGAGGTTGGGGTATGTGAATGGATAATTATAATTTCTAATAAACACGCACGTCCTCATATTGTGTTATAAGCAAAGGTTTCGATGTTTAAAGCATTCCTATTTTACTCTTTCATAATAATCTTTTAATTTTCAACTCAATTTTATGAAATCAAACAAATTTAAATTTATTTCCGTCAGTTTATTTAGGTTCCTTTTCTGAAAAATAGTAAGTAGGTCAAAATAAAAAACAAAACATGTTGAGACTATTACTGAAATATTCAATATAAAATTTCCAGCGGGATCCGAAAGGGGTTGGAAACGTCGGCTGGAGCTTTTGAAGACAGGTGTCTTAGACGCAGCCGAAAACTACAAAACGGCAACGAGCCAAGATCAAAAGGCTACAGGTTTAAGCAGACTTTCATGTATCATCCAAAGGTTTGTAGAAGAGATAAGATTATACACAGACCGCATGGGCGAGGAAGAAATAGAAGAATACACGCGTATACAATTGGAAACTGAGCTACTCACCTCGACTCCTCTATCGGCTCCACCACTCATTACAAATAACCAAACTAGACTGCCAAAATTACAATTACCTACATTCCGAGGTAACGTTATCAAATGGACTGAATTCCATGACAGATTTCATTCGAGCGTAGACACTAAAAATATCTCCGGTGCAGACAAACTGACTTATCTTCAAGCGTCTCTAGAAGGTGAAGCTTTAGCAACCATTAGGGGCTTGGATATAACAAATGAGAATTATAATATTGCCATGGATCTTTTGAAGCAACGGTATGGGAAACCAGGCACAGTTTTAGATGCCCACTACACAGCATTAATGGGTTTGAAAAGAGCCTGTTCTAAGGGGAAAGACTGTCTGGAGACTTTTAATGAAATAGAAAGGCACTTACGTGTGCTAAACGCCATGGGAGAAGACATTGGCCACAATAATATAAAAACAATTATATTAAGTAAATTTCCAGAAGACTTAATATATGAATTGAAAACAAAAATCAGAACAGATGAAGAGACAGTTCAAAACATCAGAAAAGAATTAGAGCATTTGATTACAGCAAGAACTACTACAACACGAGACCCACCACCAACTGCGACTATCGAATCTCTTCACGTCAGAGATAAGAGTGAGAGAAAGAGGACCTACAGTTCTATGAGAAATTAACACAAAAACCGGAAGGAAGATTTCAATGATACTAAAGGTAACGGCTATCAAAATAATAAAAGAAGAAGAGTTAATCCGTGTATATTCTGCCAGAAGCATGATCATTTTAATGATCAATGTACTAAAGTCACATCAGTAAAAGAGAGAAAGAAACTGCTTAAAGGAAAATGCTACATATGCTTTGGAAACCATATGGCTAAAGAATGTTTCAGAAAGAAGTCTTGTTATCATTGCAAAGGCAACCATAATTCTGCAATTTGTCCTAAGAGGGACTTGACCAACGAACAAAATAAAAAGACTAAGGCGACTACAATGCACACAACATCACAGAACAAACTTAGTCATCCGATAACACTTCTACAAACTGCTGTTGTAAAAATCGAAGGAAGAAAATATAGAGTGTTATTTGACACAGGAAGTCAACGAAGCTACATCACATCCGAAGCGGCTAAACATCTAAACCTTCAAATATTGGAAGATACAATACTTACGGTTTACACATTTGGCTCTGAAAGGGCCCAGGAAATTGAAAGTCCAACCACCGAGATTGTACTGCAAGGCAAAAGAATTAGGCTTAACATAGTACCATTCATAACTGCAAACGTAGAACATTCAAAAATTCCGTTATCAACAGAAGACATGAAAAATCTGGTGCTAGCTGATGATGGTTCTTTGGGCACACATATCGACATGCTAATAGGAAACGACTATTACAATACATTTATGTGCACAGAACGCAAACAGTATGATGATCATTTATACTTACTTAAGTCTGTATTCGGCTGGATTTGGTCCGGAATTCAAAAAGACTTTAAATCTGAAAGAGAACAGCTTTTAGTGGCTACATACATAGGAGGTGAAAAAAAAGGACAAAAAACTGTACAAGAATTCACAGACATGTTCAAAAACCAATATTTATCCTCTTTAAGAGAAAGATCTCTTAAAACGAATAAGGTCTGCACCAAATCCCCCACTCCTAAAGTAGGGGATATAGTCCAAATCAAAGAAAGCTCGCCAAGGGTGAAATGGAAGGTTGGAAAAATTTGTCAATTAATAGAAAGCCGTGATAGTTTGGTCAGAGTTGCTGTCGTTCAGTTGGAAAATGGTGGTACTTTACGTCGTTCCATAACCCATTTATATCCACTTGAAGTGGATGCAGAAGAAAAATACATCACAGAAAATATAAAGCCAACCGAATTAAAAGAGACTGGAGCGCAAGATAACCCAAATAAGGAAGTGAATGAAGATAATGAAAACGGAATACAAAATGAAAAAGGAATACAAGGTAATGAGGTGGACGAGGAGGTTAGAGAGGAAGAGGTGAGGGAGGATGAAGAGATTAGGAAGGAGAATGTCAACATAAATGAAGAGGTAACGGAGCAACAAACAATAACAGACAAAAATAAAGATGAAACAAGTGAAGAAGTTCGTGTAGCAAGAAAGGCATCGAAAGATGCAAGAACGAAAATTGCACAATGGCTCAAACTGTTACTTGTAAATGTAAGAGACAATATTTTTCAATAAATGTGGTCTATTCTAAACTATTTTATCATTTCTCTCTTTTCGGGCGGGGAGTGTCGCGAAATGCGAGAAAACTGCATGAAATGGACCAATTAAAAATAGTTAGGTTGGTAGCGTGACAGGAAGTGAAGTTATGCGAGTAGTGGCAACACTGCTGGAACGGGGTGATAATGGCGCTAAAGTTATCAAGAAGGAAAAACAAAGGAAAAACAGTTTCCGATGGAAGTTGGTAAGATGGTGCCTGGTCTTGGTGAGTGTCTTGAATATCACTTTAATCTGATCTCAAAGGAACGGTGAAAACTTGGTGGAATGGGGTAGCTGGATGGGGCGGCAAAGAGAGGCTACTTGGGGGGACGGGGTCCCTGGAATAAATGACCATGCAAATGATTAACGGCTCGTCCTTATCTCATGGCGTAGGTATCCAACATAATATAGAAGTAGTTAAAACAGTGAATTTCTTTTGCGTAAGTACACACACATACACTATAGAGTTTATAGACCTAGGTACGTACATTGCCCATAAAACCTACTCAGGCTAAAAGGGTTCTTTCGCTAGACATTTTGCGACATCTGCTACGTATACTTAAAAATTTTTTTCATCCTTCGGAGGACAGTGAAGTGCCTCAAGATGAAACTTTAAGTGAACCAACAAAAAAAAGACGGGTGTTTTGTAAAACATATAAACACAAAAAAAGTGTAGATAACGCAATTAAAAAAGAAAATCGATATTTTGGTATGAATTCGGAACGTGATAAAGTTGGATCTATTATTGTAAATACAGGTGATAACGACTCCGACACTTCAAGTGATGAAAAATAGTAGGTAGTCTTATTTTTTTTACTTAATTTTTCATTAAAATTCTCTTTCCACCTCGCTTGTGTGTATTATTTGTATTCGTATTTTTTTTCAATAAACACAAGTAGGGACTGACACCGTAATCTTTAAAAAAACACGACGCCCGCCCCCCCTCCCCCCGCCCGCACACTATGGTACAACTTAAATAATTATCGACACCGATAACGATATTGTTTACCGTTATCAGTAACATTACCAAAAACTTGCCGGTATGCCTGTCTCTGAACACATTTGCTTGCAGTACCGACACTATGTAAACGAACGAGCTTTACCTAAATCTAATAATACACCGCTGTCTGTCAGTGGTGATCGTGTCTGTGAGAGAACTGTTAAGCTATTGGCGAGATGCAATGTAGGTAAAAGTTTTTAAAATAAGTGGATTCAGTTTCAAAAGGTTTTTTGTGCCAATAGCACAACCCGGGCACTCCATACAAGCGTCGCGTTTCAACTCCTATTACACAGACGCTACACAGACGCAACTGTGTGCGTGCTATTGACTGAGCCTACGGACTGGCCTATGGATGGGCGGTGGGGTGAGGTAATTGATTGTGGGGCGGAGCGGAGAGTTTCCTTTCTGTACGGTAGTACTTATATCTATTCTGTGCCCATAGTGTCGCTGTGTGGTGACCAGATCCCATAAAACTCACTATGCTTACCATAGTCAGTTGGCAGCGATCTTGTCCATGAGGCTGCCATTGAGCTGGTCGCGTAACTGCTGTATAGTGGCCAGGTCCTGTTGCCGGCGCCGGTCGTACATTCCCACAGTATGAGACAACTAGCTACATTACCTAAATCTAATACTACACCGCTGTCTGTCAGTGGTGATCGTGTCTGTGAGGGAATTGTTGAGCTATTGAGGAGATGAAATGTAAGTGAAAGTTTCTAAAATAAGTGGATTTGGTTTCAAAAGGTTTTTTGTGCCTATAGTGTCGCTGTGTGGTGACCAGATCCCATAAAACTCCATATCCTTACCATAGTCAGTGTTGGCAGCGATCTTGTCCATGAGGCTGCCATTGAGCTGGTCGCGTAACTGCTGTATAGTGGCCACGTCCTGTTGCCGGCGCCGGTCGTACATCCCGACAGTGTGAGACAGCTCGGCTAATCTCTCTTCTAGCGCGCTTACTCGCTCCTCTTGCCTAGCGCAGATTTTACGCGCTGATTCTTCTGCGCGTTTCGCTTTTATTTGCTCCTAAGGTGAATAAAATATTATAATTTTTTATCTCTCTAATTATAAATAACATTTCAATTTCTGCCCGGCCGAGAATCGAACCCGGGACCTCTTGTACGGTGGACCGGCATGTTGACCACTGCACCACTCAGGTCATCAAAATTACAAGTTGTTACAACAACTGAGATGCGAAAAAATATAGAAAAGAACGTTGTTTTAGTGTATCAGTAAATCCGGCACTTGACACCTGGCTCTACATCATGCATATAATTTGTAAGGAGGCTCATTATATTTTAGGCAGTTGAGACTTTCATAACAGTCCACGCAAAATAATTGGGGAATTAGTGGCAGAAGGTCAAAATTTGTCATTAGATGAATTCACTTGGCACATATGTACCTTAGGTAAAACTGAGCTGATTCAGCCCGGTAGCCATCAGCCCCCCCTTGGCAGGTAGGGGGGGGTGGCATTTAAAGTTTCACACCGCCGCACTTCAGAAAAAAAGTCATATCTCCTTCAATATACCTGCCACCTCAAGTGTGATATCATTTTATGATGAATCAAGGATGAGGAATTCATTTTTAAAACTTTAAATGTACAATGTCATAGAAAAAAGGTAAAATATTGACGATAGTTTAAAAATAAGTTTGCTATTTTTTTATTCAACAGTCAGTATCTATTAAAAATAATCATTTTGTGCAATGAAAGAAAATATTATCTTAAAGTACATTTATTCAGCTTTTTAAAAATATATACTTTATATATAGTTATCTTTGAATGTCTATCTGAAAAAAAATCGAACATGGTATGCGACGCTGTTTCCAAACATCCGCGATTGAAAGTTAAGTTGGTTTTTTCATACAAAATGTATAGAGTACAAACTTAACTTTGCGTTCGGCTGCCGCTTATGGTCTTACGATCTTATAGTCTCTTTTAACTATTTTATGTTTTGATGCATATTTAGTTCTTTTTGTAGCAGGCATGAGGAATTTATTTTTGGGACATTTAATGTATAGTTTTAAGGGGCGCTTACGCCGCGGGCGCGAGAGAAAATTAGGTATCGAAGCGCTACCCACACAGCGATCGACGCACTTGCGCGGTTCACGCACACATCTACGCTTTAACAGTGGTCCGCTTGCGCTCAAATTTCAATCTAACCAAACCCTGAACATCGTATCTGTAGTACCTAAATTACTTAAAATCTTGTTGTATGGTCTGTGCTTAAAATGCATAATATATTTTTATGGTGATTGAATGAATCTTATTTTTTTCACACATAAAATAGGATTATTCATGATCGTGAACAATCGAAATATTTAGTTCAGTCAAGGATACAATAAAACAATAAGTAAATTATATTCATGCCTGTATAATTACATAATACACAATGCGACTCTATAGGTAGATAAATTTTTACAATTATGTTTTTTTTGCAGCATACAAATTAATAAAGATGAAGATGAATTAATTTCTTCTCAAATAAGAACACATTAAAATATGTATGATACAAACCTATCGGTAAAGAAATGTTTTAAGATATAGGTACCTACATGTTGTTTAAACAAAATATGAGATTGACTACAATAAAAAAAATAAGAAAACAAATTGACATTATTGTGTATTAATTCGATTTCGACCTAATAGTCCAAACAATAAAGTAGTTGTAGAGTGCGTGAGCGGGAACACGTAGTGTACCAGTATTGTTGCTTGGTCTGTGGCGCAGGGCTTGGAAACTGGTAATTTTTTTAAACCGGTTTGACGAAATTATAGATGTTTTTGAAAAAAGTTCTGTTCCTCTAACCGATTTTAAACCGGTTTGGAAAAATATGGGTATTTCTCATTAACCGGTTTTATTTTTCGGCCAGGACAACGAAATTAAGTTAGTGAAATCTGCGCCGTGGTCTCGAACCTACCGATTTTTGGTATTTCTACCGAGCCACTCCTATCGTAATACCAAAATGTAAGGGTCAATTCAAGCTGGGCGTGAAGTGAAACGAAGCGCGCGCATTGGTACTATTTTGACAAAAAAACGGCAAGGCAATGTTAAAAATACCTATTAAAAATTCCAAGATGGCGGCCAACTTTTTTGTTTTTGGGCCGATATCGATGAAACTCGGTTTTTGGTACTGTTTCGAAAATAAAACAGCAACGCAAGAATAAATATTGAAAAAAAATCCAAGATGGCGGCCAACTTTTTTGTTTTTGGGCCGATTTCGATGAAACTCGGTTTTTGGTACTATTTCGAAAATAAAACAGCAACGCAAGAATAAAAATTAAAAACAAATCCAAGATGGCGGCCAACTTTTTTGTTTTTGGGCCGATTTCGGTTAAACTCGGTTTATGGTACTAATTCGAAAATAAAAAAGCAACGCAAGAATAAAAATTGAAAAAAATCCAAGATGGCGGCCAACTTTTTTGTTCTTGGGCCGATTTCGATGAAACTCGGTTTTTGGTACTATTTCGAAAATAAAACTGCAAAGCAAGAATAAAAATTGAAAAAAATCAAAGATGGCGGCCAACTTTTTTGTTTTTGGGTCGATTTCGATGAAACTCGGTTTTTGTTACTATTTCGAAAATAAAACAGCAACGCAAGAATAAAAATTGAAAAAAATCCAACATGGCGGCCAACTTTTTTGTTCTTTGGCCGATTTCGATGAAACTCGGTTTTCGGTACTACTTCGAAAATAAAACAGCAACGCAAGAATAAAAATTAAAAACAAATCCAAGATGGCGGCCAACTTTTTTGTTTTTGGGCCGATTTCGGTTAAACTCGGTTTATGGTACTAATTCGAAAATAAAAAAGCAACGCAAGAATAAAAATTGAAAAAAATCCAAGATGGCGGCCAACTTTTTTGTTCTTGGGCCGATTTCGATGAAACTCGGTTTTTGGTACTATTTCGAAAATAAAACAGCAACGCAAGAATAAAAATTGAAAAAAATCCAAGATGGTGGTCAACTTTTTGTTCTTGGGCCGATTTCGATGAAACTCGGTTTTTGGTACTATTTCGAAAATAAAACAGCAACGCAAGAATAAAAATTGAAAAAAAATCCAAGATGGCGGCCAACTTTTTTGGTTTTGGGCCGATTTCGATGAAACTCGGTTTTTGGTACTATTTCGAAAATAAAACAGCAACGCAAGAATAAAAATTGAAAAAAAATCCAAGATGGCGGCCAACTTTTTTGTTTTTGGGCCGATTTAGATGAAACTCGGTTTTCGGTACTATTTCGAAAATAAAACAGCAACGCAAGAATAAAAATTGAAAAAAATCCAAGATGGCGGCCAACTTTTTTGTTTTTGGGCCGATTTTGATGAAACTCGGTTTTTGGTACTATTTCGAAAATAAAACAGCAACGCAAGAATAAAAATTGAAAAAATCCAAGATGGCACCCAACTTTTTTGTTCTTGGACCGATTTCGATGAAACTCGGTTTTTGGTACTATTTCGACAAGAAAATAGCAACGGAATAATAAATTTATATAAAATCCAAGATGGCGGCCAACTTTTTTGTTTTTGGGCCGATTTCAATGAAACTCGGTTTTTACTACTATTTCGACAAGAAAGCAACGCAAAAAGTAATAAAAATATAAAAAATCCACGATGGCGGCCAACATTTCTGTTTTTGGGCTGATTTCAATGAAACTCAGATTTTGGTACAGTCAGCACCAAATTGATATAAGCGTCTAGAGTACTCAAAATGATCTGCGCAGTTAAAATCATCATATTGTTGTAAGCACAAAAGCTATCCCATATAGCCATTTCTGGTCGCAGATTTTCAATAGTTGTAACAAGTCGCAGCAGTTTCGTAACTGTTACGACATATTGCGACTATTTGCGACTGTGTGTGGGATTTGTTTAAAGGTGTTGTAACTGTTCAGTAACCACTTAGTAACAATGTGACTTATAATATTTTTAGAAACCCCGTGTTGTGATTGTGTCGACATTGTTACAGAACATTTTGTGTCCACACATTGTAGAAACTTCGCGTTTAGTTTGTAACTTGTGTGTAAATTTTGGAACAAGGTGTTGTAACAGGGTGGTAACGTGCGTCGTAAAGTTACGTAAATGTTCCGGAACATTTTGAGACCAACTTATAGAAATTATCATCACTGAATCCAGTCATTCTCAAATATATCGACACAGATTTGCTGACTCATAGAGAAAGTTGTTTGAAAAATTATTCAAATTTTGAATACAGTTTTTCTAACTTGATTTCTTCTGCCGGAAAACTTATACCAGTAACTTTCACTACGCATTTTAGTTTATTTCAGCTTGCTCCTGGTATACATTCCTTTTTAATTTTAATACTTCTGGGTCACTGATAGCTTCAGGCCAATTAACTACCTTAAACCCATTGAACTGGGACTATAGATATAAATTGTCCTTCTTTTTCTCCTAAGTAGTCAAAACGATGCTAAATGGCATATTGTCTGATTTCGAAATAACTTTGAGAAACACTGATAGCAAGAAACCATTTTGAAAATCTAGTATCTTTGCGACTACTTTACAAAACTATACGTAACAGTGTCGCAACAGTGTCGTAACTTTGTGACCAGTAGTGTAATTTTTTTTAACCTAATTATATAAAATTTTCTGATATTATTTAACTATTTTATGGTTTATTTTTGCAAAAATAACGTCTTTTCAGTATTACATTCGTTATTCTATCAAAAAAGAAGCTCTTATACTTACATTATTTAAAATTATTTCATTAAAACAATGATAACATTTTGCTGGAATATGGTTAAATTACGGTAATAAGGTGGCGCGTTGTTGAATTTAAGTCTATTCTACGATATTACACGATAAATTTCTTTTCCCATTAAGATTTGTACATGTAATCCATAATAAATCACTTAAAACTAAAATTGTTCTTATGCAATGGATGTCATCTATAATGGCGTTCATAATTTTTAATTTAAGACTTCATTAATATGTCAATGTCGAACGACTTTGAAAAATAATTGAATGATGAGTGAGTATTGATTGAATGATCCGTGCGATAACCGGTTGCAATCTGGTATCTATGTTACTACACGGCGACGTAACTGAGAAACCAAATGTTACTGTGTCGACTCTTCCCCATTTTCAGTCGTCGTTACGTAACAAAGACGGAACGGCGACAAGTTCTGGACTCAGTGTCAACACAAAGGTGTCCTAACGGTTACGACTCTGCGACTAAAAATGGTGATATGGGATTTAGAATATTTTACTTCTCATTATTTCATATTTATTTGAGCAGTCTAAGTGTTCAAAATATTAAACAAAGCTGTCAAAACTATCCGTCAAAAATTTAATAATGCATATGCACAGATAACTTTGACAGCTTTGTTTGCTAAGATAATTTTGAACACTCTGACTTCTCATATGAATATAAAATAATGAGTAGTAAGATATTTTGAACACCTTGTGTGCTTACAACAATATGATGATTCTAACTGCGTAGATCAAATAGATTTTTTGTTTTCAGATAATTTTTACTACTCTAGACGCTCATATCAATTTGACGCCTACTGTACTTTAATACTACCCAAGCTTAATTTCTCCCATAAAGGACAAGAATAACGCAATGTAAACAAAGACAAAAGGTCAAGATGACTGCGAACTAAGTTGACTTTGATTTTGGGTTGATTTTGATGTAACTCGGTTGTAAAAAAAGAAAAACAATTGAAGAATTTGGCCGCATCCTGAAACTTTAAGTTTTCCGAGTTTTCTTGTCAAAATAGTAACTAAAACCAAGTTTCATCAATATCAGCTAAATACATACATATCGAATAAAAACAAAGAAGTTAGCTGCCATCTTGGATTTTTTTATTATTGCGTTGCTGTTTTCTTGTCGAAATAGTACCAAAATCCGAGTTTCATCGAAATCGGCCCAAGAACAAAAAAGTTGGCCGCCATCTTGGATTTTTTATATTTTTATTATTGCGTTGCTGTTTTATTTTCGAATTAGTACCATAAACCGAGTTTAACCGAAATCGGCCCAAAACCAAAAAAGTTGGCCGCCATTTTGGATTTTTTCAATTTTTATTCTTGCGTTGCTGTTTCATTTTCGAAATAGTACCAAAAACCGAGTTTCATCGAAATCGGCCCAAAACCAAAAAAGTTGGCCGCCATCTTGAATTTTTTTCAATTTTTATTCTTGAGTTGCTGTTTTATTTTCGAAATAGTACCAAAAACCGAGTTTCATCAAAATCGCCCCAAAAGCAAAAAAGTTGGCCGCCATCTTGGATTTTTTTCAATTTTTATTCTTGCGTTGCTGTTTTATTTTCAAAATAGTACCAAAACCCGAGTTTCATCGAAATCGGCCCAAGAACAAAAAAGTTGGCCGCCATCTTTTATTTTTTCAATTTTTATTCTTGCGTTGCTGTTTTATTTTCGAAATAGTACCAAAAACCAAGTTTCATCGAAATCGGCCCAAAACCAAAAAAGTTGGCCGCCATCTTGTATTTTTTTTTAATTTTTATTCTTGCGTTGCTGTTTTATTTTCGAAATAGTACCAAAAACCGAGTTTCATCGAAATCGGCCAAATAACAAAAAAGTTGGCCGCCATGTTGGATTTTTTTCAATTTTTATTCTTGCGTTGCTGTTTTATTTTCGAATTAGTACCATAAACCGAGTTTAACTGAAATCGGCCCAAAAACAAAAAAATTGGCCGCCATCTTGGATTTTTTATATTTTTATTATTGCGTTGCTGTTTTATTTTCGAAATAGTACCAAAAACCGAGTTTCATCGAAATCGGCCAAATAAAAAAAAGTTGGCCGCCATCTTGGATTTTTTTTAATTTTTATTCTTGCGTTGATGTTTTATTTTCGAAATAGTACCAAAAACCGAGTTTTATCAAAATCGGCCCAAAAACAAAAAAGTTGGCCGCCATCTTGGATTTTTTTCAATTTTTATTCTTGCGTTGCTGTTTTATTTTCAAAATAGTACCAAAAACCGAGTTTCATCGAAATCGGCCCAAGAACAAAAAAGTTGGCCGCCATCTTGTATTTTTTCAATTTTTATTCTTGCGTTGCTGTTTTATTTTCGAATTAGTACCATAACCGAGTTTAACTGAAATCGGCCCAAAAACAAAAAAGTTGGCCGCCATCTTGGATTTTTTATATTTTTATTATTGCGTTGCTGTTTTATTTTCGAAATAGTACCAAAAACCAAGTTTCATCGAAATCGGCCCAAGAACAAAAAAGTTGGGCGCCATCTTGGATTTATTTCAATTTTTATTCTTGCGTTTAAAAGGAATTAAAATAAAACGTCATGAGCAATTAAAAGTTCTAGTTTTAATTGTATCTCTGTATAATTATTTTTGGTATTTAACAAGAATTCCAAGCATACAATTACTCGATATCATGGGAAAGTACTACTATTACCAGTTTCAACAGTATTCAATACAATAATACACTAATACCTGACCTTAAGCAGTGGTATCTCTCCAGCAGGAATAGCGTATCGCGACAAATTCATCAAAGTCATCTGGTATTACGACTTTATTTGACAACTTTATTGAAAACACTTATTTCACCGTTCAACCTTTCACTGTGACGACTTGAGCACGACTGAGCGCGTCTCCACCCCGTCACCGCATATTTAAACGTTATGCGTGGCGTGGTAGGGGCGAGCGTGGCGTGGTAGGGGCGACTGCAGTCACCCGATTACTACAACTACCGTTTAAGTACTTTTAATGGAATAAACACACAAATTTAGTTGTACTACATGGTTCATCGCGAATAATAATTAAAGTAATTTATACAGTAACCTTACAGTCGGCCATCCTGCTAGAGCGAGTCCCATCGCGTAAAACAATATCTTTTATAACTCTGAGTACATCCATTCAATTAGTCATAAAATATTATTAAATAAAAACATCATTTTATTTAGAACAAAAATAGCAGCCTTCCAACAAAATATTTCGCATTTTTGCGAAAGTCATAATTATTATTTAATTACATTACAAATATTTATTGCATGACACAAAACGTAATTACGTTTTTATTTATACATAAGTAGGTATTCAGAAAACATCCCGTTAGAGAAAGGGTATGTATATAAAGTGACATTTATTTGTCTACAATTAACGTAATTAGATTACTTAACTTAATTTAATTAACATTAAAATTTTACAATTCAATTCAACTCTGTTTACATCAATAAAAATATAGTCGTATGGCATTTTATCCGAGCACGTTATAAACACGAGCAATAGCTTGTTTAACGATAGATTATCAACATCAAAATTCATTAATATAATTACAAGATACTTTAGAAATTAAAAATGGATGTATACCTTAAATAAATTGCTAAGGGGTTAATATTTCATTGCACCGAAGTATAAAGATTGCAAACTTAGAAATATTTTTTTTTATCATTAGCTATTGCAACTTATTTTATTTACTTAAGTCTTAGAATCATTAGTTACGTGTAAGCATTTCAATATTTGTCTCCAATACAAACTTAGTTTAGAAAAATACCTACTAACAACAATCAACAAAAAGTCATCAAAACGCTATAAAAGGCTCATCATTAAAATAGAAAATTGAAGTCGTTTCTGTAAATATGTATATATATATTACTAAATACTAAATTGAATGTTATATCTTTCTCATACCATTTGTAATGCTTAAAATACTTTTATAATTTTTATACCATATTAATTAAAAAAAATCACGCGCGGCGGCGCTATGGCTATGGGCAGCATTAATTGCATGGATTAGACGTTTCAATAAAAATTTGCCCTGAGATAACTTTGGGGTGCACCCAGTGCTTCAATTAGTGTAACACAGTGACAGAAAAAGCATATTTCAGTGACACATGTCATAAACTATTATGATATCCAATAATTTAATCATCAATTTGCAAAAAGTTTTCTTTCTTTTAAGTAGTTATTGTACCTTCATAACACTTGTACTATTATGTATTTCGTGACACAACTCAGTAAGAGTAAAATTTGTTACTTCTTGAACTAATAAAAAATAGCATTCTACATTACAGCAAGGTAAAAAAACTTTTTATTTTATTTACAAAGTATTCTGAAGGTCTTTTAAATTAGTAATGGTTTTAAATTTACCCTTACTAATTTAACCAGGTTAACCTTTTGTTTAGTTATATACATTAGCATACTTCCCTATATAATGGATATGTAAATGTAATATGTACAAAAGAGGAGTTTAGATATCGTAGAACTGACTCCACTATACACACAGTACGTTATGTGGAGGTACCTTCCTCGAATATAACTGCACATTTAAAAAACTCGATCAGAATAAACACTAAGTAATAAATGATTTTAGTAATCAGTATTTTGGTAATCTTACTTCCCATAGCGGGCACACAGAGTCCAAATACAAATCATATTATGTATTATCAATCCATGTACAAAAGTAATTAGCTATAATCCCACACAAGCACCACCCTTACTATCTATCTGGTTTAAGTTTTTTTTCCAGTACCTACGGTGCCCAATATAATGTGTTCTAAAAGCAGATTGAATTGTCCTACTAAGTAAGTAGTTACTTCATTCTATCGCGACCCTCAGTCATGAGGAACAAGAAAAATCATGAAAAAAGGATTTTTTTTCTTATAATTATTATTTCATTTTAATGAGGAGCACTGTCATCACCAGGACCGTGCGTTAGTCTACAGAATTACTTAATTGTTTTGTGAAAAGTTTCACCTAGTTTATGGATCGCCTTGAATTTCTCAAATAGAAAAGGCAGGGTAAATTACCCAATTATTGGTATTTAGAGTAATAAACCGAAACAATAAATTTTTCCTATTGATTTTAGTAGCTCTATTTGAAATAAATATAGTGGGTGTTACACGCAACGCAATACACAATACGGATTCTCTCTTTTTTTTGTATTTTGTATGTATGTCGTTTTAAGCTATTACCACCACACATACACCATCATATTATGTATAAATAAATAGACTTATAGTCCATTCATTGGTACCCTTCAACCTATTATTGGCATGTACCGATCAAATTACTGGTACACCTTACGCCAATAATAATTTAATAGGCAACAGTTAATAAAATTATAGGTATTATTCTCAGTACCTTTATTAAAATATTGGCATGCTTTCACCAAGTACTGGTACAACTTAGAAGTTTTATTTTCGACTATTGGAACAGGGCCAATTTTTTGAAGCCTTATAGAATACTTCATTATTATTTATGAATTATTTAATTTCAAATTTGTCCTGAATACTAACATAGGATTTAAGTTAATTGTTACTAACAAAATGGATTGTAATATCTGAATTATGAAATAAATTATTATTATTATTTCCATTATTTGATTAAAAAAATACATTAAATGATCATTGAAAATAAGGTTCTAATTTCTCATTAAATATTAAGATAGTATGCCAAAACATTATAATTGAGTTTTTTCCATAATTAGGTAACACAGTTTATCGAATAATATTCTTGTTTTTTATATTAAGTTTAGAGTGCCAACAAATATAAGGGTGTAATAACAGGTCTGTAAGGGAAAGGGACTGTAAACTAGGTGATAGCAAAACAAGGCGACTGTTCGGCAAGGATACGAGTATATTTCGAAAGCACACAATTTTCTCTTTTGACAAGAAGTAGTAACAAAAGAAAAACAGAAAATAGACAAGATAGAGATAGAAATATAAAGGCTATAGAAACTACTTGAACCTTCAATCCACCACAAGGTCAAGTCACCCCTACATGATTGACGTGAGAAAATTATGTTAAAATTGTAATAATGCGGTATCGGAGATAAAATGCAATGAATAGAAAAATAATTATTTTGTCTAGAAATTGTATCATTGATTACGAAATTTCATTTCATTTTTTTCATTTTAAAATTCTTTATTTCATATTATAAACAATATTGTAACAAGTACTAAGATAATACATGTACATTGATTAATTTAAAGATACTTCATTAGGCTTAACTTACCACCTACGAATGCTTTAGAAATATGTTATTCCACTTTAGTTTTATTATCTTGAAATATTAACACACAGTATTTAAATGGCACTATTCGCAGACAAAAAAAAATTATACAAAACATTTTTAAGTGATTTGTTTATTGCATATCAGATTACGAAATAAAAAGCACAATAGTTTTGTTTTTCAATAACATTATTCAATAATATTATTGTTTTTCAATAACATTTGTAGGAATGTGAAGGAAGAATTAGAATTAATATTAAGTATAGTAAAATTACTGTTGCATTATTGTGTATTATGAATATAGCTTTATCTTAAGATTTATATGTAATTATTTCTTTTATTTATTGTTTGTTCAATCTTTTTTTCTTATCAAATTGGATCAATAATTGTTATCTGAAATAAATGAATTTTATTATTTTCTTTTACTACCGGTAAACTTCAGTAGAGTAGGTCATTGCTCACCATGGCCATTTAAAAATATATAACGCTCAATACACCATTATAAATGGCATCACATTCTATGTCTTACTAATTACTCATTAAATGACTTGGCAACAGATGCATGAGCTGATCATAGTGTAGTAAAATTAATAAGAATAATATTTGAAATTGAATTACTAGTTTATTAAAAGAACGGTAGGTATAGCCATAATTGGCAATAATACATGGCTGGACTCATTGGACTCAATTAGTTGCATTGCAGTAAATATATTTAAAGAGGATTTACATTCAGCATACTTAATTATTTGCTCTTTATTGTACTCACAAAAGAGTTGCAGAGGAGTTATTAATTAAATCATTGTAAGGAGAACTAGATTTATCTTTCAGATAGCTTTCTTGTAGGTTCCAGCAAACCCAGGACATGTTAGGGATTTTTCAATTAAGTATGGATAAGTTATGTACTGCAAATATCTAGAGTACTTATGTTTATATTGGTTTTAGTGTGCGTTCGTCGCATCTATATCTATCATTTTAACTTAGAAAAATAATATAAACAAAACAGTAAAATAATACTTATAACGATGATAAAACATTCTGATGATTTAGATTTAATAGAAATGATTATAATAATTATAATCTAGAAAACTTGTTAAAAATTACCTTACGAATGTTCGCAATAATTTTACTTGCTTGTCAAACAATATGGCTAAGAACAGTTATTAAAAAATAAATTTAAGTGGAACAAAATTAAGAGAACTTGCATGAGTTGCATGTTCAAAAACCAAATACATAAACAGTTTTTTTTCACGCTACATACTTAATGTAGCGTATAGTAGCGTGTAGTATTTAGACTATGTACATCTAACATAGCAAAACGTTTAAATAATATAAACAGGTCGGTTATTAATTAAGATAAAGATTGCTATCAGATTCAAGCCTCGTACGTACTAAAGTCAACCCTACTCTAGATGATTTTATTACTTAGTTAGGTATTAACTTCTTACAACAGACAATTATAATTGCATTCACTTGTTAATACTCTGATAAATTTTGAATAATAAGATATTGAGAAGCAAGCTTCATGTCCAAGAAAAGTTATAGTCTACCTAAGACTTTCTTTATCCTCGAATTATTTATATTATTCTCTTTAATAAGCATTTGCGTAAATTATACACACTTTTTCTTTATTTAATAATCAATAAAACTAACTTAAATTAATGTTATCAACTCAATCTATTGCAATTCTTTTCAAATAAGTATATTCATCGATGAAGTCTGTCTCAAGCCTAAGTTATGACTCTTGATATCGTATAAACCAGCACGAATGCTTGCGACTGTAGCTGACTTTCAAGCGCCCGCTTCCTTACTCAAGATATTGCCGTCTGAATATTTTACTAGTTGTTACTACGGACGCCTTACGCTCTCACAGCTGCGTCTTAAATTGTACAATTTTGAACAAAGATTACACAGTATTACTAAATCTATCGATCCCAAAATGTATGAATAATATAAATATGATAACCAATAATAGACCTATAGTCTCGGAACATAATATAAAAAACGTAGCTAGCTTTCTAGTTATTCTTAATAACAGTTTTTTTTAATAAGAAATAGTTTATTTGTTATTAATTAAAAATGTGATAATGCCAATAATTTCGATAATTCTTACTAGGAAAATTCCTTCTAGCGTTGTACGGCCTCTCAAGGATGATGCCTTACGTTCTCACAGCTGTATCTTAAAATATATAAACAGCTTATATACGACACATCGAGCGCTTGCGGCTTTGCCCGACTATGTCAGGCTCCCTTCCGCTCCCTCACTCGTGTCGCGAAATATTACGATTCGAAATTGCGTTTGACGCTTTACGCCCTCATAGCTGCGTCTTAATTATATAAACAGAGAATGTAAATAAGACATACCGAGCGCTTGCGGCTTTGCCCGACTATGTCAGGCTCCCTTCCGCTCCCTCACTCGAGTCACTATTACAATTTGAAATTTCGTGTAACCACGCAGTGGACGCTCAACAGCATCAGTTGGAGTCAAAATTGTTGCTATGAGTCTTGCACTCAACTTCCAATTTGCGATATGCATTTTTCATTGCTGAAACTTGCACAAAATTTTATGTAATTAATCACTATTAGTCACCCAATAAATTTAGAATGGTCTTATCATATTTAATTAATTGGGCAACTGAATTGTTAAATATGATTGTAGGTACAGAATCCGTAATCTATGCTCAATATGTTACGTGACACGTGATCTTATTTGTATTCAATGTAAAAAGACAGCAGGGATGGGAAAATGCTAAATTGATCTTAAAAGAACAGTTATTTTCCAACTTTAACTGTAATATTGGTAATATTAGTATTATATCAGTATCAACAAAACGTTTCATGAAAACAAAACCTGTATTAGAGAAAACTATCTTAGAGAGAGAGAGTGAAAAAAAAAATGCTACGTAATCCGCCTCTGAGCACTAGAATGAATAGTTATAGATGATTAGCACAAAAACAAAAAAACTTAAGGGTTTTAATGATTTCTATAAATAATTTCTCCCTCTAGTTATCATCATAGTATGCTAACGTGGAATTCTCCATTTTATTTATTTTGTGCGGGCAGGATAAGCGAGAATTCTAAGGAAATCTCGTTTATCTCACTTCTGAAGTTAAAAGGAATTAAAATAAAACGTCATGAGCAATTAAAAGTTCTAGTTTTAATTGTATCTCTGTATAATTATTTTTGGTATTTAACAAGAATTCCAAGCATACAATTACTCGATATCATGGGAAAGTACTACTATTACCAGTTTAAACAGTATTCAATACAATAATACACTAATACCTGACCTTAAGCAGTGGTATCTCTCCAGCAGGAATAGCGTATCGCGACAAATTCATCAAAGTCATCTGGTATTACGACTTTATTTGACAACTTTATTGAAAACACTTATTTCACCGTTCAACCTTTCACTGTGACGACTTGAGCACGACTGAGCGCGTCTCCACCCCGTCACCGCATATTTAAACGTTATGCGTGGCGTGGTAGGGGCGAGCGTGGCGTGGTAGGGGCGACTGCAGTCACCCGATTACTACAACTACCGTTTAAGTACTTTTAATGGAATAAACACACAAATTTAGTTGTACTACATGGTTCATCGCGAATAATAATTAAAGTAATTTATACAGTAACCTTACACGTTGCTGTTTTATTTTCGAAATAGTACCAAAAACCGAGTTTCATCGAAATCGGCCCAAGAACAAAAAATTTAGCCGCCATCTTGGATTTTTTCAATTTTTATTCTTGCGTTGCTGTTTTTTTGTCGAAATAGTACTAAAAACCGAGCGAAATCGGCCCAAGAATAAAAAAGTTGGCCGCCATCTTGAATTTTTTTCAATTTTTATTCTTGCGTTGCTGTTTTATTTTCGGAATAGTACCAAAAACCGAGTTTCATCGAAATCGGCCCAAAACCAAAAAAGTTGGCCGCTATCTTGGATTTTTTCAATTTCTATTCTTGCGTTGCTGTTTTATTTTCGAAATAGTACGTAAAACCGAGTTTCATCGAAATCGGCCCAAAACCAAAAAAGTTGGCCGCCATCTTGGATTTTTTTAAATTTTTATTCTTGCGTTGCTGTTTTATTTTCGAAATAGTACCAAAAACAGAGTTTCATCGAAATCGGCCAAATAAAAAAAAAGTTGGCCGCCATCTTGGATTTTTTTAAATTTTTATTCTTGTGTTGCTGTTTTATTTTCGAAATAGTACCAAAAACCGAGTTTCATCGAAATTGGCCCAAGAACAAAAAAGTTGGCCGCCATCTTGGATTTTTTTCAATTTTTATTTTTGCGTTGCTGTTTTATTTTCGAATTAGTACCATAAACCGAGTTTAACCGACATCGGCCCAAAAACAAAAAAGTTGGCCGCCATCTTGGATTTTTTATATTTTCATTATTGCGTTGCTGTTTTGTTTTCGAAATAGTACCAAAAACCAAGTTTTATCGAAATCGGCCCAAGAACAAAAAAGTTGGCCGCCATCTTGGATTTTTTTCAATTTTTATTCTTGCGTTGCTGTTTTATTTTCGAAATAGTACCAAAAACCGAGTTTTATCAAAATCGGCCCAAAAACAAAAAAGTTGGCCGCCATCTTGGATTTTTTTCAATTTTTATTCTTGCTTTGCTGTTTAATTTTCGAAATAGTACCAAAAACCGAGTTTCATCGAAATCGGCCAAATAAAAAAAAAGTTGGCCGCCATCTAGGATTTTTTTCAATTTTTATTCTTGCGTTGCTGTTTTATTTTCGAAATAGTACCAAAAACCGAGTTTCATCGAAATCGGCCCAAGAACAAAAAAGTTGGACGCCATCTTGGATTTTTTCAATTTTTATTCTTGCGTTGCTGTTTTTTTGTCGAAATAGTACTAAAAACCGAGCGAAATCGGCCCAAGAATAAAAAAGTTGGCCGCCATCTTGAATTTTTTTCAATTTTTATTCTTGCGTTGCTGTTTTATTTTCGGAATAGTACCAAAAACCGAGTTTCATCGAAATCGGCCCAAAACCAAAAAAGTTGGCCGCCATCTTGGATTTTTTCAATTTCTATTCTTGCGTTGCTGTTTTATTTTCGAAATAGTACGTAAAACCGAGTTTCATCGAAATCGGCCCAAAACCAAAAAAGTTGGCCGCCATCTTGGATTTTTTTAAATTTTTATTCTTGCGTTGCTGTTTTATTTTCGAAATAGTACCAAAAACCGAGTTTCATCGAAATCGGCCAAATAAAAAAAAAGTTGGCCGCCATCTTGGATTTTTTTAAATTTTTATTCTTGTGTTGCTGTTTTATTTGCGAAATAGTACCAAAAACCGAGTTTCATCGAAATTGGCCCAAGAACAAAAAAGTTGGCCGCCATCTTGGATTTTTTTCAATTTTTATTCTTGCGTTGCTGTTTTATTTTCGAATTAGTACCATAAACCGAGTTTAACCGAAATCGGCCCAAAAACAAAAAAGTTGGCCGCCATCTTGGATTTTTTATATTTTTATTATTGCGTTGCTGTTTTGTTTTCGAAATAGTACCAAAAACCAAGTTTCATCGAAATCGGCCCAAGAACAAAAAAGTTGGCCGCCATCTTGGATTTTTTTCGATTTTTATTCTTGCGTTGCTGTTTTATTTTCGAAATAGTTCCAAAAACCGAGTTTCATCGAAATCGGCCAAATAACAAAAAAGTTGGCCGCCATCTTGGATTTTTTTTAATTTTTATTCTTGCGTTGATGTTTTATTTTCGAAATAGTACCAAAAACCGAGTATCATCAAAATCGGCCCAAAAACAAAAAAGTAGGCCGCCATCTTGGATTTTTTTCAATTTTTATTCTTGCGTTGCTGTTTTATTTTCGAAATAGTACCAAAAACCGAGTTTCATCGAAATCGGCCCAAGAACAAAAAAGTTGGCCGCCATCTTGGATTTTTTCAATTTTTATTCTTGCGTTGCTGTTTTTTTGTCGAAATAGTACTAAAAACCTAGTTTCAAGGAAATCGGCCTAAAAACAAAACAGTTGGTCGCCATCTTGGATTTTTTTAAATATTATTGCGTTGCTGTTTAATAGTAACAAAAACCGGCCAAGTGCGAGTCGGACTCGCGCACGAAGGGTTCCGTACCAAATAACGGCAGAAAATCACGATCGTTGTATGGGAGCCTCCCTAAAATATTTATTTTATTCTGTTTTTAGTATTTGTTGTTATAGCGGTAACAGAAATACAACATCTGTGAAAATTTTAACTGTCTACCTGTTGTCGTTATTAATATTGAGCAAAAAACGGCAAAAAAAATCACGTTTGTTGTATGGGAGCCCCCCTTAAATATCTATTTTATTATATTTTTAGTATTTTGTTGTTATAGCGGCAATCGAAAATACATCATTTGTGAAAATTACAACTGTCTAGCTATCACGGTTCATGAGATACAGCCTGGTGACAGACAGACAGACAGACAGACAGACGGACAGCGGAGTCTTAGTAATAGGGTCCCGTTTTTACCCTTTGGGTACGGAACCCTAAAAAACCGAGTTTCATCGAAATCGGCCCAAAAACAAAAAGTTGGACGAATCAAATGAACCCAAACTCGATGGGGTAGCATGGTTTTATCATAGACTTCCTGTGGCCTTCTTCCGGTTCCATCAGCTTGCCATGGAAATGGAAACTACTTCCCGACAGAGTACTCGTCAAGACGAATCAAACGAGTCTAAACTCGATGGTGTAGCATGGTTTTATCATAGACTTCCTATGGCCTTCTTCCGGCTCCATCATCAGGCCCTGGAAACTACTTTCCGACAGAGTACTTGTCAAGACGATTCTAACGCGTCCAAACTCGATGGCATACCATTATCATACAATTCCTGTGGTCTTTTTCCGGCTTCATCATGAGGCCCTGGATTGGACCCAGTCAAGTAATAACTAATAATTCAAATAATAAAAGATATCGTGAAGTTATTCATAATAATAAGTTACACAGTTAATTCGAAGCATAATCTATAACTTTCATCCTTGCCACTATACAATTTTGATCAAGCAAATTGTGAATCGAAACACTGTGCACGAGATTTGTATACGCTTGAATACGCGGGTGCGGTCGTGGCTCAAAGCGACGTGCGACGACGACTCTGACGATCTGGCTGGCACTGAGCTCCGGAGCGCGTGAGCGCGGCTAATATAATTGCAACGCAGCGCTATACAAATTTGTATGGGGATTTCGGCCGAAAAAATAGAGAAGTTTAACCATTATTTTATACAAAATAAAAGTATATCTAAGGGAAAAAAATCATTGTAGGTACTGCACAGTACCTTAAAGTGTATTTTGATTTAAAATTCAATGCGTTTCCGCTATTATTTACGCCAAAGATATGGCCCGCGACAAGCGCTTTTTAGGCGTTTTTAGTGATTTTCTGTTTTTTTTTTACAATCATCTGTAAGGTTTATAGACAATTTTATGTTTGTAGCAACTAGAGAAGCTCTTTAGCTTGTCGTATGATTTTTTTGGTGACTACAAGTTTATGTTTTCTATATAAAAAAATGGCCCGCGCAAACCCTGTTTTCCTATTACGGCCCCTTAATGAAAAAATAAATATGTTGACCAAAGTGTCAAAAATCGGTTTACAATTGTTTTTGTTCAACAGTCGGGTATCTTTTAAAATGCTAATTTTATGCAAAGGAAAAAATACCACCTTAAAGAACATTTATTCAGCTTTAAACTAATACAAACTTTATATATATGTCGCATAGGGTCATGATTACGGATGCTTTAGTGTCATGAGTCCGTACTCATGACCACTCTGAAGTTGGACCGGAACGCAAGCCCCACCTAGTGGCGCTGTGCAGAGTCTAGGAGCTGTGGCGTGAGCGGACGGGGCGGACTCACTTTCGTTCCGGCAGTCGCTGCGTGCACAAGTCTCCTGGGAACTGTACCGCGATCGGTCGTAATAATTTAATCTATTTTGAAATACAGTGTGATTAATAATTTTGCTCAATAGTAAACTTTATTATTTTAAATTCAGTTTTTATTTCTGTCCGTATACACGCCCAAGTATGTCTGAACAAGATCCTGACACCGTTCCGGCGTTATCAGATGTGGGACATGAGCGGACAGAAATATCTCGGAACGATAATCAATGGCGTGACTTGTTTGAAAGACAAAACAATAATATGCAAGAGTTGATTAAAGTTTTATCGGCGTCAAGCTCGTCCAGTAATCGTAGTGCTTTAGTGTTACCGGAGTTCAACCCTGACAAGGCAGAGGTGGATGCAAGGTCATGGTGCGCGACCGCTGACCTTTGCTTCGCCGACAACCCACTGCAAGGAGGACAGCTCATCGTGGTGATAAGCAAGGCGCTCAAAGGATCGGCATCGGCATGGCTGGCGCAGGTGTCATATCCTGGCATGACCTGGTCGGAGTTTAAGGATTTATTCATCGCTAGGTTTGTCTGTACAGAGACAAATGCAGGTACCCTCATTAATTTTTCTAACGACAAACCGAAAGAAAGTGAATCATTGTCAGCTTATGCAAGCCGCCTTATTTCCTTGTTAATGACTCGCTGGAAGGATGCTACTAAAGAGCAGATCGCGGTATCGACAGTTCTAGCCCATATTGCTCAGTACGATTCTCGCTTGCAACGCCTTGCTTTTACTACAGAAATATCGTCACGACAGCAACTACAGAAAGAATTGCAAGCTTTTACATTTCTCAAGCGTAAATCTGTAACTTCAAACGAGTCTAAAGCTGTTCATGACTATAAACGACCGAAACTTTCTGCATCAACTGTTCTAAAATGTTTCCACTGTGGCAAGATTGGCCACAGACAATCGGAATGTCGACAGAAGGAGAAGGACTTCAAGCCTCGTCTACCATCTGCACACACGTCTTCGCCGGCACCACAACAACCTACACCCAAATCAAGCTCAATCGTGTGCTTCAAGTGTGGAGAGAAAGGACACGTCGCTAGCAGTTGCCCAAGCCGCGCCGGGACCTCCAGCAAAGTGCAGACCGAGCGTCGCGTTGACTTGTGTGTGGTCCAGCCTCCATCAGGAACACTTGAACATTCTGGTGAGTCGTTTTGCTTTCATTATGACTCTGGTGCTGAGTGTTCGTTAATTAAGGAAAGTGTAGCCACCAAATTTAAGGGAAAACGATTTAATAATGTTATTTCGCTAATAGGGATAGGACAAGGCAATATAAAATCAACTGAGCAAGTTTTATGTAGTGTGAATATAAACGGTAACTCACTAGAGATCTTGTTACATGTTTTGCCAGATTTTTACATGCGCAGTGAAATTATGATCGGCCGTGAAATTTTAGGTCAGGGCTTTTCTGTGAACATGACGGCTACTGCATTTTCTTTAGTGAAAGCTAGCGTAGTTAATAATTGCGTTGTTACAAATACCCCTCCTAGTCTTGAAAAAATTGAAACTGACTTACTTGAACAAGACAGATTGAAACTTTTAGAGATTTTAGAACATTTTTTATTTTTTTTCACAACTGGAATGCCAACTACACGTGTTACTACCGGTGAACTTGAAATAAGGCTTAAAGATCCGAATCGTACGGTACAGCGACGACCTTATAGACTTTCCGCGGAAGAGCGCAAATCGATGCGTGACAGAGTTGATGAGCTTTTACATGCAAATATTATTAGACCAAGTTGTTCTCCCTTTGCTAGCCCAGCTCTGCTGGTGAAAAAGGTTGATAATTCGTATAGAATGTGTATCGATTATAGAGAGCTGAATGATAATACTATTCCGGATAGATACCCCCTTCCCTTAATTCAGGATCAGATTTCTCGTCTTTACGGTGCTAATTATTTTACAAAGCTTGACTGTGCTAGTGGCTTTCATTTGATTCCTGTCAGTCCCGACTCTATTGAACGTACGGCCTTCATAACACCTGATGGCCAGTACGAATACCTTGCTATGCCTTTTGGGTTACGCAATGCTATTTCAGTTTTTCAAAGAGCCATTGTTAATGCCCTGGGTGATCTTGCACATGATTATGTAATTGTGTATGTCGATGACATTTTAATTATCTCGAAAGATGTAGTGCAGGGCCTTGAACGACTGAATACCGTTCTTGAAGTGCTTACCAAAGCTGGCTTCTCCCTTAACCTAAAAAAATGCTCCTTTCTCAAAACGAAGGTTGAGTTTCTGGGTTATGAGGTAGAAAAAGGCGAAATCAGACCTAACAAACGAAAAATAGAAGCACTAACTGCACTACCTCCTCCCGAATCTGTGACTCAGTTAAGGCAATTTATAGGGCTGGCGACCTATTTTCGTCAATTCGTTCCGCAATTTTCTTGCCTCATGGCACCACTCTATAAATTAACTTCACTGAAGGGTACCTTCAGTTGGAAAGCGGAGCATGAAGAGATACGTCAAAAAGTAATTTCTATTTTGACAAATGATCCCGTTCTAATGATTTTTGACCCTGAGCATCCGATAGAGTTGCATACCGATGCGAGTTCGGAAGGATACGGGGCTATCCTTCTCCAGACAGTTGACAAGAAGCGCCATGTTATAGCTTATTTCAGCAAGCGCACCTCTCCCACTGAGGCGAAGTACCACTCCTATGAATTGGAGACGCTTGCAGTAGTGAACGCCATCAAACACTTCCGACAATATTTACATGGTCGCAAATTTCGAGTCGTAACCGACTGTAATTCCCTTAAAGCCTCCCGCAATAAAACTGATTTGTCGCCAAGAGTTCACAGATGGTGGGCTTATCTGCAATCCTTTGATTTTGATGTCGATTACAGACAAGGTAAACTCATGTCTCACGCAGATTTTCTCTCGCGTAATCCATTGCCCATGGAATTCAGTCAGAAACCCCATATTAAGCGAGTTGAACCAAAGCAAGTAAATTTCACTGAGCTTTCTACTAAATGGCTTCTTGCAGAGCAGCAGCGCGATTCTGAGATTACTAAAATTGTTGAGGACTTAAATAATGGGACGGTGGATAGGGATATCGCAAATACTTATGTACTTCGCTCTGGAGTGTTGCACCGGAAGATACAACGGAATGGTAGAACAAAATGTCTCCCAATTGTCCCGCATGCTTTGAAGTGGTCCGTTATCAATAATATTCACGAGTCCATAGTCCATCTTGGATATGAGAAGACCCTTGAGAAAGTATACGATTATTATTGGTTCGAGAGCATGTCACGGTACGTTAAAAAGTTTGTGGACAATTGTGTGACATGCAAAGTTGCTAAATCACATTCCGGTAAGGTCCAAGCGGAGTTGCACCCTATTCCAAAAGTGACATCACCATGGCATACAATCCATATTGATGCCACTGGAAAACTTAGCGGAAAGAACGATTGTAAAGAGTACGCGTTTGTTCTAATCGATGCTTTTACAAAATTCGTTTTACTCTATCACACTAAAAATATTGATACAAAGAGCAGTATTCAGGCCGTCAATAATAGCGTTGCCCTCTTTGGTGCTCCGTCACGTATAATCGGTGACCAAGGTAGATGCTTCGCCAGCAAAGAGTTTCGCGAGTTTTGTGAAAGCAAGAATATTGAGCTCCATTTAATTGCAACGGGTTCATCTCGCGCAAATGGGCAAGTTGAGCGAGTAATGGGTGTACTAAAGTCCATGCTTACCGCGGTAGAGACTAGCGACAAATCATGGCAGGACTCTTTAGGAGAAGTTCAATTAGCTCTTAATTGCACCGTTAATAGAGTTACTAAATTTTCGCCTCTTGAGTTAATGATAGGTAAAGTAGCTAGACCTTTATCCTTGATGGCTAGCGATGTAGAAGTAGAGGTAGATTTAGAGGAAATTAGGGAAAAAGCTGCAGAAGAGATAGAAAAATCAGCTCAGTATAATAAAAAAAGATTTGACAGTACTAAGGCAAAACTTAACAAGTTCTCTGTGGGTGACTTCGTTCTGATTGAAAACGAGGAGCGCAATCAGACAAAGTTGGATCCTAAGTTCAGGGGACCGTTTAAAGTAATAGAAATACTTGATAACGATCGTTATGTTTTAAAAGCCCTGAGCTCAAAGCGTACTTACAAGTATGCTCATGATAGGTTAAGAAAAATGCCTGAGGGACAAGTACCTAATGATATCAGCGATTCGGAGTGTTCTATAAATTTAGAGTCTTAATTGTTTTTTTTTTTTAATATGTCCTCTTAAGTCAATTTTGTTGTGTAAGATCACAGTGATCTTATGTGTGAGATCACAGGGATGATCTAATGTGTAAGAGCCACAGGGATGGTTCTTAGAAGTCACAGGGATGACTTAATTTATGAGCTACAGGGATAGCCGGACTAAAGGGGTACACAGTAAATTGATAATTTAATTGTTTGCAAAAAAAAACCAAAAGCAATTGGGTACTTGGTCCTCAAGCATATTTGGCTGTAAGTTCTGTTTAAAGTTATCTTTAGTTATTGCGATGAGTGACATAGAATATTTCCTGAAAATTGATTAATTGATTATTATGTAGTCGCTATTAGGGTGACTAAGATGTAGGTAAGGTGTGTGTGTTACAATAGTAGTTTAACATTATATTTCCCTGTTTCATAGATTGTAATCATATCATAATATAGAGACGGGTACCTAATTGGTTGTGATAATGTCTAGGTGAAGACCATTTTTGTAATGATTGTTAAATCAAAGTTTAAAAAAAAATTGAAAAAAAAACACGACTTAGAAATTACCTAAGTGTTATTTAATTAAGTTTTGTTACAATATTATGTTCTGATTAAACTTAATAACTAAAGTTATTAAAGATCTTGATATAAACTTGAGCTTTCTTTTAATCAGTTAAGATGAAGCTGGGTCAGGAAAGACCGAACGTGAGTGATTCTGTGCGTGGTCTCCATTGTTTCAGATAACCACACGAGGACGCGTGACACGTAGGATGGCCGTGTCGCATAGGGTCATGATTACGGATGCTTTAGTGTCATGAGTCCGTACTCATGACCACTCTGAAGTTGGACCGGAACGCAAGCCCCACCTAGTGGCGCTGTGCAGAGTCTAGGAGCTGTGGCGTGAGCGGACGGGGCGGACTCACTTTCGTTCCGGCAGTCGCTGCGTGCACAAGTCTCCTGGGAACTGTACCGCGATCGGTCGTAATAATTTAATCTATTTTGAAATACAGTGTGATTAATAATTTTGCTCAATAGTAAACTTTATTATTTTAAATTCAGTTTTTATTTCTGTCCGTATACACGCCCAAGTATGTCTGAACAAGATCCTGACACCGTTCCGGCGTTATATAGTTATCATACAATTTCCATCTGAAAAAAATCTAACATGGTATGCGACGGTGTTTCCAGATGTCTGCGATTGCAAGTTAAGTTGGTTTTTCATACAACATGTATGGAATACAAACTTAACTTTGCGTTCGACTGCCGCTTATGTTCTTACGGTCATAAAGTCTCTCTCAACTATCTTACGGTCTGATACATACTTAGATCTTTTTGTGAGAGTCATAAAGACTATATAAAAAAATAGACAGACTTGATCTATGTATAAGAAAGTCATAAAACGACGAAGCGTCGTGACGTCAAAAAAATTAGATCTGAGAACGGTCAGGGAGGAAAATGTCTTACCACATTAAAACTAAAGTGCAAAATTTTTTAAAGTTTTAATAGGTAGGTTCCTTAAGGACCTAGGCATATAAATATACCGTAGAAATTAAAATATTTTCCATTGAGTATTTTTTGTACACTCGTGAGCAGAAAAATTAAATCACAGACCAATTTTCGAACAAACGGGGTAAACCTACAGCTTTGGTTCTCTGCCCAGGATTGAACGAGGTGTGTGCTGATGATGGCAAATTAAAGAATGAATGACGGAGGCTCATTATGCTAAAAAAACCTAACAGATTAGATGAGCGGTTTAGCTCAGGGTTGAACTTAAAAAAATATCAAATGAAAATTAAGAAGTATGGAAAATGTAACACTAAAAGCTCCAGACGGTCTCTAGTGTAAACGACTCTTCTGATCCGTTGGGTTTCTTAAGCGATCTTGACCTCCTCCATTCACTCTTTGGATAACCATCATCAGACCACACCTTGTTCAATCCCTGACGAAGAACAAAAGCTTCAAAGTTACCTCGTTTATATGAAAATTGGACTGTGATTAGGGTTGCGTTCCTGGGTTCCCATTTCTGGGAATTACCGGGATGTTTTTTAAACCCGATCCCGAAAAATATGCGCCAGGATACCCGGAACGACGGGAGTTTATATTGCGGTTAAAAAGTTTAATAACTATTATATTATTTAAGCGTTTCGTTTTACATTTAAACAAGAAAATATCAATGACATTGTGACCGTAAATTGTAGCAGAGGGAAAAAACAAAAGCTTTTAGAGACAACTAATACGACAAGTATTAAAAGACCCTTGACTAAGCCAGGACCTCCATATTCTGCCCACCATCAGGATAGTTTTTGCATACCTGGGAAATCAAAAGCAATGAAGATATTGAAGGTAAAAGTAAAAGAAAATTAAATATTCATAATTCCGAATACGGTAGAAGGGACCATCAAACTAAACAACTTCTTCTATGGTACCAACATGTCGAAAATACCCGATTTCTGGGAATTCCCGGGAATTGCAAAATGTATATGAAAATGAAAGGGTGTCATTATTGTACCAAAAATAAAAAACACATCTTAGATTTATCATATTTTAATTGAAAAAAACAACTTATACCTAGGTACTTAACTTATTAATTGTAGACGCTTCGCTTGGAAACAGCGTCGCATACCATGTTCGATTTTTTTTCAGATATACATTGAACGATAACTATACATAAAGTATATATTTTTCAAAAGCTGAATAAATGTACTATTAGATAAAAAAAAATTCATTGCAAAAAAAATGTATTTTTACAGATACTGACTGTTGAATAAAAAAATAGCAATTTTTTTTTGAAACTATCGTCAATATTTTACCTTTTTTCTATGACACTGTACATTAAAAGTTTTAAACATGAATTCATCATCTCTAATTCATTATAAAATGATATCACACTCGAGGTGGTAGGTATATTGAAGGAGATATGATTTTGTTTCTGAAGTGCGGCGGCGTGAAACTTTAAATGCCACCCCTCCCTACCTGCCAAGGGGTGGCTGATGGCTACCGGGCTAAATCAGCTCAGTTTTACCTAAGCTACATATGTTCCAAGTGAATTCATCTAATGACAAATTTTGACCTCGCCATACATGAGTGCCAGTACTGACTGGACTAAAAAAGCGGTTTGCGCTATTACCAGCAGAAATTCGAGTTTTATAGTTGGTAAGTAAGTTTTATAGTTGGTAGGTAAGTAAGTACACTACATAATATTTAAAGAAAAAAAAACCCTAAAATACCGTCTCTTTGTACCAACTTTGTACCAACTCAGATGTGATTTAGAGTTTTTTGGTGATATTTGGCCTCGGCGCTGACGATTGCTAAAGAAACATAATTGTTACTGTCTCACCTCTCTGATAGCTATAAAGTGCGACTGTTCTAGCAGTTGCAGCTTCTGTTGCAAGCGCACAAGTAGCGCGGGAGTCTCCACGGTTCTGGCCTCGGCGCTGACGATTGCTAAGGAAACATTGTTACTGACTCACCTCTCGAATAGCTATAGAGTGCGACTGTTCTAGCAGTTGCAGCTTCTGTTGCAAGCGCACAAGTAGCGCGGGAGTCTCCACGGTTCTGGCTTCAGCGCGCTGCAAGCGGCGCTGCGACGCTTCTAGCGAACTGCTGAGGTCGCGAACACGCTTCTCTAATTCTGCCTGTGACGCTGTTATAATTTAATAGATATATATTTTATTTGGCAATACTAACAAATAAAAAAGAATGAAAGCCTAAAAAATCAAGTGAATGAAGAAACTGACTTGAATGGTGTTTGATTTTAAATGTGTATTCTCATTTCGTTAAAAACTGAATGTAACCGAATTCAGTCACATAAAATCATGTGTTCTTACACAGAACAGATAAAAAAAATATGTCAGTGTTGCATGTAAATAAATAATTAGGTAGGTAAAAATAACAACATTTTTTAATGCTTGTTGAAAAATATGAATTTAATAATTTTTCACTATCATACCTTGTGTTTCCGTGGAATTAACAACTTTATCCTCTAATTTTTCTTTAGTCTTCCTTTCACTATTCAGTTTCATGTGAAGTTCTCTGAAAATTCAAAATTATATAAGAAAGAAAGAAAAACTATTCATTCAGCAAAAAAAAAATATTAAAAAAAACACGACTGCCATGCCAAAAACGAACTAAAAAGTTAAACAACAAGTGTCATTGCAGTCGGGGGACCTTATTATGGAAAAAATTTTGATCAAAGAGGTCCCCCGACTGCAATGACACTTGTTGTTTAACTTTTTAGTTCGTTTTTGGCATGGCAGTCGTGTTTTTTTTTAATATTTTTTTAATTTATTTATTTTTATTTCACACATTTTAGTGACATATTATATAGTTTTGGAATGTGCTCATTAAGGCCTTTCATTTGATGCCCATATTGTAATAATAGAAGAAAAGAATTTTTTTTTCACATTTGAGAATGGCGTCGTACAGTCGCCATATTGATTTTTTCTAAAAAAAATATAGCCAGTGTCACTCGGGATTCTGTAAGGATTCTAACGATACCCCATTTATCCAAATCAGTTCAGGCATTTAGAAGTTATGGTGGAATAAAGAAACTCACATACCCACAAACATACATGAACCCTGAACACATATACACTCTTTTTGCTTTGGGCAGTCGTGTAAAAAAAACAATACCATTTCAATATTTTCCTTAAACTAAAAAAAAATGCATTAAGAACTTACTTCAACATAGCAGACTGATCAGCCCTCTCTTTCTCTCTTTCCTGTATCTCATAGGCTATTTTGGCTTTTAAATTACTTATTTCCACCAAATGTTGCTGGACCAGTGATTTGGTCTCTTCTTTCATACCAGCAATTATGTTCTCATACTAAAATGGTATTAATTATGGTATTATTGATAAATATCCCAAATCCATTAATATAGTAGATTGTACAACAAGTGCATAAAACGCATCATTTTACCCGAGACTTATATATACTATTATATAGTCAAGTCGAGGGTAAAATGGGTTTTATGTACGAGTTATACACTCTGCTTTTCACTTCGATTGTGAGGAAATTAAACAACCAACAATAATGTAAAATATAAAAAAAAAACATTTTTTCTTTAATTTTAGTGACAAATTATATATTTTTGGAATGTGCTCATCAAGACCTTTCATTTGATACCCATATTCAAAAATTGAAAAAAAAAAAATTTTTCTTAATTTTTTCTGACAAAATATATATTTTTGGAATGTCCTCATCAAGGCCTTTCATTTGATACCCATATTCAAAAATTGAAAAAAAAAAATGTTTTTTTCTTAATTTTTTGTGACAAAATATATATTTTTGGAATGTGCTCATCAAGGCCTTTCATTTGATACCCATATTAAAAAATTGAAAAAAAAACTATTTTTTTATAAAAAAAAATATAATTTTGGAATGTGCTCATCAAGACCTTTCATTTGATACCCATATTCAAAAATTGAAAAAAAATTTTTTTTCTTAATTTTTTGTGACAAAATATATATTTTTGGAATGTCCTCATCAAGGCCTTTCAATTGATACCCATATTCAAAAATTGAAAAAAAAAACTTTTTTCTTAATTTTTTGTAACAAAATATATATTTTTGGAATGTGCTCATCAAGGCCTTTCATTTGATACCCATATTCAAAAATTGAAAAAAAAACTATTTTTTTATAAAAAAAAATATAATTTTGGAATGTGCTCATCAAGACCTTTCATTTGATACCCATATTCAAAAATTGAAAAAAAAAAAATTTTTTCTTAATTTTTTGTGACAAAATATATATTTTTGGAATGTCCTCATCAAGGCCTTTCAATTGATACCCATATTCAAAAATTGAAAAAAAAAACTTTTTTCTTAATTTTTTGTAACAAAATATATATTTTTGGAATGTGCTCATCAAGGCCTTTCATTTGATACCCATATTCAAAAATTGAAAAAAAAACTTTTTTTATAAAAAAAAATATAATTTTGGAATGTTACAACTTACAACCATATTCAAAAAAAAAACAAGGCCTTTTAAAAAAAATTATACCCATTTTCAAAAATAAAAAAAGTATAACACAACAAAAAATGAAGAAACAATGAAATAACAAGTTAATTCAACGAAGTTAAATTGCGTGTGTGGCTGTTTACCTGACGACCTTTGTCTTAAAGTCTGACCCTCGTATCTATAAACAAGTCATTACTTGTAGCCGCATAAAAGTAGCATTTCTTGGAAAAAAATAATAAACTCGTAATTCTTATTATTTTATCGGATATTGATATTAAGTGTCAAATATTAATTAGATATATGATGTAAAAAATCCGTGGTGGTAACCGTTTAATATAAAAATCATGAGATTTCATACACTTCCTAACTTTTTCCTTAAAGCAAAATAAGTAACCAAATACCTTGTTTGTATAATTTTAAGGTGCATTCAAATGCCATTACCTTATAGCAAAATTAAACTAAAACCAAAATCGCATGTTTAGTTTTTTTCAGAGTATTCATCTAATCTCAATATTTCGATAAGCCAAAATGGTAACTATGATGCTTGTGTCTTCTAAAGCTATTATGCGTCTTTTTTGACATTTAAATCAAAAATTAAACATTTGTGTTTTACGTTTTTATAATAATATATTTCTAAGTAGTTAAAAATCATAACGGTATAATTTTTGTTTAATAATAGGTTTTTGTGTACTACGATCATGTTTTCATCAAAATTAAACATGTAAATGTCACGTTTAAGAAATTTACAATGTAAATGAAAACACGCGCAAGCAAGTAGTGGAGCGGGATGCATGCGATGGGTGCGTGCGGGGCGGAGAAGCACCTACCGCCACCGCGCGCCGCCGCGCGCACTGCGACTATGTCAATAGACCGGTAGGTAGGGGGCTTGGTAGGGGGTAACGTAACACTATCCACTATTTGGTGTCGTTTTTAATAAAAAATACAATGTTTTTATCAATGGAATTTATACTACATACAGTTGAAAAACGGGGCCTTCTGGCGCAAAGTGCAGGGCAAGCGTGCGCGGGGGGGTGGGAGCTGGGGCGAGCCGCGGTCGGTGGTGGTGGCCCGGCTGCTACTTGGCTGTCGTCTTGTCGGTTGCGTATACGAGCAAGTTAAAGTTTGTAGGAGTAGCGTCTTTTTTTTGTACTGAGCAAGCAGAATGGCCCGCTTCAAATTAGGCAAGTCGTTGGTACTGAAGTTCGGCGATACATTTGAAGTAAACGAGTAAGTAGGTACCGATACGAAAAAATATAATATGATAGGTACTTATTTGATTTTACTGTGTTATTATTGTCGTATACAGTCTGACTGATTGATGTAATGACATATTCTAGTACTTACTTACCAGCCTACCTCGTACCGTACCTACCTCTTGCAAAGTTTAAAAAGAAACTATTAAGTACTATTAAGTAGTTTCTACCTTGAAAAATTTTTGGTGGGTAAATAATAAAAGCACAACTACCTTACAGTAAAGAATGGTAGTATTCTTATGTAGTAAAGTTACTGGAGTAAGGAGTACCTATCACGACTACCGTGCCGACCCGACCGTGACATACAACTTGAAGTATTGAAGTAGGTAGTAGCTGTTGAGAGGAAATTTTACTAAATTCCTAGTTACAACTTCATGTTTTCTGTACATATGAGCAATAAAAAAAAAGTATAAGTAAGTACGCCAATTAATTTTTTTATTTTTATTTTTCAAATTTAACTATAATTTAATAGGACATAAATTATAATAAATTATAGATAAAACTTAAAAGGAACGCGGAATTTCAGGTATTTTTGCGAAAATATCAAAACAAAACTGACTTTGTGGCGAAACTGGCTCCGTTGTGTGACTAAACTTAAAAGCATAATAAAACAAAACTGTGAAACTAATGCGCCTTTTCAAAATTTATTTAGACTATATGATTATAAAATATATCAAATCAAATAATAATGAATCAAATAAAATAGCTTTAGTTTCAAGGATTAACACAAGATTATCGTTTTTTTTTGTTCGGTTATGTGACTAGGTATGTCACTTTTTATTGAGTTATTTTTTTACTTTACTTAAAAGACATAATATTTTATGTGATATGTGTAGCTTTTTTGAAAAGTTATTACATTTACTGTAATCATATTTTGTGGCCATAATTTTATATATGAACTCTATCAATTGGAAGAGACAGTGACAAAATGGAAGTCTTAAAATTAATAAGGATGCGTTAAAATGCCTCATCATATCAGCCACATGACACCCACTGATGGGGTTTAGGCCTCCCCCAAGGATCTTCACGATGATTGGTCCTGCCGTCCTGTGCTGTCCGCATCCAGATTCCAGCGGCTTCCCGCAATTTTCACCAGATCGTCGGTTCACCTTGTCAGAGGCCTACCCACGGAGCGTCGTCCAGTGCGTGGTCGCCATGCAAAAACCTTTCTGCCCCAACGGCCATTGGATCAATCCTTCGAGCGATGTTGGTTACTTTAATTCGCCTGCGGATCTCCTCATTTCTGATTCCATCACGCAGGAAAACACCGAGCATGGCTCTCTCCATTGCACGCTGGGTGGCCTTGAGCCTCTTTATGAGACCACATTTCACTGCCGTAAGTCATCACTGGCAACACACACTGGTCATAGACTTTCGTCTTGAGACACTGAGGTAAATTGGACACGAAGATTTTTCAAAGCTTTCTGAATGCTGCCCATCCGAGTTGGATTCGACGAGAGATCTCTTTCTCAAAGCTGGACATACCTAACTGGACTGCCTGTCCTAGGTATACATAATGATCATTCACTTCAAGTGTAGTTCATGTTCCCAACATGAACTGGTGCGGGCACAACATGGGCATTCGACATGATTTTCGTCTTATCCATGTTCATTTTAAGACCCACTCTTTGGGAAGCACTACGGAGATCTTCGAGCATTGTGTTCAGGTATTCCAAGGTCTCAGCCATACGAACTATATCATCGGCAAAACGAAGGTGTGTTAGGACGTACTGGCCATTAATGTTGATGTCGAGTCCTTTCCAGTCTAAGAGTTTAAAGAGGTCCTCCAACGCAACTGTGAACAGTTTCGGAGAAATAACGTCTCCTTGTCTCACACCTCGCTGCAGTTGGATACGATTTGTGCTCTGGTTCTGTACTCGGACCGACATGGTGGCATTTTCGTATAAATACCTCAACACATCGATATACTTGTAGTCTACTTGGCACCTTTGGAGAGACTGCAGCACCCCCCAGGTTTCAATCAAATCTAAGGCAATTTTTTCTAGTATTTTTCTAATAAAATACTTATTGATCTATCGATTGGTATGAACGTCACTAATGAAATGAAACGTGACGTAATATTTTGTTAATCTGTGTTAAAAGTTGACACGTACCACCTGTGTCGATTTTGAAACAAAAAAAAACATTAGTGATGTTGCCAAATAGTTAATTATTGTACTTTAAAGCATCATCATATCGGCCGCACGACACCCACGGTTAGGTAAAGGTTTTAGGGTATTATAAGAAGTTGAATATTTAGTAGGTTTTTAAGGTATATTGTTATTTATTACTATTTTAGCGTTATATATATCTTAGTTTGCAGATAAGGGGTCGCCGCACAAGATCACGAATCACATAAGTGGAACTTATGTGATTTTACTGAGATTTGGCCTGATTTCTGTTTTTGCCTCTTTCCGACAAAAGAAGGAAAATATGGAAGAATGTTTAATGTCATCCCATTTTTTCAACTTCAAGATAGTTTTCGTGTCCAGTACTGTGTCCAGTACTCGGCTGTTGAAATGTGCTTGTTTACGAAGCAGATTTTGCCTTTTCCAATGGAAAATATGTAGAAAGTTCTATCTACTAGGAGCTTTCCTAGTAATTGTGGCCTCCTAGTATGTTTAGGGGGCAGTGGACTAGCTATCCTGCAAATATTCTACCAATATACCGGCTAGGGGGTCTATTGTGCTACGTTTAACAGTCAAAGTGAAGTAGATTATGAGCACGAAAAAGATCGTTTCGTATTACGCTGTCAATTTAAAAGTGCGCGAGAAGTTGATTTTTCCGTGCAGCTTAGTTTTTAATGTACTCTATTTACAATAAAAAATTCGTGGTGACGTGACACATTCAACGTGGAGTTGGGCGTGGACATGCTAAATCTGCGAAATAGGCATTTGAACAAAAGTAAATAGATATTAACTTTTGTAAGACTTATATTAATTCAAAATTACAATGTTAACTTAGATTCTCAAGAGTTTTAAAAACTTTTGCATCTTAATGACATTAATTAAGTATGTCAGAAAGTCAGAAGTAATGTTTGTACAGATTTCTTTATTAATAGATCGATTAGGGTTTTGGCCTGATTTCTTTGACCGTGCTCATATTTTCGAAATACGTGCAAAAGCGAAATGCGCCGTCAAAGAGAACTCGCTGACCCATTCAAAACTCCGGATGCTCCATCTATCACTCTAGGATGCGGTACACGACGCAGCTCTAGGATGAGGACCACGACTAAAGGCTTCGAGAGTGAAGCCTTTAGTCGTGGACAGAGCTGCAGCCACTAATGAGAGCCACAAGAAGGTCAGGAAACATATTAATAGAAACTAAAGTAGGAATTTATCAGTAGTTTAAAGTAAATTAGATATTAAAATCATTCAAGCAAGGCAAGGCTCAAGACTCCAGACCAGAGCTATACAGTTAAATAATAACCCCGATGTCAGACTGTATGAAATAAAATAATTATGGCTCTCTGTTGACGTGACAGGCTGACTATGGTCTCGGTTGCTTAGCTTAAAAGACTGTTGATAATGTCTTTAACTTGTCTCTTGTTTTATTGTCAATATATATTTTTCGATTCTCTATAAAACTACTGTTTTCTTATATCTAATTACCTAACTTAACGTTCACTTTAATATGGTAGCAGAGTAAAACTCAAAAAGTGTGCAAAAAAGTTTAAGTTTAAAGTAAAGAGTGCTACAAAAGTTTTTCCGAGATGTATAAGGCTATAGCGGAAGCCTCAAAGGTGCAAATAGTGCATCTAAACGGAAACAACTACAAGCACTGGAGATATAGGATCAAAACAGTGTGCAAAGCAATTCCCGGAGATGAACAAATTTTAGAAGGGAAAATGATCAAGCCCGGAGAACCAGCAGTGACTACTGATGTTGCTGCAAAAGTAAAGTATAAGAACGAATTACAACAATTTATAAAGATAGATTGCACAGTATTGACTCTGATGACAACGAATATGACCGATGAGTTACTGGAGCAAGTCATGCGTTACAAAAGTGCAAAAGAAGTTTGGGACGAACTAGAACGCCCATACAGTGGAAGTAGCGAAGACAAAAGTTATGATCTCTGTCTGAAATTCTTTGATTATAAAAAATATCCTGAACATGACATAAGGAAGCACATATCTGCATTAAAGAATATTTGGCACGAGCTGAATAGCCAAATCGAAGCAAATCTGCCTGATATACTACTGATTTGCAAGATACTCGGAACTTTACCACAAGATTATTTTGCTTTCAAGTCGAGTTGCCTTTTAATCACAAAAAAAGATCGGACAGTGGAGAATCTGACATCGCAACTGAGCGCTTATGAAAAAGCTTTGACTGCTAAAGTAGAAACAGATAATGCAGAAAATGTTGTAACAGTCAAGACACAGAAGAAGAAGAAGAATACAGTTTTTAAATGTAATTATTGCGGAGAAATTGGACATGTTGTGCGGAAATGCCAAAAATGGATAAACGATGGAAGACCGCCAAAGCCGTCAAACGCTAGTCAAAACCCAAATGTAAACTTGACTATGTTAGCTATAGAAGATGGATTGCCAATGGATAAAGTTAACTGGTACGTTGACAACGGAGCGACAAGCCATGTAACTAACAGAGGTGACTTCTTCGAGAGCTTCGAGCACTTCAAAGGAACACATACGGTGACTGCGGCGAACGGAGAAACCATTGAAGCCTCGAACGGAGAAACCATTGAGGCTATAGGCAACATTAGAGCTGAAGCCATCGTTAACGGAAAAGTTGAGCAAATACTTTTGAAAGACGTTTGGTATGTCCCAAAAATTAGAAGAAACTTATTCTCAGTGCTATCTGTGCACGATAACTCGATCACAAGTAAGTTTGAGTCTACGCCTAAGCAATGTGTAGTAAAGGTAAATAGAGAAGCAGAAGGAACTAGAACGATTAAAGAGGCACCATTTAAGCTGGAGCTGAAATGTGTCGCACCTAAAAATCATGAAGTCATTTAACTACTGTCAAACCCTTTGAAGGCTAGTACATCAAAACAAAAGACATGTTCGTCAGGTGATCGAAAAAGAACGAGGATTGAAAACAGAGAACAAACAATTCGACTAAACCTGGTCAATTAACCCATACAGATTTATGCGGACCATTTCTATATTCGATTTCGAAGTTACGATATTACATTCTGTTTAAGGACGACTTCACACGATATCGCCACATCTATTTTCTTAGACAAAAGTCTGAAGCAGCTTCAAAGCTAAAGATCTTTTTGAATGAAGCTAGAACTGCGGGACATGTCATTAAAAAAATGTTAAGTGACAACGGAGGTGAGTTTGTTAGCGCGGACATTAAAAATATTCTAACTGAAAACGGAATTAAACAAAGATTCACTATGCCCCACACCCCAGAGCAAGCAGGCTGCGTAGAGCGATAAAATCGGACGGTAGTAAAAGCCGCACGCGCCATCATGCATGCATATGATAAAATTCCCGATGGTTTATGGGCAGAGATAGTGTGTGCCAAGCAAGTCTCCACATGAGCTGTGGTACGGACAGAAGCCAGCGATCAAACATTTTAGAATTCTTGGTTGCACCTGCTATGCCCATGTTCCTAAAGCTAATCGCAACGCAAGAAACTGCACAAAAAGGCTCAAAAAGGGATACTAATTATTGGCTATGAAGGAGATGAAGGCTATAGGATCTGGGACAAAGACGCATTGAAATTGATCAGATCCAGAGATGTAACTTTTCAAGAGGTACCGCTACTGGGAAAATCAAAAGAGGATGTACCTAGACCGACATAGCCGACGCCTGTTCTTCAAAAAACATCAATCATAATTTTCCAAGTTTCGAAAGTGAACATGAAATGAATGTTGATAGAGAGATTGGAGAACGACATGCTTCAGAGGATGAAATCGACATAATTTCAAGACCTTCTTCATCTAGAGCACATATTGAAACCTATGAAGAAATGGTAGATGATATGAATAAAGAAGATTTCGAGTCCTTGCCTTCTGAAGAAGCAAACGAAAACCTAGATGAAGGAAACGAAAGTGACAATTCTAACGAAAACGTTGAAAGAGAAGTAAATCACAGCGACAATTCTGACGAAAACGTCGAAAGAAAAGAAAATCGCATGGTTCTATTATGGCATTAATGATTATATTATGGCTCGGGAAGCCAACAATTTTTATGAGCCTCAAACCTATAAGCAGGCAATATCGTGTAAAGACAAAGAGAAGTGGACAAAGGCTATCGAGAGCGAAATAAACTCGTTAAGAGATAACGAAACATGGGAACTAGTCGAACTACCAAAAGGTCGAAAAACCATCCCATGCAAGTGGATTTTCAAAATTAAGACCAATCCCGATGGCTCAATTGATAAATATAAGGCTCTGCTAGTCATAAAGGGATATTCGCAGAAGAAAGATATTGATTTCCATGAAACTTTTAGTCCAGTTGCTAGAAGCAGCACGATACGAGTCGTTTTAAGCGTGGCTGCAAGGGAGAAACTGAAGCTATCACAATTCGATGTGTCTACAGCTTTTCTATATGGCACATTAGACGAGGAGATTTACATGAAACCGCCTGAAGGTTATGCGGATGAGAAGTATGTCTTCAAATTAAAGAAGAGCTTGTGTGGATTAAAGCAAGCTCCGCTCTTTTCGAACTACATCATCACAGACTACATCGTAAAGACAGGATGCAGGCAAAGTAATTCTGATCCCTGTTTGTTTGTAAGAAGACAAGGAAAAGAAAAAAATATTCTCGCCCTGTTTGTTGTTTTTTTACAAAGAACAATGGGTCAATGGGAAAAAGCGTCCCCACCCTTGTAGCACATGATGTCTATTTTACGCTCTTTCGTATGATATATTATAAAAAGTGCTACACTGTTGGGGACGGGGTCCATACATTTTTTTCCTATTATTATTTAACCATAATGTTAGTTATAGAGAAAACTAAAAAGGAACGCGAAATTCGAGGTATTTTCGCGATAATATCGAAACAAAACTTACTTTGTTGCGAAACTGGCTTCGTTGGGTGACTAAATTTAAAAGCGTAATAAAAGGAAACTGTGAAACTAATGCGCCTTTTTTATAAACTAATTTAATTATACATGGGATTTAAAATAAAGTAAAATAGATAGCTTTAGTTTCAAGGATTAACACAAAACTATCGTTTTTTTGTTCGGTTATGTGACTATGTCACTTTTTGATACACTATTTGATATGTGTCGCTTTTTCGAAAAGTTATTAATTACATTTACTGTAATCATATTTTGTGGCCGCACAATTTCAAAAGTAAAAATCGTCAAATTTTATACATTCTCAAATCAATTGGAAGAGACAGTGACATAATGGTCAGTGACAAAAGTCTTAAAGTTAACAAAGCTGCGTTTAAATTGTTTAAAGATGGCCTAAATACCTAATACAAGTAAATTATATTTTTTTACAGTAAACATAATTCTATCACTGAATGTTAGCCGTTTAGAGTTTACTAAGGCTGAGTTGTACCACCTAACTTTAACGATAACAAGCTTGTTAAAGTACCGGTTAAGCACAAGTTAGCCAAAAAAAGAGGTTGCCAGCCAGCATGATGTCCTTTGACAAGTTTGACGTGACAAATAGGTAGCAATATCATTTGACGATAACCAACCGTAACTTTGACAGCGTTTTGGTGCAACTCACACTTAGTATTTTAAACTTTTAGATTTTTGCATTCAATGCTATTTTTTTATATTAAGATGAATAAATAATGAAAAATATTAGATCTAATATTTTTCATTATTTATTCATCACACTTAGTAATTCATAATTTGGTCAGTGAAGATTTGCAATGTGAAATAAGCTTTACGATTTCCGACCTAGTGTGACTTGCCGTTCCAATATATGTGACTGTAGAATAAGTCACAAAACGCAAGTCACATAATGCTATGCTACTTTCTTATATTTTTGAATCCTTACTAATCCTTACTAATATAATATTATAAATGTGAAAGTCCGTTTGTTTGTTTGTTACGCCTTCACGTCTTAACTACTGAACCGATTATCATGAAATTTTACACACACGTTGTCAGGGGTACAGAGAAGGACATAGGGTACTTTTCATCCCGAAAAAAGGAACTGTTCCCGAGGGATAGACAAAATACTATCCACGCAGACGAAGTCGCGGGCGGAAGCTAGTATTATAAATGCGAAAGTCCGTTTGTTTGTTTGTTACGCTTTCACGTCTTAACTACTGAACCGATCATCATGAAATTTTACATACACCATGTCCGGGGCACAGAAAAGGACATAGGGTACATTTCATCCCGAAAAAAGTGTTGTTCCCGAGGGATAGAGAAAAAACTTTCCACGCAGACGAAGTCGCGGGCGGCCGATAGTTGTTTAATAATTAGTTAAGGTAGGGTAATTACTGATCGCACTTAGGGAACGTACCCATACTACGTGACCAATTTTTTTACAATTTTGGACCCCCTTCCCCCCCTGGCGACCACCCGTAGTATATTCCAAGACCCCCCCCCCCTCCCCCCTGGTTTTCACGTAGTATTTCATAGATAATGGCTTTACCTCATTTTTATCAGAAATCTAAAAAAAAATTGCTCATTTTTGTCTTTTTATTAGTAACGCGCTTGCTACGTAATACCAAGAGTATCTACTATAATTTTACCTACAATTATATGTAAAAAAATGTATAGAGATGAAAAAAAATTTCACTGCGTGCCATTTTTGAATACAGCTTGAAAAAAAAGAACCAGATTTCCATTGAGAATATTGACTACGTGACAAAACAAAGCTACCATGTGCAATCGCTGACAAAGATGTCCGTTTCATTAATATGCTTTTGTTTTTTTCAATAATTAATTAAAGCTAAATGAAAGAGTTAAAAAATAATGTTGCTACTGTTTTATCATTCTAGTAACATAAAGTGTTTATAGATGACACAATTATGTTTATACATTTTTGGGTCTCATGTGCCTGATGTCCTTTATCTATCTATATAATCTAAGTTGATAAGACAAGTTTAGTACTTGACTTTAAGCTGCGTTATTAGTTTTTTATTCTGATACTATGTTTTCACTATAAGGAGTAAAGAGAAAGACCTGCTTGCTTAAACTTATAAAAAATATTAAATAATAACTAATACTCGTGTTACTATTACTATTCCATCCATAAGACAGTAAAAAAGTAATCAATTTTGTATTAAACCAGTGATTTTGAGACTTTGAGTGAGTGATTATGGTGAATATAAATTCATAGCCTTGAATCATTGTCTTTTTCCATTCAAATATAGCAAATTTTCGTCAAGTACTTTATAGGTTTCATCTCTAATATATCAACCCGGCCGGGTTCGCTGGGTTGACAAACATACCGAGTTGCAATCTCTACCTGTGACTAAGCGTGGTATTTTAAAGACCCCCCCTCCCCCCCTTAACGGGTCACGTTTGTATGGGTACGTTCCCATGTTATGTATCCACAATAACAATAATTAAAGAAAAGAGAATTTTAATGGCAAAACTTGGTCACATACCTGAGCAAAGAAATTGAACACTGATCACTTTACCACCGGTTTAAATAACCTATCTATCCCTTACTGTCTGTTAAAATTTCTACCTCTGGTAGCTATCCGTAAAATTTTGTGTTTCAATAATCAAAGATAGATAGAATTTTTTATCCAAATCTTTGATCTATCTTTGGGAGGGTCTATCTGTAACCAAAGATAAACAACTCCATAGAAAAATCAAATTCGACGTTTCAATAATGCTTTGTCAGCTTACTAACGATAGCCTACCTACCTATCGTTTTGGATTCCGCCTATCTCTCAAATTTTGGGGATAATTCGTTATCTACCGTTCGTCTTGTATTAGTTTTTAGAAACATGCACATAATTTGGCAAGACAAAGATGAGACAAAAGATGCGCCGAGTTTAAAGTTTATAGCTGCTGCGCTTCTTTTGTCTCATCTTTGTCTTGCCAAGTTATGTGCCGGCACCTATACTTTCCATGGTTGAAATTTACTCTATTTTATCTATTTCGAGATCGATGACTCAGCGATTAGTCTGTTGGAATGCACCTAGTGTATCATGCGGCAGCCAGCCGTCAAGTCAGCTGTCATCAAGACAAATAAAACGTTTCGTTACCACACTTATATTTTATTTATTGAAAGATTTACAATAAAATATGGAAATTATTTAAATTAATACGATGTTAAACAAGGGAACAACAAAATTATTAATAATAACTTATTTTCCGTCATTTTATCAATCTAATTACAATGGAAATAGATGCTAAGAAAATAAAATATTTCTATGAAATGCCGGAACGAAACATTTCGGAGGGATTCGCTGATGATTGGTAAAAAAGAGTCGCTACTAGAGTTATGACTTTAATCTATCCCTAATCTGAGATAGACTTGACTGCATTTTGTTATTGAAACGCCGGTAACAGATAGATAGATGTTTACTGATGATCTCAGACAGATATCTCCGATCGTCTGTAGATAGAATATTGAAACCGGCCGTTAACAGTAAATCGACGCTGATGCTAAAATCAGTTTTACAATGTAATTAAAATAGCGTCTCACGATGAAGGTCAAATAAAACGTTGCCATTTTAAGCCAAAATTTTACACAATGAAAAGATTTTCTTGCTAAAAAAGTGGTCACAAAACTGAATGTTCCGGTTGGTTCAAATTTTCGATTTTACTGTAACTATTTTTTTGTAGAAATTATGTAAAAATGTATTATTAAAACTTTTAACTGATAAATTAAGCATTTAAAAATTTACATTGACATTTGAAACCGCTCGCACACACTTTTCATTTCGATGGGTTTCATTTCAACGTTTTAAAATCTTCGTAAATGTAGTATTTTGTGAATTATCAATAAAAAACCAAAAATATATAAAACCAATATAAAACCAGCCACGCGCGAGTCGGACTCGCGCACGAAGGGTTCCGTACCAAAAACGGCAAAAAAAGTTTGTTGTATGGGAGCCTCCTAAAATATTTATTTTATTCTTTTTTTAGTATTTGTTGTTATAGCAGCAACAAAAATACATGATCTGTGAAAATTTCAACTGTCTACCTGTTGTCGTTATTAATATAAAGCAAGAAACGGCAAAAAATCACGTTTGTTGTATGGGAGACCGCTTAAATATTTATTTTATTGTATTTTTAGTATTTGTTGTTATAGCGGCAACAGAAATACATCATCTGTGAAAATTTCAACTGTCTAGCTATCACGGTTCATGAGATACAGCCTGGTGACAGACAGACAGACGGACATCGGAGCCTTAGTAATTGGGTCCCGTTTTTACCATTTGGGTACGGAACCCTTAAAAAGACAACGTAGATTATATATTTAATAATATGCTTATTTCACCTAAGTAAATGAATTTATTTTGCTAGAAGTCATTCATCCCAAAAATATAAATGAAGAAATCCGAGGGCCAGGGCGAATACCGGGGCTATCGACACTTTTTTTTTGATTTCTCAGGGTACTTAATAAATTAATACCCGAACGAAACGAACGGACTACTTATCACTGACTTGACTATAGCCTGATAATAAATGTAGATACTCGCGAGTGCGACTCAGGACAGCACGGTCGGGATTTGATACACATAGAAATTACGACCTTATTATGCAACAAATAACATTCATATTGAAACGTAACTAAGAAAAAATATCATTTAATTAATAATCGCGGACATTAATTGTTTAATTTGTTTCTTAAAGTACTAAAAATATTTTGAAGGCATCAATTAAACACTTTTGAAATAGTTATGTATTTTGGTTTACCAATAATTAAAAATATTTGTGACTTAGTCCGAAAAATAGAAATCTGCAAAGAGAATCTGTTTAATTTTTAACAATTTATTAACAGACAGTAAATACTATTCAGAATAAATTGTTGGATTACAGTTATCTATAATTTCTGATAAGATAAGCCAAAATATCTGCAACTTACTGAACCTTCTTTAATAATGATAGTCCCCATTGATCAATTAGTTTAATTTTGATTTATTTATCTGAAATGCAAGCGTCATATCATAACACAGGTACTTTTACAAAGTTACTTATTATGCTGTAATTTAAAAATCAAAATATTTGAAAATTTAGTTTTTCAGTTTTTTAACTTTGATGCGAAGTTTCAAAATGTTTAATTCTGTTTATTTTTACTATAACTAACAATTCTTTATGTCATAGAAAAAGAAAATTACAGTTATGGAATTATTTCCAATTTAAGCTAATTTTATGCGACTATTGTTACTTAGCCATTACTTCATTAAGCCATTACTTGAGAACATTCTCATTCAGAAAAAAAAAATATTTAATAGTCAAGTAAAAGGCATTACTTACTTGAGAAAAGTAACAAGCATAGCCTTCTATAATTGCAAGCCGTGAACATAAGTTTGGCAACGTCTGTTACTGTCAGTTCGTGGTCATGTCGTCGGCCAGTCTCCATACTAAATGTATGGGAATATTTCAATTTTAAGAGGTCGATATTTTTTTTCCTAGTAATCGTGTGAGGTTTAAAATATGAAAATAATTTAGTTCCTTTATTGAAATGCTTTGTATATTAAACAATAAGAAAAATATCAACGTTAACCAGGAAAAAATGGCTGTCAAAGATGTCATCTTTTTTGTTGATTTTCTTCAGCAGGGAGTTGATTAACACGCCCTCTAGCAATAAATTATATATCATTAGAAAGGTCTTTTGGAGACAAATATTTGCTGTTAATATACTTTATATCAATTGTTTATACTTTTGGAGTTAAAGGTTATTAAAGTTTAAAAGTGGTTTATTGTCTATGGGAGTTGATTTACCCCACCTCTAGCAATAAATGAAATATCATTAGAAAGGTTTTCATATGATAAATATTTGCTGCAAACATACTTTCTATTAATTGTTAGTATTTTCGGAGTTTTAGGTCATAAATGATAAAAAATTGGTCAAGTTCAGAGCATTATAACTCTCAAAGTACTAATAGTTGACGTTTATTGTGATACAATAAAGTGTTTCAAATTTAAATACCTTTCCAATGATGTAAGATTTATTGCTAGGAGAGGCTTAGATCAAAATGCTCATCGTACTAAAGGACCCCCGAAAAGTTCAAATAATTTGACTCAAACCTTATGTTCTAATAAATAAATAATAATAATAAATATAAAACTTTATTGAAATAACCTTACATCACAATTTACAACTAGTTTAAACATAGATTATATAGGAAAAACAAATAATAAATAATTATTAAAATAATATAATACTATGTGCTTGACCACATGCGATGTTGCCGTTCTGCTCAACTTCATGGCTTGGAAATATAGAAGGCTATGTAACAAGTAATACTTTTGACTTACAATCATATTAGGTTGGCAGCAATGCCATTCTACATTCCGTGTTCAATTTCAAGTTGTAACATTTAAAACTAATTTTAAGTGAAAACTTGTTATTATATCCTATTAAATAATATTAAAATAATAAACATTAATCGTTAATGCTTTTTGTATAGTGTGACTGGTCAGATGTTTGGAAATAAAAGAAACGAAGAGTTTATTTCATTATAAGTTTGCGTAGAAAGAAACGAAACTGTCATGTCAGTCATGTCAATGGCTGCATTCTTACAGACTAACCGCTGAGTCATCGATCGCCATAGAGTACATTTTACTATTCCCGCCAATTGCTAATGCGCAGGAACCTTGTCACATTAACATCTACGTTAACGTCATCATCCGTAACTAAAAATGTCATGAAACAAGATTATTCTAATAGTTAAAATATTATCATTAATTATTAAATTATTATTTTCAGTAAGATAGGGTCTAGGTATATAAACATTTAACAATTGTTTTTCGTTATTCGTTTCGTCTTTATCACGAAAATAAATTTTGGATACTCTGGATTCAATTATAGAAATATGATTTTCTACTTCTTCCAATGGATCGGTAGTGATATTATCCAAACCTGCAAATAAGGTACCTATCTAATCTATATCTTCCATTATTTTGATGCGAAAACTGATTAATTTCACTCAAAAATAATATCATAGGCCGACAGACAGTTGACGAAATAACCTATAAATGTACTGAAAATACTGATAGCTGAGCATTCTACGTTTCTCAAGTAATGCAATTGGCGACTAATTCTTAGCCGAGTATTCTTACTTTTGACAGTTCTTACTTCATTCAAATTCTTGTTTATTGTATAAAAACGGCGACTTAAGTAATGACTTATACTCAAGTAATGGCTTATACTCGTCTATAGATACGGGGGTAAGACTTAGACGAAGATTTTACTTTATGCACTAGAGCATAAAAAGCGATTTTATGCAGCCTATACCCAACATAAAGACGAACTTTACGAGCATGAGAAGTGAAAAAACATTTGATATCTGAATAAGTACATTAACACACACATACAGGGTGGATTTTTGAGACAGGACAGTAAGAGCAAGTACCTTAACCGTTATGGTTAAAAAACAATCCTAGAACATAAATATCTTTTTAGATATTATGAACTGCATTCACAGATTTCAGGAAAAAAATACAGTCAGCAAAAATTGCCTATCGATCCTATTTCACGTGGGGATCAAAAGGTATGATAACGATAAATCAACTAGAGATAATATTCTTTATTGCCAAATGAGCCTACTATGGCAGAACCCCCGATCGAAAAATCTATTATTTTGGTACTTTGGAAATAGTTTTCTTGTCAGGGTATGGTAATAGTACCTACTGTTTTTACATTTGCTTCGAACTCGTTGGTTGTAAACCCACCTCCACCCCTCCCCCAGGCAAAAGCTAGTGGTAAATAACTAACCTTATCCCTTGTGACTTTCTTGTCTGCCTGGAACGCTTCTTCCATCCGAGCTTTCTCTGCTGTCAACGTAGACAGAGACAGGGTAAGTGCTGCCACTGAACCGTCTGGAACTTTTTTCAGAATACATAAACATCAATCTTTAGTATCAAATCAATGGAATGGAAATTAAATAAGATTTAAGAAGGCATTTGGTATTACAGTAGTAAGTCTCTACAGCAAGTTTAACACCCGTATTCAATTCATACGAAGTTGAAATAGAGCTCTGTGATTGGTTCGTTTGTTTAACGCATTACGTGTGATTGGTAGTTGGGATGCTGTGCACAGTGTGCACCCATGGCCTCTATGAGACCTCATATAGTGTTGTTTGTGAATAAGGATGTAAATACTGTTTTTTTGGTGAGCAGGTGTATTGCTTTCAGAGTCATGGATCTTATTTATTTATTAAATATTCCATCCATTATTTAGTCAAGATACTACGATGAACTCTATTAGTCTTAGCCCTTTTACGCACTAGTGGTCAACCACTGGGTTGGCCAACCGTGCAGACCCATTTCAATGTGAAATTTCATGGCGGATAATCATGAGATCACAAGTGGTCACAATATTAAAATGGAAAAAGCGGCTAACCATGCGGTCAGAAAGTCGGCCTATTCTCGTTGTCCCCCACTGGGGAAAATCTTGAAAAAAGTATGGAGCAAAAAACTTTTTAGTCCATACTTTTTTCTTTCTTGTGACTCAAGTATTGGTTTTATACAAAGGGCTCAAAACTACATACTGAAACAATTTTCCAATGAATGAATGAATGAATGAATGAAATTTTTATTCAGCTGCAAGACAATGCACCATGGTGCATAAGAGTTGCTGAACTTCATGAATCTCTCAACGTCAACACAGTAAAGACGGAGATCAGGTCTAGCTATGCAAAATACAAAACAAGGCTCTCTAACCATCCGTTGAAAGCTGTGTGCAGACTAAAAAGACGGCAAGTCCTAGAATTGGACGAACCTTAAATTGATATAGAGAGGTCTTTCCACTGAGGAATTCACTCTTACTGCCAAATGCACCGTTCAACTCATCTGTTCTTAGTCTTTCGACTGATCGCATGATAAAACACAAAATGAAAATAAGTAAAGACTATCAAAATCCTGTACCTCCTTCAGCAGGTGCTTCAGTCTTATTCAACGCTTTTAAACTGATTTCTAGTGCTTCTTTCTCTTTAACTAGTCCTTTATATGCAGTGACCACATCTGAGAACAAATTAATAAACAGTAATATAAAATTAATAAATTAATAAAAATAAATAAGCTTTAAAATAAAACAAGATTTGCTAACATATGGATGAAGATTTCTGATAAGCAGTAGAAATTGTAGTACTGTCTACACTTACCCCTAAGGCGTCCTTCATATCTCTTTATTTGGTCGGCTTGCTTCGTTATTGTAGATATTAGCTCCTGCTTAGAAAGTGATTCCATTTTCCTCTAAAATCCTTGTAAAATATTGCAGCTGACTGCCGACTGATCTTGAGTTGGTAGAAAATTATGGTCAAATCTAGACTTAACTTTAAAATATTAGGATTTACACAGCAGCTGCTGTTTTAGGTCCAGTCAGAATAAAAAGTAATTAATTATTAATATTTCTTGCTTTGCTTTGCTTCCCAAAAAATATTAAAATTAAAAAAAACATATTTATTACAATACAAGTGTGACAGTTGATTGACGTTTCGTTTGACATAATGGGTGCATTCCAACAAACTAATCGCTGAGTCATTGGTCGCGGTAGAGTAGATTTTAAACATGGAAAGTTAAATATTGAACATCATAAAGCACTTTCCCTGGTTGAAATCATAGACTTAGAAAATTGTTCGCTAATGGGTTGAAATATATACGGTGGTGATCTACATCAAAAATTATAGTGGTATTCACTATGGTATGGTATAAGATAACTACGGAACTCTATTGCACGTGGCCCGACACGCACTTGGCCGGACTTTTTGTAACACCTTTTATATTTATTATTAATTAATATAAAATAAAGGTTTCATTACCGCAACCCGATAAATGAGAATTGCCTGGAAACACATCGTTTCCGGAGTCCGGAAATATTATCTGATATCCCGGGTATTTCCAAGAAATTTTCAATGCAATACTAATACTCTAATAAATACCCATAATTAATACCATTAACATTTTATGTTTTCAAAAGTAACTTTGTTTTTCATAGTGTTTGTATGAATTACAAAGTTATATTTGCGGTTTTTGAAACTGTGCTATACCTATCTCTAAAACAGCTTACTAAATCTCGTTCAAACCAATTTTCGTTGAAAGTGTTTTTTTAAGATATATAGCATCTTTTTTTTCTAAGATTTTTAGCTTTATTATTTTATACACGTTTTATCGTTTTGGAAGTTCATATCTTCCAAACGGTCGACTTTGAGAAAAAATAGTTTTAGGAACCTCAATTTCATTTTAAAAGAGCTATCTAAAGACACCCCGCAGCGCACGTATGAGTTTGAAGAAAAAAAATTTTTAGTTTTAGTTTCATGTATGGGGAGCCGCCCTTAATCTTTTTTTTTTTATTTTTGTGTAAAAATCGTATAGCGGTTTACAGAATACATCTACTTACCAAGTTTCAATGGTGTACCTAATCCTGTTTTGTAACACGTTGTAGCTGCAAACAGCTTGTTTGGACTCCACCCTTTGAGCGACTGCTGACTGCCTATGTTCCATGACACTGTGGTCTGACTGTTATTTTCATAAATTATGTATAAATTAAGCAGTATACGAATTTTCAGCCTTGAGATAGCTCTTGTACCGACCTCGAAATTCATAAAACTTACGTGGCGTGCTGACTCGGCATGTTCCATGACACTGCGGTCTGACTGCCGTCTTATTTTTTTGTGCTATTCTCTGCCATACTGCCAAATTTGAACCTTGAGATAATTATTGTAGAGCATGTCGAAATGCTACATGTTTGGAAGCGTGCTGATGCCAGGTTTTCCACTTCCTGGCGCCGGGAGTAGGTGCTGACTCATGTACACCCTAAACACTCTATCATATTGAGAGGAGGAGTCCGTTACGCCAGCAGGAAAGATGCTCCTAGAGGGAAGCGAGTTTGATGAATAATTTGTGCGCAATTCGGTGTAAATGTGCGCCAAATAAAAAATTTGTGGGCCTTATACTTTTGGAATAAAACGGGAAAAACGGATTCTGCTGGGGTAACGGTGCTCCAGCAGGAAGAATCTAAACTAATGATCGGAGAGAAATAAAAGATATATGTGCGGGTAGCTTGATACTAGCAGGAAATGTGCGCCAAATATAAAATTTGTGGGCCTTATAGTTTTGGAGATATTTGATTTCCTGCTGGCGTAACGTTTTGCCAGATCCCAGATCTCGGAAACTACTAAATGTGCGATCTTACAGTAAACACATATAAGTAGCTCCTAATTTGTGCTATTTGTGCGGTAGAAAACATTTCAAAAATATTCACAGATTTTGAAGTAATCAGACATTTTCTGAAAACAGAAAAAAAATTCTAGCGCCTAAACTACCACCTAAATAGAGAAACCAAAAACGGTGTTCTATTCTTCTTAATATTTCTCATTACCATAAAAAATTTGAAAACCGCACATTTACGCGTTTTTGAATAATACCCACATGAAGGTTAGACTGACCATGTCATGACTTTGACGGTCAGCAGGATAAAAATATCAGAGACTATTTAGATTCTGGCCCAAAGAATAATCTGTGCGGTTACTGAAGTACATGCTCTGAAAATTTCAGCTTCAAATTCTTCGTATTAAAGGAAATATCAATTAAAATCCAAAACAACTGTCAGTATTCCGATTAACCGACCAAATTCGATAGACCACCAAAAAGCGACGCGTTCATACATATTGATGACCTCCTTAACTTTGTTGTTGAACAGGTTTGTACACGTCACGTCTACGTACATTTAAGTAAAAAAGTGATTTGAGTGAGTGCTTTTATTTAAATAACGAATGAAGTTATTTCTGTTTCATTTTATTTTTACTTGAATTAAATGAATTTTAACATTATTTTAGTAGAAAAATAAAGGATGTTTTGTAAAAAAAGTAAAAAATTTAAGATGGCGGCCAACTTTTTTTTTGTGGGCCGATTTCGATGAAACTCTGTTTTTGGTACTATTTCGACAAGAAAATAGCAACGCAATGTTAAAAATGTAAAAAATTCAAGATGGCCGCCACCTTTTTTGTTTGCGGGCCGATTTCAATGAAACTCGGTTTTTGCTACTGTTTTGTCAAGAAAACAGAAACGCAATGTTAAAAATGTAAAAAATTCAAGATGGCGGCCAACTTTTTTGTTTGCGGGCCGATTCCGATGAAACTCGGTTTCTGATACTATTTTGACAAGAAAACAACAACGCAATGTTAAAAATGTAAAAATTCAAGATGGCAGCCAACTTTTTTGTTTGCGGGCCGATTTCGATGAAAATTTGGTTTTTGGTAGTATTTTGACAAGAAAACAGCAACGCAATGTTGCAAATTTTAAAAATTCAAGATGGCGGCCACCTTTTTAGTTTGCGGGCCGATTTCGATGAAACTCGGTTTTTGGTAGTATTTTGACAAGAAAACAGCAACACAATGTTAAAAAAGTAAAAAATTCAAGATGGCGGCCAACTTTTTAGTTTGCGGGCCGATTTCGAAGAAAATTTGGTTTTTGGTAGTATTTTGACAAAAAAACAGCAACGCAATGTTGCAAATTTTAAAAATTCAAGATGGCGGGCAACTTTTTAGTTTGCGGGCCGATTTCGATGAAACTCGGTTTTTGGTAGTATTTTGACGAGAAAACAGCAACGCAATGTTAGAAAGTAAAAAATTCAAGATGGCGGCCAACTTTTTGTTTGTGGGCCGATTTCGATGAAACTCGGTTTTTGTAGTATTTTGGCAAGAAAACATCAACACAATGTTAAAAAAGTAAAAAATTCAAGATGGTTGCCAACTTTTTTGTTTGTGGGCCGATTTCGATGAAATTCGGTTTCTAATACTATTTTCATTATTCATTTATTATCATTATGGCCCGTCCGCTTTATCCATCCACAAGCCAAAAGGAAGGCCTCTTCCCCAGCAGCCAGCGGGGCATTAAAAATGGCTGATATGCATGGTTATTTGTGATGCCGTCTGTATAAAATTTTTACTCATCGGCGGAAAACAATCCTGTCTCAAACTCACTCAGACGAAAGTATTTTTAGTAAGCACGACCATTTATGGCAAACTAGCTTCAGCCCACGACTTCATCCACATTTACATTCGAGAAAATCCCTAGGAAACCTTCAACCAAGATAATAGTATCCTCCTATGTTGTAATCCGGCTTATAAACTATTATTTCATCCATATCTGTTCAGCCGTTTTGCGTGATTGATTAACAATCATTCAAACAGGCAAACTTTCATATTTATGATAAAGTAGAATAATACGGCCACCTCCGAAGCGCTCGAAATAGGAATTTTTTGCTACATAAAATGGGACTGCTATTTAGCTAAGTCTTAATTTCTCATTTTTTATTTAAGTTATTATTAAGTTTTATACCTCAACTGAAAGCTGAATAAATGGTGATATTTTTAAAATATTATTTGCGCTTAGTTACTGGGATGTTTTTAAAGATATTTGCTGTTGTTTCTAAAAAATCTGACAAAATAAAATTAAATACAAAAAAAGCCGCCATCTTTGATTTTTTATGATTTTTAACATTGCATTGTTATTTTCCTGTCAAAATAGTACCAAAAACCGAATTTCATCGAAATCAGCCCACAAACAAAAAAGATGGCAGCCATCTTTGATTTAATTTTTTTTTAACATTGCGTTGCTGTTTTCTTGTCAAAATACTACTAAAAACCGAGTTTCATCGAAATCAGCCCACAAAAAAGAAGATGGCCGCCATCTTGGATTTTTTATTTTTTTTACATTGCATTGTTATTTTCTTGTCAAAATAGTACTAGAAACCGAGTTTCGTCGAAATCGGCCCACAAACAAAAAAGATGGCTGCCATCTTGAATTTTTTATTTTTTTATCATTGCTTTGTTATTTTCTTGTCAAAATAGTACCAAAAATCGAGTTTCATCGAAATCGGCCCACAAACAAAGAAGATAGCCGCCATCTTGGATTTTTTATTTTTTTTAACATTGCGTTGCTGTTTTCTTGTCAAAATACTACTAAAAACCAAGTTTCATCGAAATCAGCCCACAAAAAAAGAAGATGGCCGCCATCTTGGATTTTTTATTTTTTTTACATTGCATTGTTATTTTCTTGTCAAAATAGTACTAGAAACCGAGTTTCGTCGAAATCGGCCCACAAACAAAAAAGATGGCTGCCATCTTGAATTTTTTATTTTTTTATCATTGCTTTGTTATTTTCTTGTCAAAATAGTACCAAAAATCGAGTTTCATCGAAATCGGCCCACAAACAAAGAAGATAGCCGCCATCTTGGATTTTTTGTTTTTTTAACATTGCGTTGCTGTTTTCTCGTCAAAATACTACCAAAAACCGAGTTTCATCGAAATCGGCTCACAAACAAAAAAGATGGTCGCCATCTTGGATTTTTATTTTTTTTAACATTGCTTTACCTATTATTTTCTTGTCAAAAAAGTACCAGAAACCGAGTTTCGTCGAAATCGGTCCACAAACAAAGAACATGGCCGCCATCTTGGATTTTTTATTTTTTTAACATTGCATTGATATTATCTTGTCAAAATAGTATCAAAATCCGAGTTTCATTGAAATATGCCCACAAACAAAAAGATGGCCGCCATCTTGGAACTTATTTTTTTATTATTATTTCCTAATTGAGTACTAATTTAATATTTATTTTATACTTAGTTAGCCCTAAATTAGTAATGATTTACAAATAAAATTTTAGTCCCTTACACTTTTAGTCGTTGCGTCAACTGTCTAGACGAACGGCGGCTTTTGCGCCAACACAAAGGGCGATCGAAGTCCGACTGTAAGAAAAATACTCTCTCGGCTGTGGTTTTGGTATGAATACAAGCTCAAACTAACTATTTAAAAGTTAAAACACTATTTACCCACATTTGCTAATAAGAAATTATGAACGCGACTGTACAAACAATTTTTCTGCATAATACGACACATTAAAGAAGGTCATCAATATGTATGAACGCGTCGCTTTTTGGTGGTCTATCGAATTTGGTCGGTTAATCGGAATACTGACAGTTGTTTTGGATTTTAATTGATATTTCCTTTAATACGAAGAATTTGAAGCTGAAATTTTCAGAGCATGTACTTCAGTAACTGCACAGATTATTCTTTGGGCCAGGATCTAAATAGTCTCTGATATTTTTATCCTGCTGACCGTCAAAGTCATGACATGGTCAGTCTAACCTTCATGTGGGTATTATTCAAAAACGCGTAAATGTGCGGTTTTCAAAATTTTTATGGTAATGAGAAATATTAAGAAGAATAGAACACCGTTTTTGGTTTCTCTATTTAGGTGGTAGTTTAGGCGCTAGAATTTTTTTTCTGTTTTCAGAAAATGTCTGATTACTTCAAAATCTGTGAATATTTTTGAAATGTTTTCTACCGCACAAATAGCACAAATTAGGAGCTACTTATATGTGTTTACTGTAAGATCGCACATTTAGTAGTTTCCGAGATCTGGGATCTGGCAAAACGTTACGCCAGCAGGAAATCAAATATCTCCAAAACTATAAGGCCCACAAATTTTATATTTGGCGCACATTTCCTGCTAGTATCAAGCTACCCGCACATATATCTTTTATTTCTCTCCGATCATTAGTTTAGATTCTTCCTGCTGGAGCACCGTTACCCCAGCAGAATCCGTTTTTCCCGTTGTATTCCAAAAGCATAAGGCCCACAAATTTTTTATTTGGCGCACATTTACACTGAATTGCGCACAAATTATTCATCAAACTCGCTTCCCTCTAGGAGCATCTTTCCTGCTGGCGTAACGGACTCTGAGAGGAGGGCCTTGAGATAACTCTTGCAGTAATTTTCAATAGCTCTCTATCTCCTAGGTGGTTTCTAATTAGATAATCAGCCTGCGGGTCATTAGCACACCTGCGCCACCTTGGATTTCAAAATTCGATACACAAGCCAGGGTCGAATTGAGCATACAGACCACAGAACACAATTACTCAGGGATACAGACACACACAAGTATTGTAAGAGCACGTCTGCACAGTACGGGGAGTATGAGTAGACTAAAAAGTACTCGTACAGTTACACCGCCTTAGCGTTTATCACTGACCAATCCACTGACGTCCATTATACAAGTACGCTGGACAGGCTATTGTCATGAAATGACAGCAATTTTTTGTACCGATTTGAAAATCGCCATATTGGCGCTGTGAGCAGTAGATTCTACTATGGCAGTATAGTGAGTGTACCTACTTGGAACTAATTAGTTCCAGTGTACACTCACTGCTGCCATAGTAGGTATAGAATCTACTGCTCTCAGCGCCAATATGGCGATTTTCAAATCGGAACAAACGATTGGTGACGTTCGCCTGTCCAGCGTACTTGTATAAAATGAACGTCAGTGGACCAATCACAGCACAGTAAAAAAAATGTGTGAGTGAGATAGCGCTCTACTAACTCGTTTCCGTGTAGGTACCTAACGTGGTGGCACGGTGGCACCAATTATGGACACTTTAAGGGCCGATTCAAACATGTAAGCCTACAACTTATTTATTAATTGAGTCTCGGTGTTGCCAATTTAGAATATTGTAGTCAGATAATGAACACTTATTATTACCTGTTAACAACAAAAAAAAAGTTTAATGAATATTGAGAAAAATAATAATAAAAACGATCAACTGAAAAGACATCAAAATTCCAATAATGAACAGTCATAATCCAGTAATGGACACCTAGTGATGGACATCCAACACCTAGTATTGGACATCCCAATGATGGACATTCATTTGAGTTTCCGGTTTGTCTCATTCAAGTGCGAAAAAACTCCTTATTACAAGCTTTGCCAGTAACGCAAGATTTTAAGCAAAGGTAGATTTATGGAAATAAAGATCCTGAAGCATTTTTTATCACGTACGTATTAAAAAAAGAAAATCTCTAAAAAATATTTCTTAGTTTTAATCATTGGCATATTTCTTAGTCTTAGTACCTATACTATAAAACAGCGACTACAAAATCACAAAGAAGAGATAAACAGAAAATCTCTAAAAAAAATCAACAAATTCTTAAACTCAAAACTCCGAAAGCTTTCAACTCGAGTCTCGAACTCCAAAACCGCTTCGAAGCCCTTGAGAACAGTAATCAGCATAGATGTGATGTGGACGATCTAAACAACATGGTGGTGGATACTGTCCGTACGGTAGGGTCCAAGTTCTTAAGACCCGCCGTCCCAAGCTAAAGAAACTTTCCGACCACACACTCCTACTTATGGATCAGAGACGTGAAATGAGGCTCCAGAGCTCAGCGGTTGCTCATCGTTATCGGCAGCTCAATAGACAGATATCTAAGTCTTGAACGAGCGACCTTCGCCAATTTAGTACGAATCGGATTAAAGAGGCTATCGAGCGGAATAAAGGCTCTAAAGTGTTCGCGAGAGATCTGTCTATTGGGCAAAGCCAGATGACGAAGATGAAAACTGACAACGGTCGTATCATCTCATCGAAGCCTGAAATCCTGAGGGAGATCGAGCGTTTCTATCGGCAGTTATATTCCACACAGACACCTGTTGAAAGCAAGGCGTAAGACCCCAGAGAAAAGCTTACCCGACACTATAAGATGTCAGACTGTACGAGATTAGACAAACAGCTGAAAAACAACAAGGCGGCGGGTGACGATGGAATCACTACGGAACTTCTGAGAGCGGGCGGTAAGATACTCAAAGTCCTCCAGAAGCTCTTCAATTCCGTCATCGTCGAAGGCAGAACACCGAAGGCATGGAAATGGAACATAAGTGAGGTGATTTTGTTCTTAAAAAAAGGTGACAAGTCCCTCTTAAAGAACTACAGACCCATCTCACTCCTGAGCCATGTCTATAAGTTGTTTTCGAGAGTCCTTACAAATCGTCTCACTCGCAAGTTCGAGGACTTCTAACCTCCCGAACAAGCCGGGTTTCGATAAGGCTTTAGCACCATAGACCACATCCATACACTTCGGCAGGTTATACAGAAGACCGAGGAGTATAATCTGCCACTATGCTTGGCATTCGTGGACTATGAGAAAGTCTTTGATTCGATTGAAACCTGGGCGGTGCTACAGTCTCTTCAAAGGTGCCATTGACTATAGGTATGTATATCGAGGTGTTGAGGTACCTCAAGGATCGACATGGTGGCATTTTTGTATAAGTACTTATATAAAAATGCCACCATGTCGATCCGAGTACAGAACCAGAGCACAAATCCCATCCAACTGTAGCGTGGTGTGAGACAGGGAGACGTTATTTCTCCGAAACTGTTCACAGCTGCGTCGGACGACTTCTTTGAGCTCTTGGACTGGAAAGGACTCGGTATTAACATTAATGGCCAGTACCCAACACACCTTCGTTTTGCCGATGATATAGTCCTTATGGCTGAGACCATGGAAGACCTGAACACAATGCTCGGAGATCTCCGTAGTGCTTCCCAAAGAGTGGGTCTCAGGATGAATATGGATAAGACGAAAATTATGTCAAATGCCCATATTGTACGCTCTCCAGTTCATATTGAGAACACTACACTGGAAGTTGTTGACTATTACGTATACCTAGGACAGGCAGTCCAGTTAGGTAAGTCCAACTTTGAAAAAGAGAACTTTGAGAAGCTTCGAAAAATCTTCGCGACCGACTTACCTCAGTGTGTCTCAAGACGAAAGTCAGACAGTGTGTGTTGCAAGTGATAACTTACGAGGTCTCATAAGGAGGCTCAACATCACCCAGCGTGCAATGGAGAAAGCAGAGAGCCATGCTCGGCGTTTCCCTGCGTGATCGAATCAGAAACGAGGAGATCCGCAGGAGAACTAAAGTAACCGACATCGCTCGAAGGATTGCTCAGCTGAAGTGGCTATGGGCAGGACACATAGCGAGAAGAACTGATGGCCGTTGGGGCGGAAAGGTTCTGGAATGGCGACCGCGAACCAGACGACGCTCCGTGGGTAGGTCCTCGACAAGGTGGACCGACGATCTGGTGAAGGTCGCGGGAAGGCTCTGGATGCGGGCAGCGCAGGACCGATCGTCGTGGAGATCCTTAGGGGCGGCCTATACCCAGCAGTGGGTGTCGTGCGGCTGATATGATTATGATGATGATGATGTTTCTGGCTGGGCACACCGAAGCTCTTCGCTGCAGACTTTTTTGATACGCCTTGAGATAGCACTGCCGCAACAGCCTGTGCCATCTGCTCTGGTGTATATTTTTCTTAGGTGGTATCTAAACAAATAAAGAAATCCAGTTATGAACACCTCATTAATGGACAGTGTCCATGACTGGATTTTGGAACTTAAGCCGATCCAATAATGGACACCCTCTCTCAATCTCGGAAATAATATTTTGTCGCGTTAATTCCTTTGCAATCAAGTGTTAAACTTTATAGCTTTGGGCTATGCTCAATACAAATTTATGTTATTATTGGAAACAAAATTCTATTGACACAAATATTCACTCACCTTCTTAACAATTTGGTTAAGAAAATCCCACATAATTTAAAAAATCAGCACACACAACTTTGTTCACTTCGCCATATTGAAACAAAATGGCCGAAACATATGACATTTGGGGATATGACAGATAGATGTATAATGTCTTTGGTTTAAGTGTTGCCAACCGTAAAATACTATGTGTGTTCTTATTTTTTGTGAAAAGAGGCAAAAGTGTCCAACACTGGTACTTTGTCCAACACTGGTGCCATCACCTTACCTACTATTGTACCAGTGATGATGATAACAGTAGGTAGAGGTATTTTGTTCAATTAGGTAATAGGTATTTTGTACCTATAATAGGTACTACTACTTTATTTTTGTTCAACAGTAAAAAGTATAATTTAGTTACTTAGGTAGTACCTACTTCAATTGTAGGTACCTACAATTTAATCGCATTGTAAAAACCATTGCTGCAGGCGCGGTCCGAAGGAAGGGGGGGTTCACAGGGGACATGACCCCCCCCCCCCCCCAAAATTGTACACGTCAAATAGAAAAATCTTCTATACAGTACCGACAGTAGTGGAGCGACTCGTGTGTGGGGCGCCCTCTCGTGTGTGGGGCGCCGAAAACGCCCGACCACCGGTCGACTATCAATCGTATTGTTGCCTGGTGATGAGCGACGAAGCGACGAATGAAACTAACTAAAAATCCCACTGCGCGGCCATATTTTAATATAAACAAGCAGGATTAGTCGATGAAACTGACTAAGAAACGCGCTGCGCTGTAGTTTTTTTTCTGTAATAAGCAAAATTAGAAAATTAGCAGATGAAACTGACTAAAAACTGCGCTGCGCGGCCATTTCTTACTATGAACAAGCAAGGTTGCAAGATTAGTAGTTGAAACTGACTAAAAACCGCGCTGCGCGGCCGTTTTTTTACCATAAACAAGCAAGATTACAAGATTAGTAGGTGAAACTGACTAAAAAAACGCGCTGCGCGGCCGTTTTTTGCCTAACAGGCAAAATTAAAAATCTATATAGGGGGTGCCCCGTAGAAATATCGCCCAGGGCGCTGGTAATGCTAAAACCGAAACTGACTAAAAATCGCGCTGCGCGGCTGTTTTTTTACTGTAATAAGCAAAATTAGAAGATTAGCAGATGAAACTGACTAAAAACTGCGCTGCGCGGCAATTTTTTTTGCTATAAACAAGCAAGGTTACTAGATTAGTGGTAGAAACTGACTAAAAACCGCGCTGCGCGGCCGTTATTTTACCATAAACAAGCAAGATTACAAGATTAGTAGGTGAAACTGACTAAAAAAACGCGCTGCGCGGCCGTTTTTTGACTAACAGGCAAAATTGAAAATCTATATAGGGGGTGCCCCGTAGAAATATCGCCCAGGGCCTTTGTACTATTAATCTATTCTGTGCCAGGGCGCTGGTAATGCTAAAACCGGCACTGCTTCTATAAATTTACAATAAAAAAAAATGTATTATTGTGTGTATACCTAGTGCCCCCTCCAAAATTTTAGGCTGCGACCCAACTGCATTGCTGCTGTATTTCGTTTATAATCTCTACCTATCATTATAATCTACGTAATCTACCTAAACCACAGAATTAATTGCCTAAACCATTTATCTAAACTACAAAATAGAGTTTAAAAAACAGTCTCATAAAGTCGAGGTCAAAAAAATCGAATTCGATCAATGCACTACCAAAAGTACACAATGGGTTCAATGAACTCCCGCAGAAGGGTGACAGGGGTTCGTAACGATTCATTCATCCCTCGTAAATGTAGCTTGCTTGATCAAATCGTGGGCCCCATGTAGGACAGCGCTCCTCGCCAGCGTGCCAGGCCAGTGGCTGTTTTAATTAGATGTTACAGAGTAAACGATATGCCTGCTTGACTATGCAAGTGACGCTTTCACTCTTGCGCTAGGCATTTATATCTAGATGACGTTTTTAAGACTAAAATATTGTACCTTACCTACCTACTTCTTAGTTTAAAATGACAGAGCTCTATCTAGCACAGGTTGAAAGTAGTCACTATTACAAAAAAAAGGTTTGGTGACCATAAAAATTACTTTAGCAGGACTGGCAGCTACGTCAATATTGGATACTTATCCAATATTGTCAATATTGGATACTTATCCAATATTGTCATAGCAGCAAATTACTTTAGCAGGACTGGCAGCTAGGTACGTCAATATTGGATACTTATCCAATATTGTCATAGCAGCTATGACAATAGGCAATACTGACTGATATGGCAATATTGGAAACTTTTCCAATTTTGTCACAGCAGCTAGTCCTAGTATTATTTATTGTACCTACTTACAAAGGATATAATTAAATTTTTTTTTTTAATATAGTAAGGTCTTGGTGATCTCGCCTCGCATGGCTTGCACTGGTCAAGTTTCTATAATTGACAGGTACCTATCTCAGAGGTTTCTATAATTGACAGGTACCTATCTCAGAGGTCCGGGTTCAACCAACGGCCGGCTCAGTGAAGAAAAACTCACTCTTCTGTATTGTCACAGAATACAGGGTGGAAATAAAAGACGCTAGTATAGATAAGTGGGAAGGAAAGTAAAAGTACCTACCCTTAAATATTGATGATGGCAAATTTTACTGAAGGGAAACATTTATTTATTCCAAAAAAAATTTTTTTTCGCTTGTCTCAGCTAATTTAGTTCAACAAAAATTGTTGGAACCTATTAAATACCTACCTATTTAAAAAAAATTGGACGTTTTCTTACTTATTTTTAAAAATAAAGGGATGTTTTCTTTCAGTACAATTTGCTATCATCAATATTTAGGGTGCTTTCTCTTCAACTACATCATCTTTTATTTCCAGCCATACAATGTGTAACAGAAGAATTGGTAGACAGGGACGAGGGACTATCAAACTGAACAACTTTTACTATGAGACCAACTCTGAAATCGCAAAAAAACTAGCTGTTTCACACAAAAATTAATAACGAAAATATGAAAATATAGGTTTTATGCGATTTCAGAGTTGTCACATAACTATTGTAATAAGTAGGTACTGTTGATGTTCCCGATTTCTATAACGAATGATTTCTGCTACCTATCTCTAAAAATATACGAGGTACTTAAAATTAAGGATAAATAAAAGATTATTTTATTTAGGTATATTATTGCTAATGTCAATATTTAATGTCTATCAATATTCCCTACCAGATTACATTCGTTGACATTATTTCGAAATTAAATGTAAGCCAAACATTTCTTCATACAATTATATCCGGCGATTTGTACTCTGTCTTAAATATCTCTAGCTACATCCTAGGCCAACCCCTTACAATACCCAAACCTGCCCGAAGTAAAACAAACAAAAAAATTAAAATCAAATTGTTAAATGTGGTTAAATAAAGTAAACACTAAAGATTCGAAATGTTAGTTTTAAATTAACTGAAGCTAATCTAACACAAAAATACCACATCTTAGAACACAAAATACTAAGCAAACAAAACAATATTAAATGGACAGGTGTGTATTGGCGTCAAATGTTATTCGGTGGAGGATCGCTTCGTTTCTGGGACGACACAACACGAACAGGATGCTCTGATTCCATGCCTATACAAGTCTACTTGGACTGGAATGGACCCCATCTTTTTACATTCTGAGAGTAATGCGAAAAATGGGTCGCGGAAAACACGACAGCTAGAAACACTGGCTATCCCCATTAAATAACTCGAAGGAAGTTTTAGGTGAGCACAGACATTTCATATGAAGTAGAATTAAATAGATAGTCTTAGCATTGAGCAAAGAACTGACTAAATAGTAGATTTTGTACGTTGAATAAATTAAAAATCAAAACATGCTAGACAAATACAGACAAAGATATTCAGAGCGAACTTGCAGAGGTTCATTTTTTCCTTTTGACTAGTTTTGATACACACCATTTTGTATTTGTTATGTATGTATTGTGTACTATACAATGGTACATTACATTTATGTTAACCGAACACCACACCAACATAATTTAAACTCAAAATTCTAAATGTCTACATTTAAATTAGAGAACACAGTTTTATAAATACTTAAGTGTAGGTACTTACTTAAAAGTTTAATCTTGCGCAAAATTATAACTGACTAGTTTCGCATAGTTAAGTACTTTTAATAAATAATAATAATTAATCTTATTGAAACATTTATCCTTATCAGTATCATAGAAATTAAACATAGATGCTTATTTAAAATGCATACAAGCCCACCTATTTGAGAATTTCTTACCTCATTGTATGTTCATGATATGCATTTCTCTATGAATATTTAGCTATGAATGTAGTTAGACAAACTACTTGAGGTATGGAACAATACAAATCAGGTGATGGGTATATTTTCATTAACATTATTTAAGACAATATTACTGATCCAACTAATTTTGAACTTACGCTAAATGTTCAATATATTAATATAACATCAAATGAAATCTATATATCTATTATGATTATAATAAATTACAATAAATTGAAAAGTTACTTAAATTTAACAATAAATAGATATGATTATACAAATTAATAATTAGAGAGACAATATCATGTTGTGAAAGTCAAACTGTAAATTATTCAATATTACAGGCATTTTTTTATTTGTGGTTCTCATATAAGATTTTTTTTCATTTTACATCAAATGTCTAAAAGCTTCAATTTGACTTTCACCATATACATACAAGACATAATGTTCATATATCAGATACATGTATCAAGTCACAATTACGAAATTTAGTCGAATAAAATGTTGATCAATAACTAATTAGTTGTTATGTCATGGTCCTTACACTTCATAATTTATTTTGATTGAGATTATACTATACTGTGTTGCCAAAGACTGAATTTCCTTATTAATAATATTAGGTACTATTAATGAGAAATAAATAACATGGATGAGACATTACAACATGAAAAGTTAATAAAAATGATTAATTAATGTTCTAAATATATTATTTATTTAATCATAACATCTTTGTGCATTTTGTCAATATTGGAATTACTTTGTCAGTTACATCAATATCATATTGATGAAAATATTCACCATTTCATTATTAATTAAGTTAATGAAAACATGTACCTATGGAAATGTTACATTAAAATTTATAAAAAGTCTTTAATATTAAGTGAATTATTATTCAGTCATAATTTCGTTTCTGTTATCTTTGGTAGGTGCAAAAACTAAATCTGAGCGAATAATTAAATTGAGGTTTTTTTTTATTAAATATTGCAACATCTAAATTGAAGACATGTTTGGGGTTGATTGCACAGGCTCGAATATAAATAAAGGTATTTTATATAATATACTTTTACTTTAAGTAAATAGTATAATATTGCACTGTCATTAGATTTATATTTTTATTGCCTGCAGTACCATTAGACTCATGTTGGCATTATTTCATACAGTTTTAAAATATGAATCCTATAAAAATACATAAGAAGTGGACACTCTAATCCTGTATTTTTATATGATATCTTGAACATAAAAATAAAAGTGATAAATATAATATTGATCAAAATGATCATTCAGTAAGATTGTTTTCTCAAATATTAAAAGTTTGAGAAAATAAAATATACTGTTTTTTTTACTTATCTTAACATAAATCCATATTAATGATAGTGATAACTCATAAGAGGTTTTGTCAATTTGTAAAAAAAAAATTGCAATGCATTATAGGCAGTTAATTAAAGGTATACATAAGTACAAATGTGTCATTCTAAATCTGAATAGCTTTCCACCATTATAAAAAAATGCATATGAAAACAAAGAGTTGGCAAAGTTTATTCAAAGGATAGTTATGACTGTTGTACTAATACTAAAATATCCACGTTAGGCTAGCCTCTAAATGGGCCAATGTAAATATTACAAACTTCTGACACAAGTCGTTCACAGATCATATCACGGTTGCATTAGTGTACTGGAAAAATACAATTATACACATTATTTTATCACATGGACAGCAATTTAGATCAAAATATCATCATGTTTGTGACTCCTGTAGAATAATGGCGAATTCTGTTATGTGTATTATTTGTACTTGCTTGCAATGAACACTGGTTCAAACTGTTGTGTCATGATTTGCATCAGTTATATTCACTACTCAATTCTAAGATTAATCAATATTGATTGATGCAATACCATGACCGCTTAATGATCAACATTTTTTATATTAGCTATAAATTTATTGACTAGATTGTGATCAACTTAAGATTTACTCTTGTTCGTTTTGAAGCTGACCTGCAGAACTTGACCGTTCAGCGAGTATCCATTCAAAGATTGGATAGCAACAACGGCTTCATCGTAATTGGTCATGGTTACAAAACCATAGCCTTTGCATTTGTTGGTTGTGGGATCTCTTATAATTTTAACACTTTGGACGGCACCAAAGGGGCCAAAAAGCTGCCAAAGAATGCTTTCTTCAGTGTCAGCTCCAATGTTGTAAACAAAGATACACCAACCTGAACCACCTAAAGCGTTACCTTGAATAAGTGGGTCAGCTAAGGGAGAAAATCTTTGGAGACCTTTGTTAATGGCGAGCAGAGCTTTTCCTGCAGGTCCGACGAAGCGCCGACCAGCGGTGGGTGCCAAGTACGCTGCTAACGGAGCCAGTGCCTTGTTCTGGTTGCTGGGATTGTTGGCACATTTCACGGTCATGGGGCCAGTACCACCTGGAGGAACAGTACCATTCAACTCACGTATTGCTGCCTCTGCCTCGCACCGTTGATCGTAGCGGATGAATGCGACTCCTCTGGAAGGGCCTTGTATGGACTGATCTTCACCTCCCACTTGCAACAAATGACCGACATTCACATTCTCATGAAGTATGCGTGAGCTGATGATAGATCCAAACGGACTGAAGAGCTTCTCCAACTCCTGCTGAGTCATGTGCTTTGGGAGGCCAGATACGTAAAGGTTGGCGCCTTTGATCGCATCAGAACTGGGCCGGGCATACGACACTTTGATGATTTTATTCTGCAATCTCAATCCATTCAATGTGTTCACTGCCTTCTCAGCGTCCTCAGTTTTGTGGTAATTGACGAAAGCGTAGCCCAAGCTTTGCCCATTAAGGATGTGATCAGGAAACACTGTCACTTTGTCTCTAATTAGCTTGCAACTTTCTACTTCGCCGACGCTTGAGAACAGCGACCGTATTTCTTCTTGAGTCATCGTTTGTGGCAAATAATTCACTATGAGGTTAGTCTTTGACTCGTTATTGCTAGGTTGCACCTTGCTACCATTTTGCGTAGGCTGGTTCGCATTTACTGTGTCAAGAGGATTTGCCATCATTTTCGCTTATTTTATGCTAACACCAAATTGGGTAAAATGTCACTAGAAATGTGGATTATTGTTTTACTTGTAATAGATTCCAATTAGATCATAGATTCTTCGGTTTAAGTAATAACACCACTTCGCGTTGGTTGAAAGCATATGCAAGGTAAGAAAATCAATAAGATGCTGTTCACTCTTGTACAAAACTTATCCTGTTGTCGGTGCCACGGCACCTAATGCGTTGAATCAAATTATCATCAGAAACACAAATTAACGTTAGTTTATTAGATCTTGGAGAATACGAAAGCAAAGTGAAAAGGAAATCAACCAAAAATCTATGCGACTTGCGACCTATTCTCGTAAATTCATTTCTTTCACTTCACTTTCTTTTTAAAATGTTACCATACTACAAATTGGGTTTCCAATTTCCATCCAGTCCGGCAGGCGTGGTCAATGGGGAAATTGGGGAATGGGGATGTTACTGGGAAGAGAAACTAATGGCGCCACAAGCAACTGTCCTAAATACCTTTGATTGGTGCTTTCAAAGGTCAAATGTCTTTTCTGACGTATTTGAACCAATCAAAACCGTTGATAGCGGTCCGGTCACTGCTGTCGCCATCTGCGAGTAGCTTTGCGTGTGGATTCCCATTAATTTTTGAAGATATACCTATAGGTGCCGGCATATAACTTTGCAAGACAAAGATGAGACAAAACATGCACCAAGTTTAGCGTTTGTAGCTACTGCGCATCTTTTGTCTCGTTTTGCCAAGTTACGTGCCGGGCGGTATACCTATCTTTTGTCACAGGATAAAATAAGTTGGTAATTTATAGAAAGAACACAAACAATTATTAGGTATCTCAAATAAGTAGGTACAATGTAGTTAATTTGACAGTGGACGGTGGTCCGCGGCCACTGTAGTCGAGAATTTAAGGTGCGCTCTGATTAAAAGAAAAAGATACCGTGCTGTACACATATAAATAATGCATCACTAGCACTCTGAAGTTAGTTACCTTGTACATTGTTCGCATTGATTTACCAAACACTTTCCCCAATTATTGCTTCTTGCAACACTGTTCCCATGCAGGCCTGCCAACATTACTAACTTAAATAACAAGTAAACCAACTACACAACTACAAAACCTAGCATTTACAAAGTCAGTTTGAGATAAGAAATTAATACAAAACTAAGGAGTAAAGAACCTACTAAATCCATGTTATTCTAGTACCATTCTAATGAAATAATGTACACAGAAAACATAGGAAAAAAATAGGTAGGGTAAAGTCCATTCGGTTAGATAGTGTCGGTACACCCGCAAGCACTTGCGTCCCTTGTGTTTATTATAATAAAATACGCATACAAATAATACACACAAGCGCGGTGCAAAGAAAATTTTAATGAAATTAATTGAGTATGTAGGTATACGTAAAGTAAAATTAGACCACTATTCTTCATTACTCGAAGTGTCGGAGTCATTATCATCAGTATTTATGATAATAGATACAAACATTATCACTTTCCGAATCGAATTACCAAAATATCGATATTTGAACACAATTTCGATGGACATTGGTCATAATAATTTGTTTACATGTTTTACAAAACACCTGTCTTTTTTTGTTGGTTCACTTAAAGTTTCATCTTGAGTCATTTCACTGACCTCCCAAGGACGAAAAATCATTTTCAGTGCATATATGTAGCAGAGTCAACAAATACAACCTTTCACTACAGCGCCGCCACCAGCGCTTCGATGCAAACTGCCAAAATCCAAATTCACTTGCGGGTGTACGCCGCACGCGGTATCCTTTGTTTATGCGGCGGCATCCTTTGACAAGAAGCGGCACGTGCAAAGGCGGCGCGATAAAAGGGCGACACTATCTAAACGAATGGACTGTAATAAAAAATCTAATAATATCACAAAATTAAGTTTTATAAGGCGACGGCTAGACGCGTGGTATTTACCGTGATCCATCGCCATAGAGTAAATTTTAACCATGGAAAGTAAAATATTGAACATTCCGTAAAAATTACTTTCCATGGTTAAAATTTACTCTATGGCGATGGATCACGGTAAATACCACGTTTGTAGCCGGTGCCTGATAACTCGAAGTTGAGGAGGGGAGGGAGAGAAATTCACACCAACCAAGTTTTAGACATAAAGTTAATATTACCTAGCGGAATAGAGTAACAAAGGGCTGAGCAAGCGAGATGTCACTAATCAGCAACATGTGTGATAAAAAGAAATGCGTGATTATGACGTGCAGAACTCTTTTTCGCAACTGATTGACAGTTTGTCAGCACTTATCAGCCCGCTGAGAATTTGAGTTCTGAAAATATTTCCGATTTTTCTTGAAATCGTGGACATTTTTGCGAAATAATGCTTCGGAAACATGGTGCCCTGTTCAGTGATTGATTGTAGTACAACACATCGAAATAACCCAGAAAAATGTTCATTTCACAGGTAAATTATTCCAAATCGACCCCGCCTAACTTTGTGTTTATTTTTGCCAATACGTTTCGAAATTTTAGCACTGAGCGTGATTATTCTCTTCTGTAAACACTCATTTTTGTAAGAAGCAAAGATCGGCTAGACAAAATGCAAAATTAACGAATATTTTGTGTAAAGAAATAATTTTCATTTTACAGTAGGGGTGCATAAAGTTATCGATATTTTTTGTCGATTGTCTATCACGCCGCATCACGCGGAAAACGAATATGTTTCACTGTTGTAAAAGTACTTATATGATGTTTAGTTAATAATCATCTAGGAATGTAATCCCATTTAAGATACTTAAGCCGATCCATAGGTATCAGTTTCTGACTATTAGAATACCATCATAAGTAATTTAACTATATTTCAGATTTCCTACCAACTTAGATACAAAAAATGCATGGCTTACATTAATTGGCCGTCCAAACTGGACTCCAAAGAAAACTTCATATCTATGCAGTAAGCATTTTGAGGAAAAATATTTCCAGATGCGACGCCATTTTCTCCCTGCAGAGCAAAAGCTGAAAGCAACAAGCTAACGACACATAAAGCTTACTACGTATTTTACTTTCGTAGTTGGTGTTACCATAAAGTTAATATACCTGTCGGATTTTGAAAAAATCTGCAGTTCCATCTAAGTTTGTTCCGGTAAGCATTAATAAAATGATATTATAAAATAATAATACTATTTTATTTCTAAGTAAGTATTACAACTGCAATTTCAGCTTCAATTTTAATAGCAGCATATTCACTAACTCACTCAATAGACACTCATTTCTGTCTTTGTTACAGGTTAATATAAAGCCTAGACGCACAGTGTCATTCTACACTTATAGAGTCATAATGTTTAGAAATCATCCTTTATTTAGGAAATAGGCGTTTAAAAGAACCATTCATATATATATATATATATAACTTAGTGTGTTTGGGAATATATTCAACTAAAATATGAAAATGGTACTTGTACAATCATATTTACCTGTGAAATAAGTATTTCTTTGGGTTATTGTCGTAAGTAAAATAACAATTCAACACAGAACACGACACCATTATTGATTTATGTAGTTATAAGAGCCAAATCAACCCGATCGCAATCAAAATAATCGTGTGGACGCTTTTCACCAAGATGATAAAAGATGATAAATGAAGTCAAACTAGGTTCTGCTGTCTTTTTTTTCAACTCTTTCTCGCACATCGCATAAGCCGTAAGAAACGGTTTCTCACTCGCACCATTGTCCGTCTACTTGAGCGTTCTAAATCTATGGATATTATCTCAATCAACTTCTAACTGTAACGAACTGAAAACATTCTTCTTATCTTTTTTATGTTAAATAAATGATTTTAAATATCTCCTAAACTTTTTCTAATAGTCATAATTCATATCAGAATCGTAATTTTAGGACACCCGTGCAAAATTCTATCCCATTTATTTTGAATCTATGGCTGTTAATTAATACTATCGATATCGATATTTATATCAATAGTGACAAGATTACATCACTGAGACTAATACATAAAAAAAATACACACACAAATGTAAATCAATTTCGGTTTCGATTGACAGCTCATGTTTGTTCCTCTATTCCGTAGGTATATTAACTTTATGGTTTTAGACGAACCCTACACACACAATAAATAGGTACTGACTGTGATCCATCAGTATTTTATCAGAGGCCTATTTAATAAAAGAATATAAAACTACAGTAATTCACCATAGTAGTAGTTTATTGGGCTAAAATTATGTTTAATAATAAATAAGAAACATAATTCTACCCCAATAACAACTATGGTAAATTGTTGTAGTTACCATTCTTTTATGAAATAGGCCCCTGATAAAATACTGATGGATACACACAGTATAAATACTGTGTGCCTATAGCAGAGGTTCCCAACCTTTTTTTGTCTACTGCCCACTTTAACAATAAATTATTTTTAACGCCCCCCTTTTTAAACATACTTAAAAACCGCTAAGTACTTATAACTGATTATTGAAACGCAAATTTATAGTATTCGGACAGAGTATCTTTTATCGAAAATAAAACAAACATAATCAATTCTTATATAAAAACTAATGTGAAGGTTGAATCTGATGCTGTTCAATAATGCCCCCTTTTTTTCTGGGTCTCTTACCGCCCCCCTTTAGGCCTGCAGCGCCCACAAGGGGGCGTTATCGCCCACGTTGGGAAAGACTGGCCTATAGGCTTCATATAATACAGCGCCATCTAGTTTGCACTAATGAAATAACATGATAAGTGTTACCGTCTAAAGTTTATTATCAAATATTTTTTTGCATGTGGCAATATTGGACTGCCAAGTGACGTGTCTTGAATTAGGGTCCGACCGAAACCACTTTTCTGCAGAAAACCGACAGTCGACCAGGAAATGTAGGACCGATTTAAAAAGTGGCTGATAACTTTGAATCAAAAAATATATATTTAATTTTTTCCTCATCAAATATTTTCGTAATACTTCCTCTACACCGTATTTTTACTTTTCGCAAGGGGTCAAGAATTGATCCAGTATTGATTACTTATTTCAGTACAGGATTTTATTGCAAAACCGAATTTATTACAATTTATTACTTCCTATTTAATTTCACCAAATTTATTACTAATCAAAGCATCGTTAACTATATTCAATGGCGATAGACCCGCTGCTCTATCGGTTAGCTTACATTGCTTGCTCTAAGGATTTGACAGATGGATGTGATACATTGCTAGTTTTCTTTGTTATGTTTTTATTTAAATTTATGCCTAAATGAAGTAGCAATATAGTATCACATCACATCAAATCAAAGCATAAATAAATATTTATGTGAGGCTCCCTTAAAAACTATCAACAAAAATATCATTAGTTCTACTATCAGTCAAGAGATGGCGCTGATCTACAACTACTATATTCTACATCGCACAAAACATGAATTAGTTTCACTATCGGTCAAGAGATGGCACTGTCCAAAAAACTGACATATTCTACATCGCAGAAAAAACATAGACTTAGAAAATTTTTCGCTATGCTCAAGTAGACGGACAAAGGTGCAAGTGAGAAACCGATTCTTACGGCTTAAGCGATGTGCGAGAAAGAGTAAAAAAAAACTGACAGCTGAACCTAGTTTGACTTCATTTATCATCGTTTATCACCTTGGTGAAAAGCGTCAACAAGATTATTTTGTAATTTTAATCGCGATCGGGTCGGTTTGGACCTCAAAGCTATATAAATCAATAATGGTGTCGTGTTCTGTACTGGATTGTAATGTTACTTACGACAATTACCCAAATAAACACTCATTTCACATGTAAATATGATTGTACTATTACCATTTTCATAATTCATATTTTAGTTGAATATATTCCCAAACACACTAAGTTATATACTAATATGATGCTATTAAACGCCTATTTCCTAAATAAAGGCTGATTTCTAAACATTATGTGTTAGATAAAAAGATATTATGTCCGTGAACTTGAGAAAATAAGGCGTAGATATTGATCAAAAATTATCGATATCGATACCCATGTCGATAATTTCCAATATAACTTTGTTTGTCTTTGTGAACACTGTTAGTTTTATTTAAAGCTGCTTGTAACCGACAGTTTTCAAATGGTAAATTATACCAACTTAAGTACTAATTTAACAATTATTTCCAGGTTTTCTGTAAATCCAGTGATTAAATTAAACTGGATAAATGTCATAAATAAATAAGCAGGGAGCCTCAAAGGAGACCTTAAGAAATTATTTAAATAAAATTGTTTAAAATCGTTTTTGTCTTTTATTTATTAGAGCAATAATACATTATGGTTATCGACAACCTAAAATGGACTTCAGTGCATCTCTAAATGCACGCACACGTTTACATATTTACAAACACTGGCTCATCTCACTTATGGTTTCGCAGCCAAGTGAACTCTGTTCGTCTATTCCAGTGGATATTAAGTTTATGAGAAAAAATAAATAAGTTCCACTATCGGTAAAGAGATGACGCTGAACTAAAACTACTATATTCTACATCGCAGAAAATATAAATTAGTTTCACTATCGGTCAAGAGATGGCACTGTCCAAAAAACTGCCAACTACATCGCAGAAAAAAAAAATTAGTTCCACTATCGGTAAAGAGATGGCGCTGACCTAAAACTTAAATAATTTATTATTATTATTATTCTACTCTGCAGTGTATTAATACTATCATGACGGTATGGAACGCTTGTTGCGCGAGTCCGACACGCTCTTGACAGATTTTTTATTTTAACACGTTTTTTAGGGTTTCGTACCCAAAGGGCAAAAACGGGACCCTATTACTAAGACTCCGCTGTCCGTCTGTCTGTCTGTCTGTCATCAGGCTGTATCTCATGAACCGTGATAGCTAGACAGTTGAATTAATAAATTAAACATATCAGCATAAATTTTTACAGATTATGTAATTCTGTTGCCGTTATAACATCAAATACGAAAAACAGAATAAAATAAATATTTAAGTGGGGCTCCCATAGAAATAGAATGTCAAAGAACAACAATGTCAATAAACACGTGATCCGAAATTTTCCGTATACATTTTATATGAGAAAGATACGTAAAATATTACTTAGATTCATAAAATATGACTATATATGGCAAAGGAAATTAATAAACTATGTTCCATGCTGTTTTCTTCGACGATAAACGAATAAATGTAGCGAAATTTGGTTTTAGAGAAATGTGTGGCAATATCTTATTTACCCTCGCGTCCCGCCTAGCAAATGAGCAATCACAGTTTGTTTAAAGAAACAATCCAAGTAATCACACTTTTCACAGGTAAATAATTTACCTGTGAAAAGTGTGATTACTTGGATTGTTTCTTTTTGTCACACCACAATGGGGAATGTCCGAAAAAAAACAAATTGGCTGAATATTTTTCTATAGGTAGGAATAAGGTCCCTTAGTAATAGAATAAATTTTCATAATTTTTGGTTTCGTGAAAAAATTTCAAAAAATCAAAGTCTCTTCGACTCCACAAATGTATGAAAGTAACAGCAGAATGGAGATTATACCTTTGCCGCTAACTGCCACAAACACAACACGTATTTAAAAAAAAAGTTTTGACATTTTGTCTTGAAACTTTTTTTTTAATACCATGTTGTGGTTGTGGCAGGTGTTGGCAAAGGTACAATCTCCATTCTGCTGTTACTTTCATACATTTGTGGAGTCGAAGAGACTTTGATTTTTTGAAATTTTTTCACGAAACCAAAAATTATGAAAATTTATTCTATTACTAAGGGACCTTATTCCTACCTATAGAAAAATATTCAGCCAATTTGTTTTTTTTCGGACATTCCCCATTACTTAGAGCACAAGACACGATGGCTCCACGATACCTTTATTTTAAATTACAATTTTATTAAGATTAACAAACATTTTAAACAAACTGTGATTGCTCATTTGCTAGGCGGGACGCGAGGGGCTCTTACTGTAAAAAAATTCACACAAAAAAGGCACATGTCACTTGATCCCTTGTCTCTTTTTTACATAGACCATGTCCGTATGATGTTAACTTCTCTGTTCCACGCTTTGTTGGTCTTCTTGAGCGCAGCGAAAATTTTTCTATGTCTTTGGGGGCTCCCATACAACATATGGGATATTTTGCCGTTTTGGTACGGAACCCTTCGTGTGCGAGTCCGACTCGCACTTGGCCGGTTTTTTTTTTATTTGGTTGCTAAGCTTTCTTGGTTGTCTGTCCACAAAAGCAAACGATCTTGAAACTTTGGACATACAGTTCAGTAAAATTATGGGAGCTAGTATGACGAAATAGAAATGATTTGCAATAGCGGCTTTATTCTTTTGATCGTTAGATTAAATGACTAGCTGTCATTTTGTAAGTGAATCCAACTAATTTTCACTATAATTATTAAGTATTTTTTTACTTTACTGACCAAAATATTAATTTATTTAGTTGCTTTAGCAAAATTGCTAATTACATGCTTTCTTTACTTTTTGCTTGATTTGGAACTATAATTTGATTGTGAATGTAAATCCAACAAAAAAAGTAGGTTACAACTACGTTATATTTTTTGTATTCGTACATTTAGTTGGATTCGTAGATAATATTTAGTGTTTTTTATAATAATCACATTCAAAGTCAGCTAAGCAAAATTACAGCTTATTAGCATTTAATGTTTTCGAATCCGTTATTTTACTGAACTAATAGGTCAGAACTAAATATTTTGGTGTCATTGAGCTGATCTGATGGTGGAGCCGGAATAAGGTCACAGGAACTTTATGATGAATGATGAAATCATACAACCCCATTGAGTTAGGGCTCGTTAGAATCGTCTTGACAAGTACTCTGACGAGAAATTAGGTCCAGGGTCTGATGATGAAGCCGGAAGAAAGCCACAGGAACTCAGTATTGCAACTCCATCGAGTTTGGGCTCGTTTGAATTCGTCGTTTTGACGAATACTCCGATTGGAGATGATGTATTTTTTTTTAGTTTAAGCTTGTTGACTAAAAAGCAGCAAATAATAAATTTACTGCTTATTTTTTTTAAATAAAAAACATGGTTTTGAAACTCGACTAAGTAATAATAATAAACTCAATAATATCTTCCGTAAAAATTAAATTTTTTAACCCTTTACAGAAGTCTTGGGTAAACCCAAAATATGGGGCGCATTTTATAAGATTTATCATTAATTTTATTGTCTTTTGCATGCATGCGCCCCACGTTTTTAGGTTTTCAACTTCTGTAAAGGGTTATGAATCTTTACGGGAGATCTTATTTTATACTTTTGAGTCCGTTTTAAAAAACATGGTTTTTATAAAAAAAAACTGTACCTATATCTCCGCTGTCAACCTTAGTCTTGCACCACCGTGAGTTAGACATGCTAGTAGGTAGCCTAGTACTATTATTTAGGGTGCTTCTACACGATGCAAGTAGCCCGCGCAAGTTGAGCACTTGCGCAGGTTACATGTTCCGTGGAAACATAAAGCGGGTCCAGCTCCATAGCATTGTACACCCGCGTAAGTCAAAGTAAAAAATAACTTTATTCAAATAAACGTAATTATTCAGTATTTTTGAATTGTCTATATTTTCCTACCACCGTTCCAGACTTTTTTAACTGACAAGAAGAACGGGCGCAAGAAACTTATCAGCTTTAACAGCAATAAGTAACGATATTTACAAACATATATTATTCACTTCTCAAGCTTACGCGCTCACTCACTAGACATGAAATAAAACACTTTTAACGGATACTAGCGCGGTTTTATTGAAAGTACTTTGGTAATTAGTTGGTATTTGGTTTGATTTTTGATTATTCCGACGTTTCGGCACCTTTGCAGCGGCCGTAGTCCACCACGTGATCACGCCAGTCCCCCGTGACCCCGTACTTTCAATAAAACTGCGCTAGTATCCGTTAAAAGTGTTTTATTTCAACATAAATTATTGGCAACAAAGTACTTATAGTAGTTATGTGTTACATCGTTTTAAGTTTTCCGCACCTCAACGTGCGCAAGCTACATGCACCGTGTAGAGGCACCCTTATTCTGTGGTTAGACTTTGAACCGTGTCTCCAACGGCCAGTGCGTTGAGTGCGCACGCACCCGACTCGCTGTGAAAGGAGATGCAGTGAGTCAATAACCAGCTGGTAGTGTGTGAATCATAGACGTACTAGTGTTACATTCTAAGTTTTAACTTAGACAAAACCTTGATCGCCTAGATGAGGTTTTATTGTTTTTTAGTTTAAAGACTTTGTGGCATTGGGGAACAATACTTTTAAAGCTCGGTCAATTAAAGAAAGGGATTGAAAGTTGTGCCTCACCTATTTGCCTATAGTAGGTACTGTCTCCCTCACTTGCTCTCATTATAAATCCTATCACATGCCGCCATTTTCAATCACTTTCTTTGAATGGCCGTTATACAAGTCCCAATATCCCGAGACCGATTAAGAATAAGAGTCCCCTCAAAATTCCGACCAAACGGAACTTCTTCTTCATACCGATTAATCAGTATGAAGAAGAAGTTAACAAACTACCATAAGTTTTAAACCCAAAATGTGGGGCGCATTTTATAAAATTTATCATCTATTTTATTGTCTTTTCCATCCCCCTCGTTTTTAGGTTTACACGATTTACATATTACAACGATTTGGTATCGGCCGATTCTTCATACCTATTAAAAACGGTCCGACCCACACAACGGCCCATAGAAAGTTCGTAGTTTGCGGGGAGAACCCTTATTGGAGAACCAGAATTTTCCTCAAGTTTTGCTTTGTTTGTAGTATGAAGTTTTGCCTATTTGACTAAGTACCTACTAAGGTTCTAAATTGTTTACAAGTTTAACGTTGTTTATTTAAATAAAAAAATAGTTGTTTGTAGAATCTGTAACAAAAAAAGATATCCTACTAATATTATAAATGTTAAAGTTTGTGGGTTTGGATGTTTGTTCCTCAATCACGCAAAAACTATTGATCGGATTTGGTTGAAATTTGGCACACAGATAGTAGATAGCCTAGATTAAAACATAAAATATTTTTTATCCCGATACTCCCACAGGAACGGGAACCACGCGGGTGAAACCACGGGCGGCCGCTAGTTAATAATAAAGTTTAAGCAAACAACGATTCTAAACCCAGATAAAAACAGCAGACTCTATTTACGCTACGATTTGTTATTATGTACCATTATGATACATCTGTATTAATGACGCACATGTTTTGCTCATGTACTTATCGTGTTTTATCAAATTTTAAATGCTTCCCTCAAATAATTATGTTTTATTCGGAAACAGTTCGGAAACAAGAGCAGACAAGATACCACCACGGCACAGGCACGGAAAAAATTACAACAATAATTTATGATTAGGTAGGAGTAGGACCTACCTAGTACTCCTCTCCTCCTACTCATTTTATTGTTCATGTACTTAAACGTGAATCTGAGTAGAATAATCAAACGAATCGACCATCAACCATTTTTAATGTCCCCACTGCTTTCCTTATGGATGGATAAGGAGGATGGGCCATACATAACCCACCACGTGGACCCAATGCGGATTGGTGGGTGTTAACGACTGCAAATACAGCCGGGACCAACGGCTAAACGTGCCTTCCGTCAAGATAGGTAGCAAATTTTTGGTCACCCATCCCATGATAGATGAAAACGAAAATAGCGAAAGTTGCGTAACCTCCGCAATCACTGGGCCAGTAGTGGGTGTTCTACGAGCTCAAAATCAATGGAATACCGCAAATCGATGTACGTATAGCCGTTTGGTACACGTATACTTGAGGTGAAAACAAAATTTTGGACCCGCAGTTCTTAAAAATTCTTCCCTTAGGAGAGGAGCTATGGTGTCATCTTTTTTTTGTATGAGAAAAAAAACTTTTTGTTCTAAAACCTATCATGTATGGTATTGAATGAAAGGGCTTGCTGAGCCGGTTCCAAAAATATATCACATCGTTATATTTCAGCCACTTGTTTTAAATTAAACCAAAAAACATTTTCAAAACATACCAAGTTTGGGCTCAATTTTGGGCAAATTAATACCATTTTTGCAATCAAAATCCCATAAAACCTCAAGAACGACACCCATATCAATTTTGGACTTTTTTTACCCCATTCTTTTTGAAAACTACGAAATACGTGTTTGCTTATTTGTTTTAAAAGTACTCTCGAAGTTTCAAGTTGCAATGTCTATTGATAATTTTTTTATTTACTTACTTACCTACATTATTTTTTATAGAAAACCTGCGATCACTATACACCAATACAGTGCTAACCAATGCAGTATAATAAAGCTAACCAAATGTAATCCATGTTTAAAGCAGATTGAGGAACAAAGCGGCACCGATTGTTATGGCAAACGTTGACAACAGTTACGGCGTCGGAAGTTTAAGTTTATAAATAGAACGCATCTCTTACGAAAACTAAAACCACCCATGTGTTGCTTGGTTTAAGTTACCTTGAAAATTGCATAGGAACCATTGCCGTTGTGGACTTAATGGACCGTCGGCCAACCAGGGTCATTTTCGATCTATCGCATATTAGCACCAGACCAAATTCACAAGATAGCCATTAGCTTGGTGGTATCAAATATCATCATCTGGGTTGCGAAGTAGGAAGCTTCTGGGAGATATGCCACCCAGAATATGGTCACCCATCGCTAAAAAAATATCGATCGCATATAAATGGTGAACAGGGTCGAGGGTGGCATCATTACCTGAACTATTTTTTGTGTTTTCATATCGATCGAATAAGGAACAAGGATCACAAGAGCATAATGTGACTTACCTGCCCTGACCTCCTAGACGCTTCCTGTAAGCGACGCAAGTCTGTGGTTTTATATACGCCTGGGACCTGCCCCACCCCCTGAATGTAATCATATGCCAATATGTATAGTAGATTATTTTTTGGAAAAAAGTCTATGTTTCTTTAGCTAACCCTGGCCGCGCGCATGCTTCCTGAAAACTAACCAAGCCGATGTCTAACATGTTTGTAATGATGCCACCTACTACGACCCTGTTCAAAATTCATATCAATATTCGATCGATTATTTTTTGCGATTGGAATCATTGTATGGGAGGCCATACGTTCAGGGTGGCTTATCTTCCAGAAGCTTCCTACTTCGCAACCCAGACGACAATATTTGATAACACCAAACTAATGACTATCTCATCAATGTGGTCTGGTACCAATATGCGATAGATTAAAAATGAGCTCCATGGCCGACGGTCCATAATAAAACTAAACTCAAAGCGACACAACTAAATGAAGTTGGTAAGTTGACATGCGTTTCCTCGCTTGGACCACATTTCTATAAAAAATTGAACTGAGACCGGTTGTTTTTCAAAGCTGCCAACAAATATAAAATACTACCGACCGCCCACGACTTCGTATGCGTGGATAGTATTTGTTCTATCCCTCGGGAACAGAGGCCGTACTCTAAGCTCTTATAACAACATCAAAGTGATATTGTGGTGGAGTCAGAGCTATACATCGCGTATAGCGCCATCTTAATCACAACATCGCTTCGATATTACTTTTGACAGTTATTGTAGGGGGGCAGTTCCTTTTTTCAGGATGAAAGGTACCTACCCTATGTCTTTTTCTGCACCCCTGACAATATGATTATTATGGATCACCATTCACAAATATCTTATTTATAATTTGGTTTAGATTATTGATATGTCATATCATAATCTAAGTAATTTAGACAACACCTGTGTCTCTATTTCCCATCCTAACACTCTAAATGACACAATTAAGTACCTAAAAAGTATAATTTTAATAAATTGACCAAAGTTTATGAATAACTGACAGAGCGAGCATGAAGCGCGAGCGAGCGTCTTCGTTTCAGCTTCAGCGATTCGTATGTCCGGCTGTCCCGCTGTCCGTCTGTTCTCCTTTACGGGTTGCATATTTTCTCAAACGATTCTCGTGGATCTCTTCAGGATCAACATTTTATTTAATATATTTTTTATATCGGTTCAAATTTTCAAAATGGTGAAGATAAGATTTACAGCTCACAGAGCCACTAATGACTATATATAATAGTTGTTGCGGGAGGCTTCCGACCTCCATGGGATATCTATGGTATGTTCGAGTCTCAAGGTTGACAATCTGCCACACATGTCAGTCGATAGTGTCACAATACGAATTTGGGCTCAGCTAAGAGAAGATGTAATAAATGAGAATGCCCATTTCTGCCCCAAGGATTCTTACAAGTTACAGTTATGAAATATTTGTGAAAAATATTTAATAAAATTACTAATACTAAAAACAAATTATAAATTCAAACAAAGCAGCGGATAAAAAGTCAACATTTATTAGTTTTTATTAGCATTCTATGCCGTTTCCGGGCGTCCAGTATTAGTCTTATCTATCAGTGTTGCCAAAAAACACTTTAATGGACTAAGTCTAACACTTTTTATTCACAAAAATTGTTCTTAAAATGTTCAGATAATGCTGGGTCCATAGCACATGTTTTACCCTACACAATCAACAAAACATCTGGGGGCTTACCATCAGCAAATAAGAAACCGTTCAGTTCAAAAGCAGCCCTTAAACAGGACTGCTTAAGGCCTGCTTTCATACTAACCTTTGAGGTCATAGTACGAAAACGTAAGGCAGTTCAATATAAGTCCTGCTATAAGAGCTCATAGTAAGGGAACATTCAACAAAATCCTCATACTTTTTTTGTTGAATGTTGAGATGGATAAAACACGAAAATAACAAATGGGTACTCTGGTTACCAATCAATCGATTGAAACCAACGAATAGTTCGTTGATTGAAACCCGTTTTTTTTAATTCAAAATATTGACTTTATAACCTAAGAATCTTAATAATATGTATCAGTTTTTTCAAGTAGGTATCTATTTTCTTAAGTCACACTTTAAATTGCAGCATTTTTTAACTAGTTATGTAAAAAAATGCAAAAAACTTAAGGATAGAACATCGAACATCGGGTTATTGTAAAATAAGAAGCTTTCGCTATGGTATGTTTGTACCCTTATATCTTAAAAGTCTGAGCTTTAGCATAGTTCGTGTTTTATAATTTCAAGAGTACAAATAATAACCTATCAACTGACATATAATTAATTTGTGTAACTGAAAAAAATCTGGTGGGGCATGGCGCCATACAAATCTGGGCAATGTCTTTTATGTGAAAAGTGGTAATAAAGAAGCGAATAAAAGTCTCCTGGTTTCCCAACAAGCAAAAACGTCATATAAGATCTGACTTGTAAGACTTTAAGTCGGATAGCAGACTTATAATAGTAATGAGATGACTGCTATGTCCTATAGACGTCTTAAATTTAACTTTTTAGTCGTGCGACAAATATGTCATAATAAACTGGTCATAGCAACGTCGGCACGACTAAACTATACGACGTTATATTAAAGTTTTAGCTAAAACGTCTGTACGACTTGTAGTCGCATTTGAGTCAAGTTTCGACTTTTAAACGACGTTTAACAAAATGGCGGCTTTACTTGGTCTTCAAATAACCTTAAAATGAATCTTGGCCTTTAAAACGTCATATAGAGATTAGTGTGCGACAAAATTAACATGGCTGACATTTTTTGAAATAAATATAATTTTATTAATACAAATTTTATATATCAAACGCAAAATTGTGAAGGGGCATGAAAATAGGAATAGTATTTATATAGGTATATTATCATAAAATTTTAATTCCCAGACGAACTAAACGGTATGAAAGACAGACACAGTTAGCAAGATATGAAAGTTAATTAATACTCACCATTTATTTCCTCGTAATTGATTTATTTTGCACTCAGATCTCAAAACATAACCACAAACACGAGTCACTGACGAAATATAAAAAATCAGTCGTACAAGTGTTGTTACTTGACTCATATACAACGTTTTCGTCACTCAAAAACGTCTGTATGACCACAATATAACGAAAGAGTCGTTGTAAAGTTTTGATGCGACTATACTGTACGATGAAAGTGGTAATCTTGTGACTTTTGTATGACCATTAAACAACAATGTAGGTCGTATAAATGGGGCCCTTTTCGCGTTGAGCAAACGTTATTATAACGTTAGTGAGACCTATATTTTGCGACCAGTGGTAATAAGATAACTTTTGTACGACCATTGTACGACGTAAAATTGTTAGTTGGGTTCTCATTGACAAATCCCAATAATAGTAATATTTATGAACCACCTGCGTTTCCTTGTTTCCTAGCGTGTAACTTGTACTCTAATGTATTGCATTCTGTGGCTTGGACCACGTTTCCATAAATCGTTGAACCAACACCGAGTGCATTTTCAGTACGAGTTGAGTACACAAATTATTGAGTAGGTAACTGTCGCAGTAGGTAAACAGGCCGGACGCAGTGGTCGGTGTCGTGTTGCAGTTATACTGTTATTTATTAATACATTGAAATATTGCATGTTTTTAAAGAAATTTTTTTGGTAACGAGATAGAAAAAGACTCTTCATCATAGACTTATTATATTGCTCTACATTTATCGTATCATAGCTCTCTTTAGAAAAAAAATACGTAATAAAAGTGATTTATAAAATTAAGTATATTCGTAATAAATTTTTCATTACGTTAGATAAAAATCTATTCAGCTTTTTTCAATAAACAATCAAGCTATGTTAGTAATTTGCTATAGTTTTAATTCTCTAGGTACTAGCATTTAGATAATATAGACTAACGTTTCATTAAATTGGTTTATAATTTTTTTTTGACGAGCTCGGTTTAGCGCCTGGCCCAGCGATTGCGGAGGTTAAGCAACGTTCGCAAGGGTCGGTCATGGGATGGGTGACCAAAAAATTATTATCTCGAGCTCCTCCGTGCTTCGGAAGGCACGTAAAGCTGTTGTGGTCCCTGCTGCATTTGTAGTCGTTAACACCCACCAATCCGCATTGGGCCCGCGTGGTGGGTTATGTCTCGTCCTCCGTATCTACCCTTAAGGAAGGCCTGTGCCCCAGCAGTGGGGACATTAAAAATGGCTGATTGACTGACATTAATATAATTAATACCGACTTAAGCTTAGTTTCATAATAAATACCGACTTATAATTAATACCGACTTAAGCTTAGTTTCATAATGATCTTAGATACAACATTGTAAAGTGTGTATATTGACCTTGCGGCAGATGTTGGGCAGATTTATTTGATGCATTTAAGTTATTTGTTTTTTTGACAGAAATCTGCATGTATAGGTAATAGTCAAACCATTCCCTTGCTGTGCCTATAAGTTGTAACCTAGTTTAATTTCAACTCAACTGTATTATTTAGCTATACACCTTATTTCTATCAGTGGAGACTTATAAATGACTTTTTGTAGCAATTTTTTTATGTATTAGTCGATAATCTTCCTAGATTGATAAATAAAATAAAATAAAATAATTAAGTATGTTTTCTATGTAAAAAAAGCGCCGAAGGCTATTTCATTTCAAACATTCAGGTCGAAAATCCTAAAAATTAATGTCAGTCAATCAGCCATTTTTAATGTCCCCACTGCTGGGGCACAGGCCTTCCTTAAGGGTAGATACGGAGGACGAGACATAACCCACCACGCGGGCCCAATGCGGATTGGTGGGTGTTAACGACTACAAATGCAGCAGGGACCACAACAGCTTTACGTGCCTTCCGAAGCACGGAGGAGCTCGAGATAATAATTTTTTGGTCACCCATCCCATGACCGACCCTTGCGAACGTTGCTTAACCTCCGCAATCGCTGGGCCAGGCGCTAAACCGAGCTCGTCAAAAAAAAATTATAAACCAATTTAATGAAACGTTAGTCTATATTATCTAAATGCTAGTACCTAGAGAATTAAAACTATAGCAAATTACTAACATAGCTTGATTGTTTATTGAAAAAAGCTGAATAGATTTTTATCTAACGTAATGAAAAATTTATTACGAATATACTTAATTTTATAAATCACTTTTATTACGTATTTTTTTTCTAAAGAGAGCTATGATACGATAAATGTAGAGCAATATAATAAGTCTATGATGAAGAGTCTTTTTCTATCTCGTTACCAAAAAAATTTCTTTAAAAACATGCAATATTTCAATGTATTAATAAATAACAGTATAACTGCAACACGACACCGACCACTGCGTCCGGCCTGTTTACCTACTGCGACAGTTACCTACTCAATAATTTGTGTACTCAACTCGTACTGAAAATGCACTCGGTGTTGGTTCAACGATTTATGGAAACGTGGTCCAAGCCACAGAATGCAATACATTAGAGTACAAGTTACACGCTAGGAAACAAGGAAACGCAGGTGGTTCATAAATATTACTATTATTGGGATTTGTCAATGAGAACCCAACTAACAATTTTACGTCGTACAATGGTCGTACAAAAGTTATCTTATTACCACTGGTCGCAAAATATAGGTCTCACTAACGTTATAATAACGTTTGCTCAACGCGAAAAGGGCCCCATTTATACGACCTACATTGTTGTTTAATGGTCATACAAAAGTCACAAGATTACCACTTTCATCGTACAGTATAGTCGCATCAAAACTTTACAACGACTCTTTCGTTATATTGTGGTCATACAGACGTTTTTGAGTGACGAAAACGTTGTATATGAGTCAAGTAACAACACTTGTACGACTGATTTTTTATATTTCGTCAGTGACTCGTGTTTGTGGTTATGTTTTGAGATCTGAGTGCAAAATAAATCAATTACGAGGAAATAAATGGTGAGTATTAATTAACTTTCATATCTTGCTAACTGTGTCTGTCTTTCATACCGTTTAGTTCGTCTGGGAATTAAAATTTTATGATAATATACCTATATAAATACTATTCCTATTTTCATGCCCCTTCACAATTTTGCGTTTGATATATAAAATTTGTATTAATAAAATTATATTTATTTCAAAAAATGTCAGCCATGTTAATTTTGTCGCACACTAATCTCTATATGACGTTTTAAAGGCCAAGATTCATTTTAAGGTTATTTGAAGACCAAGTAAAGCCGCCATTTTGTTAAACGTCGTTTAAAAGTCGAAACTTGACTCAAATGCGACTACAAGTCGTACAGACGTTTTAGCTAAAACTTTAATATAACGTCGTATAGTTTAGTCGTGCCGACGTTGCTATGACCAGTTTATTATGACATATTTGTCGCACGACTAAAAAGTTAAATTTAAGACGTCTATAGGACATAGCAGTCATCTCATTACTATTATAAGTCTGCTATCCGACTTAAAGTCTTACAAGTCAGATCTTATATGACGTTTTTGCTTGTTGGGAAACCAGGAGACTTTTATTCGCTTCTTTATTACCACTTTTCACATAAAAGACATTGCCCAGATTTGTATGGCGCCATGCCCCACCAGATTTTTTTCAGTTACACAAATTAATTATATGTCAGTTGATAGGTTATTATTTGTACTCTTGAAATTATAAAACACGAACTATGCTAAAGCTCAGACTTTTAAGATATAAGGGTACAAACATACCATAGCGAAAGCTTCTTATTTTACAATAACCCGATGTTCGATGTTCTATCCTTAAGTTTTTTGCATTTTTTTACATAACTAGTTAAAAAATGCTGCAATTTAAAGTGTGACTTAAGAAAATAGATACCTACTTGAAAAAACTGATACATATTATTAAGATTCTTAGGTTATAAAGTCAATATTTTGAATTAAAAAAAACGGGTTTCAATCAACGAACTATTCGTTGGTTTCAATCGATTGATTGGTAACCAGAGTACCCATTTGTTATTTTCGTGTTTTATCCATCTCAACATTCAACAAAAAAAGTATGAGGATTTTGTTGAATGTTCCCTTACTATGAGCTCTTATAGCAGGACTTATATTGAACTGCCTTACGTTTTCGTACTATGACCTCAAAGGTTAGTATGAAAGCAGGCCTTAAGCAGTCCTGTTTAAGGGCTGCTTTTGAACTGAACGGTTTCTTATTTGCTGATGGTAAGCCCCCAGATGTTTTGTTGATTGTGTAGGGTAAAACATGTGCTATGGACCCAGCATTATCTGAACATTTTAAGAACAATTTTTGTGAATAAAAAGTGTTAGACTTAGTCCATTAAAGTGTTTTTTGGCAACACTGATAGATAAGACTAATACTGGACGCCCGGAAACGGCATAGAATGCTAATAAAAACTAATAAATGTTGACTTTTTATCCGCTGCTTTGTTTGAATTTATAATTTGTTTTTAGTATTAGTAATTTTATTAAATATTTTTCACAAATATTTCATAACTGTAACTTGTAAGAATCCTTGGGGCAGAAATGGGCATTCTCATTTATTACATCTTCTCTTAGCTGAGCCCAAATTCGTATTGTGACACTATCGACTGACATGTGTGGCAGATTGTCAACCTTGAGACTCGAACATACCATAGATATCCCATGGAGGTCGGAAGCCTCCCGCAACAACTATTATATATAGTCATTAGTGGCTCTGTGAGCTGTAAATCTTATCTTCACCATTTTGAAAATTTGAACCGATATAAAAATTATATTAAATAAAATGTTGATCCTGAAGAGATCCACGAGAATCGTTTGAGAAAATATGCAACCCGTAAAGGAGAACAGACGGACAGCGGGACAGCCGGACATACGAATCGCTGAAGCTGAAACGAAGACGCTCGCTCGCGCTTCATGCTCGCTCTGTCAGTTATTCATAAACTTTGGTCAATTTATTAAAATTATACTTTTTAGGTACTTAATTGTGTCATTTAGAGTGTTAGGATGGGAAATAGAGACACAGGTGTTGTCTAAATTACTTAGATTATGATATGACATATCAATAATCTAAACCAAATTATAAATAAGATATTTGTGAATGGTGATCCATAATAATCATATTGTCAGGGGTGCAGAAAAAGACATAGGGTAGGTACCTTTCATCCTGAAAAAAGGAACTGCCCCCCTACAATAACTGTCAAAAGTAATATCGAAGCGATGTTGTGATTAAGATGGCGCTATACGCGATGTATAGCTCTGACTCCACCACAATATCACTTTGATGTTGTTATAAGAGCTTAGAGTACGGCCTCTGTTCCCGAGGGATAGAACAAATACTATCCACGCATACGAAGTCGTGGGCGGTCGGTAGTATTTTATATTTGTTGGCAGCTTTGAAAAACAACCGGTCTCAGTTCAATTTTTTATAGAAATGTGGTCCAAGCGAGGAAACGCATGTCAACTTACCAACTTCATTTAGTTGTGTCGCTTTGAGTTTAGTTTTATTATGGACCGTCGGCCATGGAGCTCATTTTTAATCTATCGCATATTGGTACCAGACCACATTGATGAGATAGTCATTAGTTTGGTGTTATCAAATATTGTCGTCTGGGTTGCGAAGTAGGAAGCTTCTGGAAGATAAGCCACCCTGAACGTATGGCCTCCCATACAATGATTCCAATCGCAAAAAATAATCGATCGAATATTGATATGAATTTTGAACAGGGTCGTAGTAGGTGGCATCATTACAAACATGTTAGACATCGGCTTGGTTAGTTTTCAGGAAGCATGCGCGCGGCCAGGGCTAGCTAAAGAAACATAGACTTTTTTCCAAAAAATAATCTACTATACATATTGGCATATGATTACATTCAGGGGGTGGGGCAGGTCCCAGGCGTATATAAAACCACAGACTTGCGTCGCTTACAGGAAGCGTCTAGGAGGTCAGGGCAGGTAAGTCACATTATGCTCTTGTGATCCTTGTTCCTTATTCGATCGATATGAAAACACAAAAAATAGTTCAGGTAATGATGCCACCCTCGACCCTGTTCACCATTTATATGCGATCGATATTTTTTTAGCGATGGGTGACCATATTCTGGGTGGCATATCTCCCAGAAGCTTCCTACTTCGCAACCCAGATGATGATATTTGATACCACCAAGCTAATGGCTATCTTGTGAATTTGGTCTGGTGCTAATATGCGATAGATCGAAAATGACCCTGGTTGGCCGACGGTCCATTAAGTCCACAACGGCAATGGTTCCTATGCAATTTTCAAGGTAACTTAAACCAAGCAACACATGGGTGGTTTTAGTTTTCGTAAGAGATGCGTTCTATTTATAAACTTAAACTTCCGACGCCGTAACTGTTGTCAACGTTTGCCATAACAATCGGTGCCGCTTTGTTCCTCAATCTGCTTTAAACATGGATTACATTTGGTTAGCTTTATTATACTGCATTGGTTAGCACTGTATTGGTGTATAGTGATCGCAGGTTTTCTATAAAAAATAATGTAGGTAAGTAAGTAAATAAAAAAATTATCAATAGACATTGCAACCTGAAACTTCGAGAGTACTTTTAAAACAAATAAGCAAACACGTATTTCGTAGTTTTCAAAAAGAATGGGGTAAAAAAAGTCCAAAATTGATATGGGTGTCGTTCTTGAGGTTTTATGGGATTTTGATTGCAAAAATGGTATTAATTTGCCCAAAATTGAGCCCAAACTTGGTATGTTTTGAAAATGTTTTTTGGTTTAATTTAAAACAAGTGGCTGAAATATAACGATGTGATATATTTTTGGAACCGGCTCAGCAAGCCCTTTCATTCAATACCATACATGATAGGTTTTAGAACAAAAAGTTTTTTTTCTCATACAAAAAAAAGATGACACCATAGCTCCTCTCCTAAGGGAAGAATTTTTAAGAACTGCGGGTCCAAAATTTTGTTTTCACCTCAAGTATACGTGTACCAAACGGCTATACTGTACATCGATTTGCGGTATTCCATTGATTTTGAGCTCGTAGAACACCCACTACTGGCCCAGTGATTGCGGAGGTTACGCAACTTTCGCTATTTTCGTTTTCATCTATCATGGGATGGGTGACCAAAAATTTGCTACCTATCTTGACGGAAGGCACGTTTAGCCGTTGGTCCCGGCTGTATTTGCAGTCGTTAACACCCACCAATCCGCATTGGGTCCACGTGGTGGGTTATGTATGGCCCATCCTCCTTATCCATCCATAAGGAAAGCAGTGGGGACATTAAAAATGGTTGATGGTCGATTCGTTTGATTATTCTACTCAGATTCACGTTTAAGTACATGAACAATAAAATGAGTAGGAGGAGAGGAGTACTAGGTAGGTCCTACTCCTACCTAATCATAAATTATTGTTGTAATTTTTTCCGTGCCTGTGCCGTGGTGGTATCTTGTCTGCTCTTGTTTCCGAACTGTTTCCGAATAAAACATAATTATTTGAGGGAAGCATTTAAAATTTGATAAAACACGATAAGAAAAATTGCAATCAAACACAAAAAACTGAACAAAAATTCCGCCCGCTAAATATTTTTTCTTTTATCCAGCACGCACGCCTGTCACTGTCAATGTCAACTTGACACTACACTTGTATCTTTGCCACAGACTAGAGTAGGTAAACGATATAGCCAGGGATCGTATACATTCTGCCTTTTTTATATATTTTTTTATTGTATCTAGGTATGTATTATTTTTATTTGTCATAACCTCTATGATACTTTTATTATATTATAAGACCACAGCTCCCTAGGCCCTGTAAGAATAACAGCGTGCTGTGGCGTTCTCCGAACGTCGCAGCAACACACGCTGAGACAGGACCCATTAGTCTCCTTTTTGTCACTTTTTGTACTTTTTTAGTTTAAGATTTTGTTATTCTTCTTATTTTTTTTTTTTGTTGTTTATTGTGTTTATTTGGGGCTAATAAAACATTTTATTATTATTATTATTATTATTATAAGTACATGAGCAAAACATGTGCGTCATTAATACAGATGTATCATAATGGTACATATAACAAATCGTAGCGTAAATAGAGTCTGCTGTTTTTATCTGGGTTTAGAATCGTTGTTTGCTTAAACTTTATTATTAACTAGCGGCCGCCCGTGGTTTCAGGACAAAAACTGTCCTATGTTACTCGCTAATAATTTAGCCTTGACAGGTGAAAGAATTTTAATGATCGGTACCTACATTTTTTTTACCATATAGGTTTTGAAAACATTTTTATTCTCATAAGAACGAGTCAGGAATATTGGACATTTTGCGAATTGGACATTCTGCGCCTAAATGACTAATAATATTATTAATAACAGTTGATATTTGATAGGATTTTTAAAGTAATTTGGCCAGGTGGGTCTGAGGTAGGGTCAAGTGCTGTACCTTGGGACGGCTTTACCTATGGACACAACCGATTCCGACGAAACTAACAACGCTAAAATTCTTATTTGAACGCGACCGTAAAGCTTTGTCTATGGTTGACAGTTTTGACGTGTTGCCATCTTTGTTTTCTATGTGGTTGTTAGTACGCCGACTATGAAAGTTTTTTGCGCCAAAAAGTATTTTATTTTGCTTAATTTAAATGAGTTTTACCACGAAAATACTTACGATATCGGTTTGATCGTGTTTGCAGTATGATTTGTGTTGTTTATTGCTTAGTTTGTGCCTTTTTGCTATTGGTAAGACTGTTTTGTCCTCAAAGTTAGATCAGTTTTATTTTTTATGTCTGAATTTGTACCTGTGGACAAAAATATGAATGTACCTTTGGACTGTCCACAAGTACAAAATTGTCTTACTGCTTATACTGAAAATGTATGAAATGTAAAACTTGTTCCAAAGACAAAACCGAATGCTCAAATGTAGTTTAGCAATCATCGCTATCATATTTGTTGTGTTCTAAAGTCACAGAAAGAAAACTTTGAGTCTGATGATGAGGATGAAGGTTTGGTTTATGTTGCATGCTTTGTATTAGACGATAATGACAATAACGATGAATTTACTAAAAACTGGAATGAAGCGTGTCGTAAAGCATACAAATTAGTCTAAAAAGAGTATATCTACGTTTGTTTGAAGTCGTTTTTAGGAGTCTACAAGGTACAAATTTACTGTCCTTAGGTACAATAGTCTGTTGAACCTGTGGACAAACATGAAGTTTTTAAAAAAAGTTGATTATTTTCGTAAGTATAGGCGATATTGAGACAAAATTGTTAGTTTAAGAAAGGCTGATTATCCCTTAAGACATGTGATATGTCAAAAATTAAAAAATCTTCACAAATTCAGACATAAAAAATGTTTTATTCCAAATTCTGGAAAGTGTCCACAGGTAAAGCACTTGACCCTGCCTATCAGATCATTTTGTAAAAGGTCTCTTGCCCAAAATAGTTAGGGAATCCCTGGTTTATACTTTGCCAAAGTCATCCCTTCAATCCATCGTAAAAAGTAAGACTCTCCAGTGGGTGGCTGATGGCATAATCTACATGCTTTTTTTCATATTTTCATTTGAAAATGCTGCTCTCCTTTTTAACACGTTTTTATTAGCTCGATTTCTCGTTTATTTGTTTATCCACAAGCAAACAATTGTATACTAGTGAGATGACTCCCGATGAGCTAGAGACTTGAAACTTTGAACATATGTCAGAACTTGAACTTCTGTAACTAGGGTTATACTTACATAAATCTTTACGGCAGAAATTATTTTATACTTTTAGTCCGTTTTTAATGGTTAACTTAGGTACTGTAGGGTTTATTTTTTATTCATATTATTAACAATGATAGATGAAACCCTCAGCGTTTACTTGTGGTATTTACCCGACACGCGGCGCGGCGGGTACAATAATTAGTTGATGAAGGTTCCACTTATTTCAATTACCCTTATTTCTGGCGAGTGACATCAACTCTGAATTAATTTGCACTGTCAACCGCAATGTGGTGGAAAAATCAAGAAAATGGAAAAAAATAAGTTGTTATTTTTATACTTACTCACTTTTGATCAGTAACGCATAGCGACAAGTTAGGTAAGTAATAGTCATCGAATTTCTATGGTAATAATAATATTGTTTTTAACAATAGGTATCCATTATCCTTTGTTACATGAAGAGGCGCGTGTGACGGATTTTAAGTAAAGCTTTTTTCTAATAATTGTATTTTTGGCTGTATGTACATTTGCCTTTGCCTTACACGTTCAGATAAATAATGTTTGGTAATAGTATGATCAAATCATGTATTGTTTAACATTTAAATTTGATTCAGTTCTTATAAAAATAAGGTAAATATCTTGTACATATCTTACCAAGTTTTAAAAGAGTTACCATTTATTATATTTGATAATTTCACGATAGTTAGTTGTAACGCCTATCATTGGCTGAACGTATTTTCAAGAATTTAAGCAAGTAAGACTACAGTATTTAATATAACAATTATTGTAATTCATTGGGATTTAGTTTCAAAAAGATTACAACGTAATTGTTTTATAAAATATTATCTCTGATATTACTTTTTCGTACAAATAGTATGGTCGATTATGATTGGTTAAAAAAATGATGTGAGGGGTAAACCTTTTGTGTTGAATTAAGTGGGTATTTAAGGAATGGAAAATGGAGCATACGTTTCACTTTTAAGTTTGGAGCACAACGGGATTTAAGTTAAGTAAATTCTTCATTGTATTGTTTTATTTTGAATTAATTGTTTTGTGTGTGAGTTGATTGTTTTTCAAAGGCTATCCACTGTTAATTTTCATTCCCAATTTTATGATTATTCCGATTATTTGTAGTAATAATAAGTAAAGTACATTATATACAGATTTCTTTTGCATTTGCTTGGTAACTAGTATCATAGTTTAATAAAGAGATTAACTGATAACTTTAAGTTTATATTGTTGTAGTTTGTAACGATTTAATTGTAAATATCTGATTTGATAAAGCTGACGAGTTTCTTCCGCCTGTTCTTCTCTCAGCTAAAAAAAAGACGTCCGAACAGGTGGTAGGTTAAAAGAAATTGGACGATTCAATTTAATAAACATTACTTTACTTAAATTGATTTATTTTGTTTTAATTCTCTCCATGTTTCTGACCATTTCTGACATCAGAAGTGGGTATCGACTCGGTCCATTTACAAAATATTAACACCAATTCCTGATGATTTTCAGGGTGGATGCTGACGAGACCTCGCTCCGCTGCCGTTGCGATCCTGAGACCTGAGTAGCAGCCAGCTGGTGTCAGTGAAAGAAGAATGAGAAGTAAAGGAGAAGTCTTCAGAGATCCTCCTTCAAAGTCCGCTAGCCGGTAAGGCCATTAGTGGCTGTGTTTTAATAATTTATTTTACGAGATTGCTACTTTGTTAGTTTAATACTTATTTATTGTTTTGATGTGGAAAAATAATAAAATTTGTTGCGACGAAATTAACATCAAATACATTGAGAAATTAATATTTACTAAAGATGTTTATAAAATTAATTTGTGACAGTATTTGTGATACTGATGTGGTTTATCAAAAGCCTGAGTAATTGGTCTGGCGTCTAAGTAAATGCGATTAAAACGAGTTTAAATTGTTCATTTGTAGGTACGTAATAAGTAGGTAGATCTTTTTTTACTAAGTCTGTGTAAAGTTTACAATGAAACATTTGGGTTTGTAGATACTTTAGCCTTAGAAAATTTAAATTTTATTGAAGCACAGCCAATTTACTTCTGCACTAGTACCTATTATTATTCATTGCTACCAAATTTTTTATAGTTAATCATTTCTTAATTTTTAATTTCTACGTATGTTTCGAATCGCAAAGTAGATAGTAACATTTAAGTAAGAATTTAATGTTTTTCATTTGAGGGTTTATTTTGTTTCCCTTATTTAAAGCAGAGTGTCTTTACTTTTGTCCTTTATTTACTTACCCTGCCACAGTATTTAGCATTCTCATTCTCAATTTAAATTTATTGAAAGTTTTTATTTTGTTCTATTATTTATTTTGTCGACCAACAATGTCGAGTGGGTAGTACACTGGTTTTCATGGTGTCTGTCTCTCGAGATCCCCGGGTTCGATTCCTGGCTGTCTCAACTAAGACAACGAATATTTTTGTAGGCGCTGTCTTGGGCGACAGCGACACAAATGCTTTTAGTTTCTTTATTTAGAATCGGAGCAATGTATAATAATATGATGCTGACCAATATTTCTTTTACTTAAAAAAGTTAGGTATAAAATAGAATCCCGCTCAGTAATGTTTGCGCAGAGTAATCCTAGCATTATTGAAAATTCAAAATAATGATAAGCAATTTATGTGTGACTAAAAAGGCTGATATTGTTTCTTTTTAATTTGTGCTTTTTTCTGATAAGAAATAAGCTTACATGCTTTATTAATCATAATTACTTAATAATTGTAATTATAATTGTACTTTATATTAATTACTTTATATAAGTGCTTTATAGTTATAATTTTGGTAAAAAATTGGTAAATTTTCAATAATTTTGTTATTGATTACACGACAGGTAGGCAACCTATTCAGGTGTATCTAAATATAGATTTAATTAAATAGTTTAGATTTGATTATGTTGTCTCCTAAGTAATTAATCTTGCTACGCCAAGAAGTTAAAAGTTTAAAATGTATGATTCGATGTCATTCGGATTTATTATTTACGATTGGGTGGGTTTAAATTGCAACAGACGCGTATGTTTTGAGTAATTTATTCAGAGACTTTTGTTTGTACCCAAGTTCATGATAATATTATATTTTGATTTTTGGTTTTTATTTTTGGTTTTGATTTTTGGTTTAGATTTTCGGTTTAAATTTTTTATGTTGATTTTAGATTTTGATTTTTGGTTATGATTTTGATTTAGGTTTTGACTTTAGATTTTATACTTTCGGTTTTGATTATTTATTTTATTTTTGGTTTTGTTTTTATAATTATGATTTTTGGTTTCGGATTTGATTATAGGACTTGATTTTCGGATTTGATTTTCGAATTTGATTTCTATGATTTGATTTTCGGATTTGATTTTCGGTTTCGATTTTCAGTTTCAATTTTCGATTTCGTTTTTAAATTTAGATTTTGATAGATTTAGATTTCGGTTTTTATCTTGAATTAGATTTCGGGTTAGATTTCAACTTAGATTTCAATCTAGGTTTAGGTTTAGATTAAAAAATATATTTAGATTTTAGTTTTTTTTCAATTTTGATTTAGATTTTGATTAAGGTATAGATTTCGATTAAGTGTTCGATTTTTAGGTTTCGATCTAAATTTACATTTTACTAAATTCTATTTACATTTTGTTGATTTGGATTTACATTTTGATTTGGATTTGCATGTTGATTTGGATTTGCATGTTGATTTGGATTTACATGTTGATTTGGATTAACATGTTGATTTGAATTAGCATGTTGATTTGGATTTACATTTTGATTTAGATTTACATTTTGTTTTCGATTTAGATTTTGATTTCCATATTGATTTTGATTTCCATATCTTGATTTTGATTTCCATATTGATTTAGATTTCCATTTTGATTTTGATTTACATTTTGATTTTGATTTAAATTTTGATTTTGATTCATATTTTGATTTTGATTTACATTTTGATTTTGATTTACATTTTGATTTTGATTTTGATTTTGATTTACATTTTGATTTTGATTTACATTTTGATTTTGATTTTGATTTAAATTTTGATTTTGATTTACATTTTGATTTTGGTTTACATTTAGATTTTGATTTAGATTTAGATTTTGATTTACATTTTGATTTTGATTTACATTTTGATTTTGATTTACATTTTGATTTTGATTTACATTTTGACTTTGATTTAAATTTTGATCTCAATTTCCATTTTGATATCCGTTTACGTTTTACATTTTAGTTTCGATTTTGAGTTTCGATTTATAATATTTGAGTTTCAATTTACACTTATTATCGATTTATGATATTTCTGATTTCGATTTCGATTCTGGTTTAGATTTCGATTCTGTTTTCGATTTCCATTTTGTTTTGGATTTCGATTCTGATTTCTTATGACTCTGATTTCGATTGAGATTTTGATTTAGTCTGATTTCGATTTCGATTCTGATTTCGATTTCGATTCTGATTTCGATTTCGATTCTGATTTCGATTTAGATTCTGATTTTGATTTGGATTATGATTTCGATTTAGACTATGACTTCGATTTAGATTATGACTTCGATTTAGATTTTGATCATGATTTCGATTTACAGTTTGATTTCTATTTAGATTATGTACCTAATGATAATATGAAAATTATAATAATGATGATAATTATGCTAATGAGGATTATTAAGATAGTGATGATTATAATGATGATGGTTGAAGATGATGATGATGATGATAATTGTTATGATAATTTGTTTGCAATGAGGATTATTAAGATAGTGATGATTATAATTATCATGATTGAAGATAATGATGATGATGATAATGGTTATGATAATTTGTTTTAGTAAGTTTGTTTTCTGATCATATTGATTGATAAAAAAAAATCATTATGAGGAGTTATATTGATACAGTGAATTTATCTTGCTGCTTGTCCTATTTAGTAAACAGCTTCTGACAGTTGTCTTCGTCGATTTATACATATATAATATTTGTATATTGTGTCTTATTAAATCAAAATTGTTACTTATAATAGGTTAATAGTTTTACATCAATAAAGAGATGCGTGAAGATTGTTTATCAAATGAGACAAGTGGGAGATTATATTGATAATAATTATGATGGTCTATTGCCTTATGACTTATGACTTGAGATGTGCCTGCGGGCAGAGGCTTGCGAGCCATGTTAAGAGGCTAGCGAGCCATGATTGAGAAGCTTGCGAGCCATATTTGACTGTGACTATTTTTAAGACTAATGCCCATTGTTGGCAGTAGTGGTTTTAACAGTGACTGTTTTGTAACTTTTAAAGACCATTATGATTGTTATTAATATTTTTTATTTTTTTATTTTATTTATTACATGGAAAACCAGCAGCTGTACAAATAAGTGTAGAAACATTGTAGGAAACAATGAGCTAATTATAGGTTTCCGCTTATAGTGACAATATAGAAACTTAAAAGTAATAACTAAATATTATATAGACAATGTTTTTTTTTTATATATATAAACAAATAAAAGTACTTAATTCTATGTGCGTGCGATGCACAGAATACCAGCATGAGTTTTTATTAAATAAAGAGATATTCAATAAGTCTTTGTTTAAAAGAATTTAAGCTGCAGTTAAATACGTCGATATCAAGCTCACAGTCACTCAACACCGCATTTAGGCTTCTGGTAGACCTGGGAATAAAACTGTTCTGTCTGTAGTTGGTCGACGCTAATGGAACTGCAATAGGCCAATAATGCCTCATAGACCTTGACGGCACGGAAAATGATACACTTGCTAAAAGGTCAGGACAGTCAATGGCGCCATTTATTATCTTAAGAATGTACATAATATCGGCTACTTTTCTTCGTGTTACTAAAGGTAAGATATGTTGATTTTTGCAAAGTCTATAGTACTCGGCTGAATTGTAAGGTATCCTCATTTTAAAGCACAAAAATTTCATAAACTTCTTTTGGACTCCTTCAATTCTATCTATGTAAATTTGATATCTGGGATTCCAAATCTGGGAGGCATATTCAAGTTGGCTTCGTACGTATGTACAGTATAAGATTTTTAATGTTTTAAGTTGCGTGAAGCACTTCGAAATACGCATTATAAATCCAAGCGACTTAGAGGCTTTAGTGATAATTGCATCAACGTGCGAGTCAAACATGAGTTTGGAATCGTGGATGACACCCAAATCACGCATCACATTTAATCTCTGAAGGCTGTGGCTAGACAAAGCATAGGTTGTATTAATAACATTGGTCTTTCGTGTATAAACTACAGAAAAGCACTTGGAAGGATTAAGATCCAGCTTATTGAAATCACAATAATCACTGAGACGATCCAGATCAGACTGCAGAGCCATTGAGTCTTCGACTGTATTAATCTTGGCATATATCTTCATGTCGTCCGCGAAACAGAGCAAGCGTGAAGATTTAAAGCAGCATCCAATGTCGCTAACAAAAACATTGAAGAGAAGAGGTCCCAGTAATGAACCCTGAGGCACGCCACTAGGTATAGATACCCAACCTGAAATGTAGTTGTTAACGACCACTGCTTGGGACCTATTATCTACATAAGATGAAAACCATCTTAATAGATCACCCCTGATACCGATCCGCGCGAGCTTATTTAAAAGAATACCGTGGTCTATTCTGTCGAATGCCTTGCTGTAATCCGTGTAAATCACGTCTACCTGTGAACCATCATCCATAGATTTAGAGATAAATTCATTCAGCAGTACGAGATTAGACACTGTAGATCTACCTCTCATAAAGCCATGTTGGTAGCTGGGCAGTGAATTCTTTATAGCGGAATAAACTTGAAGATAAACAATTCTCTCCAGAACCTTGGATAATATACACAGTTTAGAGATTGGCCTGTAGTTAGTGACCTCCGTTTTGACACCTTTTTTGAAAACGGGGGTTACGAACGCTCGTTTCCAAAGGTCCGGCACTTGGCACTGTGATAGAGAGCGCTGGAATAGTAATAGGACAGGCTCCGCAATACTAGCTGCGCATTTGACTAGAAATAAAGCAGGTAAGTGATCCGGCCCTGCTGATTTGCTTGTGTCAAGATTACGAAGCAAATTGAAGACCGTATCATAGTCGACTGTGATGCTTGAAATATCGGAAGCAGTATCTGAACAATAATCAGACACTGGAGTATGTAACTGCGTTGCTGTTGGTAAGAAAGTGGTCATAAAGTAGTTTGAAAAGGCATTGCAGATATCCCTACCAGTGCTATATGTAACGTCACAGTATCGAAGACTACTTGGCATGCTTTGAGTATTAGAGCGGGACTTGACAAATGACCAAAAATGCTTTGGGTGCCTGGCTATGTTGTCTTCAATTTGATTCGTGTAGTCAGTGAGGCATTTATTCTGCAATCTCTCCACTCGCGTCTTCTGCTGTTCGTAAGATGACAAGTCGCAAATGTTACCATACAATTTATATCTCCTATGGTATTTATACTTTTCATTAATGGCTTTCTTTAATGGGGTACTGTACCAAACAGGATAGAGATCCGAAGTAACTAAGCCGCTAGGTACATATTGGTCTCGAAGTGTTTTAAATTTATTATAAAAATATTCTGTACTCTCTTCAAGGGTTCTGTTAGAGAATTCATATTTCCAATTAATTTCGGATAGATCTTTATTAATAAGTTCATAATTAGCTTTGTTATAGAAGTATTTCCTCATAGGAGCCGATTTCAAACTAGTATATGGCATGAACTCGATCGAAATAGTCAAAGCTTTATGGTATGGATCAAGAGGTACCAGCGGGCCAGTGCATTCTGAGACGGATACTGTGTCGTTACACAATACCAGATCCAAGATTGAGTTAAAATGGTTAGTCACTCCGTTATACTGACTAAGGTTGTGTAAGTGCAGATCATCCACCAACGCACACTCATCATAAGTTGAATAATTAGATGGGATAAACAATATATCTAACTTAAGTTTAAAATTGTACTTCGAGAGCGAAGTACTTGTCAGAATGGCCGTGACGGATTTTAAGTAAAGCTTTTTTCTAATAATTGTATTTTTGGCTGTATGTACATTTGCCTTTGCCTTACACGTTCAGATAAATAATGTTTGGTAATAGTATGATCAAATCATGTATTGTTTAACATTTAAATTTGATTCAGTTCTTATAAAAATAAGGTAAATATCTTGTACATATCTTACCAAGTTTTAAAAGAGTTACCATTTATTATATTTGATAATTTCACGATAGTTAGTTGTAACGCCTATCATTGGCTGAACGTATTTTCAAGAATTTAAGCAAGTAAGACTACAGTATTTAATATAACAATTATTGTAATTCATTGGGATTTAGTTTCAAAAAGATTACAACGTAATTGTTTTATAAAATATTATCTCTGATATTACTTTTTCGTACAAATAGTATGGTCGATTATGATTGGTTAAAAAAATGATGTGAGGGGTAAACCTTTTGTGTTGAATTAAGTGGGTATTTAAGGAATGGAAAATGGAGCATACGTTTCACTTTTAAGTTTGGAGCACAACGGGATTTAAGTTAAGTAAATTCTTCATTGTATTGTTTTATTTTGAATTAATTGTTTTGTGTGTGAGTTGATTGTTTTTCAAAGGCTATCCACTGTTAATTTTCATTCCCAATTTTATGATTATTCCGATTATTTGTAGTAATAATAAGTAAAGTACATTATATACAGATTTCTTTTGCATTTGCTTGGTAACTAGTATCATAGTTTAATAAAGAGATTAACTGATAACTTTAAGTTTATATTGTTGTAGTTTGTAACGATTTAATTGTAAATATCTGATTTGATAAAGCTGACGAGTTTCTTCCGCCTGTTCTTCTCTCAGCTAAAAAAAAGACGTCCGAACAGGTGGTAGGTTAAAAGAAATTGGACGATTCAATTTAATAAACATTACTTTACTTAAATTGATTTATTTTGTTTTAATTCTCTCCATGTTTCTGACCATTTCTGACACGTGCGAGCAAACTGCTCACATCACAAAAGGTTGACTGGTAGAGAATGCTACTAGCATTAAGTCCGCCTCTTGTACCATTCTGTATTGTACAATAAAGATAGTTAAATTAAATTAAATTAAATCACACTACATTTAATTAGTATAACATAGTTATTTAAAAGTATGAAATAAGTCTTTTAATTAAAACAATAAAGCATAAATGCATCTTCCTAAGCAAAAAAACGAATTTGACTTTTTCAATATTGCTCCAAACAATGCACTTTTCCTTTCAACTATTCTACCATTTATAAATTTGTTTTTTTTAGTAAGATATGAAGGGCATGCGTTACTAAATGGAATGAGGCATGCCTCTTTAGAAAGCGCAAGGAGGAACGGAATTCGCACAGTCGCTTAATTCCGTTCCTCCTTGCGCTTTCTAAAGAGGCATGCCTCATTCCATTTAGTAACGCATGCCCTTCATATCTTACTAAAAAAAACAAATTTATAAATGGTAGAATAGTTGAAAGGAAAAGTGCATTGTTTGGAGCAATATTGAAAAAGTCAAATTCGTTTTTTTGCTTAGGAAGATGCATTTATGCTTTATTGTTTTAATTAAAAGACTTATTTCATACTTTTAAATAACTATGTTATACTAATTAAATGTAGTGTGATTTAATTTAATTTAATTTAACTATCTTTATTGTACAATACAGAATGGTACAAGAGGCGGGCTTAATGCTAGTAGCATTCTCTACCAGTCAACCTTTTGTGATGTGAGCAGTTTGCTCGCACGCGCCTCTTCATGTAACAAAGGATAATGGATACCTATTGTTAAAAACTATATTATTATTACCATAGAAATTCGATGACTATTACTTACCTAACTTGTCGCTATGCGTTACTGATCAAAAGTGAGTAAGTATAAAAATAACAACTTATTTTTTTCCATTTTCTTGATTTTTCCACCACATTGCGGTTGACAGTGCAAATTAATTCAGAGTTGATGTCACTCGCCAGAAATAAGGGTAATTGAAATAAGTGGAACCTTCATCAACTAATTATTGTACCCGCCGCGCCGCGTGTCGGGTAAATACCACAAGTAAACGCTGAGGGTTTCATCTATCATTGTTAATAATATGAATAAAAAATAAACCCTACAGTACCTACGTTAACCATTAAAAACGGACTAAAAGTATAAAATAATTTCTGCCGTAAAGATTTATGTAAGTATAACCCTAGTTACAGAAGTTCAAGTTCTGACATATGTTCAAAGTTTCAAGTCTCTAGCTCATCGGGAGTCATCTCACTAGTATACAATTGTTTGCTTGTGGATAAACAAATAAACGAGAAATCGAGCTAATAAAAACGTGTTAAAAAGGAGAGCAGCATTTTCAAATGAAAATATGAAAAAAAGCATGTAGATTATGCCATCAGCCACCCACTGGAGAGTCTTACTTTTTACGATGGATTGAAGGGATGACTTTGGCAAAGTATAAACCAGGGATTCCCAAACTATTTTGGGCAAGAGACCTTTTACAAAATGATCTGATAGGTACCTCAGACCCACCTGGCCAAATTACTTTAAAAATCCTATCAAATATCAACTGTTATTAATAATATTATTAGTCATTTAGGCGCAGAATGTCCAATTCGCAAAATGTCCAATATTCCTGACTCGTTCTTATGAGAATAAAAATGTTTTCAAAACCTATATGGTAAAAAAAATGTAGGTACCGATCATTAAAATTCTTTCACCTGTCAAGGCTAAATTATTAGCGAGTAACATAGGACAGTTTTTGTCCTGATATTCCCACGGGAACTCGTGCAACGTCGGAGCGGGTCGCTATTCAAGAATATTGGACTTTTTGTGAACTGGACGTTCTGAGAACTGGACATTTTGTGAATTGGACATTTTGCGAACTGGACATTTAGCGAATTGGACATTTTGCGAACTGGACATTTAGCGAATTGGACATTTTGCGAATTGGATGTTTTGCGACCGCTGGACATTTTGCGAATTGGACATTCTGCGCCTAAACGTTATAAGTTTATGTCGATCCCTGGGAAACCAATTTCGACTACAAGGGGTAGATATCAACCACTTTGGGAATCTCTGGTCTACTTTGTGATATAGAGTGACGACAGTTTGTGATAATGATGAACATTTACGATATTAACGATCTGTAAGTATGTTTCGCAGTAATGCAAGGGGGTATGTAATTTATAAGAGCTTGTTGTATTTGCGCGTGACTAACATGGCGTAAGGAGGCTAGTGAGCGTAGCTTATGCTTTAATACTGGAAATACAACCTAAGGACTTGGTAATTAGAGTTAAATTAAAATAGAGTCAGACATAAGAGGCTGAATTATTACAGTTGGTCATTTCGACTTGTAGATTGCTTTTCCCTGAAGAACAAAATTATGCGTAGGTTACCCTTAAATTAAAACAAAAGGAGGTATACCAAATAAAATAACATTATAATTAGCTAAACAAAAATAAAAATTAATTTAATAATACCCACTCTATGACATTTTGATATCAGTAACTGAACTGACATTTTAAAATAGATTTATGAATATTTTTTATACTTACCTACTACCTACTGCTTATCTATACCTAGTTGGTTACTAAGTTCTGTAACTATGGAAAACATGAATAATACTAAATTTACAAATAATGCTACAATGAATTATATACCAAATGAAAGCACAAATATTTAAGATTATCATGTATTAAAATTATTCGAAATGACCGCCTCTGGCATGAATACACGCCTTTAGACGACGAGGCCAGTCATCGATGGCAGCACGAACTACCACCATATCCAATTCTGCGACTGCCTTGAGAATAGCGCGCTTAAGAGAGTCGAGATTCATGTGGGGCTTAGCACATGCTTTCTCCTCAATAAGTTGCCATATGGCATAATCCAGAGGATTTAAGTCTGGGCTGGAGGATGGCCATTCTTCCTGCGCGATAAAATCAATTTTGTTAGCCCGAAACCATGCTTGTGTAGATTTTGCTTTGTGCGCAGGGGCAGAGTCCTGCTGGAAGACCCATGGCTGGTTTTGAAATAAAGTGTGGCTTAAGGGTTTGACAACAGGTTCCAGAACGGTATCTTGATAGACTCTAGCGCCAGTTTTCACACCTTTTTCACAGAAATGAACCTTACTTAGCCCTGAATAGGACACCCCCAGCCAAATCATCACTGATGAGGGGTGGTGACCTCGTTGGACCCTCGGAGCAATCATGCTGGCTTCTTTACTATTCTTAGCGTATACTCTATCATTTTGACGGTTAAAATTTTCTTCGACTGTGAAGATTTTTTCATCAGTAAACAAAATTTTTTGATGGCCGTTTTGTGCGTACTGCTTTAGTAGAGCGTGACTTCGTGCTAACCTCATAGCCTTCAATCGTGCGTTTATCAGATGGCCCTTTCGTCTACGGTAAGCGTGAAGCCCAAGGTCATCATTGATAATTTTTTTAAGGGAACTTCTCTTCACAGTCATCTGTATTGCCAATAACTTTTGCTTCCGGACGGGATTTCTCGTGATTCTCACCTTCACTGCCTTGATCACAGCTGGTGTCCGAACGGTGCGTGGTCTTCCTGATCTTTTTCGGTCATCGACGGTCAAGGTATTACTGTACCTATGGATAGTGCGATAAATAAATTGCTTGTTGATTTTCAACTTTTGTAGCAACTTGAAAATCATATTCGGTGGCTGCCCACATTTGTGCAGAGCAATTACAGCGACACGATTCTCCTTCAACCCCCATTCCATGGTGAAATAAACAAAATATGATATACGTGTGGTATGGAATTATAGCTTATAAAACTGTCAATAATATGTCATTTTTATTTTTTCTTTTCATTTGTTTTAATGGCCAGTAATCGATAAAGAAACTCAGTAACAGAACTTTTGACCAACCTGTGTATATTATATAAAACTCTAAATTGATTGATTGTTGGGATAGGTGTAGAGCCCTAACGGCTGAAGGTAGAGACACCATTTTTGGAGGGTAGATACCTTTCATGGTGTAGGTGAGCACTAAGAAAGGGTTTTGGAAAATTCCCGTTATACAGGGTGCTACAGGGTGTTCCTGTTTGTATGGGAATTTGTATAAGGTTGAAATGGTGTCTCTACCTTTCATGGTGTAGGTGAGCACTAAGAAAGGGTTTTGGAAAATTCCCGTTATACAGGGTGCTACAGGGTGTTCCCGTTTCTATGGGAATTTGTATAGGGTTGAAATGGTGTCTCTACCTTTCATGGTGTAGGTGAGCACTAAGAAAGCATTTTGGAAAATTCCCGTTATACAGGGTGCTATAGGATGTTCCAGTTTGTATTGGGATTTGTATAGGGCTGGAGATAGAGACACCATTTTTGGAGGGTAGATAGATACCTTTTTTATGGGAAAATTTAAATGTATGAAATTAGGTCAACTAATAAATACCTAGGTCTATTGGCAATCCGTGACTTTCAAAATAAATGCACATCTATCTCAATCACGCGAACGAAGTTGCGGGCAAAAGCTAGTTGCTTATATTTTTTGCATAGAAAACAATTTATTAACATTTTTGTCTAGCAGAACCCGAAAATATAAAAATCATAATTTGTTAGGTACATACTAGTCTCTATATTAAGTATTTTTTTGCTCGTAAAGTAACGTATAACGAGAAACATCACTGACTAGGTATAAGTATCCCAATTTAGAACAAATTCTTATCTATGACACATAACAATATACTTCTGGGTGACATTCAATTTATTCGGCCTTCAATGTACCTACTTAATTGCGGAAAAAATATACTTACATACAGACAAGTTCGTCATGAATATCTGTTACTCTTATCTCTGTTTATAAACATGAAATGTGTGGCAAATATGATTACAAGCGCTCAATATTTCGAGGTTATTTTTTTGATGGTTTAACTAATTAATCGATATACGTACAACCAACGTGTTACAGAATTAATGAGTGTTTAAACCAGAATAAGTAGGGACCTTCAAACTGAAAAACTTTTACTATGGGACCAACTCTGACTGAAATCGCGAAAAAGAAAATGTATGAAACAGCTTATTTTTTTTCGCGATTTCAGAGTTGGTCCCATAGTGAAGTTGTTAAGTTGGATGGTTCCTATCTACCATATTCTAGTTTAGTCATTAATTCTGTTACACATTGTAGATATTTTAAAGTTTTTATGGCTAGGGATCTACTACAAACATACTGAGCCGAGTAAAACGTTCCCAGGACAAAGAATAATGTAAAGTTACGTTAGTACGATTTTGAATATAGTCGTGTGTCACGTCGCCTCGCCACCGACACACGTAGTCGAATGGTTGAACAATGGCACATTACCCACTGTGTATCATTCACATCAGCCAACTTGGCAGCGGATGACAACCGCCGAGTGCATTAAGTGCACGTGAACTCAGCGCTGCCAACTCCTTAATGATGGTAGGGTGACCAAATCAACAGCTTTATTTACTTTTATGGGACAATAAAACCTATTAATAAATGCTAAAAGTACAGTTTTAGTTATTTATCGACATGATATGTTACAAAAGTATACGAACCTTTTGGATAACTAGCGTAAAAAGTAAAGTTAGATTCTTCTGAAAACCTCTTTCAAGTGACTTCTTTGTCTAAATACAAAGATGTGAGGCTTTTTTTCGCCACAAAATTTCACAATGCAATTTTTAAATGTTTCTAGCATAAAGTAGGTAGGTATTTTTCAGTAAACTTTTGTAATTAGGTAACACAACTTAAAAAAAATGTGTTTGCGTATTTCAAGTGTCTTATGTGCGATTTGTTTGTAATTATTTGCCGTCTTGTCCTAAAATTAATGGATAATCATAACTTACTGTCACATCTTTTGACTCACTTCGATGTAGGTACGTACGTGTTGGTCTTGGTTGTATTAACAGCTACGAATTTCAAAGGTCAGTTTTGTGACTTGTTTATTTTTATTTATCTAAGCACAGTGATTTAAAATTAACTTCAATGCCTAACGATAATAACCATCATATATTTTTTTATTTTTGTTTAGTTAAATCATAACTAAGTATTAAAAACTAGCTTCCGCCCGCAACTTCGTCCGCGTAGAGCGTAGGTCTACGCCTCGTCTACGCTCTACGGGGACGAAGTTGCGTCTACACTCGGAAAATTCCTAGATGACCTCTGAAAAGCGTAAGTTTACTTAGCCCTAAAGGTAAAAAGTTTTTTTTAAGAAAACGAAATGGTTAAGTATTTTAATTTTTTTTTTTAATTATACAGATATTATTATGGTCACAATATGGTCCTAGATTACATCTTAGTACCGAGAACTTACGTAATTATAGGTTCTGGGGCACTTATAAGAAAATGATGCAGAAATATCCATTCATCTCTGAAGAATGCTATGTTTATAATTATCTAGAATATTTTATTCACATTTACACATGTCCGGTTGAGTTTATTCCACCATTTAATGAGTAGTCCTGTAATAATGACGTTTGTTGTACAATGCAGCTGGACATCCAGTATGTAGAGCTTTAGTGAATTTCACTGCAAAATAACGCTTGCATAGAATCCTGCAGGAGGCAGATAGGTATTTTGTACTTGAGGTGACTGAATTTCTATTGTTTATGTTAAGAGCGCGCAGCATGCAAAAAATACTCGAAATTGTGAATTATCTCACTGTAGTGCACTCCGATACTTTTTATCGCTTAAACAATATTTTCTAGCCTGTCGTTTAATTTTGCGAACAGTGCTCAAATTTAATGGTGCTAGTGGGCAGAATAAGCCCTCTCAAGTCATGTTTAGTGTCTACTACTATACACCAGCCCCCCTAGCCAAAGTAACATTTGCAAATTTTCGCTATCGCTGCGCTTCGAAACATGTATGGATTTGACGTTTTAATAATTATTGGATTGTTAACGAAACGTTATGTCAATCCCATACATGTTTCGAAAGCGAAGTGATAACGAAGATTTGCGAATGTTACTTTGGCTAGGCCCTCTGTACAGTTACTATAATATCTATACTGTCTGTATCATCGCTTTTTCAAAAAAAGTCTAGTTTAAAAGTCATGCTAAGTTAAAAAATGCTTGAAGAGCACTATCCGTTTCTTTTTCTTTAAAAAAATCTAAAACAAACGTTTTAGATACTTCTCTTTAAAAAATACTAGTTTATTTTTTCTAGGTGTGTTAAAAATAAAGTGGTCATAGTTTGTACCTACTTTACTAATTTAGTGTTCGTGAATTAAACAATGTAAATAATGATACAGACAAAAGAATCTGCGTAGAATGCAATGTTTACACGATGGAGGATGAGTCAACTACTGGGAAAAATGTATAGAGGAATTAAGGAATTAGTCGGAATTAATAATATCTGACGCTGCGCTGTTGTTTTGTCGTAAAAGGCGATGAGAGCACAGCCATCAGGAGACGGATAACAGAATCTCCTAAAAACTTGGTCCTACTGCGATCGCCAACTCGCCTGCCCAGCGATGGCGATTATGCCAAACCCCCTAAATGACTACAAAAAAAAAACCGTTCATTGTGGAGATCCTTGAGGGATGCCTATACCTAGTGGGTGTCGTGCGGCTGATATGATGATGATGACCACAGAACATAGAAGTAGATAGAAGTAGTATGAGCTCAATTTAGTATGAAAACCAGTGTAACCAAACAAACACATATAAAATCGAAGCCAAGCCCCCCACTCATTAGTTACATGCTACGCACACACACTTTGTGAACACATAATTGAATAAAAAGTAAAAATGTGTAATATCCAGAAAGCCATAAATCACAAAGTTTATTTATTTAGATTCAGTCGTATTACCATAGCAACTTGGTACCAAATTAAATAATACGTATATTTATAATGCTGCTACTCAGCCGCTAGATGGCGTAACCTAATCTTAATAGTGCGATTTACCACCTTATTTATTAACACATAAAGTACTTTAAGAAAATTTAATGAGATAAGGGAAACCGGGTTGGTTAACATTCTTAACTTAGCTTATCCTAAATAGTTTCATATCTATAATTCGTGTAAACCCTATTTCATAATTCGGTGGAATCCTGACATTTCTTAATTACTAGGCAAAAAATATTTGAATTTCAAAATTCAGAAACCCAAATAAAATAAATATATCGGATATCGGATGTTTCAAAAAGCAACACTTACAGATAGATACCTCAATGGTGAATTCCACCACCATCCTTTACAGTTAGCTACTTACCATAGGGAAATCTTTGTTTCGGAGAGTATGCGGGAATTATAAGTAATCACCCTATTTACAGCAAATAAAGTTATTTGTATTTATTTGTATTTGGGATCTGTGACCAACAAGACCTGACAGTTGAGCTTCAGCATGTCAAGCACGTTCTTCTCAACAAATTGCCAGTACCACGCCTTCCCTCCAACCCAGAAACCGTGTCAAGCCAGCCATAGTAGAACGACGACCTGCCATTCTACCTTACATGAAAGGTGTCATTGACAAGATTGAGTGTGTCTATCAAGACCTCAAGCCGACGAGGAAGATAAACCAATTCTTACGACCTGTCAAGTGCAACATCCCTTTTCAAGGTGCAAGCGCTAGGCGTCTACAAACTAGATTGCTACTGGGCTCTCTTACATCAGGCAACCAAAGAAAAGTATAGGCGTCGAAGTATATGCGCGTTAAAGAACTTGCCAAGTTATGTGCCGGCACCTATACCTATCGAGTTAATTTCAATAGTTACTTTCCGCCCCGCACAAGTTCAGGGGGTCAAGTCTGCTAATGTTAACGTCAAAAACGTGGATCAATGGTGTTGGAATGGTAGTGCTTTTTGACACAGTTCTTGTTTCTTATACCCAAAATCGAGATACAATGTGTTTCCGTTTTGGGTTTAAGAATCACAATGTGTTTCGGTTTTGGGTTTAAAAAACAAGAACTGTGTCAAAAAGCATTACCATTCAAACACCACTGAACCACGATTTCGACGTTAACATTAGCAGAATTGACCCCCAGGAGTGTAGTATTCTAAATCTAAAAATAACTATAAAACGTTATTTTTATAAAACTTTATGGCAACATGACCAATTTCAAAATTACATTATAACTAAGAATTTTTTTCCTCTCATTTCTTGAGACTACGGAGCCTTGTAGGGGAAGCAATTTTCATTAAATTGCTTCGAATGATTAAAATCCTTGACAATAAAATGCTAGCTTCCCTGACTCGCCTATAACGTACTATTTAAGTTGACTAAAATTCCGTACTGTTTTTGCGTGTTTTCAGTGGTGAGTGTATCAAATCACCTGTTCTTTAGACGTTTATCATATACTTATAAATTTTTTGCTATGGTGATAATACTTTTCAACTCTTTACAGTCACATCTTTTCTCGGTCTCCCCTATTGAGTGACATTTCCGCCATTCTATATTTTACTGTTTATGAAAGTTCAAGAATATGTCAAATTGTGCGTTGGAATATGGATCATAAGTGTATACCTCATAAAGGTGGATATTTATTGTTATGAATTTTAAAAGGAAAATATCAGTTGAATTTTTAATTAAAATCAAAAATAATTAAATAAAGCTCGCCTCCGATATTTTATGCACCCGTTTGCTAAATGATATATGTGGATATCGATTTTGCTCTTTTATACAATGCACCTCGGCATTTTTATATTATTTTTGAAGATTTTTTTGTTTGGCGTTCGTTCATACGACTGACGGAGCAAAATTCAAAGATGTGCGGAGCTTCGCAGATATGATGTTACACGGGTGCCGCCCACATGCGACTTCTACTGGGGGAAAAAAAATTTTTCTTTGTTCTGTGATGATGACGCTTTTGTCTGCAAAAAAAGTATTTTTGGATATCACAGCTGGCAACATTAAGAAGTAGATTATTTTCCTCTAACACTTTTTTTCATGCATTTTCCTGCATTCTTTGGAAAATTGCCAAACGGAAAAAAAATATTTGAAGGTCCAGTGCAAAATTATAAAATGAAAAGTTTAAATTGACTACCAAGATTTTATAAATTCTTTCAAACATGTATAAAGTGCAAAGAAAAGAATACATAAGGTGGTATATTTGCTATAGCTGTTTGCAAAAAATAAAAAGAAGATAACATTATCCAAAGTTTTATATGATGGATCTGACCTTAACGACTGTTTGATGACAATATTTTTAGAAAAAAAATATTGAATTAAGCGTCGTATGCAGAGTAATCTTGAAGTTTATAACGAACATAAAATCACCAGCTTGTTTTGGCCGCAAACAATTTTAATTGCTTCGAACCTTAACTATGAACCCACGTTAATTACCGTTGATTATTTTGAATTAAAGACAATGATTAGTTGACAAACAATTAAAAAGAATAACGCAAATTATTTGACCCATCAATTGACAACTTAATTGAGCACTAGTAATTCATCTTGCCGACTGTACGAATGGTGGCATATTTACGTAGTCTTGAATGGACAATTTCGTAAACTACAAGGTAAAGAAAATGCCAAATTTTGTTATACAGTTGGATTTGAATTCAAGTTTTGTCATACTTCACCAGTTTTTATTGATTTGTAGGTGAAAGTGAAAGTGAAAGTGAAAGTGAAATATATTTTATTTAAATAAGCTCACATAATAAGCATTTTTAAATCGTCAATTCTTTTACCCTACCACCCATTATGACGTCTTTTAACTGACAAGAAAAATGGGCGCAAAAAACTTGTCAGCTTTATCAATCAGATGGAACGATATTTACAAATATGTATATCGTTTCCAGACTTTATATTAACAAAGATTAACAAATAAATAACATTATTGAATTAGCTCATTTCTTAATGAGTTTCAAATTTCTTAATCAATTTACAGATTTTAAGCTAAATTCAAAGTTTGAACTTGTTATTCAGTCTAGGATAAAAATAAAAGAAAAACATACAATTCAATATGCATTAAGATAGGTAGTCAGAAGCAGACCCATTCCCACTGGCAGCACCCGTTCACGAGCATGACGCATGAACCAGCCATCGCTTCGCTCAACCATATTTGAGGGAACGTAACGACCCGCCTCACACGACACCACCGCAGAAATGTTTGAAGTGAGCATGACATACTAAAGCTACCCATATTAAGTCGTCGAGTCAGGAAGCCAGAAGTACGTTTTTAAGTAGGTAGGATACTTCTCACAATTTTATACTTAGAAAAGAAAATCACGATTCGATTCGATTAGGTGATTTCGAACTACAAATATGTATCTTTTCTAATTTCCTTTTTCAGGACCGTCACCGTAGTGAAACCTTTTATGGTTGAGAGAGACATATGCCCTAGCTTATTGGCCTATGCAGCAGTTGAAGTCGTCTTGCTGACACGATGATGATAATGAAATATTAACTTGTCGCTTTTAACTCTTTATCAATATTTTAGAAATGTCACCAATGGACATTTTTCTTTTTACCATTGAAAATGGTTATCAGATGCAAATCGCCTGAGACGTATTTTTGACCATATCTCCGAGGATTTTAAGAGGATCGAGATGGAAATAGTACCAAAAGTTGAGGAATTTATCGGTAACTTTTTTTGAAATTTTGCAAAATTCCATAAATTCCGGGTTTTTTGGAGGGTGTTTGTTTACTAAATTGTAAATATTTCGGGAAAAAATGACTTAAGAAAAAATGAAAAAAAGCGTCCTAGGGTATTAGTTTAGCTACTAAATGGCGAAATAATTTTGAAAATCTGTAAATAATTGTGACCTGTAGGTGGTCCCTTTAGATTTGGAATTCTAGAAAAACGGGTGTTTCCCTACATAAAAAGTATTGTAGCTTTATGATTATTGACCGATCGTCATGGTAATAGTGTTAAAAGATGCAGAAGCTGACGAGAAGTGCATTCGTTGGAATTTTGAAAATCAGTTAAGTAATAATATTTCGGCTGCGTCGAGGCAGTCAGCGGGCGCTTTCTCGGCTCCGCCTCGTGTCACAATCGTAAAAATAAATAGGTACTACCTAGGTTACTTTAAAAATATAATAGGATTTTGCATTTGATTTGATTGAAGTTTTTGTATTCATTTTCAATGCTCCGATTCTTGCGGGGACTGCAAAATCTGTGATTTTTACAAGTACTTGCAACACAATAATTTGTTTTGATTTTTTTTTTCTTTTTTTTGTAATTAAAATTGCACATGATCATTAAGTTAGGAAGAGCAGGACTTCCTGACCCAAGTGTTTTCAAATACTTCTTACATTTTTGTTCGATTTCAATATCACCTTAACTATGTGAAACCCTCTGCAATTTTGGAAGCCTATTCTAAAACATACTTTAATTCAGAGAAATTTATAAAATCATACTTCAATTCAGAGAAAATACGTATAGTATTCTAGAGTCTCGCAACACACTGATGCGTATTCATTGTGTTAATTGACTCTTATACCCCGCTGATAACTAGTTCTTATTGAATTGAGTGGCAACTATGTTGGAATAATGGGGAATGTCCAAAAAAAATCAAATTGGCTGAATATTTTTCTATAGGTAGGAATAAGGTCCCTTAGTAATAGAATAAATTTTCATAATTTTCGGTTTCGTGAAAAAATTTCAAAAAATCAAAGTCTTTTCGTCTTCACAAATGTATGAAAGTAACAGCAGAATGGAGATTGTACCTTTGCCAACACCTGCCACAACCACAACATGGTATAAAAAAAAAGTTTCAAGACAAAATGTCAAAACTTTTTTTTTAAATTACGTGTTGTGTTTGTGGCAGTTAGCAGCAAAGGTATAATCTCCATTCTGCTGTTACTTTCATACATTTGTGAAGTCGAAGAGACTTTGATTTTTAAAAACTTTTTTACCCAACCGAAAATTCTGAAACTTTTTTCTATTACTAAGGGAACTTATTCCTACCTATAGAAAAATATTCAGCCAATTTGATTTTTTTCGGACATTCCCCATTATTGCGTTCTAATTACATTAGTGCTTGATGGATGATTTATATGTGAATTACTCGCTCAATTCATTTCGATTATATTAGTTAAGAGATGGTCTAAGTTGAGTTATTGGTTTGATTGAAACAAGCAATCCTTTTTCGTTACCTTTTTAGTTGGATAGTCAAAGTAAATGGATATTTTATTGTTTGTACTAATAATCCATTATACAGGGTTATTTGTAAAACACCAACAACCTCGCAGGAGTAAATTAGTAACATCATAAACAAAAATGTTTGTTCTACGATTTTCCGACGAAGACCAAAAAATATTCGACTTTTCATACAAAACTCGATCAGCTGTTCGAACACGTTCACACAAACGTTAGTATAATCCACTCCTGCGAGGTTGTTGGTGCTTTACAATTAATCCTGTATTTATCCTAGTAAAAATCATCCTAGTAATTTTTAGGATTCCGTAGCCTAAATGGCAAAAAACGGAACCCTTATAGATTCGTCATGTCTGTCTGTCTGCCCGTCCGTATGTCACAGCCACTTTATTCCGAAAGTATCAGATTACACAGTTGAAACTTGGTAGGTAGATGTATTCTGTTAACCGCTTAACGAATTTAACACAAAAATAAAAAAATAAAATATTAAGGGGGGGCTCCCCATACCTACATGGAACTGAAACTAAAAAATTTTTTTTCTTCAAACCAATACGTGTGGGGTGTCTATAGATAGGTCTTTAAAAATGGCATTGAGGTTTCTAAGACGATTTTTTTCAAAGTCAACCGTTTGAAAGATAAACACTGCCAAAGTGGTAAAATGTGTGTCCCCCCCCCTCTAACTTTTGAAATAAGACAGTGAAAAGTCTGAAAAAAATATATGCTGTAGATCTTAATAAACACTTTCAACGAAAATTGGTTTGAACGAAATATAATAACTAGTTTTTGAGATATAGCACATTTTCCAAAACCGCAAATATAACTTTGTCATTCATACCAACACTGTGAAAAACAAAGTTATTTTTGCAGACGAAAAATAATAGTGGTATGAAATGTCGTATGGTATAAGGTAACTACGGAACCCTAGGGCGCGTGGTCCGACACGCACTTGGCCGGTTTTTTAAGAAAACTTAACGGCTATAAAATGCATGAATGAATGAAAAATATCTTTATTTAAATAAAATCAGCAATTTTAAATCGTCAAATCTTTTACCCATTACGACGTCTTTTAGCTGCATGACAAGAAAAATGGGCGCAAAAAACTTGTCAGCGTTATCAGATGGAACGATATTTACAAATATGTATCTATATCGTTTCCCAATCGTTTCCAAACTTTATACTTATTAACAAAGATTTTAAGGCTTTATAAGGCTTATAAGCTAAAACGTCAGGAAAATCTTTTGTTTTTTGCGGAGTGCGAAGTATCCTATTCCTAATTAACTTAAGAGTATCTCAACTCGTGAAGAAGTCTTGACATGTCTGAGACACAGAGTGCCGTGTAGTTGTAGTATGTATAGTGTGTACTTACGTCAGGACAGCTTTTATTCGTACATGAATTTTGAGACATTTTGCGTGTAGGTACACGAACACCTATCGTAATTAACTGGCTTTTTGAACGCAGACTTCCTCTGTGTTTTTAAAAATAGATGTAGGTATATCTAGTAGTATTATAGTGGGTACTATATTAGCGTGTCTTAGTAAAAACTTTTTAGACACTGACCAAGGACCAATTGTCCAAGATTAGCATCCTAGGTTCCCTAGGCATAGATTTCAACAATTTTATCCAAAACTTCTGTAATCGAAACTAAAACGGTAACGATTTAGTTTTAAAATATAAAAAAAATACGTTGTGATAAAGACATCGAATTTAAGAAAAAACGTGATAAGCCAAAGCCTGTCTGAAATGTCTGAAAAAATAAGAACAAGGTAGGTATGTTTTACAATTTTGTTAAAATTAAAATTAGATTGGGCCTCCTGGTTTCACCAGATGCCTCAAAAAAGTCATGATTAAGAAGCAAGAAGGACCAAGCTGCATCATAAACTAACTATCGAGAATATGGCCGCAGCCACATGACCACAGGTTAAAATAAACAACTCAACAATTTGTTAAATTATACCTTAGAAATTAATTGTCATAGTTATTACTGGAACGTGGATATTACGTTTGTAAAACATAAGTTCCGCATGGCTACGTTCGGAATTGTACCGCCACGTATACATGAAGTTACACAAGATAAGTGTTACATAATCCGAGCAATAGATGCAGTTGCATAAGGTTATTTTTAAAACTGAATTAATCTATCACTAGTCTACATATTATAAAACAAAGTCCCCCGCCGCGTCTGTCTGTATGTCTGTTTGCGAAAAACTCAAAAACTACTGAACAGATTTCCATGCGGTTTTTATCACATGATAGAGTGATTCCTGAGAAAGATTTAGGTGTATAATAAGATTAATAAGTTAAGTTTATATGTAAATCGGTAGAAATATGACTATAATTGATGAAGATGTTTATTCAATCTTTGGTTGGAAGGTCACATTTTGGCAAAAAGGTATGAACCGAAGTGAAGCGAGGGTAGGTCGCTAGTAAATAGTAAATAATCAAAGTCAAAGTCAAAGTCAAATAAGCTTTATTCAAATAAACTTAATTATTAAGTACTTTTGAATCGTCTATATTTTCCTACCATAATATATATACTACCTACCATAATTTCCTAACATAATAAAAATCATAGACATTTTATTGCACACTTAGGCAAAAAAAACATAACAGAAACGATTTGATTGACAGAAATAAAGCATACAAAATGCTGTAGCTAATAATAGGTCTCTGTTGTTTACTTATTTATTTGAATCTAAGCAATACAAGCTTAGTCCCAAGGGCGTCGCCAGGGGTGGGCAGGGGGGGGAGGCGCTGCCCCCCTAGAGGTTAAAAAATGTAGCCAACTGCAAATAACCAAAGTCCTAAGGCCGTGCAATTGACTTGCTTTTCCTTGCTCAAAACTTGAATAAATTCACTAGGTGCTGACGGTGCTGTTGACTGTACCTACAATTAATATCATTCTCATCCTCTTTAATATTAACTTGCCCCCCCCTGGACTATGGGCTGGCGACGCCCTTGCTTAGACCACACTTGAAAATTAAATAATCATGATTAAATGTTATTTATTATTATTGGAGAATTGGGTCGGATTCCTAAGGTTGTGGGTTCGAGTCCCGCCTGAGAAGCTAGATTGATCCGATTTTTTTCTAGTTAGAGTTATAAAATGTCAAAAAATACGTTGCAATGTCTTGAAAACGTGATCAAGCTAAACCATGCCTGAAATGTCTGAAAAAATAAGAACTAAGTATGTTTTACAATTTTGTTAAAATTAAAATAGGTAAAATAAAAAGTTGAGGTATTTTATAAAATTAAAATAAAAAAACCATTTTTAATTTTAATTTTATAAAAAAACTTAAGGTTAATTAAGTACTACTTATAGTAGTAGTAAGGTAGTAGATAAATAAGTGAATTAGGTATCTCTTTCAATGTAAAATGACAATACTGAATTATATGATGATGAGAAAATTATAGATTTATTGACTAATTTGCGTCATAAACACGTGCTATATGACGATAACAAGTCTTACTAAGACTTGTCATAATAATTAATTATGTACTTAATTATACATTGTATGGATAACCTTTGTATCTGAGTGAGGAATCAGTAAGTTGAATGGTCAAAATGATTTATTCAAACTTGTTATATACGAGAAAATATTTACACCATTATAACCCTAAGTTCTGTACCTCAAAATGAAAAAACTGAATCATTTTCGGATTCAATAGCGATTCGGAATTCCGTACGGAAAAATCCCGCATGTGTGTGGTAGGTAGATCCACAGATTTGTATGGATTAGCTGCGTTCGGAATGATTTCGTTACGGAATTCCGAATTGAAATTCGGTCTGTATGTGGCCACTCTAGAATGTGATTTAAAACTCTTTTCCGTAAAATTTTGTCTGATTGCTAATAGAAAAATCACAAAGGTCTCATATTGTTTAAAAATGTTGTAATTTTGAAAAAAGAGAAGTTCGAAGTTGTCATAAACTTAATAAGTATTGTAGCGAACATTTTTCGAAGTATATGGAAATTGTATACCATTTTTGTTTTTTTTGTGCGCATTTAGTGAATTTTATTTTAATAAAATATTGCTTGTCAGCATTATATTACATAGGTACATATTTAGTTTGACAATATAAATCATTCAGTATTTGACCATCAGCCATTTTTAATCTCCCTAGTCTCCCTACTGCTGGGGCACAGGCCTTCCTTACAGGTGGATAAAGAGGACGGGCCAACCCACCACGCAGGCTCAATGCGGTTTGGTGGGTGTTAACAACTGCAAATGCAGATGGGACCAACAGCTTAACGTGCCTTCCGAAGCACAGAGGAGCTCGAGAAAATATATTTTTGGTCACCCATCCTGTGACCGACCCCTGCAAAAGTTGTTTAACGAGCTCCTCTTTTTTTTCAGTAATTTATAATGTAAAATAATAAAGTTTCAAGAATGCAATACAAAAATTGAGATGTTTGTTTTATGTTGGTATGTAATAGTTTCTTTTCAGTTTTATTTAGTTTTATCGACTCTATATTCTATATATTTACAAATATACAGATAACCTAATATCTACTACTTACCTAAACCAACTCATTATTATAACTACTATGCTATGCCTAAACAGTGCTATGCCATTTCCACTTTAGTTACGTATTTTCCGACGGTAAATTAGAAATGTAATTTCTTGAACTCGTTAATTTAGAAAATAACTAATTTAGTGTAACATAAAATATTTATATTTTTTTTCTAGTATCAGGTACCTATCTTTAAGAACTTGAAAATCAGCTGAAAATAATTTACTTTTTCTTAAAATAAATAATGCATTAAAGTAAAACAACAAACCATTTAAGTACTAGTTTGTTCAAGCAGTAGCTTGTTAAAGCAGCACTTTAACAAAGGTTTTTCTCTCAAAAGAATAACTTAAAGGCAAAGACGTGTCAGTTTCAGTTGTTTGTTCAATGTTCGTATAAACTTTGTGAAATAAAGTGGCTTTCAAATTAATTTGGTTTCTATGATATGACGCATGGTATTACTTTCTATTATTTTTTGCATGAGCAAGATATAATTTTCAGCGGTTTTTAGAAGCCTAACATGATTAATAGTTATATTTGTTCGTTAATTAGTTTAGATTCCCACTAATAGCTGTTTGTCACTGAAAAACAATTACGGTAGGTACGTAAATCTACCTCGCAAAATTATCAGCATAACTACAACACTTTCTTGATTTTTTTACCACGACATTTTATTCCTTCCGTTTACAAAGTTTTAAGTTTTGTTTTAGCATTATCTGAAATTATTTGAACATCAAATATTTTTTTTACAAACCCTAAAAAAAATTAATTTTTCTATGTCCTTTATTTTTATTTCACTTTATTATTCGTAGGAAGTGTTCTCACTTGCTTGTACCCAGGGTCATTGCCCTACGCTATTCCAATTAGGTGCAAACGAATTATCGTGACTTTTGAAGCGAAACGACAAAAAACCGACCAACTTGGTTGTATTGTAACGAATCATCGCAGATAATTGTATCGGTAAAAAAGTCAAGAGCTAATTTAAAAAACAAGCTAATTTTAAAAATAAAGTATGACTTTTCCTTTAAAAAGATATCGCTAAATCAGTTGTGTAATATTAAAATGTCAATGAAACGGAAAACGCATAACAAAAGAAATTGTCAACAAACATTTTAAATGTTTGAAATTTGTATGTTGTTGATGTTTTGCATAATTTACTACTGAATTTACATAGCTGAATATTAATAAAAGTTAAAGTGTCTGTGTTCATCATATTTATTAGCAGCTGCTGATTTGAAATGCAACATTTCACTTTTACATTTTTTTTAAAATAATTTACAAGATTTATGTATTAATACTAATCTGTTATAAAATCAATTCATCGGCAATTAGAAGCCTGATTTTCAATTGCAATATGCACAAAGTACTTTTTACCTATTTAAATTAGAAAGTCAGTTGAAGTATACAAGCTAAAGGAAACTTGTCTGTTCAGTTCATAGTCAGTAAAGATTTCCCGTGCGTATTAGGTAATAATAGTATTATGCAATTGCGTAGCTATTTCAGATAAAAACTACTTAAATTTTTTAAAAGGTTTAACTTCATTTTCCTTAAAAATTTTTTTTGTTGGGTTGTTTCTAGTAAGCATCGTTTTTTTATCATCAGACGTAATGGATTCATAATTTCAGGTGGCGTGACCATGATTTTCCAGTTTTTCCTTATCGTTTCGTTGACATCCACGTGTTTTCAATTTCCATTCTTAAGAACTATGTATCTCGGTCACAAATTAAAAATGCCGATTACCGCCGACGTGTGTTCCGTAATGCCGAAATGCCCCAAATATTACACTCAAGCGGGTTCCATTCCATCTGCAGTCCACGCATGCGCACAATCCGCCGAAAAAGACGCCGCCTTAGAATAAAAGGAGAAGGGTGCATTAACCGAAATCGATGTTAGATGAGACAGACTGGCAAGTTCTCTTTCACCTTCGGTTCACCCGCACTGAGAATGTACCGGCAGGCCAGTTTTAGGTGCGTGGCGCACTCAAGTCGCACTCGGGTGAATTCGTACTCGCATCGCATTGTATAGATCCGATTGGAATTGTTACGTCGAAGTAATGTGCGTTTAGGGTTGTTATCGGTATTGTTTTTGTTACATTAACCTTTAAAGGCTCCCTTTAATTATTTTTCTTTATACAAGATGTAGAGCTTAAGCTCTAGGCTTAAGCTTAAGTAGTCTTAAAACACATTTTAATAAAAACAATGTAGAGTCTGCAATTTGATTTTGATATAGCGTAATGTAGAGTAAAAATAAATTTGTGCAAGAATATGAATCAACTTGGTAAAATGTTTAGCGAACTAAATGACGCATACTTAGTTTAGCATGAGAAGTCTTTGTTAGTAAAATGAATTGAATTCAGGCTATTTTTTTGCAACAATTATAATTATCTTATTTTTTTAGCTGCCGGTTGCCAGTCACTTTTTCCATGACTTCTTTCGATTATGACATCTATTTACAGGATTTTTTACAAAAATTACAGAAGCTGTTATTCGTTGGCAGCCCTGACCAAAAAGCCCAATTATCGATAAATAACATTTCGGTAATCCCAAGGCTTTATTAAAGCTATTAATTGAAAAAAAAAAACAATAAAAAGACTGTTCATTACGTGAAAGAGTCAATCGATTGCCAATGTGTTGGGTCCACAACATTAAACAGCTGTGCGCCTCGGGCCGCGACGCCTTTGTTCGCTCACTCTCAGCCAGGGACAGCACAGAGTACGATCATGTTTGCCCAACTCGATTCGAGTCGGTGAGTCGACAGTCGAGTTCGTTGTCTCTCAGTGGCAATCCATTCAACGAGCGAGCCGCTACGCTCGTCTCTCCCAGCATTTTACAATAACCACCTACCACATGCGTAATAACTTTCGCGTCCAAAATAACATTTATAATACTAGATGTGTGTGAACGTGTTTTTTCTGTGTTAGTTCTAGTGACTGAGTGGATTACCACCGCCGTAGTGATTCAGGTAACAATGAAAATAATAACAAATCTCTGAAACAATAAGCACCTTTCATTTTGTGCTGAAATTTTATGCCGTTTTATGACTGTATAAATTTGTTTAATGGGGTTCTTATTAGATTTCTTGTGTAGTATTTTGGAAAAATTGCATGACTCACATCCACAACCAACATTTTTTAGCATTTTCTTTTAGTAGCGAGTTTTCTTTTATGTGTCATCAAATAAAATAATGCAAATTCACATAAAACTGAAGGAAAACATCTAATGTTTTCCTTCAATAATGATTATAGTCGAATTTGACTTAATTAATTTAATGAAGTTGAAAATAAGTAACTAAATTCTACACTAACAAAAAATTAAAAAAAAATAGAACTTACTCTACACGAAAAAATCGACAGCCATTTAAAATAAAAATACATTGACAGCAAGAAGGTTATAAAGCTTCTTGATTGACAGTTAAATATTTTTCTTCATCTGTCAACTGTCAAATCTAACTCTACGTAGTTCGTCATTACTTTTTTGTTTTTAAAGTTATTGAAAATACATTAGTCTTTTGTTTTTGTCAAAAATCAACACAGAGCGCTATTCAACGATTGACATGAAATAAATCCATGTTAAAAATTACAATATGTGACATTTATCTACGTTGCATCGTTATAATGTAAAATCGGTCTATCTACATATTAAATAGGTGGCCGAACGATAGAAAATTGAGGCTATTTAGATAATTAAATAATTGATACATTTTCATTAAAAAAGCTTTTAAGAAATTGTATCAAAAAATCATCAGAAATATTTCGATGGAAAATTAATTAATTCTAGATATACAGCAGTGAAACTGTGCACCAGCAGTGGGGACAATAAAAATTGCTTATGGACATACATTGAAAACTCCTAACTGCTGATTTTTTGTTTCGGTGTCCAATATGTTTCAGTTAAGTGAAAGACATACAATAACACCCGAATATACTTATTTAATTATTAGGTATATTCATATAAACATATAATATTAAGCTGAAGTATTACGTTCAAGAGAAACAAAAGGTTTTATAAATAATGATAATGGAACAATATTGTCTATTTTGTTATATAATGCTATTGTTACGTCACGATGCTTGTTTCTGACTGTATCTATAAGTATTAAATAACGCTTTTAATGTTGCTAAGTATTTAACAGTATACTAAACAACATTTAATATTGTATAATTGTATAGGTTTTTAACATGTGGCGTGGTCGTGACACATAAAAAAACATACACACGAAATGTTTTAAAACAGAAATATGAGCAAATTAGTATGAGTAAGGTTTCATTTACTTATCTGTATATTTTAAAATTTTGACATCCATTGTGATTATTACGCTTAAAAAAAAGCATTTTAATAAAAGCAAAACCTCCTTCAAAAATCTTAAAAAAACAGCTCTATAAAAAGCAAGAATTAATGTTCAAATCGATTAATTAAAACACGTCTATTGAAGTCGGGTGGAGCTGGAAGTAATTTTTTTACTTATATTGTATTGCTTATATTCTAAAAACCCTACCCGAGTTCAATAGACGTGTTTTAATTAATCGATTTGAACATTAATTCTTGCTTTTTATAGAGCTGTTTATTTAAGATTTTTGAAGGAGGTTTTGCTTTTCTTAAAAAGCTTTTTATTTTAAACTTTTTTGTGGTAAGCGAAGATTTTATAAAATATAACGTTATAATGTTTCACATTTTTCAATAGACCCCGAGTAACTCAATTTCCAGAACGTCCTTGACAATAGATAGGTAATTAACTTGTTTTTGATTGTCATAAACCTACCATATTTCAATCACTATATTCCTATTTGATTTTGAGGAGTTCCCTCGTGTATCTTTAAAATTCAAAGTCCAATACCACTGAAATTAATATGGTATCATCTTTAAGGTGTCTTCTTTCAAACAAAAAAGAATCATCTAAATCGGTTCATAAACAAAAAGTAATGGTTGAAAATCCGTTTGAATTCATATTAAATCGTAACGAAAACGACAGTATTCTCAAGATTACTTGAAAACTACTGAACCGATTTCAAAATTTAAAAAAATGGGACCAACTTAGATACAAACCTCATGTTATAACGTTTGAATCATTTCAATCGGTTCAGCCTTCGAGCAACAAAGGCTTCGTTCGTCTGTAGAAGCCCGTCTTACTCTAAGGGTTCAGCCGTCTTCGAGTAATCGGTGTACATACATATAAAAATTAAAATATACGCGACGAATAGATAACCTCCTCCTTTTAAAATTTTTGAAGTCGGTTAATCTTTACATATAATAAAACAGTAAAAAAAAGTGTGTCTGTACATTACATATATTTAAAAAAAAACTGGGGCGATGGAGACATAGTAAGAATTTGAAAGTGTGTCTGTTTGTCTGTTTGAACACGCTAATCTCAGGAAATACTGAACGGATTCGAATAAAACTTTTTTTGTTATATAGCTGTTAAGCCTCGGAATAACATAGGGTATAATTGATTTTGGAAAATGGAACACCTGATGCAGAACCATAATGGTCCAATTTAACTATAAGGAATATAAAAATGACACCTTAGCAAAAGTTGTTCAGCCTGATGAGCATTTTTTGTTGAGGTATAAAAATTGAAGATCTGGAATACTTGGAAGACCTTATATGTATACGCCGCGCCGAAGTCATAAAGTCCACGCGTACGAAGTCGCGGGCATCAGCTAGTAACTAATAAAAATGACAACTGAAATCAAAGATACTTCTAGTCAGAGGAGAACACTATCGGGAATCTAATAGCAATCTATCAAGAAATTAACAACAAGTCATGAGAAAAAAATATAATACTTTTACAATGAAGATGTCTACATTTTCGGATAAACCCTTCATTATAAGTAATGATGCTTGTCTATGCTAAAGCGAAAATCCGAATAAACAGACAATAAGTACTTTATAATACCTTTCATAGTCATTCGTAATAGTCGCCCATGGCTTTTCTGATAATCCTTACTAATATTATAAATGCGAAAGTCCGTTTGTTTGTTTGTTTGTTTGTTACGCCATCACGTCTTAACTAGTGAACCGATCATCATGAAATTTTGCAAACACGTTGCCAGGGGTACAGAAAAGGACATAGGGTACCTTTCATCCCGAAAAAAGTATAGTTCCCGAGGGATAGTAAAAACCTTTCCACGCAGCCGAAGTCGCGGGCGGCCGCTAGTAATACATATTATAGTTAAAATATAATTATAATATGTATAATAAATAATTGAAGGCGTTATTTTACTGCATTACCTAATAAAACCTTCCTAATGCCGTATTAGGACAAGTTTTTGCTTGTGAAAGTTTCTGTCTGTAAGATAGTCCAATTGGAATTTTATTATATTTTTTATTGTTCTTTGTTTTTGACGATTTTATGACGTCATCATTCATTGATTTACACAAAATGTCACAAAAATTATGATCTACGACTACCTACATTGTTTTGTTCACATGTAAACAGGTTTTATCGGATAAGTTTGCACTTGAATTAAATTTATGCTAATTTCTAGTGAGATATGATAAGAAAAGGATATTATCTTGTTTGATTCTCAAAGAAAAAGCAGGTGTTCTATTTCTGTTGTATTTGTTGTTTGAATAATTGAATTTTGCACCGTTTGTTTGTAAAAAAATATCACAATCCACAGCTTCCTTACAAAAAAATATGACAAGGAAAATGTAGTTTTTTACGTAAAAAAAACGACGTCAATACTTACAAACCGTCTTTATGGATATTTATTTCATCACGTCTCGGATATAAGCTTTCAGTTAGGAGAGTCTTATTTCCTGTAGATTCGATTTTAGATATTGTGGCTTAGGAAGCGTGTTTCGAAAAATAAAATAACTTACATCCGGGCAGAATATTAAAGCCAGCCAGATGGAAAAGCGATAAACTGATTTTTGAAACTTGTCAGGAATAATTTTCTACGATTTACTAGGCACCTAAAGAAAAAAGGTTTTCCTTATAATTTTTCCGGAATAGTTATGTTAAAAAATAATGTGTAAAGGTTCTATCACATTTTTCAGATTTCTCCAATTGCTTCCGGATCTTTTCTATAATCATCCTTATCTTATACTCGGAAAGGTAGGTATATAAGGCACGTGTTTCTTTTGTGCTTTTTTTAATTTAATACCTACTCTTATAATTATTACAATCCTTCTTCAATCTCACTGACTTTTAGGAAAACTTTGAGTAAATAACTCAAAGTTTTAGTCACATTATGAAAATTGTTTTGCAGCACTTTTATTTTTAACAGTTTCTTTAATGATTAGGAAATATTAACTCTCTGTTACTGGAACTCACTTTTAGTATGCTAAATTTTAATGAAACCCAAAAATTATTTTCAAGTAGGAACCTCAAATAGTATGAAACTTATTTAAATAATTCTAAATGGCACAAAATGTACTTTGACTACGCCATAAGCCATAGAGATTAGCATCTATCAATTACATAACCGTGTCATGGTGCATAAATTGCTGTTTAAACTGTCAGTCAAGGTGTTCCAGCTACATACACATAATATGTATCTATCTGGCCCTTTAAATTAACAGTAACCTGATCCTAATAAGGCCCTATCAGCCCTAATTTGTTCGTAATACATAGTTAATTAGTTATAAAAGTATCATCATGCTAACCTTGCATTGCATTTGCATTTATTTAGTACAAGGGACCGCCCACGACTTCGTCTGCGTGGAAAGTTTTTTTGCTATACCTCGGGAACAATATTTTTTTCTGGATGAAAGGTACCTTAAGTCCTTCTCTGTACCCCTGAGAAAGAGTATGCAAGCGATGAACGAATTTAATTATGATTGTTTCAGTAGTTAAGACGTGAAGGCGTAACAAACAAACGGACATTCGCATTTATAATACTTATTAGTAAGTATACCTGATTTCAGGAAATGTACTTACGTCGAAAGTTTTCTAAATTGTGTTAGTTTAATAAAAATCGTATCAAGCCTATGTCTTTCTCTGAAGTGTAACGTTCATCAAAATTGTTGAACTAAAAAGGATTGTATTGGGTTTCGACGCGAAAATGTTACATAATATTAAGAGACAGAATTTCTTCCGCTCTGATTTACAATAGGGATTATGCATTGACCATGGCATTTCACTGTATGCCGTTACTTCATAATGTTGCCACGCTCGAGTATAGATTTGAATTATGAATGGAATATATACCTACGATATTATTTGGCACCCGACTGAGATATTTTTTGTTTCGCTTTTGTAGAACCGCTATGCAGATTTTTATTGTATTGCGTTTTGTTACCTACCACCATGCAAACGCGTTTTAAGCTGACTCTCTCGTTATCTATGCCTCTTTTATTTTCGTTGCTTACTTAGCATATTTTGTATTTTTTCCTGTTCCGAATTATATACACGATACGAACCTCTATCTCCAGTGTTTCTTTCAGACAAAATTCTCCGGGGGGGCAATTAAGAGGTTCGGGGGAGCTCCTCCGTCCATGTCGATCACTCACCACTACACTAGTTTGCCCGTCTACCCACACACAACACATTTTCTTCGGGGGGCACTAAGGCTGCTACGGGGGGCACGGCTCCCCCAGAATAGTACCTGAAAGAATCACTGTCTATCTCCACAGCAAATTGAGCTGAGCAGCCGTTTTTGCGTGATTGAGTAACAAACATTTAAACAACACAAACATTCAAACTTTCACATTTATAACGTTGTTGTAGGAATTATTGTAGTTGAGCGAATCAATTTTAGCCATAATGCGCCGCTACTCTAGCCTGATTTCTGCCTAGAGCTGTATACATGTGGTTCAAAGACTTGCCTTCAGGCTACGACACGGAATTCCGGGTTAATGCACTCTCCGACTTTGCTGGTTTGGTGTGCATGCATCTTTAATTGATGCTCTTAGTACCTACTCGGTTTAGTATTAGTTTAATGGTCTACATGTTCTGCATTAGTTGAGGCGGCCGCATGAGGCCGGACAACAATGGAAAATCTATTGTGTCCATTTTGTTTGGCTTGTCGGGTTAATGATCTCAGAAAACATGATGGTCAATTAAAAGTTTTTGTTATTAACAACTTGTTTGTAGGTACCCGGCATTTTAAAACTATTTTTGTGTTTATGCCCGTTCGGTTTTAAAACGAAATGAACTGGAATAAAATAACGATTCCTTAAGTTTCCTGAATGATTATGTTTTTACCTAAGTGGGAAAAAAGTATCTTAACCTATATGAAAAGATTATGGCGAAAATATTAGTGTGTTTATAAAAAATCAATGTACAAAATGGAAAACCTCAAGGTTGGCCTCATTATGCTTTAATAACCATGAAAATCGAACGGCATACGTAAAATTATTATAATTTTTAATGTCATTTGCGCACAAATTTTTCAGGCAAGTTTTATCAAAACGCAAACGAATTTTATAAAGATTAGTGATTTTTGTTGTACTAATCTTGTATCGCTGTTCTCTGCATACATAATATTTACTCAACTACACGTATGTATGCATGGATAAAATTAGTCAGCACACACTAAAACTACGATAAAAATCATAATCTAAACATGCCTGTGTAATATCAACCGTATTTTCTACACAACTAGGTTACTCGATACCGCCACAACAGTCCTAGATTCTATTTTGTGTTACACAAATTGGATCCGAATGTTAAGTAGGTCATCTCATTTGTTTATTCAGATGTTAACGACCCACATAATTATGTGGTTACATGCAGTTTTACTGCGTTTTGGATTTGAATGAGAAAGAAAGTACTTTTAAAAATATCTATCTCTATCGAGAAAATAATGTCATACAATAATATCTCTATAAAAACAATGCATATTTTTAATAGAATTATGATTTAACAATTTATTAATAAGTAGTTGTTTTTCCTAGGCTTATTATTGGTATTCCCTAACCGAACACGTCTTTGATAAATTGGCCAAGATACTTAATATCAAAATGGTTTATTCGATCATTTCTTACATTTCCCAGAAAACATAGTATGTTTACATAATGCCAAATACCGAAAACAACATCGTATGAGTAAACAGTGTGTCATATTATTGATTGAAAGCAATGCCAATTTGCATCGCCTAATATTCTCTAGTATCATTATTAGCCTGTATTTTACAAACCTTTTTCCAAAAACGCTTTAGTTTTCCAAAGGATGTCAACAAAAATGGCCCAAATTATGTACCGAGGTACACTCTGCGGAAAAAGTACACTGTAATATACAAATAATATTTTTTTCTGGTTATTTGGAGACAAGAAAAAAATATTTTTTTCAGTACAAAATGTAGTCAGTGTTGCCAAATAATTCGTGATTTTGACATATTTACATACAAAGTGGCGCCCTCAATTTTTCTCAACTCTTTATGGTCAAGCTTTAGTTTACACTTTTAATGATTTGTTTCTAAGTTTTAGTAAAGATTGTACTAAAATAAGATTATTTTCGAAATCCTGGAATTTTTGCCTACATTTCGGTACACATGTACCTCAGGTACATAAAAGGGGCTGAAATGTATGAGCGATTAGTGACCTCTTTTAACTGATTCTGTGGTCTAGTGGTTCACCCACCGCCCACCCGTGTAAGATGCATGCATTTTGGTTCCGGGGGTCCCGAGTTCGATCCCCAAGAGGGTAAATTTTTACACGGTTTGGTTAGTGGTAGGGCTTATTTCAAGTCCGCCTGGCTAGTTATCACCTTCTACCTAAGTCTGCGCTTCCACCTTCGGTTTTATCGTCGCTTAACATCAGGTGACGTTAAGGTCAAGCACTATCCCGTTGTGCATAAAAAAATTACAGATTTTTACAGTCCCCGCAAGAATCGGAGCATTGAAAATGAACACAAAAATTTACGAAAAACTAAAATCAAATCAAATGCAAAGTCCTATTATATTTTTAAAGTTACCTAGGTAGTACCTATTTATTTTTACGATTGTGCGAAAGCGCCCGCTGACTGACTCGACGCGGCCGAAATAATATTAACCAATTTTTTAAATTCCAACGAATGCACTTCTCCTCCGCTTCTGCATCTTTTAACACTATTACTATGACGATCGGTCAATAAATCATAGAAGCTACATCACTTTTTATGTACGGAAACAGCCGTTTTTCTACAATTCCAAATCTAAAGGGACCACCTACATACAGGTCACAATTATAAACCGATTTTCAAAATTATTTCGCCATTTGATAGCTAAACTAATACCCTAGGACCCTTTTTTTCATTTTTTCTTAAGTCGGTTTTTTTTCGAAATATTTACAATTTAGTAAACAAACATCCCCCAAAAACCCAAAAAATTCCAAAAAAGTTACCAGTAGATTTTCAAAATTCAAACGTTCACACGTGTCTCGATAAACTCCTCAACTTTTGGTACTATTTTTATTTCAATCCTCCCTAAATCCTCGGAGATATGGGCAAAAATACGTCTCAGGCGATTTGCATCTGATAACCATTTTCAATGGTAAAAAGTCTTAACACACGTAGAACATTATTGAAATAAACGATTATCCATATGCAGATTATATAGTTCTAGCACAGAATTTATAATAGGTTCTAGTAAGCCGACTAATTCTACCTGTGTATGGAGCATGGAGGCGCGTGACGATCGATACTCGCAGTCTAGTCACGCTGGCCAGGCTAGGTCGAGGCTTGAACAATCCTTTGACACGGTTTTAGTATCTTTTTCTTTTTAAACTTCCTTCTAAAAGGAAGATTCTATACATGAATAACTAAAATCCAACTACGGAAAATTTCGTGCTCTGAAAACTGCGAAACAAGAAAATATTCGAGATCGAAATTCTAAAAAAGGATTTCATGCTACAAGAGATACAAATGACACAAAGGGAGGTTGTAGGTTAAATTGAGATGTCACATTAAATGCAACTCATATCGGGGCAAAGTGGCAAGTGTACTTGATATAGATCTGGGGCCTTATTTTTGAAAGGCGTCGAGCGCTCTTTGCTGCTCATTTTCATTCGACAGCTATGCCGTCCATTGAAAATGAGTAATAGGTAAATAGAATAGAATATCATTTTCATTTAGTTGGACAAATTACACCCATTTACAGAAATACATATTAAAATTACGACGATATTAGAATTACGGTAGAGAGCTCTCGACGCCTTTCAAAAATAGAGCCTGTTTTCTCGAACCTGAAATCGGAAATTTTCCTGAACACCCAATGTGAGTTTCTGCTGTAAAATGTTGCTCTTTAACCACATTCTTTCTTCTTCTTCTTCAGCCTCAAGTCACCCACTGCTGAGTGTAGGCCTCCTCATTTGCACACCATCCCGTTCGGTATTTTCCTTTGCTCATCCATTTTTTCCCAAATTCAAACAATTTTTAACAAGTTGAAACGTCAAAATCAATAGGTACCTATCAAATCAAAATGCGTAAATTATTTGTACAGCACCTCTAGCCTTCGTTACCCGGAACTATTATTATCCTAAATTATTCTAACAAATCTGTAAGGTTTTGAGTAAGCTACGTAAACTCTTATAAAGGTTAATCACCCAGGGTTTATATTCGAGCGGAAAGTCTGGAGCCCCGTTTGTTAATTACGTTACGATCCTTTTAGTACGTGAACCGTGTAATTTAACCTTTTCTAGGAAGTTTAGGAAAAGTATAAATAAATTGATAATGGGATTAATTACGCTATATCATTTAGAATCATCAATTTCAATCTTTACATTCACAACCTACAAGAATAACGCTAAAAACAACTTTTAAACAGGAAGGAAAGTAAGCAATGATTTAATATAGCTTCTTATCTCTGGTGTTTTTACAGACTTTTTTACAAATAATCCCTAATGCCGAATATGGTAGATAGGGACCATCAAACTGAACAACTTTTACTATGAGACCAACTGTAAAAACGCGCAAAAAAACTGTTTTATACAAAATTTTATAACGAAAATATCAAGATGTATGAAACAGATGATTTTTTTACGTGATTTCAGAGTTGGTCACATAGTTCCTTAATCTACCATATTCGGCATTAGGGGTTATTTTGTAACACGTTGTATTTGGTGATTGGTGAAATGTTGGTCATTTCACCATTCACTATTATTATAATTTTAAGGTAAAAGCTCATCAAAAAAACTAACTTCACCACAATTTTAAAGCTTGAATAGAGACATTCGTAGACAAAACTTCAACAACACAATTTTATTTTCAGTGTCTCAAGTGTCTGCTTTCTAAACTCTATATTTTTCTTGTTCGTGACGTCACAAGTTACGTAACGAATCCGAGATAATACCGTCTGAAGGTTTCAAATAGTCACGGCTTTCTCTTGACCCTGAAACGAGCATGTATTTATCGATCTCAGAGACATACACTTCCTATGGTAATTTTTCCTTATGACTGTATTAGGTATTTACGCTTCAGATCAATAATTCCAGTAAGGGTTATGCCTACTTCAGTTTGTTGCCTTTCTTTCCATAAATAACTGAATCAATACCAGTTGCCTACGAAAATACTTACCTCTACCTATCTCTTATTAACTACCTATCTCTTACTAAGCTGCTAGTAAATATATGTACTTATAACATTATTATTAAAGTGCCTAACGAGTTTTCATAGTTTGATTTGTTCTTGATGTAAAATTGAAACTAGACTTTACTTTTTGAAAAAGTTTTCTAATAAAGCATAGCTTTTATCAAAAAATTTGTGACTTTGAATGAAAAATAACGGGTTGAATGAATCCTGTTAGGGAAAAAATTTAATGGTTCCTAGACACAACTATGTATAGGCCAAATGGCATGGATGTATCATATTATTTATTTAAGTAGTTGAACACAAAGCTAAGTTAGGAATATTACGGAGTTATCTAAGTAATTAAAGTAGTCTGCGTTTCAAGGAATTGAGCTTAAAAAGTGCAACGCTCGATATAGGTTATCTTAATACAAGTGTAATCAATTTTAATCTCGACTTGAATTGGTATCCAAGTTGATAACAATGTTATTTGCTACTGATTGTTACAATGTATGTTATCATTATCAGACATTATCGTGTTATCATTTTGTCTTCTTTTTATGACGTAGATTTGTACAATTGGGTACAGTTGAATATTGATTTATTATAAATAGGTACTAGAAAAAAACAGAGTCAATGCTTTTAAATTACCTGTCAAAAAATTTACATAAATGATAGTGTGAACGGGCACTTAGAAATTAAAATTGAATCTAAACCTTATTCTTCACAGAACAAAGAAAAATATTTTTTTCATTGTATGAATGAACACATCTCAGACCATATATATGGATTACACATGTGTTGTTTCTAAATGAAACGCTATACAAATGTCAAACTGGTGCCTTCAAATCCTAAGTTGTGATGAAAATAATAAAATAAAACATCAAAAAGGGCCTGAAACAAGTGACTTATAAAGGTGAAATAATAAAGAAAGATTGTGGTATTCTTCACAGAACAAATAAAAAAAAATATTTTTTAAACGAGCGATTTTAATGTCTAAATTGTTGCAATCTTTGAGTTTTAAAAGGTGCAATTTTATTTCAATACTTATAGAATTATCTAAAATAATTTGTAATGATTTAGGTAAAACGTATTTTTTTTAATTCAGTAGGTACTTCTTAGTTATAGAATTATCTACTTACATTGAGATTGCTTTTATAAATCTTTAGTTAAAACGAATAGAGGTAGATAGTGCTATTAGTAACATGTGTGAAATAGGCAGTACTTACCTATTGTCTTGTCATATAAAAAAACTAAAGAACATTTTTAAGGTGTCTACTTTTTTAATTTCCGACTGTTCTATTTCTTGAAAATAACGCGTATACGATATGGTTTATGTCATAACTAAATATGTATAAAGACATCTACCTAACACAAAGGTCACGCCTCTAGAGACAATAGCAATTCTCCGCACAGTAACTCCTCAAATTGGTGACAATTGGTGTCATGTAACATACATTGACGAATGTCAGGCATGTCACGTTGAGGCAGGCCGTCAGTGCCAGTGCTCTGGGGAAAACAGGCCGGAACGTGAACAATTTCAGATGAAATATCGGACGAATGCGTTTTGTTTTTGTAAAGTTTGCGGACAGTTTTGTTTTTGTAAAGTCCGCAGTTTGAAAACTGCCCCCCTACTCTCGACGGAAATTAACAAGATCGAGTTCACATCAAGATCAAATAAACGTCAAAAATCTGTTATTCTAGTAGGTACATTGAAAACGGTTGCCATGGTTTCCATTGTACTGTTTTGACATTTACTCGATACCAATTTGATCTCATATTCTCGTTCGTGTTCGGGAATAACCCCCGGCATCTTCAATTTAAAATAAACAGAACATTTTAAAATTAGAACACTATTCGGAATGTTCGATTTTTAAACATTACTATTGTTACTATTAGAGAGCTTTTTCATTTCTTTTATGAAAAAGATTCATGAAAGATTAATGGTCTGTGATACATAATAATATCAGAATCTTGTAATTGTAGGTTTGATACATTGCATGTTATTGAAGAAAGCTGTTCAAAGCATTGCAATGTATCAAACAAACAAAATAAGCAAGATTTAATAAAATACCTGCATAAAAAGACAAATCAGAATTCCAATTAAAAATAGAAAAAAGCGTTTCAAGAAATAAAAAAAAACTTGCAAAGAAGAAGGCATAGTTTTAAAAAGTTGCGAGATATAACATAATTAATAAATATTATATCATTCGATAAAGTAACAAAATATAAAGCTTGATTTTTTTTTGAGGAAGAGTTGAAACTTAAAATCTTTTATTCTCAATGTATGTTGGATACAACCTAAAACAAAATAATAAGTAGGTAAACAATTTCCGATAAAAACCAGTCTCAAAGCAGAACCCATCTGGTTTATTTTAATGGTCATATTTATTTTAAAACAAATCCCAAATACCTTTCGCATCAGACTGAACCGAAATGCATTATACATTATTTTGCTGCTAAAATAGTTCGCAAGGTCACTTAAAAATACCAGACGTGGTTTTCTATCTACTCTCGAATTAAATTAGTACGAAACCCAAATAACTAAATACAGTTCGAGTTTAGTATAGAACGGAAAAGTATAGCTCTATATATAAGTTAAAAAACAAGTAGGTTAAATTTTAATCTTCTTATTTAGTTTTGATTCAAAAATTGCTTTCTGGAGACTTAGGACAATAGGGAATGTGCATCAATTTTTTTTTAATCTTAATCAAAAGTATAATGCGTGAGAAAGTTAGCTGTAATATTAAAACTTTTCTCTTGCGTTTTTTTCTCGTGATGCGCAGCAGCAAACGCCGAAAACGCTCCTGACAAAACGGTGACGTCAGACATCACGTTTCAGGCATAAAGTTAATATTACCTTCCGACAGGTATATTAACTTTATGGTTTCAGGTGTGTTTCGGCGCGTTTAATATGGAGTTAGCCAATAATCTTCAATTATCTCCCTAAATTTTGCGTTTAAGTACATATGTGTCATACAAAATATTGTTTCTTATTCGATATTCTATCTGACTGTAAAGTGTATTATATCCGAAAATGAAAAAAAATATCGTTATTTTCCCCTGATTTCATCGTGTGATAAAACTAGGATTATACATTTTTTTTTCTTTTTCCTGTTCCATCATGTTTTTATAAATGTCCGCAGTGATCAAGCTCAAATTCATCAAAATCGGTGACTTATGCATATTCCCTATTAATAATAATAATAAAAAAAATTTAGATTAACGATATTTCTTTATGTTGCTAAATCAAATTCAGACACTTGAAACTGAATTGTACCCATTTAATTGAGGCATTGACATTCGATAGATAAGATTAAAACGTTAAATCTTAATCATGCCAAGTTCAAGATTTGTGTTACATTTGTAAGATATCCTAGTTATCAAATACTTTCTCCTTATAAACACTAAAGTTTCTTATCAAATCCTAGTGAAATCGAGTGATAAGCAATCTGGCCATCTAAAGTGAAGTGAACAATAGCAATATTCCGTGGAATTGCACGATTAATTGTGAAAAACTGTGTGGAAATTATACATCAATATAAATATAAACACCATAACCTCCATCCACTCACTTCCGGCAAACGACATTAGGAGCAGGCCAGTAGACTGATCGCTAAGTCATCGATCGCCACGCGATTTTTACAACGCGCGTTTTTTTACCGCCGAAGTCAACGACGGGAAAAGCAAAAGAGCTGACCATACTAGCCAAGCCAACACACAACAAGCAATCTCGATCGATAAATAAAAATGGATACCCAAATGGAACTTTTGCTAAAACAGATTAACGAAAACTTAGACAGAAAAATGAATGAAATAAAAGAAGAGTTTACTAATATCACTTCAAATATAGCGTCTACAATTGAAGATAAACTGAATCCACTGCTAGTCGAAAATAAAAAACTAAAAAACGAAGTGGAGGTTTTACACAAGAAAGTTAATTATCTCGAGAGAGAAACAAGGAAAAACAATATTATACTACACGGAGTGGAAGAAACTGAAAAAAACAACATCGAACTTATGGAAGTAGTCTTAAACACTCTCAATGATGCGGGTAGACAGGGGGGAATAGAAAATTTTGACAGATGGGAAATAAGCGAAGTGCGCAGATTGGGCGGAAAAGCAGATAATAACAGAAGGCCTATATTTATAAAACTTACATTGGCCTGGAGAAAAATTGAAATACTTAAACACAAAAAGTATTTTCCCAACAAGGTGTATGTCACAGAAGACTTTCCAAAAGAAGTAGTAATGATAAGGCAAGAATTAAAGACAAAACAGCAAGAGGAAATTAAGAAAGGCAATTTGGCTTACATTCGATACGATAAACTAATTGTCAAAGAAAATCCAACTCAACGAAAAGGGAAACCAAGCAGAAATGACAACCGAACAGAAAAGGAAAGGAAGAACACTGAAAGCAAGAGAAAACGATCCCCTACAAAGTCACCCCCTGAAAGTGAATCAAACTGCAATGAAAAGGAAGTGGCGGCACCCAGCAAAATTAACAAGAACTACGAGATTTTTCGTCACAGAGCCAACTCATTTTCAAACCAAGAACAATCGTAAAAATGTCAACAAACCAAAAAACAAATACAACAAACCAAACAAAAGCAAAACGCTCCCCAATCCGGCCGGTCACCGTGGGGAGATAGACCAAAACCCTTCAACTAAAAAAGAAACAGAAAAAGAAATAGAAAAAGAAACAGAAATAGCAATGGAAAAAGAAATGGAAACAAAACAGAAAAAAATGTCTTTATATATCTGTACACTGAATACGCGCACTCTAAGAACACAAGAGAGCTTGCACGAGCTAGAAAATGCTATCGAAAATCTAAAATGGGACATCTTAGGGATTAGCGAGATGAGAAGGATAGGGGAAGGAATCGAAGAGAAAGAGAACTATATTATGTACTACAAAGGAGAAATTGCCGGACATAGAGGAGTTGGTTTCCTTGTAAAGTCGAAGTATAAGAAAAATGTTAAGGACTTTGAAGGTATTTCGGATAGGATAGCTGCAATTCACATAAACTTCAAGGAAAACGGAAAAGTCTGGACGATCGTACAAGTGTATGCACCAACTGAACAAGCCAGCCAAACAGACCGTGAAATGTTCTACAACAGTCTTAATGAAGTTACAGGTCGTTACTCCAACAATAACTTAATAATTATGGGAGATTTCAATGCTCAAGTGGGCCCTCGAAGAGATGGCGAAGATCGTATCATTGGAATGTACGGAGAAGGTAAAAGAAGCAATAATGGTCATAAACTGGTGGAGTTCCTGTTGGAAAACAATCTTAATTTACTGAACTCCATATTCCGCAAAAAATCTAAATCTAAATGGACTTGGGTGTCCCCAGATGGCAAGGTCAAAAACGAAATTGATTACATGATTTCAAACAAACCCAAACATTTTACAGATACAAGCGTAATACAAAACTTAAACTTCAACACTAATCACCGTATGGTGCGCAGTTGCCTAAGAATATACGATAGCAAAAAGCCTAGGCCAAAAACATCACAATTAAACCTACCACGTTGGAATGACACTAACGAGACAAATACAAAGAATGTAATTGAAGAAATGAAACAAATTGTTAGTTCTGAACTCAAAACTACTAATAAATACAACAAACTCGAAGGCCAATTAAAAGAAATACTCAATACCCACACTAATAAAAGTAAACAAAGCTATATGAGTAAAGAAACGTTAGAACTTTTAGAGAAAAGAAAAAGGCTAATATCGGAAAGGCAAAAGAAAATAAACCACAATGACATTTCAAACCTTAGCAAGAAGATAAGAGAGAGCATGAGGAAAGACAGGAAAGCTAAAAGAACGAACAAGATTGAAGAACACATTAGAAAAACAGGAGGTCTTAGGAAAGCATTCAAGGAACTTAACGAAAAAGGAAAGGAGTGGATACTTAAAGTAAGGAATAAGAGGAACACTACTTCCTCTAATCGCAAAGAGATTCAGCGAGTTGCTACGGGATACTACCGCCAGCTATACTCAAAACAGGACTTGATGCTGTCTAATACTGGACAGGAATACAACGAAAGCGAGGATGTACCTGAGATACTGGTTTCTGAAGTGGTGAAAGCCATTAATAGTCAAAAGCTGGGAAAGCCCCTGGACCTGACCGAATTCCCAACGAACTCTTAAGAGGTACTGCAGAAGAGATGGGGCCAATACTAGCCAAAGTCTTCAACGAAATACTACGCACGGGTATTATACCTAAACAATGGGCGGAGTCACACATAATACTCCTACATAAGAAAGGCCCAAGGGAAGACATAGGAAACTATAGGCCTATTTCATTGATTTCAAACATATATAAAGTCTTTGCAAAAGTCATACTGGAAAGAATATCTGGGAAACTTGATGAAAATCAACCAATCGAACAAGCTGGGTTCAGGAAAAACTACAGTACGATAGATCACATACACACCGTCAAACAGCTCATCCAAAAATACAATGAATATAACAAGACAATTTATTTAGCTTTTATAGATTACTCCAAAGCCTTTGACAGCCTTAACCACGAGCATATCTGGCACAGTCTTGCAGAACAAGGAATTCACAAAGTGTATATAAACACCATACGAAATATCTACAAAGAAAGTGTAGCGAGAATCAAACTAGAATCAGTAGGCGAACCATTTAGAATAAACAGAGGAGTAAGACAGGGTGATCCACTCTCGCCAAAGCTGTTTTCAGCAGTACTGGAAGAAATTATGAGAAAACTCGATTGGGACCACCTTGGCCTAAATATAAATGGATTTCGCCTCAACCACCTTCGATTCGCAGATGATCTTGTAGTACTGGAGGAGGACCCAAAACTACTGGAACACATGATCCAAAATCTAGCAGACAGAAGTGGTGAAGTTGGACTGGAAATGAATCACAACAAAACCAAAGTGATGACTAATGCAGAAGAAATAGAAATAACAGTCAGTGGAAGAAAGCTTGAATATGTTAAGGAGTATGTGTATCTTGGGCAAATAATATCACCCAATGACCTCATGACCAAGGAAATAGACAAAAGAATTACATATGGGTGGAACAAATACTGGTCCATGAAGGAAATAATGAAGAGTAAAGACTTCAGCATGAAAATAAAGAAAACCGTTTTTAACACCTGCATTTTACCCTGCATAACATATGGCTGTGAAACTTGGGCGCTGACAAAAGCACACAGAGACAAATTGGCCAAATGCCAAAGAGCTATGGAGCGAAGCATGTTGGGCGTGAAACTACAGGACAGGATCCTGAATACTCACATCAGGCACATGTCAAAACTTCCTGACATTTTAACACGTATAGACCAACTAAAATGGAGATGGACCGGCCACATGCTTCGCTGCAATAAAGACAAATGGAGCAAACGAGTGACGCTGTGGTATCCAAGGGATGGGCACCGAAGCAAAGGTCGACCCATAAGAAGATGGGAAGACGACCTAAAGTTGACCCTAGGGCCATTCTGGACGAGAGTGGCTGCTGATAGGCAGTACTGGAGAGGGTTGGAGGAGGTCTTTGCCAAAAGGCACACTGAGCGGCTAGATGTTATTTAAATATATTATGTAACAACCATGTAGCTCAGAAATAAAAGGCTTATTATTATTATTATTATTATTGTAAGATAAAATCACAATGTATCTAATTATATTTATATCACAGTTCTGGAGCAAAATTGATTTTATTTTCAACTAGCGACCGCCCGCTACTTCATCTGCCTGGAAAGTTTTTTTGCTATCCCTCGGGAACAGTTATTTTTTTCTGGATGAAAGGTATGTCCTTTTCTGTACCCCTGACAACGTGTATGTAAAATTTCATGATGATCGGTTCAGTAGTTAAGGCGTAAAAACAAACAAACGGACTTTCGCATTTATAATATTAGTAAAGATGGAGAGACATTGTATAGGTCTGTCTTCACCGAGTCGCTTCAACTTTCAATTCAACTTGCATCAGACGTATGCAATATTGTCTCCAAACCAGTGCGCTTTTCTTTTCAACTCTCAGCCAGGATATAAAGGACATGTCCCATTGCGCCTATGTCATTTGCCCCACCGTTCTCAAAAAATGAAAGTCTATCGCGTCTTAATCAAAGTAGTATGTCAGAGTAGGTATTTTACTCTAGAATCAGATTGATAATTATTTTCTGCATTAAAAAGTGGGTTTTATAAGTTAAAACGCTTTTAAATCACAATTTTTCATCATTAGAGTACTATTTACTTACATTTTTTTCACAAAACACTTCAGAAAACAACTTAATGTTTTTGTAATTATTTTACTAAACATAAAACAATTCTTGACTGATACTATACCTAAATAAAATGTAATTAGCATTTTTTTTTATGAAACTGGGGCAACGCTGGGACATCTCCTTTGTCTTTTTATTGAGAAGATAGGGCATACGCTGTAGAATGCAATGGGGCATGCCTTTGTTGTTGTTCAAGAGGTAACGGGAAAGCGACTGCAGGTATCAAATCAAGACACACCGTATGGTACGGTCTGTAATAGCCGGCTGATACGCTTGCCAGAATAATAATTATTATCTATTGTATGTTTAATATTGAGGAGCTCGGTGGTGCAGTGGTTTAGCGCCTGGCCCAGCGATTGCAGAAGTTAAGCAACGTTCGCAAGGGTCGGTCATGGGATGGGTGATCAAAAATTTATTATCTCGAGCTCCTTCGTGCTTCGGAAGGCACGTTAAGCCGTTGGTCCCGGCTGCATTTGCAGTCGTTAACACCCACCAATCCGCATTGGGCCCGCGTGGTGGGTTATGGCCCGTCCTCCTTATCCACCCATAAGGAAGGCCCCAGCAGTGGGGACATTAAAAATGGCTGATGGAGTACCTATGTTTAATATCGACTCTACATACGTTGGGCCCAAACCTCGGCCAAGTCATTTTTCATTACTGGTTTTGTAACATTTTTCTTTATGCGCATTGGTATAGTGCTTGGCCTTCACCTCACCTGATGTTATGTGACGATAAGGCTGAAGGTGGAAGCGCACTACACCGGGAATCCTGATCACTGAGGAACTGGCTATCTTATCTCTAACTCCCGGAACACGTCGTTATGGCGTCAGACTTAGGTAAGCTGGTGGTAGCTAGCCAGGCGGCCAACAAATGTGTCAAAGAGGTCATTTCAAAAGTTTCAACATTGGCCGACATTTAGAGTACGTAGCCAAATAGTGTCCTATTTTCTCCAGCTTCAATAGTGCCTTTTAATCTGTGATTGTGCTTATTCCAAAATCCGACGAAAGCTCAGATTTGCCGACGTGAAAATGTTTTCGGTAGCATTGCTAACATTGTCCTTTCCCGAGTCCTGAGGGCTCACTACTAAAATGAATTAGCGATGTTCATAACTAACACAATATAAGTATTAGCTATGTAATCTAATAATGTCACGAAACGGAACGAACTTCATTGGATATGCTTAGGTTTGGCGTAAACACCATAAAGCACTATGATTTATTATTTATCGATAGGAGATGAAAATTACAAAAAAAGAAACGAAGTGTAAGGAAAAGTGAAAGTGAATGATAATAGTAATATAATAAGTCTATGATGTAAAACGATTTTGATAATACTGACAGTTGAAACTTGCATTATACCAAACTTAGATACCAAACAACATTTTACCACAAAACCACAGACCAAACTTCGTAATCTAAGTTGTTTAACTTGAGACTCCAGCATTATTCTGTGAATCAAGCCTCATTGTAAGTTTAACCCTTGTTCGTGTTAAAGTACAAGAAGTTTATAGGGTAACACCGTAAAGCTTTTTAAGCTTTAAATGAAGGAAGACATTATCGGTCTTTCAAAGTTTTCAACTAAACACAGTTTGAACTATTCACTTCTCAAGCTTACGCGCTCACTAGACATGAAATAAAAGACTTTTTAACGGATACTAGCGCGGTTTTATTGAAAGTACTTTGGTAATTAGTTGGTATTTGGTTTGATTTTTGACTTTCCCGACATTTCGGCACCTTTGCAGCTGCCGTGGTCACGGGGGACTGAAGCTACTCGTGAGCCTACCCTCAAGCGATTGCGGTGCAGATCGACTATCGATCGACTCGACTTGCAGTGTGTGTTTGGGGCTTTAGCTTGTGAATGATGGGGTCCCAAGCTGGTGGAATTTTCCAACCATCATGCACCAGCTTGGGACCCCATCATGCACAAGCTAAAGCCCCAAACACACACTGCAAGATCTAATGATACGGTTATTTCCTTTTGCAAATAAATTCACAAATATAAACGACGGAGGTCGGCCTTCCTCTCCAAGTTTTCTCTCGCCATTTATTTCTTGGAGGGGCCTCCCAATTTTGTGAAATGGTGGTAGTTTCAGTAGATTCTTTTTAGCATTAATTAATTCACATAATAAATTATAAATTAACTTAAACCAATTAAATAAAAAATCTTTGTTAAATATTAATTTCTGAACAGCTTAAAAAAAATCATCGCTTGATGGTAGGCTCACCAGTAGCTTCAGTCCCCCGTGACCACGGCAGCTGCAAAGGCGCCGAAACGTCGGGAAAATAAAAAAATCAAACCAAATACCAAACTAATTACCAAAGTACTTTCAATAAAACCGCGCTAGTATCCGTTAAAAAGTCTATTATTTCACAGTTTGAACTCTTGAAATACGCTTCTGACACATACAAATGGTTTTTACCATTGAAAATGGTTATCAGATGCAAATCGCCTGAGACGTATTTTTGACCATATCTTCGAAGATTTTAAGAGGATCGAAATAAAGTTAGTAACAAAAGTTGAGGAATTTATCGAGACACGTGTGAATGTTTGAATTTTGAAAATCTATTGGTAACTTTTTTTGGAATTTTGCGAAATTCCAAAAATTCCGGGTTTTTTGGGGGATGTTTGTTTACTCAATTGTAAATATTTCGGAAAAAAAACCGACTTAAGAAAAAATGAAAAAAGAGGTCCTAGGATATTAGTTTAGCTATCAAATGGCAAAATAATTTGAAAATCGGTTTATAATTGTGACCTGTAGGTGGTCCCTTTAGATTTGGAATTGTAGAAAAACGGCTGTTTCCGTACATAAAAAGTGTCCGCCTCGTGTCACAATCGTAAAAATAAATAGGTACTACCTAGGTAACTTTAAAAATATAATAGGACTTTGCATTTGATTTAATTTTGGTTTTTCGTAAATTATTGTGTTCATTTTCAATGCTCCGATTCTTGCGGGGACTGTAAAATCTGTGATTTTTTTTATTAAACATTGTCTGTAAAAGTATTGATTAAAAAATCTCTTTTCAAAGGTCAAGGTCTAGAATATGCGTAGCTAGATTCATGAGATAAAGAATCAATAGTGGCAGAGGCTTTCATAATACAATTCTATTTGCGTTAGATATTTTATTCTTCACTTGTTCCCTCTTGTTCAAAATTATAAATTATCCCTCAATTTTAGATACGACCTTTGCTCGTTCAACAGTAGGAAGACTCCTCGAAGTCTGTCTTTGAATATTAATGTAACTTCACAGGAATGAGTGGCCTTAGGATAGGTGACAAGCGATATTCAATCTTATTAAACGGGATTAGAGCTCATTTGTGTCCGAAATATTTATCGATTCGAAGTGTGTCGTCAGCGATATCTTTCGTACAGGGCTATCAACTTGGTAACTGAGATTTGGTATCATTGGACGATCTTGATTGTTAATTATATCGCTTGTAGGCTAGGGTTCTCGCAAAGATTAAGGAAAAAAGCAGAAAATCGTCTATTGAGTAATCCAGGGTATAAATGTGGAATCAGCCTTAAGCCTCGATTACATACGCCGATTTTAGGAACCAATTTCGGGTTGCCACCCGTACTTGACAATAAAATATTGTAGAATAAGTTCGATTTTAAAATTGAATTTACACTATAACGGAAAAGTAAACATTGTTTCAGATTGGAGATGAGAATTGAAAATAAAAAATCATAAAAAATGTAGACCTTTCTGTTATTTGTGCAAATTCACTGTTAAAATTTAACTTATTTATACGGGTGGCAACTCTAAATTGGTTTGCTAAATCGGGATATGTAATCGAGGCTTTAGAAGTAAAGTAAATATCAATATCATTTCGATAGGATGACTTATGAATGAGCACTTATGTTTTTTATTTATTTTTGGTCCGAAGGATTTTTTCATTTGTAATTTTCTAACAGTTAAGTATTTACCAGTATCTATTACAATGTGCATTGCATGATCTTAATTTTAACAGACACAAACTTATCTGACCCGGTGACGGAGCGTCAATATTAAGTGTTAATTTAAAACATTTTCTATAAATATAGGTAGTGTTACAGCTAAATTAGTCTGATTTAAAATCCACATAAACAGAAATTTCCAATTATCTTTATTAAAATAAGATATTTCAAAAATGATTTCAACTAACTTTTTAAAATTAAACTTGAAAGTTTGTACAAAATGCCGTTTTCGTCAATGCCCTTAGTATATGTTCGGCGTGTGTCCTAACTTAACACATAATGTGATTTATGGATTATGAAAATTGGCAGCCCTTAATCACCCACGATAAGGATGATGATCGATTAATGATTTGCGTAGACTCTGAGGAGAGTGCGTGCGTTGCGCGCGAAAGTACTGCGAGTTGTGTCAGTGCGTGCGCACGAGTGTCAGTGATCTAGTGCTAGTGATGTTGGCCAATGTTAGTAGCACGTGGGTACAGGTACGGACAATTTTATATTTAAATAGTATAAAGTTCTTAGACAACAAACAAAGAGATATAGCTTACTAGCTTTCCGTCCGCACTTTCATTCACTACAGGTTATATCGTGCGGGCGCAGACCCATGCCCAGCAGTGGGATAAAAAGTAGCTTTTTCTCTGTACCAAATTTTATTACAATCGGTTCAGTACTTTAGGCGTGAAAGCGTAACAGACAGAGTTACTTTCGCATTTTTGATATTTGTAAGGATTGCAGTCTAAATATGGTCATTAAAACCTAAACATACTAATTTAGACTTAAAATTACTTCATAAAAATGTTTTAAGAACTATCTGAGTTCAGCTCGGTCTGTTCAGGCACAAAACGGTCTATCGATGGTAGGAAATAAGTTCATGGCATTTTATTGATAAGTTTCGCAACCACATAGTTCTTTCTTCACGCAATAAATCAGGTTAAACTAATGGAAATGAGTTGTGTCCAAAGCATTTCAATTAGTGTCTGGGACCAAATGGGTGACCTAATTGATTGATTCATTGGTACAATTGATTTGCTTGTGTAGAAGAATTGTCGTTGATATATAACAAGACGCTGTAAAAAACTAATTTAATCCTTCTTCTATCATTAAGATACATAGGTAGGTATTTGGATATAAACTTTCATAGAATAAGTTAGTTAAAATTACTTTTATTGTAACATTAAAATTTGTGACGTAATCTTATCGACTGTGGAAAGGAAAAAATGCTAAAGCGCCAAAATGCTAGTTGTGGGAAATGAGGTTTAAAGTTTCATTTTTTCGAAAAAAAATCATAACTTTTTTGTTATTAACGTGAGTAAATTCATGTGTATGAAAGACCATATTATTAATTTTTTTCCCAAATTTAGGAAATACTCATTGGTTTCTAATTCTATTATATCGCGAAATACTTGTCGCTTAAGCAAAAATACTTATTTTTTTGAGAAAACTCCAGTCAGGAAAAAATTACTTATGTCCACAATATTGTAAGAACCCAGTCAGTGAAAACTGATTATAAGTCGCAATGATCTTTTCTAGGGCAATGACAAAATGCTTAATGACCTTAACTTTAACAGATGCAGTGAAGAAAAGTTTACTCAATTACCCATGTTGGCGATGATTTACCCGAACCCTTTAGGGAAAATTGCTTAAATGCACCAATGCTGTAGAATAAATGCAAACAAGTATTGCTGAACACCAACTCAATTACTCTATATTAGATTTATTTTTTACTTATCGATATCAGTAATAAGTATTACTATATTTCAGTTAATTGTCTATTATTTCGCTCTGGTGCGCGGGCTGCTAAAGCAGCCCGCGGGCATCGCCCTGGTGGACTGTAAACGGCGGCCTTTGGAGAGGCTACTGCTATGCTACTGCTCGGCTACTGCCATCCGATCAAATCACATTGGAATTTGTCTGCAAGTTGCAGTGCGGTGTGGTGACGGTGATGCACGGTGAAAATTAATGCTGTATTATTTTTTCTGAAAACTTGCTGGCTAATATTAAAATCATCATCATATCGGCCTCACGACACTTACTGCTGGGTACAGGGCTCCCCCAAGGATCTCCACGACGATCGGTCTTGCGCTGCTTGTATCCAGCGGCGCACCGCGACCTTCACCATCGTTGATCCACCTTGTCGGAGGCCTACCCACGGAACGTCGTCCAGTATGGGGTCGCCATTCCAAAACCTTTCCGCCCCAACGGCCGTCGGTTCTTTTCGCTATGTGTCCAGCCCACTGATACTTCAACTGAACAATCCTTCGAGCGATGTCGGTAACTTTAGTTCTCCTGCAGATTTCCTAATTTCTGATTCGATCACGCAAGGAAACGCTTATCATGGCTCTTTCCATTGCAAGCTGGGTGACCTTGAGCCTCCTTATGAGACTCATAGTGAGCGACCACGTTTCACTGCCGTAAATCATTATCACTGACAACACGCACTGACTTTCGTCTTGAGACACTAAGGTAAATTTGAAGCGAAGATATTTCAAAGCTTCCCGAATGCTGCCCATCCCACAACTTCAAGTGTAGTGTTCTTAACATGAACTGGAGCGGGCACAACATGCGCATTCGACATAATTTTCGTCTTACCCATTTTCATCTTGAGACCCACTCTTTGGGGAGCAAAGCACTACTGAGATCTTCGAGCATTGTGTTCAGTTCTTCCAAGATCTCAGCCAGTACTATATCATCGGTAAAACGAAGATATGTTAGGTATTGACCATTCATGTTGATGCCGAGTCCTTTTCAGTTTAAGAGTTTAAAGATGTCCTCTGATGCAGCAGTGAACAGTTTCAAAGAAATTACATTTCCCTGCAGTTGCATTGGATTTGTGCTCTAGTTCTGTACTCGTACTCGACCGGATCGACATGGTGGCATTTTCGTGTTAGTATCTGAACATCTCGATATACCTGCAGTCCACTACCCTTGGCACCTCCGGAGAGACTGCAGTACCGCCCAGGTTTCTATTGAATCAAAGGCTGTCTTTTAGTCCACGAACGCCAAGCAGAGTGGCAAATTATACTCCTCAGTCTTCTGTATGACCTGCCGCAGCGTATGGATGTGGTCCATGGCGCTAAGCCTTTACGGAACCTGGCTTGTTCGGGAGGTTGGAAGTCGCCAAACCTGCGAGCGAGACGATTCGTAAAGACTCTCGAAAACAACTTATAAATATGGCTCAGAAGTGAGATGGGTCTGTAGTTCTTTAAGAGAGTCATGCCTTCGGCGTTCTGCCTTCAACGATGACGGAATTGAAAAGCTTCTGGAGGATTTTAGTATTGGCTTATCACCCGTTCTAAGAAGTTCTGTAATGATCGGTTGTTATTCAGCTGTTTGAGAGCCATACTTCGACGACCTGAGTAGTGCAGAGGTCAACATTATTTGGGTGGGTGAAACCAGGGAAGCATCAAAATCGGTGACTTCCCATTGAGTGTCTTGGAAGCGTGAAGTAATTAGTATTACTATGTTTCACTTAATCGAAATAATGTCAAATTATGACTTCTGTATTGTAATATACGTTGCATCAATAAATCTGAGAGTAGTATAGGTATTTTCGCTAACGTACTAGAGTAATAATAACACAAACAGCTAGCAAAAATTGCTTAAGCGCCAACCGTTCTTACTTCTTAAACCAATGATGTTTTGCTAAAGCGCCAAACCATTGTAGTCTATAAAATGCTTAAATTACTAAATCACCATTACTTTTCAAATTTGAATAAACGAAAATTGCTCAAGTGGTACAAATGAAATAAAGGTGGACCGGATAAAAATTCTTATGCTACATTTGTTACAAAAATAATAAAAATACGTCGCTTTAGTCATATTGACAGCGTAAATTTGTGAAAAACGTTGAATTTTAGAAATGCTAAAGTGCCAAAAAGGTGCTCCGATTGCTTTGAAACCTAGACAGATCGACGCAGAAAAAAAAACGCTATCCAATGATATATATAACTCATAATGGCCAAAGTGGCGCTTTAGCATTTTTTCCTTTCCACAGTCGTTATGTTCTTGGCAAATATTCATGGACCTATTTTCATATCTCAAGAAGCTTTGGATTATTATTTAAGTACCTACACTAATTATAATTAAGTATTAAAATATTGGTTAGCAGGTTATCAAGAAGATTGAGATGATTAAAATTTTAATTAAATATTTAATCCAATGCAGGTGTTATAAAAAAATATTGACGTATTTTGGATAATTATGCATAACAGTTACTTTAAGGTGCGTATTTCTATCTTTTCCTGAGTATTACTTAATATTGTAAATGCGCAAGTCCGTTTGTTTGTTTATTTGTTTGTTTGTTTGTTACCTACGCCTTCACGTCCTAACTACTGAACCGATCATCATGAAATTACACACACGTTGTCAGGGGTACAGAGAAGGACATAAGGTACCTTTCATCCCGAAAAACGGAACTATTCCCGAGGGATAGACAAAATACTATCCACGCAGACGAAGCCGCGTACGGTCGCTCATTATAATTTAATCTTTTAATTAAACGCACGAAGCGTTTTTCATTCTCTTTTATTATGCGCTGTCTAGGAGTGGAGATCCCTGCCTGCATCTGTATTCCTGCTCATAAAACCCAGCTCATATTTAAAGCTCGAATGAATGAATAGGTTTCTTTTGGGCAAGCTCGTTTCATCTTCGGCCTTTTTAGCCTATGTGGGTTAGATCTCCAATTGATTCCTAGCCTCCAAACAGCGTTTCCTTTCCATGCCCTCTTCTCTAAATATCTCAGCATCGGCTATCGTCTTTCCGCTTTCTTCCTGATTCAATCTGTGCTCGTTCTCAAGTTCTCTGTACAAACTGAAAAATCCAAAATCCGTGTAATGTACAGTAGGTGCAGTACCGCCACGTTGAAATTATTGGCACAACCAATAATTTCAACGTGGCGGTAGGCTTACACCAGGGTTCGGCTTTGAGCCTATACCTCTTCCTAATGGTGATGGACGCTCTTACGTCGGACCTACAGGAAGAGACCTCCTGGTGCATGCTGTTCGCGGATGACATTGTGCTAGTCGCGGAGAATGGTCAAGAGATCCAGAGCAGATTGGAAGGATGGCGGCAAAGACTAGAGAGTGTTGGGCTGAAAATAAGCAGAAATAAAACAGAGTACATTTTTTGTAATTTCGGCGGTCTCTCTGGTCTTATGCCCATAACTCTAGCCGGAATGCCTTTACCAGTCTGCTCCAGTTTTCGGTACCTTGGATCTTTCGTGCAAGGAGATGGGGCGATTGATCGCGATATAACAAACCAGGGTGGATGAAATGGCGACAGGTTACGGGAGTTACATGTGACCCGCGGATGCCACTTAAGTTAAAGGGCAAAATTTATAAGTCCGTAATAAGGCCAGTAGTCATGTATGGGTCAGAATGTTGGGCTATGAAGAAGATTACATGTAAGGAAATTACATGTAGCAGAGATTAAAATGTTGAGGTGAATGTGTGGTGTGACGCGAATGGATAAAATAAGAAATGAGTATGTCAGAGGAAGTCTGAAAGTAGCACCAGTAACAGAGAAGCTGCAAGGGAATCGTCTGGCTTGGTTTGGGCATGTTATGAGAAGGGATGAAAGGCATGTTACTAGAAGAGTAATGGATATGGATGTTGAGGGCTGGAAAGTAAGAGGACGACCGCAGAAAAGATGGATGGATTGTGTGCGGAATGATATGAATGTGAAGGGAGTGGATAAGGAAATGACGAGTGACAGGAAGGAATGGAAGAAAAGGACGCAACGCACCGACCCCAAATAAATTGGGATAAGGGTAGGAGGATGATGATGACTGTCCGTACAAATTCTAAATATACTTTTTGATCTTCTATATAGTAAGTTTTAAGAAGAGCACATTAGATATTAAAAAAGGTAAACTGGCGGCCTTGGTCCAAATGTCATTTACCTCAGCGCATGTTATCAATGACGTAACCGTAGCGTGTAACTGATGTTACCATCTGATAGCACCCGTTTCGTAACCTACACCTACATTGCATTACAAGCAAGCGCATTTACCTTTTTGGAGGAGTAGGAAATGTTAGGAAAACATATTTTGAAAAAGGCAAACCTACCTAGCATAACAGCTTTCATCATCTAGCTTGGCGTTTTCCTGTTTACTTGGGGTCGGCCTTCCCTCTCCTTCTCTTCCTCTGTGCATGGAAGAGTGCTAGGTTGAGGTCAAAGTCGGCTTCTTTCAGATCGCTCTGAACCATCCTCAGCCATGTGGCAGGGGTCTTCCGCACCCTCGCGTCTTGGGATGTTTAGGGTCATTATCACTCTCTACATGCCCGTATCACCGTAGACGTTTCTCTTTCAGCTTTTCGGTTATGGGTGCTACCTTGAAACTGCCCTGTATATACAAAGTGTTACAAAAAACCTATGATGCCAAATATATGTATGTATAGGGCCGAGTAGGGACCATCAAACTAAACAATTTTTATTATACTACAAAAATTTATAACAAAAGTATCAAAATGTATGAAACAGCTGTTTTTTTTCGCGATTTCAGAGTTGGTCCCTTAGTAAAATTAGTTTCAAAATTGTAGAGCTTGTAGATACTGAAAATTAAATAACAAAGATAATAAAAATACAAAGTGGTGCTAAGTAAACTTATACAACTTATTACATACACAGACTTTGAATTGAGACACCACAATTGATACGCTCAAGTCAAAAACAGACCAAGTAGCAATTTTGGCGAAATAGAGTTAATGATGCAGATCGGTAAGTAGTATTTTATGAAATCTACATGCCTAGTATATAAAACTGACCAAATTCTGACTTTAAACGGTCAAAACACATGACCGAAAATTCGACTTAAGTAAAAAACAGACCATGTTTCGGTTAGATGGGCGGTTTTTGTCTTAATTGGCGAAAAAATAATAAATCCCGGTAACCTACCTTAATCCGGACATAACAGATTAATAAATATGAATCGATTAAATGTGCGTATGAAAGAAGATAAACTTCATGATAAAAAAGCATTATCCATATTTTTTCGAAAATGACTTTTTTAATTTTAATTAAATAAATATGAGACATGATGATACTGAAAATAATTCCGAGTCTGATGAAAATGATGGGAATGAGACTGACTATGCATAAATATAAAATTTTGTATATTTGTATCATTTTACGAAGCCAAACTAGACATCAAATCAAAAACAGACCATATAAATAATTTTGTCTTATTTTTTAAAAATATAAAGAGATTATCTTTGTTTATTTTGATAACGTAAAAGTGTGACTAAAGAATGAAATTACTTTATTATATTTTTTGTTTCCGATGCTTGGTACATTTTTTTAAACCAGACAGATTTTTTGAATTCCCAAAACTTAAAAATTTGCACTTGGTCTATTTTTGACTTGAGCGTATCAATTCTCGATTAGATTATTACAGACAACTTTTATTCAAAGAAAACCAGCATGCTTAAATCCTTAAAAACCTAAACACGCAAAGTCAAAATTGAAAATTGGTGTCATAAAAACTAGATGCAAAAACGATAGAGTAATGTCCTCAATTGAGTGAGTAAGTACTTTGTGTTCAAACTGGTTATTTCGGCAGACCAATAAGGTAATTTTCAAAGAAATTTTCTGCAGCTTGAAGACAAACTTTCTCTAATAATCTCTGGTAAACGTAGTTTTAAAAACTGGGTACGAACTAAGAAACTATGTACAATTTTATACAGAAACTAGTATTACGCAGTAAACTAGTCTGTTTATTTGCCTTGTTACTTTTACTTTACCCACAGTATGGTTATAGAGCTAGCTAGCTACTGCGTAAATATTGGCTTGTTTTGTACAACGCCCTTATAACACTATCAGTAAGGACAAAATATTTCCATGAAAAAATTCGTTGATCAGTGATTTACAAGTAAATATTTAGTATTATTGTAACGTCATAATATGAGTGGAACCATAACAAATTTTTAGAGTCTTCTTTGTAAATACATTCGATTAAATAATGTTATCAAATCATACTAAAATTAAATTAGGTACTTGACTGTAGGTAGAGGCAAGTGAGAACGAAGTCCAAGTGGTAAAAAAAAGCCGGATCTTATATGTACATAAAGGTTCAACAATTACACCATTTTTTATAAGTTCCACACTAGCCATTTTTCGATAATAGTACAGCTTGTTATACAATACAGGTTTATTGGATATATTATTAACCAATTGAACGCAAAGCGCGAGCGAAGCGTCTCCTTTTCAACTTGGACAAAAATGATTTTTGTCCAAGTCGTCAGGGGGCCAATTCTCACGCGATAGACAAAATGTCGAAATAGAGATATGTCGAAATAAAATGGCGGATCCGCCATTTTGTCTATTCAAAACTGTTTTTGGTATTCTCGAAATGTCACCATAGAGATATGTCGATGGCTAGCCCTCGACATGCAACGTGTGGTCGATAGCAGTAGAGATTGAATATCTCGAACATTACGTTAGTCGAAGTGTCGAATTGCCTCTTTCTTATGAGGTGGGTGACCATTTGGGACTACAATAACGAATGCTAAGCTACTTTTGAAAAGGCCGAGTACGAGATGGGTGACCGTTTGGAACAGCAATAACGAATATTAAGCTACTTTTGAAGAGGCCGGTTACTAGATAGGTGACCATTTAGGACTGCGATGACAAATTTTAAGCAATTTTAGGAAATGGCCGGGTGTGGGATGGGTGACCGTTTGTGACTGCGATGCGACGAAAAAAAAGTTAAATAAGGCTGGGTTTGGGATGGGTGACCATTTGGTAACCACTTTGAAAATGGTCACCCGTCTCAGATGGGTGACCGTTTGGAACAGCAATAACGAATGTTAAGCTACTTTTGGAGAGGGCGGTTGCCATTTACTAGATGGGTGACCATTTGGGACTGTGATGATGAATGTTAAGCAATTTTAGGAAATGGCCGGGTGTGGGATGGGTGACCGTTTGTGACTGCGATGCGACGAAAAAAAAGTTAAATAAGGCTGGGTTTGGGATGGGTGACCATCTGGTAACCACTTTGAAAATGGTCACCCGTCTCAGATGGGTGACCGTTTGGAACAGCAATAACGAATGTTAAGCTACTTTTGGAGAGGGCGGTTGCCATGCCAGAAGTAATCAATTTAAACAACAATTTCAAAGACTGGGTACCTATGAGATGGGTGACCGTTTGAGACTTCGATAACATATGTTAAACAACTTTGTAAAAAGGTCGGGTTCGGGATGGGTGACCGACTAAGCCAACAGTAATCAATGTTAAACAGCGTTGCGTTTCTTGCAGGCAGACATCGGGCGCGTGCCACAGTGTCAAATTCGAAATATCTCGAAAAAGTCAATAAATTGTAGAGATTCCAAAGACTTTCGACTTGTAATGTCGAAAATTGCTGAGAATAAGTTTTTTGGCTGCAATAGAGATTTTAGTGACATTTTCAATAGAGATTTGTGATTAGAGATTATCTCGAATTCGAGAAATGTCGCAGTGTGCGAGAATAGGCCCCCTGTCCATTTGTTTTCCTCTACGGGTCGCATTTCCCAATCGATTGTATACTTTTAGATTTTTTTTGTCATCCCATGTTTTTTAAAATTTATTTATTAATTTTGTTTTTTTTTAATGTCACAAACTTGAGGTCTACAGTTTACAGAGCCAGTAGTTTAATTTTTTTCTTGTAAGTCATTTGTTTCTCAGAACTTCCACAGTACCTAACCTTCACTTCAAAAATCCTCGCAAATAAACATAAGTTACATAATATAAGTAAGAATACACAGGGCCGCCGCTAGCTGTCTGAGCGCCCGCGTGCAATATCCATTATGCCGCCCCCTACTACGAAACGACTACCTGCTTGTCGGCAAAGGGGGCGGCTGCCAGGGGCGCAACCCTTAGGGGGCTCACTTTGAACCCATAGCTAGAAAATAAGTATAATTATAAATCTTGGGCAACGCAAAATTAAAATCTTGCCAGGGGCGATCATTATCCTAGAAATATGTTTTGGGGCGCAAAATTCAAATCTTGCAAGGGTCGCTCATTTACCCTAGCTTCGACGTTTGGATCGCTTGATTTACCGCCTCCCTAGACGTGCCGCCCACGTGCGGTGCACGCCTTGCACGCCCGCTTGCGGCGGGCCTGGTAATACAATGTTTTCAGGGGATAAATCTCATTTAACTCCATAGTCAATAATTAAACCGCGTTATCACAATAGCGCACGCGTTATCATAATGAACTGCTAATTTGATTCTGTTATCAATATGAAGCTTACAGATTGATCCGACATAAACTGGCTACATTGAAAGTATTTGCAATTCTAATATCAATAAGGATTTCATTATTATCGGCTGTGCCAGGCACGTGATTATTGGGAAATATTGTGTGAAAGAAAACACAATTTGACGATTGAGGCTTTTACCAAATATTATTAAGGGTTCGAAATCGAACCGGGTAGAGTAGACGGGAATGAGAAGTAGTCGGGGATGAGAAATTGCCTAATTGATAAGTGGACGTCTGGGGCCGAAAGGATTTTGTTAGCAACATAATTCCTCGTAAAAATATCGCATTTGTGTAATCTTCTAATAATTGTGCGCGATTATGCGACCATTGCAAGTTTGAATAAACTATACCATTGTATTTGTAATTCTATTCTATGTAGGTAAGACTATCTAATATCTAACTAATTTAATCAGGTATTCTAAAAGCATCCTCCCCGCATGATGTGGACTTGCAAGACTAATTTTCATTACCTAAATTAAGTCTGTTCCATGTTTAATTAAGATAGAGTCGCTTCTATAATCGTAGTGGTTATCTTTAGTAGAATATTTAAGACTTCAAAAAACAAGAAGAAAAAAACGATAATGAAAATGAAAATCTTCAAATTATAATTGACGCAAACTATGTTCTTCTAAAGGTTTAATTTTCTTATCACAGAGAAAAGAGACGCTCTGTTTTTAAGGTTTTGTACCCAAAGGGTAAAAACGGGACCCTATTACTAAGACTCCGCTGTCTGTCTGTCTGTCACCAGGCTGTATCTCATAAACCGTGATAGCTAGACAGTTAAATTTTTCACAGTTTATGTATTTCTGTTGCCGCTATAACAAGCTCGCTTGTTCATAATCCACGTCATGCTACACCAAAAAAATTTTTCATTACTTAGGTACATGGAAACGCTCGATTGTCTAGTTTATATTCACCTTTAGAGAAAGACGCGGATAAATTTCTATACTTAGATTAGATAGTAAATGAATGAAGTGTTCCTTTCAAGATAAGAATTCTAGACGGTAAGTCTAACAAAGTAGAATAGTAAATGGCCAAAAAATATAAGAACGCTATCGAAAATGTACGTTTCTGGCACGCCACTCTACGTTCGTGCCAAAGGAAATGTAACTGAGCCGAAAATAGCTTAGTTATTAAAGGGCCACTTGCTATAAAAAGACAAAGCCATTGAATGGCTAATTCGATCTCTTTTATATAAAGCCAGCGAATTTAAGTAGGTAACTGAACTGAAAAAAAAAACTAAAGTCCTGATTTAACTTTTTAATTAATGATTTATTTTTGGCAATTTAATTACATTTATTACCAATTTATACCTACTGTTAGAAACAAAAAACTTTGTCAATTGAATAATGCCCATTGTTTGAAATGAAAATATTGTTATTTGAGCAGCTACAAGAGTTTATCGAATTTAACTTTTTAATTAATTATTTATTTTTGGCAATTTAATTACCTACATTTTATTACCAACTTATACATGCCTGCTGTTAGAAACAAAAAACTTTGTCAATTGATTAATGCGAAAGTGAAAGTGAAAGTGAAATATATTTTATTTAAATAAGCTCACATAATAAGCATTTTTAAATCGTCAATTCTTTTACCCTACCACCCATTATTAATTAATTATTTAATAAAATCAGCGTTTCCTGTGGTTATAACCTTTGGTTCTAGTGTTGCGATAGATTTTTAGCATTAATTTCAAACGGTACATTAAAACCAACGAAATTAGACTTTGTTATACTTAAACATAATTTTAATAAGAAGTAAAATCCCACCTTTTATTTTAATTTTATAAAAATCAAATAAGTGTTAATAAGACATTTCCATTTGAACTTGTATAACGGAAGAGGCTATTCATAGATGTTAATATACTCAGGTGACGTCAATTCGCTATTGTCACAACAAGGGAGTGTTCACAAAGAGACGTATTGTTGACAAGCACTCGAGTTACTATTCCCCCGATGCGATTATTGTTGTTTAAACGCTTCTGCATTGATAAATTAATTCAAATAATATTATCAGTTTTCCGTCACATCAAAGCAACGGAACAAATTCTGCTCGTCATCTCGAATTTCCGCGTTCGATTCCAAGTCAGGTTAAAGTAGGATAAAGATTGTCTCTATCTCTAATTATTGTTTTTATTTTAACTGTTATTTATCATCACAAGTAAACTCAATAATATTGTATTCAAATAAACTTAAAAGCCTTTTGAGAAATATAAAAAAATATAACATAACACGTTGATTAAAAATACCGAGGCTAATACCTTGACTTTGCGTATTATACTTTGATAGTTTTTGGGGTTACTATGACATGACGCGATTTTAGTCGTTTATGTGTCCTGTTTCCTGACCTGTGTGACCTGTTGAAGTGGGTATGTGTTCATTGAAATGGAGGGACCAAAAAAAGTCACCCCACACCATTTCGTGAGGAGTTTTAGGAACTTTGGATAGCCGCGCTTCTAGGCGACAGAGGTTTATGTGGAGGAACCGCCTTCGGCTGGGCGGGGGACAAGGCTAGGAAAACAGATCTACACTCCCTTACTGCCACCGCCGCCGCTATATCTAGGGACCACGGGACACTAAGGTCATCAACTACGCCAGGATATACGGTGAGGGCACGTCTCTCTCTCTCTCTCTCTCTCCGTTTCTCGCTCTCTCTCTCCCTCTATCTCTCTCACTCTCCCGACAAAACTCTCGAAAAAATGACCCACACTCCCTTACTGCCACCGCCGCTGCTATATCTAGGGACCACGCTAAGGTCATCAACTACGCGAGGATATACGGTGAAGGCACGTCATTTGTTTTGTTGGTCTCTCCCTCCCTCCCCCCCCCTCTCTCTCTTTCTCTCTTTCTCTCTCTCTCTCTCCTGACAAAACTCCCGAAAAACAGACCTACACTTCCTTAGTGCAACCACTAAAATGGTGTGAGGTGACTTTTTGTAAAATGAATGGGGATCTTAGACTGCGTATAGCATACTATCGCAAAACCAAGACTTTGATTGTTCTGATGCGGTACAAAAAGCTTGAATTGCGATCATATTTTTTCTTGTAATGTAGTAAAACTTCCAAAACATGTCAAAGTACCGGTTGACGGTACTTTTTACCCGTCATAGTTCCCGTTCTTAGTTAGTTGAAACTAGAAACAACAATTAGCATATTTTATCTAACAGCTGCTTAATTTCCCACATTTATAGACAGGTGTGAATTTTCGCAAGTATAGTTCACAGTCTAACAAGTGTATAAACGTCTTTACAGCCATTTACGTCACTATTGGCCAGCCGTCATTCATTTTGCATGACGGGATATAAAGAGCTCTCTATTAAATATTTCATCGGCATAAACGATCAATTTTTTCATGAAAATAAAATATTCTGGTGAAATGCTACATTTCACCTGAATATTTTCATTTCATGATGAATCTTTATTTTCATGTACAATTTTTCTTCATGGTCATAGAAAACGTTGAAATACCTGCAGGAGTTCACAGGACAAGTTTAAATATGTACTTACTTTAGATATACAACAAGTGCGGATAGGAACTAGTATCTAGTAGTCTCTCTCGGAAACGTTTTGAAAAAAAAAAACTCGTATACTACTATTTATCTCGTAAGGAGTCTCTGTAAATATCAGATGTTAAACTTAAACTGTACTCCATTAATATGGTAAATGGTTGATACTTTTAGAACAGAATCTTTTAGGCAAATAGTGTAGGATATTAGACATCAAGTCTTGATGTAGGTATAATATGTTACTTGTTCGAAAATTACATAGCAATCACTTTCTATTACTTTCTAACAAAATGCTGATAGAAAGAGTGTAATCATATTGCGGTTCTGCATCAGCCGTTAACCCCATACTTGTAATCACTAACGTTCCAAATTGTTCCCAGGGTCTCATATCACACGATGTTAGTGGCGCGATGACACCCGGCCTGAAGATGGAGTCCAAGGGCACCCAGATCCACCTGCCGCTGATGGGGCGCGGCAGCCGCGGGGAGATCACGGACAAGGTGCTGTTCTCCCAGACCAAGTCGCCGCCATGCTCGGAGCAACTCAATAATGGACAGCTGATGGGGTAAGAGTTATTAAAACAACGAAAAGAAACTACGTAGCTGAGTAATTGAGGTGACTAAAGATTTCTTAATTCATAGCGTGTGATGCCAATTACCCGCTGCGTATTTTGATGCCAACAAAGTTATAGATTAGGAATGAATCAATTGCCTCTCTTCTTCAAATAGTCTTGTTCATGGTCACTTATATTATATCCATTTGTCACGCTACGATTGTGGTATTATTTAGGATACCATGGGCTTTTTTTAGAACAACAGAACATAACACTATGGGACTTATTTTGCGTAAGTTAGTCGACCAGAATAAAACAACCGAAGAAAATAATAAGTTTCCATACATTTCTAAAAAATTTCATCACTACAATCATTTTTTTCTTTGTTCTGTGACTACTATTTGAACATTTGTAAGCAATTGGACTATTAAGAATTATAGGAATTATACCACATTAATTAATTTACTGATTGGTAACGCGATTTTGTTAAATTATTATCGTCCAGATTTCTTCCAATTTTGACCAAAGTTCCGTAAGTAACATCAGTAATGTTAGTTAGCGGTCTCCATTCGTCAAAGGTAGGTATGTAATGTCTATGAAGTTATTGATCAGTTTTGCGTGTAACTTATTAAATAATAATATCAATATTATTTCATTACTAATTTGCTTAATTAAGCGAATTAATAAATCTTTGAGAATCGATATTGAATGTCATTTAGATAAGTAGTCAACGACAGCAAATATTGAGAAGAACCGTTTCTTTGTTTAACACTAGCAAACTATTTTGATAAATAAATTAAGAATCTGGATTTATCATCTAGTCTAGACTCTATAATAAAAGAGGATGTTATATCTAATAATTCTAATATTATAAATGCGAAAGTTTGTGTGTGTGGCTGTTGTGTGTGTATGTATTTGTTACCTCTTCACGCCAAAATGGCTGGACGGGTAAATTCGTTAAGCGGTTAACAGAATCCATCTACCTACCAAGTTTCAACTGTGTAATCCTGATACTTTCGGAATAAAGTGGCTGTGACATACGGACGGACAGACAGACAGACAGACAGACATGACGAATCTATAAGGGATACGTTTTTTTCCATTTAGGCTACGGCACCCTAAAAAGCACGAAAATAGTATGATTTTGTGTGAATTACTTCGATGATAATGGTCGTATTACTTCTTTGTTTATGAACTGAATAAAATAATTATTTTTTTGTTGGAAGAGGGATATATTCTGTGTAGTTCTTTAACCGACTTAAAAAAAGGAGGTTCTCAGTTTGACCCGTATGTATGTATGTTTCTTCGCAATTATCTCACGTTTGGCTGAGCCGATTTTACTATCTAAATAATATACTTAAATTTGTTTCTTCGGACCATCAAACTGAAAAACCTTTACTATGAAACTCTGAAATCATGAAAAAAATCAGCTGTTTCATACAAAAATTAATAACGAAAATATCATTATTGTATGAAACAGCTTATTTTTTTTCGCTATTTCAGAGTTGGTCCGAAGTCAAATTTGTTCAGTATGATGGTCTGTTTAACGGTTTTTCCATGTTTTGGTCCATTTATTAACACCCTATATAAAACTACCAGCTTCCGCCCGCGACTTTGTCTGCGTGGACATTCGGAAAATACCTAGGGAACCTTTCATCGAGATAAAAACTATTCTATGTTTCAATCTAGGCTAAAATCAAATCCGTGCAGCCGTTTTTATGTGCTTGAGTAACAAACATCTTAACATCCAAACTTTCACATTTAATTTTATAATATTAAGTAGTTTGACGCCGATCTGAATCACTGTGAATCAATCTGTTTAAACAGTTTTATAGTTTCTTATGAATCTATTTATAAACAATAATGGTATTGAAATAACCTTAACATTCTGTTGCGATGTTTTTGTTTTTGTGTTCAGAAAAAAGTGAAATAATTGTCGAAATCAAATATATCTACACAACATACTGAATAGAAACAACATCATCATCCTCCTGTCCTTATCCCAATTTATTTGTAGTGCTCTACACAAAATAAAATTTTGTGCTCGTAGAACGACCACAATAGAAACAACATCTAAACACTATTAGGAGAAAATAGGTAGGTGCTATACAAAATAAATCCCAACTTTACGTAGTTAATTGATGGCAATCTAATCTGAAACTATAAAAATAGCAATACAAGACTCTTAGGCTGGCCCCAGACCTACCGGTTTCATTTCTTTGCTTTGCTGTGCTACCATGGACCGCCGGCTAAGAGGCTCATTTTCAATCTATCGCATATTTTGACCAGACCATATTGGCAAGATAGCCATTGGTTTGGTGTTATCAAATTTCATCGTCTGGGTTGCAATGCAACGCGAAGTTTTAATTTTAGTTTAAAAAAAAGCTGCTGTTTCATACAAAAATTAATAACAAAATTATCAAAATGTATGAAACAGCTCATTTTTTTTTTCGCGTTTTCAGATTTGGTCCCATAGTAAAAGTTGTTCAGTTTTATGGTCCCTATCTACCATATTCAGCTCTATAAGTCTTTACCAAACATCTTGCATAACTATTCATTTATTTTTAACGGTCGGAGTCCATGTTCAGGGTGGCATATCTCCTAAAAGCTTCCTACTTCGCAATCCAGGCGATGATATTTGATAACACCAAGCTAATGGCTATCTTGCTAATTTGGTCTAGTCCTAAAATGCGATAGATTGAAAATTACCCTGGTTGGCCGGCGGTCTTTCAAGCAAGGTAGAACAGCAAAGCAAAGAAATGAAACCGGTAGGTCTGGGGCCAGCCTTACAAGAATTGCATATTTTGTAAGCTTTAATAAAAAGTTAAAAACAGAGCTCAGAAAGAACTCAGATACTATTATACGAGTTGGAGTAAAGATTGCTTTATTCTGGCGACTGCTCGCTGGGATTGCGCGAAATTTAAATATTTACTGAGTCAGCAACCTGATTAACTTTAGCAATAAGATCTGCAGAGCTACTAAGAAACACACCTCACAAGAACGTGAAAATTACCAACCTCTTTATTTGTGATTATGTAAATCCGAAACAAAAACGTGCCTATATATTTAAAGCTTTTTTCTTAGAACTTCAGAACAGATTTTGATGCAAAAAGAGAGCGTTTGCTTTTCACAATAACACATTAAAATTTTTGAAACCAATAAGTGAATTTGAATACCTACTATCAAATGTTGATCAATATAACAAAGTGAACTAATGGTGTTTTCTGCTCGCCATTTGCGCCAAGGACGAATATTTCACACTAATGGTCACGTACGATCCAATTATCATCGCTTGTATAATAGATAGTATCAAATATTGACAACTATATGGTTTCTTTACACAAATTAGTTTTGTCTTCTACATTATATGTATACACGAAATATACTGTTAGAAATGACGACTGATACACAGTGTCCTAAGAATGGAGTAGAGCACTAGCAAAAAGTGTTTAGTAATCATGTGATCACTGTAAAATGAGATGCTAAAACTCAGCTACATAGACTACCTATTGGAGGAAGAAGAGGGTAGTCTATTCCAATAGCAAGATCGCATTGTATTGTATGTATGTTGAATAAACTCAGACTATTTCAATAAAATTATTTTGATTTACCATTTTATTAAATTTGTACACCAAATTATGTAATCAGGAAAAATAACAATGTGAATGAATCCCACTCAAAAGAATGGGCACATCTTAAACCTATTAAAATAATGGGCACATAGCTATTTGAGGTCTGTAATTGAAACGTCATTTGTAATAATGATCATACTTCATAATGGTGTCATGCCTATCAAATACGAAGTCGGTTCTAGGAAGCTTACAAAAAGCAAGCCGATCGATCGTCCAGTCAACGACCCTAATGAAACTGCGACTGAAATAGTTCTTATTGGTGTTTGTGAAAACCAATCCGTCTGCTATAACGCTTGAGAAATTCGCCATCTCATGTTTCAATACCGTGTTATTTTGTTATAAGTTCGATGTTTCCTTCCTATTGATTTTTCCTTCAGACTGTCTTATGTCAGCAACATTAATAACGAACAATATTCGAACAAGAAGCTTTAGGTTTTGGTTTTCATTAAGTTTTTGTTGTAAGTTGAATCTTTTTAAGACCTTGGAGAAATAAAGGTCTTGTGGAAATTTCTTGTAAATTATTCTAGCTGTTTCGAAGTAGGCTAGGTATCTGGGTAAATATAAACTTGAATTTTAATGACTTGGGAATGGTGCTTGGCTTGAAATTAAGATTTGGGAGACTATTGGTTTTAAAATGTAAGTATACTACTGAGTGAAGATAGTGATAAATATATAGAGGTAGGTTCTATTCTAGTGAAGGGGAATAAAGACACAAGAGTGAGAGATATATATTTATTAACTGAAGTAAGTATATACTTACCTAGGTAAGATGTCTATATTAATGAGAGTGAGATTTCAGCATCAACAGTATCTATTATTAAGGCAACTTTTAGAGCTATTGGTACTTTAGTGATCAATAAAAAAATAATACTTATACATATTATAATTTAACATTATCCGTTAATATATTTCTTCTATTGAAAAACACCCAGCCTTGCTCGATCTGTAATACATAATGTAACTGACATCAGATATTCATCCGATACGTAAACAGAGTTCCATTATGTTTCGTAACAGTGCCGTTTCGCTTGGCTCAGCTCCAAGGAGTTGTACCCAACCACACCAAATTGGAGACATGACATTCTGCATACTATATAGTCTCTAATTAAGCTTCAAGCTGTTCAAGTTATGCTTTGACGAGATTTATTATTAAAGAGATTTCTTCTATCTCTAGTTTAGGAGCAAATATTTTAAGAATTTAGGATTATAATTCCAGCGTTATTTGTATTCGTGAGGTTGCATTTTGTATTGTTATGTGTCTGTCTATACCTACTTATCTGAATAAGCTAATGCAACAGAAGTCAGTCAAAATATTTTACTAACATGTTAACCAAATTGTTTCAGGGGCTCACAAATCAATTTGTGCAATGGTGGAGCCGGCACGGCTGCTATGACGGGTCTGGTGCCTAAAATTCCCAACGGATATGGAGACCAGAAGAAGCCAATGGCAGCACTCACTCACCTTCCCAAGCGACCCCCAGTGGATATCGAGTTCACTGATCTCTCCTACTCAGTCAGTGAAGGCAGGAGGAGAGGGTACAAAGCCCTCCTGAAATGCATTAATGGCACTTTTCGCTCTGGAGAATTGACGGCGATAATGGGACCTTCAGGCGCTGGCAAAAGTACTCTAATGAACTTACTAGCTGGTTATAAGTAAGTATCATCAAAAGATATTTTAGATTCAATGTTTCAATAACACCTGAAAAAACATTCAAGGTTCTCTTTTGCTGTGAATGCCATTTTTCTTCCTAAATCGATTTCGTGCCTTCAATCATTTAACAAAAATCTTTATCTGATTTCAGAACGTCAAACGTGAGCGGGTCGATACTTATAAATGGAAAGGAGCGAAATTTGAGACGGTTCAGAAAGCTATCATGTTACATAATGCAAGACGACTGTCTGCTACCGCACCTGACGGTCAAAGAAGCAATGAACGTAGCAGCGAATCTTAAACTGGGGAAGGACATAACAGTCACTGCCAAAAAAATTGTGATTGATGAGATATTAGACATGTTAAGCCTCGCTGATGCTAGCGATACTAGGACGATTAATCTGTCTGGTGGTCAAAAGAAGCGATTGTCCATAGCTTTAGAGTTAGTTAACAATCCGCCTGTGATGTTCTTCGACGAGCCTACGTCAGGGTTGGACAGCTCGTCGTGTTTCCAATGTATATCGCTACTGAAGTCGTTGGCCAGAGGAGGGAGAACTATCATTTGCACCATACATCAACCGTCCGCTAGGCTGTTCGAGATGTTCGACTTTTTATATACTCTTGCCGAGGGACAATGTATATACCAAGGGAAAGTCAGTGGATTGGTGCCATTCCTGTCGTCGATGGGCTTGCACTGTCCCAGTTACCACAATCCAGCTGATTATGGTAAGCTTAACTGTAAATACTAACACAGTTATTAGACTTACGCCCGATTGCACTAAACTTAAGGATCGCCTAAGTCTATTCCTAACTACAGCACGACCAAATTAAAACGGTGTCATAAACTTAGCCGTCATGTAGCTGTCATTCGCCTAGTTATCTTGGTCGACTTGTAGATAAGAAAAGACTTAGGCGATTCTTAAGTTTAGTGCTTTTGCACCTTAGTCATCGGTATCCACTACAAAAACACTAAAATGCTTAAACAAACTACAGTAAAATTAGTAAAACAACACATATTTCCTAGTTGTCCATCAGCCATTTTTGATGTCCCCACTGCTGGGGCTCAGGCCTTCCTTATGGGTGGATAAGGAGGACGGGCCATAACCCACCACGCGGGCCCAATGCGGATTGGTGGGTGTTAACGACTGCAAATGCAGCCGGGACCAACGGCTTAACGTGCCTTCCGAAGGACGGAGGAGCTCGAGATAATAAATTTTTGGTCACCCATCCCATGACCGACCCTTGCGAACGTTGCTTAACTTCCGCAATCGCTGGGCCAGGCGCTAAACCACTGCGCCATCGAGCTCCTCGATATTTCCTAGTTAATAATTTAAATTATGCATTTGGCAGTTCAAGAAAGTTATTTATTCGCTTTTGTTTAACTAATGAATGACACATTAGGTAGGATACATTTTCGTTCTTTTGTTTTCACGAGTTCGCTCATTCTTCACTTTGATTCATATTGACCTTTGAGCGCATCTTTTTTTATCTCGTTATGTTTCCGTTTTGTATCCATTGTGTAGCATGTTGTTTCGAAACATTTGCGACGCGGAGAATCAATTGATATGATTGGTCTTATTATGGAAGTTAATGTTTGATAATATTTATCATTAATATGATGGTCACGTCGGCGCAGTACTTTCTTTTCCTTTGATATCCAGTTTCACTTTAGTATTTCGATTACTGAGAGAATTGGGAAATCAATATGTTTTTCATTAAAGAGTTTGTAAAACTCGTGGTACAATTCGATTAGGAAGGTACATTACTTTAAATAGTTCCTTAATCTGAAGTTCAGTTAATTTTAAAAGCTTTAAATTATACCAGTTTAGCCGAATAATTTAAACAAGCTTTAATTAACTTCTTTGAAAAACAATGTGTTTCAGATAAAAATGAGGCAAATAAAACTGAGCCAAACGTACGAAAAACTTATAAGTACTAAAAGTTTAAATTTCCCTACGGATTAGTCACTACTTTATTGGGTTTAATTTACGATTAGATAACGCATGAAAGAATAAATCTTTAAACTGAGCCATTTTGGCACAGTTTTTTTGCTTCATTTCAGGACTCGGCTTTGAGGTGTTATTAAAACTCATAAACATAATCATCATCTATTTCAGTGATGGAGGTGGCAACAGGCGAGCATGGTGATTGGGTGCACAAGCTGGTGATGGCGGTGAACAAGGGCAACTGCGGCCGCGGACAGTCATCATCGTCATCATCCACGTCATCAGTCCCGCAGAACGTCAACTACAACAACGCGAGTAGCAAGAACAACACTCAGAAGGCGGAGGCCCTGGAAATTGTGATAGGTACGTTTTAATTAAGGTATAATACGATTCAATCTTATTGGCCGCTGTGAAGTTAGTCACTATGTGCGTAGCCGTGCCCCACTACACATCTCTCTCATACTCATCGAATTTGTGTTTTCTATGTGTAGTACAAGCGGAAATCTTAGTTGTGAACTTAGAATAATAACACCTCGAACGATAGTTCCCTACAAAGCGCACTGTCAAAAGTGAGGCAACTAAAACAGCCAAAATGGCACCGTTTTCAGATTTTTATTCTCCATTATTTCATAATCATACATAATGAGTACAAAACAGTTTCAATTTCCCTACCTTAACGAGTTTAGTTACTATATTATTGGATTTTAGTTACGATTAGGTAACGTATGAAGGATATAAATCTGAAAACTGAGCCATTCTGGCTGAGTATTAGTTGTCTCACTTTGCATAATTATAAAGACACGGCTTCTAGGTGTTATTATTCTAAGGTTGTGAATACGTGATTAAACAAAGAATGACTAAGCAATTTTTTCGTTCCTATTTGGAGAGCCCGCATAAGGAAATGACCCCAGCGTTATGAAATAAAGTTTTCAAGGCGCATAACTCAAAAATATTTGTCGAAAGGACAATCTCGACTGCGACAAAAATCACAGTAGATTGGAAATGACACCAAAAAGGAGTAAGCACATAACAAATGTTAAAAAAGAATTCCTCTGAACAAAGATAACTGGACAGAAACAAACAATCAGTAGCAGCCTTGACTAAAAAGAACCTTTGTGTTTTTTCACGGTACATGAATTTCAGTTATTTGACATTTTGTGTGCTCACTGTAATTGTACCTAGTTTGACATAATGCCTGGTTTATAATTTATACGGGGTCAGTAACATGTCAGTATAGTTACCCAGTCCAGCGCTGACTTGCTAGAGTTACTGGGCTCGTGTAGACACTAGTTTCATTCAACCCAGTCTAGTGCTTCTCGCTCGCACTTCTTCTCTTCTCTTCTTCTCGCTTGTTCGCTCGGTCCAGTCACTGACCCCGGATCAACCAGCCCTAATTTAAGACAAGGATTATTTCTTGCACTAAGTAAGGCTAATTCTATTTTGTATCTACTTCCAGATAAACCAACCTGTACTGTGATAGACATGTCGGAGCCGACGGCTAATCCTGAGAAACAGAATGCTCCTAACGTAACCACTTTAGCTCCTGTTACTTGCACTACGTCACTACTCGACTCTAGTGAAAGTTTTTCAAAGAAACCCGTCAAAGGAGGCTTCCCTACCTCCGGGTGCAAGCAATTCTCAATCTTAGTGAGGAGGACCTTCCGGAGTATATTGAGAGACCAGACGTTAACGCATTTGAGGCTATATTCGCATACGATCGTGGGCTTGCTGATTGGCTTCTTGTACTACGGCATCGGTAATGATGCTGCTAAGGTCATGAGCAACGCTGGCTGCATATTCTTCACTGTGATGTTTACTATGTTTACTGCTATGATGCCTACTATTCTTACATGTAAGTATTTTGTTTTCTCAAATTGTTTATTAACTAAAAGGATTATTTATTTAAATAATTTTCATTTTAATATTTTCGAGGTAGTTTTTCCTTTTTGCAAGTGAATAATTGCAAAATCAAACCTAGCAAACCAACTTTACTAAGAAATTATTGAATACCCGTAGTGTGTTACTGGATCGTTGGACATTTCTCCTTGACCGATTAAATTACTTCGACCTAGTCAATGTCTTAATGATATTGTTTAAACGTCATATTGATAGTTTTTATTCCTTTGATTTTAAGGACATGATTGATATTATCGTAGTTATTGTATTATGTATTGATCGAGCAAGCGCAAAGCGCGAGCGAATCGTCTCTGTTTTAGCTTGGGCAAAAATGCTTTCGCATATCACATTCCTCGACCGATTCCTGTGAAATTTTGTGAGCAAGTTCGATAATTACATGTATTTTTTATGTTTATTAAGTTTTTCGTCAAAATGGCGGAAAAAAAACATATTTCAGCCATTTCGAAAAATGATAAAAAATGTCTACAGCTCACAGAGCCACTTAATTAAGTTTGGTTGCAAAACCCAATTGGAACTTTGGTTAGGGGCATACATGCGGTCTTCAGTTTATTGATAGAATTTATTTTAATTTACCTATATAATGTTTATCTACTACTTTTACAAAATAACTATTGTATGCACTTTGAATATTTTAAATCGTATCTTTACCTTTTATTCCAGTCCCAACAGAAATGAGCGTCTTCGTGAGAGAGCATCTGAACTATTGGTATTCCTTGAAAGCATTTTACTTCGCAAAAACTATAGCGGATCTACCATTTCAGGTAATTTAAATTCAACGTTTTTATACACAATAGTAGTTCCTTGTTCCCCTAAATAGTAAATGCTGATCTTACACATACCTACGATACTTAAAATATACGACGTATTTGTATGATCTGAACATTCTCTGATGTTTCTAACATCGTGAAAAATATTATAACTCTATTATGTTACTTTAAAAACTTGCCTTTGCAACCTTGAAGGAAACAGAACAAATTGATTTTATACTCTTTGATATGGTGACTATTATTTTGAATAACATTCCGTATCGTCAGAAGAATTATGTGTGTAGTTTGTGCTTTAAATTCAGTCTTTACCAAGCCATAAAATTGTCCGGAGTGAACATTCAAACATTGCATTGATTGATTTCACTTCTGAAGAATTACAGCAATTCTGTATTTCATATTTCTTATCGTTATTTTGTTTTCCATTCCAGGTGGTCTTCAGCGGCTTGTACGTAATGATAGTATACTTCATGACGGGCCAACCACTTCAATCAGATCGCGTGCTCATGTTTGTCACCATCAACATCCTGACCGCATTAGTCGCGCAGTCACTAGGCCTCCTCATAGGCGCCGCCATGAAAATAGAGACCGGCGTGTACCTAGGCCCCGTGACCACTATCCCCGTCGTACTGTTCTCAGGTTTCTTCGTTAACTTCAACGCGATCCCCGGCTACCTCCGCTGGCTCACGTACCTCAGCTACGTGCGCTACGGGTTCGAAGGCGCCATGCTCTCCGTATACGGCTTCGAAAGAGAGAAACTCAAGTGCTCCGAAGCTTACTGCCATTTCCGAAAACCGGAGAAGTTCTTGAAAGAGATGACGATGGACCAGGCCAATTTCTGGGTGGACGTGGGAGCGTTATCCGCTTTCTTCGTCTTCATAAGAGTAATCTCGTACTTAGTGCTAAGGTTCAAATTAAAGATGATGCAGTAGATTAGATGCACAAAGCTTGTTGCGATGATTCCGAGGATGGTCAGAGAAGGGTTATTAATGTTCCCCGATTGATCGGCCGATCCAGGTGTCCCTACACAGATGTTAATAGCTATCGAAATACTTAGCTTTTTAGTCTGCAGATGGAGTTAGATTGTTTATACGTACCTCTAGGGATTAGTTAGCTTAAGGTTTTATAGGAGATTGGGCCCATGACTTAACGTTAAGTTCCTTCGATTTAGGTGTTCGTTGACTTCGATGGGGTTTTTGTTTTTAGTAGCCTTTTTTCGCGGTAGCATTGTTATAAGGATATGGATTAGCCCTTACCGAGTTTTCGATTTCTCGGTTCGGTAAAAAATCATGGTCGTTTGATGCTCATGATTTGTAAGTTATCGAATAGTTGTAATTTGAACACTTGGTTCTATAAATGATATGTTAATAGTGGTTTGATGTAATATACGAATGAATTATGAATCGGATGCAAATGATATTTATGTATAGAGCACATGAAATTCCTAACTAGAACCAAAAAAGAGAGAATTGTTTGTGATGTCAATAAAATGAGCAGCATAAGTTAATTGTTCATTAATATTTTGTAGTAACGTTTTGACTCGCGTAGTAATTGAAAACAAATTGAAATTTACGCATATTGTCAGGGATAAATTCACAACTTTAGGTTAGAATGTAGTCAGATATTTAGGGTGATTCTGATGTAAACAAGTGAAGTGCTACATGGGATCGTATGTGAGGTTGCCTCAAATTTATTTATAATCATAGAAAAATAGTTTTATATTTTGTAAACATCACAGCTTATAATCGTGCTCAGCACAAAGTGACCCGAATGAGGGGTGATTGGATTAGATAATAATTATCAATAATAATAGTACTTATAGTAATTGAATGGCCTCATCATTCCTAGGTATATTTTTTTATATGAACGAAAAGTACTTAGTGTTTCTTTTTGAAGGGATGCAGCCATATTGACATACCTAGATACAAGAAAAATAAAAAAAAAAACATTTAAGTATGTAAATTTATAAAGGAGGCAGATAATGTTTATAATAAATAGTAACAAGCTAGTTAGATCCTAAATACATGGATGTGTTAAGAAAAAAATGACGTGAGCTGCTAGCATAATATTCTGATGAACATCGTTAAGTTTCTTGTAGACTTGTAGAGTCACGTCTAGAAATATGTATACAGTTTAGAACGTTGTCACTTTAAAAGCTGTTACTATTTTTTAACAGAGATCAATGATGAATGACGTCTACAACAAAGTGACACAGTACTAAACTGTAAACATCATTTTAGTCGTGACTCTACCACAGGAATACCTAACCCTGCGGAGTAACTATAATATGATTTTATAGATTCATAAATAAGTTTTTTTTGTTAAAATGATGTCTTAATTTAATGTCTTTCAGTGTCATGGCAGCTTCTCTTCTTTTAGATGTATGGGCTTATCTTTATTATATTGTAAGGTGCAATGGTCGTTAAAAGTGGCTACTAAAAATACCTTACTAGTTAAATGGCTAATAAAAACCAATCAGCGAAATAAATTAAAGGTACTAGAGCCGAGTCTCATGTATGTTTTAGCAATGTTAAAATGTATAACATTTAAAGATGAGGCCCACTACACCGTAACATACCATGGCCGTGCTAGGAACGTACGTGTCAGGCCAAAAATATTTTTTTGTATTGAAAAGTATGACAAGTTTAGTGCATGGCTGGTGACAGAACGGTCTATTTGGTATACTTAGTGTCATATTATACTTTTCAATACAAATAATATAATTTTTGCCTGTTACGTTCCTAACACGGTCATGGTTTGGCACGGTGTAATGGGCAGAGACCTTTATGATTAAAAATTTACCTATTTTAGTCAAAAACAATCCAATACCAACTACTCAAAAACAAAATGTTCTGATAATGTTTTTTTAATCAGTTTTCAACGTTTGAAGATGCAAACTACTTTTTAAATAGTCTAATTTCATTAATTTATTCTATCTAGCCAGACGTAGACGATAGAAGGAACTCAGAAATTTATTTATGGGCTATTTACATGGGTCGATTTTAGTCATCTGTGACGGTCGACTAGATACCTAGCAAGTCGTTTCCAAAATTGAATCGTAGGTGCATATTGTTACCTAGGTTACGCCATCAACTATGACGTCACTGTCGTCGTCTATGTAGTTGATGGCGTAACCTAGGTAACAATATGTAATAACGTAGTTCCAGTTTTGGCCACCGGGTCAGACAATTTTGTTCAGTCACCTGCGGCCTAGGCCGAATTGCCATTTACACGGCCAAATTTCGGCGTGCGGCGAAAGTTGTGCGGCTTTAGTCTCTCATGTAAATACCCCACTAGCCATACAATTTCCCCTTAATAATTCATTTTGTATCAATTCGAATGGTGCACAAAAAATTGCAAACTTTCACACTAAGACTTGTGAATAAATAAAAAACTTGTATGAGATTCGGTTTATGTTAGAGCTGTGTTTTTATGGGCCAAGCTATTTATGTAGCGACTGACGGCCCGGCCACAGCTAGCGCGGCAGGCGGCGCGGCGCGCTATCTCGATGGCGGCCTCTCAGCTCGTCGTCACGACCGCGCAGTGATTACCGAATTCGCTTGCCGCGCCGCCTGCCGCGCTGGCAGTGGCCGGGTCAAGCCGGTTCACTCGTATCTACTCACTTAAACATTACATTTCTAGATTTTAATTACTTAGATAATTATCCTTGAAGTACCTTTCATTATGCTAAGGTTTTTTGGTAAAATCTCTATACCTACCCTAATTACCAGTATTTATTATTAATAAACGACTGTGATTTTTATAACTTTTGCTTGTTTTAATCAACCCTTATTTCATTTTTATTATGGCTAAGTATTATTCAATGAAAGTTTCTTACCTACCCATGTTTAGGCTGATTTGAAATGAAGATTGAACTGATACTTACTGAAAATTCCATAATCGTGTTAAGTAAAATAAACAATATGGGGGCGACCGAGCTTTGCTCGGTTATTACTATTTATTGTAATATGGTGGTGTTTAGGTGATAATCTACATTGTTATCTCAAACATTAACTGCATTTTTTTAACTTGTCTAAAACAAGAAAAATAAAATATATATAGATATAAACTTGAACATATAAAAGTCACCGAGCGGGATTCAAACCCGTAACACTCGTTTCTTGCCGTCCGCGTCTTAACCCGCTGGACTAGACGGACAGTGGCCGGCAGGACGAAATTAGCGACCATATTCTGCCTCGAAAGAGAAACGCATTTAACCCCAAAAACACGCGTTTTCCCAAACATAAGACTAATCTAGATCGATTGTTTACCCCCGAAAACCCTCATATACCAGCGAAATCGTTAGAGCCGTTTCCGAGATCACAGAAATAAATAAATAAAAATGTACAAGAATTGCTTGTTTAAAGGTATAAGATTATCACTGATAGATAACTTTTGGCATTACTGAAGTATAGCTCAAACAAGCTAAACATAATGATAACTCGAACGTTCAACTCATTTACGAACTTTGGGCTGAAAACAGAGACCATACAAATCAGTATGTACGCCTACGCTGAAAGAAACGAACGCGAGAGACCAGTAACGCCATCTATTGAAAATGTTTGGTATCAACCTTCTCTGCTTTCCTCGTTTTCCATGGTTCAAGTTAAATACCTATGTACACTATTTGTTCCAGCAAAAATATACAGATAGCGCGATACTTTGCGAAAAGATAATTTTACGGACAGAAATTTGAACGGGCCTTATAAACCAAAGGTATAATACCTGATAATTAAAAAATGTATATGATTTAAAATTTAATTTAATTCTGATAAAACTAAATACTTAAGTATAATTTTATAAGATTAGAAAAGGCAGGTGGTGATTTTTTTAAGAGGATTGACGTTTTTAAAATCAACTTACTTAACGATGCCCTGTCTGGTAAACTTAGTTCTGCCACTAGGCAGCCATTACATGGTCATGCAAGCGTCAATCAAATTCCATCAGTCATGAATTACGTTTGACTGATTGACTGATGGAAAGAACAAATCACATCATGCAACCATCAGTCACTACATTACACGGTAGGTTAATCGTCAGTCACAGCCCGTGACTGTGGTTAAACTGACAGCAAAACCTACCGTGTAATGGGTGCCTAATGCTGTCAAGAAAATTTGGCTGACGTTGAAAAGGCAAAGATTGGTTTATTTTAGTTATTTTCATAGTAGATGTCCTATGGTTTGTTGCAGTGTGGCTAAGCTGCTCTAGTATTGATAACAATTTTATTCTTCAAAAAAGAGCAGTACGTGCCTTATAGCTCTACACAACAGTCTTGTCTAGAAATTCACCTTGTGAACTGTTCAAAGAAATCAATATACTACCAACTGTTGCATCTCAGTACCTATCTATGATAATTTATAAATAGGTACATATGTATGACTTTTTTTTTACAATTTAAACAAAAATGTAATGTGCATAGAAACAAGGCTAATCTTTCTAAGGTTCAGATTACAAAAAAACGAGAGGCTCTTTTTTTTAGGGTAGCTGCATTTTAGCTGCATTGCAATGTGTGATAAGATTCCATGCAATATTACAGATTTTACCGTAAGAAAAAATTTAAAAGACTGTAAATCTAGTGTTCTGAGCAAGAGCTATGACACAATTAAAAATGCGTTAAGATAATTATTATAATTGAAAAAATACTAGAAAAAATCGACTCACCCGTAGCAGCTCAGTCGTGATGCTACGGGTAAGTCAATTTTTTCTAGTATTTTTTTTTAATTATCTTAATATAAAAATAGCATTGTAAATGCAGAAAAATCTAAAAAGTTCTAAAAATATGTTTTTTGAAATATGTAGGTTTTAATTTTTTTTATTTTGTGTAATGATTACTAGGCCAGACAAATGACGTGTACCTACTAGAAACTAACAGTAGGTACTGTAAAATAGGCACCAATTTATCATACCGTTAAATTTTTTAATTCCACTGTAAAAGCAAAGAAACTTTCAAAAAAAATCATCACAAATTATTCAGCTAAGTAATATTAATGTTCGGTTGAAGTGAGGTAATGTTAAGTCTCGCAAAGGACGAGTGCTCTTTTTGAACTCAGTACCCATACTCATTACTCATACTTCTTAAGTTCATATAGTACGAAGCTAAAATAAATATTATTTTTAAGTTAAAAAATCCAATAAGAATGTACATAAAAAAACAAATATCTATTTGAGTAACTAAATTCTTAAGTAAAAAATAAAATAACTCACTATTTTTTCGGTCATTGACTGCAAGCTTTTCGCAAAGAGAGGTCGTCGTAAGCTAATATTTATAGAGTACGGGTAAAGCAAACACTCGTTTGCTAATTGAATTTGAGACACATACAGTCGCAAACATATCGAAATTGTCGCTTCCATTTCCAATTTCAGTCTTGTTGCTTCGGAATAAGACAGTTTTCGAATGCTCGCCATCACATTTGACGTTATTTTGGATTGGATGCCGTTTTAATCGAATACCGATCGTATTTGGCAAGTGTGAATTTGTGAGCAAATCTCGTTTAAAGCGTTATTGATATGTATTCGATATGGCCACAGAGTAGAAAAGTGGCGGTACCTACATTAAAATGTAAATAATAAGTACCTACCTTACCTACCTACACAATATTTTAGACAACATACACTTTGGTTCAATTTTTGGAAGGGCTGCAGGGGAAATTAAGTTTTTTATTTTCTGATGCAAAAAGTGGCTACTTTTGGAACTTTTGCTAACTACTAACTGCAACGAACTATATTTTAATGAGGTTATTATTTGAAAATAAACTATAGAACATTAGCGTCAATCTGCACATGTGAATTTATATACCTACATTATGTACTTGCGAGTAGTAAATTTAATTAGGATGAGGGCGCTACTGTGAGGTATATAGGAGCCTTACTATTATTTTATATACTTACTAGTTCCAATCTATAATTACTAAGGCTGAGTTGCACCACCTAACTTTAACAATAACAAGCTTTTATTGTACCGGTTAAGCATAAGTTTTATGTTTAATTTATATGTAAATGACATTAGTACTACTTGTAAATCAGATACGTTACTATATGCTGATGATACAAAAATTTTTAGAATAATCCGGAACCCTCATGATTCTCAACTTCTGCAAAATGACCTAAAAGCATTCGAAACTTATTGTCAAGATAATAAACTACGCCTTAATTTAGAAAAATGCCATGTTATCAGTTTCAGCAGAAAGCGCAGCCCTATTAGTTATGAATACAGTTTATTTGGCAAAGTTTTGTCAAGAGTAAATGAAATCAGGGACTTGGGGGTAACCATGGATTCTCAATTAACTTTTGTTCCACACATAGATAACATCATAAAAAAATCTTATAAACAGCTTGGTTTTATTCTGCGTGTTGGTAAGCCTTTCAAATCTTCATTGACATACAAAATTCTATATAACAGTTTTGTTCGAAGTCACCTTGAGTTTGCTTGTCCGGTCTGGCATCCCTTTTATAGAGTACATATCAATAGAATTGAGCGCATTCAAAAAAAGTTTGTTAAATGTCTTGATTATAGGCTTGGTTATCACTATTCGGACTACGAAACCTCACTTAAACGTTATAATGTTATGCCTTTAGAATCTCGCCATAACTATTTCGATTGTATATTATTATTCAAAATACTGCGTAATATTATTGACGTCCCTGCCCTTTTACATTATATTTCATTTAGAGTACCTCGTGGGTGTGAGCGTAAATGTGTAAAGAAACCATTATTTAGTATACCATACAGTAGAACCATTTATGTCAAAAATAGTTTTATGAGACGAGCATGTACTTACGTTAATGACGAACTTACTACCTTGGACATGTTTTTATATAAATCTTTAGCCTCATTTAAAACAGCTGTAAGACAGCATCTACTATCAAAAATATAGATGCATCATTCTTGTAATGTAATACCTTTCTTGATAAGTAATTTTATACTAAGTAATTTCTGTATGTAGTACGAAATTATAAAACTAGGAAACTATAAGGTCTCTATGTATTAATATTGTTAATAATATTTAAGTATAAGACTGTTTGTTTCTGTATTAAATAATAAATAAATAAATAATAAGTTAGCCAAAAAAAGAGGTTGTCAGCCAGCATGATGTCCTTTTGACAAGTTTGACAAGTTTGGTGCAACTCACACTAAGGCTCGTATTACAGAATCAAACTCAAACTCAAATCTCTGCTTGAGTACAGTTAGATAGGGATGGCGCTATATGCGATGAATAGCACCATCCCTTTCTAACTGTACTCAAGCAGCAAGCAGTGCTTGAGTCTCGTCCTATAATACGGACCTTAGTGTGAGTTGCACCAAAACGCTGTCAAAGTTAAAGTTATCGTCAAATGGTAATGCTACCTATTTGTCGCGTCAAACTTGTCAAAGGACATCATGCTGGCTGGCAACCTTTTTTTTGGCTAGCTTGTGCTTAACCGGTACTTAAGCTATCTATAAAGTTAGCTGGTGCAACTGAGCCTAATGCTACAAAACAAATGAGAGGTAAGCAGTGTTATTATTTTACGCCCAATATTTCAATATTAGTCTAAGTGTTTGTTTTCTTATCTAATATAGAACATCCCGAGTACATATTTTCGATTCCCAAAAAAGTAGCGGTGTAGTGTAGATGATTAAAACAAAATAAATAATTGACTAGTTGCTCATTTTTCTACGCTGTGGTGTAGTGACTACCCTTTCGCACCCTCAGTTTCGCCAGTTTTGATTGCCGTTAAAGTAATAAGACTTCAATTTTCAAGGGCGGTGGAGGGGATTTCAGCAAATAATACAGTCCCAAACTTACCGTTTTACCGGCTAACGAAACAAATAAAGACTCGTTCGAGAAATTTGACGAACAAAATAGAAGCGAGGGGCCGTAATTAAAAATCGGAAAAGTTTTTATTAACTTTTTAACGGATGCTGAAAATTATTTTATTTTGAATAAAATACCGATTTTCAAAGTGAAATAAAGCCCGTTCTTAATTAAAAATAATTGCTCTCACGTTACTTTCTCATTTGATGTGTGCAATGTGTTTTATGGAAGCGTGAATAAGTATAAAGGCTTTTATGAGCTCAATTTTGGAGAATATGAGATGTGAACCACTATAATTAGCGTGCGTGCCGCTGTAATAACATTGAAGCCTTTTGCTAATGAAACTGTTATTGTTTGGTGCACAATAAATAATAATATGTTATAATTAATAATGTTTATTTATTTTCCCACACAGTTTAGGTTCAAATACATGCTTAGACTTTTATTAATCCTATTACACGTAAGAGACTGGTGCCTCAATTTCAGGTTCTTGCACTAGTCACCAAGGGCATCTCTAGAGGTGTCTAGAAGTGTACATAAATCTAAAAGTAAAAAGAAAATGGTAGAATAACTCTCACCACTTTTACTTAGATCTATAAACAGTGTTTGGACATTGTGATAAAGAACAATTTCACTAACGAAACCGGCTTGTAGAGCATTACCTACAAAAGATTGCTTTTCGGGAACAATCTAGATTCTAGCTCGTTTCATGATGTTAGAAAATTTTTAAGTCATGGTTCACAAATAATGTAAGTACTACCCATTTATTAGTAGCAACGTGAAATTCAAGAAATATTAGTTCACTTTAAAGTTACCCACGGCCAGTGTATTCCAAATTATCGAATTCGGACTATTTTTGATTCAACAATAAACATACAATAGTAGATTGCATTACAAGGGAGCAAAATAATATTTTTAAGGCGAGGGATTCTTCAGTAGAATCCTGAACGTAGCGAGGGATTCAAAGTATATCGCCCTCGCCAAAAATATTTTGCGCCCGAGTCATATATTCTACTTTTCATCCCCTTTCTATGAGAAAATAAATAGAAGACTGTGTTTATGTAATTAATGAAAATGTTCTTTATTTAAAAAAGACACGTGAAAAGTAAAAATAATTACAAATTTATAGTTACGTTTGATACACTAGCGCAATTTTCAAAAGTTATTGTACTAAGTACGTAAGTATGTACTAATTACAAGAACACAGACTTAATTCGCGCGCTTATGTTTTTTTTAGTCTCCGCGCCGTCTATACAGCCAGTCAATGCATCCTTTTTCGAATAGAAGGGATGAAAAGAATATTTTCATCCCTTCTATTCGAAAAATGATGATTTGTTCCTATATAAGTGGGACCAAAATAGCTCTTTTCTGGTAAGAACTTTTTAGTGGGAGGAAAAGAGATTTGAATTTAGAACATGTATCTTTCAAAGAATTCGAACGCCGCCGCCGGCTGGTATGTATTGACTGGCTGTATAGACGGCGCGGCGAGGTCGCTGCGGCGCGATAACCCGCGCAAACTGAAAAAAAAACATAAGCGCGCGCATTAAGTCTGTGTTCTTGTAATTAGTACATACTTACGTACTTAGTACAATAACTTTTGAAAATTGCGCTAGTGTATTAAACGTAACTATTAATTATTTTTACTTTTCACGTGTCTTTTTTAAATAAAGAACATTTTCATTAATTACATAAACACAGTCTCCTATTTATTTTCTCATAGAAAGGGGATGAAAAGTAGAGTATATGACTCGGGCGCAAAATATTTTTGGCGAGGGCGACATACTTTGAATCCCTCGCTACGTTCAGGATTCTACTGAAAAATCCCTCGCTACGCTCGGGATTCTACTCTAGAATCCCTCACTTTGCTCTGGATTCAAAAAAGCGCCCTCGTCGTAAAAATATTATTTTGCTCCCTTGTAATACAATCTACTATTTCATCCCTTCTATTCGAAAAAGGATGCATTGTTCCTATATAAGTGGGACCAAAATAGCTCTTTTCTGGTAAGAACTTTTTAGTGGGAGGAAAAGAGATTTGAATTTAGAACATGTATCTCTCAAAGAATTTGAACGCGCCGCCGCGCCGCCGCCGCCGGCTGGTATGTATTGACTGGCTGTATAGACGGCGTGGAGACTAAAAAAAATATAAGCGCGCGAATTAAGTCTGTGTTCTTGTAATTAGTACATACTTACGTACTTAGTACAATAACTTTTGAAAATTGCGCTAGTGTATCAAACGTAACTATAAATTTGTAATTATTTTGACTTTTCACGTGTCTTTTTTAAATAAAGAACATTTTCATTAATTACATAAACACACTCTCCTATATTGTTTTAAATTTCCATGGTTATTGACGTTAATAGAATAAACTATGTCGGGATTTACACCATGTACCTGTTTATTTTTGAGACTCCGATATTTCGGCGCAGTTGCATGCGCCATGATCACGGAAGAACTATCGATTGTTGCGTGCGGGTAGATGTTATTGGCAGACGAATCGGTCTACCCTCCGTCTAGTTCTTTTATTACTACGTTCGATACCGGTACCACTGTCTGCAAACTCACTATTCACTCGAATTTGTTCTCGACACACGACACTCACTGTATCTGTACGCGAAACGGCACTTTTTTATTTTTGTTGTTTTTACACAACCGGACTACTGGATTCCAGACACTCGACAATTTAAACCCATCCTCACGATTGAAATTTTTGTATTTGGTAATTTCAATCGCTTCCCTGACCATTCTTGGTATATAGTGGCGTTCTGTTGAAATAATCTGGGGGTTATGTAACTCGATCCAGTGATTTGTGTCCGAATGAATTAAATGTTCAGCAATGGCCGATTTTTGCGTATCGTTGTTTTGGACAGCTTTTATGTGCTCCTTTATACGGCATGCTATTGTGCGTTTAGTTTGGCCGATATATGAGCTACCACAACTGCAGTCGCTCTTATAAACGCCAGGTTTCTCCAAAGGAAAACTATCTTTCGGGGACCGTAGACATTGCGATACCTTTTTCAAAGGAGTGAAGATAGTTTTTATTGCGTACTTTTTCAAAATATTTGAGACCTTATCTGTCACTCCCTTTACATATGGCAAAAATACTGGCTGTCTATCTACATCCTGCCTCTGTAACTGGTGCTTTTTCGTGTGTCTAGGTGGAAGCTTTCCTGAATATCCATTGCTCTGCAGGACATGGCGCACGTGTTGTAACTCTTTGTCCAGGTGTTCATCATCACAAAGATCATATGTTGGATGTAATTGGTTCGGTCGAGGAAGGTATCAGACGTAACAAAATACCATCAATTGATGCGGACACCTTGAGGCAAGATATTGCCGTGACATTACGTCATGCAAAACCACCACGGGCCAACGTTACGGCTTCGGAGTTGTCTGCACTTAACGAACTACGGAGAGATCAAAACATAATAGTGTTAAAAGCAGACAAAGGGAATGCAACCGTAGTACTGAACGCATCTGAGTATGACAACAAAATCCTAGAGCTACTCAGCGACGAAAAAACATATAAAAAGGTAGATTACAACCCAACAGCGAGAACAGATCGGAGCACACGCACGCTGATAATAGAATGCTCTCACGCATTAGACGATGATATTGTCAAATATTTGTTAAGCCCCAGGAACGTACAGCCTCCTAAATTATACGGCTTGCCTAAAGTACATAAGCAAAACGTGCCATTACGACCCATTGTGAGTCAAATAGGTTCACCTACGTATGAATTGGCGAAGCATGTGTCGAATGTACTACAGCCGTTAGCAGGACAAACGTCATCATACGTTAAGGACTCCCGTAATCTCGTTGACATTTTGTCACACAACAAGGTCGAGGAGAATGAGTTGATGGTCAGTTTTGACGTAGAATCGCTCTTCACCAATGTGCCAGTGGCGGAGTGTCTCGAAATAATAAAGGTCAAGTTACAAAACAACGATATCCCGATGGAATATGCCAGATTGTTGGAACACTGCTTGTCGAAGAATTACTTCATTTATAATGGTCAGTACTACCTTCAAGTAGATGGAGTAGCCATGGGCAGTCCAGTAGCCCCAGTGGTAGCCAACCTCTGGATGGAACATTTTGAAGAACAAGCCCTCGCGACTGCACCTGCCGAGATCAAACTATGGAAAAGGTACGTTGATGATGTTCTCTGCATAATGAAGGAAAACAAACAGGATGTTGAAGGTTATCTGGCATATTTAAACAACATTCATCCGAAAATAAAACTAACCTGTGAGATGGAGGTAGACAGAAGCTTAGCATTCCTAGATGTCAAGATTAATGTGCGCGCTGACGGTACACTCAGCCACTCTGTATACAGAAAACCCACACACACAGATCGTTACCTCAAAGCTTCTTCGCATCATCATCCTAGGCACCTAAACTCTGTCGTGGCATCACTAACAAACCGTGCATATGATCTTTGTGATGATGAACACCTGGACAAAGAGTTACAACACGTGCGCCATGTCCTGCAGAGCAATGGATATTCAGGAAAGCTTCCACCTAGACACACGAAAAAGCACCAGTTACAGAGGCAGGATGTAGATAGACAGCCAGTATTTTTGCCATATGTAAAGGGAGTGACAGATAAGATCTCAAATATTTTGAAAAAGTACGCAATAAAAACTATCTTCACTCCTTTGAAAAAGGTATCGCAATGTCTACGGTCCCCGAAAGATAGTTTTCCTTTGGAGAAACCTGGCGTTTATAAGATCGACTGCAGTTGTGGTAGCTCATATATCGGCCAAACTAAACGCACAACAGCATGCCGTATAAAGGAGCACATAAAAGCTGTCCAAAACAACGATACGCAAAAATCGGCCATTGCTGAACATTTAATTCATTCGGACACAAATCACTGGATCGAGTTACATAACCCCCAGATTATTTCAACAGAACGCCACTATATACCAAGAATGGTCAGGGAAGCGATTGAAATTACCAAATACAAAAATTTCAATCGTGAGGATGGGTTTAAATTGTCGAGTGTCTGGAATCCAGTAGTCCGGTTGTGTAAAAACAACAAAAATAAAAAAAGTGCCGTTTCGCGTACAGATACAGTGAGTGTCGTGTGTCGAGAACAAATTCGAGTGAATAGTGAGTTTGCAGACAGTGGTACCGGTATCGAACGTAGTAATAAAAGAACTAGACGGAGGGTAGACCGATTCGTCTGCCAATAACATCTACCCGCACGCAACAATCGACAGTTCTTCCGTGATCATGGCGCATGCAACTGCGCCGAAATATCGGAGTCTCAAAAATAAACAGGTACATGGTGTAAATCCCGACATAGTTTATTCTATTAACACAGTCTCCTATTTATTTTCTCATACAAAGGGGATGAAAAGTAGAGTATATGACTCGGGCGCAAAATATTTTTGGCGAGGGCGACATACTTTGAATCCCTCGCTACGTTCAGGATTCTACTGAAGAATCCCTTGCTACGCTCGGGATTCTACTCTAGAATCCCTCACTTCGCTCTGGATTCAAAAAAGCGCCTTCGCCGTAAAAATATTATTTTGCTCCCTTGTAATACAATCTACTATTATTTTGAGCAGTTAAAAATATAATGTTGAAGTTTCATAAACGATCTTTATTATTTTACGGTTAAAAATACGATATTCGTATCTTCACTCGACTTAAAAAAAATATGCAAAGAGAAAGAAAATTTTTGTTAATTTTATATTTTTTGGATAATACTTAAAGTTTATTAATCCCTTATTCACAAAAAATACATATAAGTATAGAAAAATCGGTTATGACATATAGAAGATTATTCAACGGTTACTTTTTCAAAAAGTGACTTGTGCTCAAAATCACAACAAAAACATTGAAAAAAACCAGCCAAGTGCGAGTCGGACTCGCGCACGAAGGGTTCCGTACCAAAAACCAACAAAAAAATCACGTTTGTTGTATGGGAGCCCCCCTTAAATATTTATTTTATTCTGTTTTTAGAATATGTTGTTATAGCAGCAATAGAAATACATGATCTGTGAAAATTTCAACTGTCTACCTGTAGTCGTTATCAATATCGAGCAAAAAACGGCAAAAAAATCACGTTTATTGTATGGGAGCCCCCCTTAAATATTTATTTTATACTGTTTTTAGTATTTGTTGTTATAGCGGCAACAGAAATACATCATCTGTGAAAATTTTAACTGTCTAGCTGTCACGGTTCATGAGATACAGTCTGGTGACAGACAGACAGCGGAAGCTTAGTAATAGGGTCCCGTTTTTACCCTTTGGGTACGGAACCCTAAAAATGAAAAAGTGAGGTTATTTTCACGTAAAGAAAAAGACAGAGACAGAGTTTTCGTAATATACTGGCCGCTCTAAGGTGTATAAACTCGAAGCCTTACCATTGATTTTCGGGTCTACTTGTTTCAGAAAATTTATTTAATCTCCCATCTATTTAATTTATATTTAAGCTACTGCTAGTTTGCGAGGAACACCGATACTACTCGGTCAATGGTACGTGAAATCTTTTAAGGGTTCACTCATTGTCCAGTTTACGGCGGTGGGAATGTAAAGATAAACGCTGGCCTTTGTTATTATTCCTAAACTTTGGTATGTGGCCCTTGCTGCCTCCTAGCTTTATGAGACCATAAAACGGTTAGTTGCCATTAGCCGTCAATATAATAACATTTCTATGTAAAAGCGAATATTGAGTACTGCGCCGCAAAACTCTGAAAAAAATGGAATATGGATAGTGTGAAATGAAAATTGAAATTTATTGCATTTTATAACTGCTTTAACTATATATACGTTGTAAACAACGTATTACAAAAATCCTAGTGCCGAATATGGCAGATAGGGAACATCAAACTGAACAAATTTTACAAAAAAAATTTGCTGTTTCTAACGAAAATATCAAAATGCATGAAACAGCAGATTTTTTTTCTCGATTTCAGAGTTGGTCCCTTCGTTAAAGTTGTTCAGTTTGTTTTTTTGTTTGTTCATCTACCATATTTGGCATAAGGGGTTTTTTTGTAACACGTTGTATAAAAGATATACCAGTAGTGCCGTGAAAAAACCTTCGGAACTGCAACCTCTATAGCAGAGGTGCCCAAACGGTCGATCGCGATCGACCGGTCGATTGCGAGAGGTTTTAAGGTCGATCGCCAAGGATGCTGCCTGCTCTATAGTATATTTGAAACTCGAACATGTTCATATATCAAAGAAACTAATAAATAACATACTAAACAATAAATAAACTTAACATCTCCAAATTAGACTCCAACTCCAGACGAGTGATTTTTTTTCACATTACAACATGTTGTCGTGCAGACGAAATTTACTTTTTTTTTAATCTAAGTGTCACTAGGGTGATGTAGATTCTAGCGATACCTCACACATCCAAATCTGTTCAGGCGTTTAGAAGTTATGGTGGAATAAGAAACTCACATACATCTTATCTTAATATATAATAGATTTTTTTAGAATATTCCTTTTAACTCGACGGCTGACAAGTAATCGAAACATCAAAAAAATATTTCACGTGTTATAAACATCAAAAAAATATTTCGCGTGTTATACATTGAAATAAAACACTTTTTACGGATACAAAACGTTCATTTATTTTAATAAAGCTTTTCTTGACGTTCCGTAAAATAAGAGCGAGTTCCGTTGGAGCAAGTCCTTATTTCCAGACGGTAACACACCGGCCTTACGATATAAACTACAAAGTCTAGAAGCCGGAATTTCAAAGATTATGGCTGCTTGAGTTTTATTTTTATGGTAAACTATAACTGTTTCATGGAGAGCTTGGTCGTCTACTATTATCGTGAATTTTATAACAAGACTGTAATAGCAAAGACGGGTAAAATTAAACGGTTGAACCATTACCTTTTATGAAATACTAGAACTACTTACATCTACAACGTCAGCAGAATATTAATTAATAAGGGAAGTACGTCCAAAATGACATACTATTTTTATTTGTCGCTATATCTTTCTAAATAAAGTCATTGCAATCATTCTTTCAGTTTTTAAATCGTCTTTAGTTATTTGCCTTACAGTAATTTAAACTTAAAAATGAATTGAAATAATAGCATAGGAATTCTAGAGCTCAATCGACAAAAAGTCTAAAACCATTTTGTCCATATAGTACGGACAAAATAATATACACCTAGTTATGCACAAAATGATAAAATAAAAAAAGTTGCACAAAGGTCACAAATAAAATTTTTGGTCTTCTCAGAAACATCAGCACGTGATGCATGAGCCCAATGAGTACATTACATGTATTTTAACCAGTCTTGTCTAGCTAGGGAACGCAAAAAGTTAAATTTAGTTATAGTTACAATAAATACGAGCACAATTCAGGAGAACGTTTGACGTTCAGATTTCCTTTTTTAGTTACGCAGCATATTATTTCTAAATGAAAATTTTAACTTCCTAAATCTGTATGGACAAACTATATGTCATTTTGTCCGGAGTAAAAGTATATATGTCATTTTGTCCAATAATACGTGACATGAATAAAGAGTTAAGAATTAACTAAGAACAACTATTATTGAATATTAATTTAATACACATCGCAACATCAAGCTACAACGAATCGATTTAAGTTACAATATTGAAAGAAAACAACGTAAAACCTATCAAAAGTCTGAAAATAGTAATAAGAATAAAAAGTTGTAATAGGCAAAAAACACCATTACAGTTTGTACCGGTCACTCCGGCGCGACTGAGCCGAAGGCGATAAAATTTTGACAGGATTGCTAAAATGGCTAACTTTACGTGATACGATGTCAAATACCTCGTTTCTGGTCGCCAGTTTCGAATAAACTGCAGTGTGTCATTTTACCCATGTATGTCATTTTTTACGTACTTCCCCTATATCCAAACGCAATATTCATATAGATCTTTTTAGATTCAACCACCTCTGTGGTCTATTGGTTTATCCTACCTGTATAAGGCGTGAAATACACAGAAGAGATGCAGCGGAGATAAGGCGCAGAGACGGCGGCGATGCCGGCAATACGTGTATTTGATTGGCCGAAAGCATCCAAAAGTCTCACATCTGCACCGTATCGCCGCCGTGTCCGCGCCGCGTCGCTTCTGTGTATTTCACGCCTAAGACGCAGGGGCTCCGGGTTCGGTTTTAGGAGGGTAGGTACATTTGTACTCGGTATTGGTTGATGGTTGGCCTTATTTTAAGTCCGCCTGGCTAGATACCACCAAGTCTAACGCCATAACAACAATTTAAAAATTGTTGTGTTATAGCAGTTAAAGGTATGATAGCCATTTCCTCAGTGGTAAGGATTCCGGGTGTAGTGCGCTTCCACCTTCGGCCTTATCGTCACTTAACATCAGGTAAGGTGAAGGCCAAGGCCATTTTCCCGTTATGCATAAAAAAATTCTTAATGCCATGTGAATGATCCTTTTACTATTATTGATTTCTTTGCAGTGAGTTCAATTAGTGCTGATTTTACTAAATGTTTGGTTTTCGTTAGTTACAATATCAGCTATTGTTTTCTCTCTAGGGTTGTCAGATTTCAAAATTACTGTTTGATTATTGATTTTCATTAAAGATCACGTTTTTTTACAGCATTAAAATCTTAATTTACTGAATTGTTAACAGCAAACAAATTGAAGTGAGAAAAAATATGTTTTAAATCAATAAGACTTTTTTATGATCAATAAAAAAATGTTATTGATCATAAAACATTTTATTGATTTATTGATCATAATTTTATGATCAATGAAAAAAAATAGTTTGTAAATAGTCGTTACTTATTCCTGTTACAGCACTTACAGCTGATAATTTTCTTACGCCCGCCGCCCGTTCTTCTTGTCAGTTAAGTAATTCTGGAACGTAGGAGAATATAGACGATTCAAAGGTGCTTAATTTTTTAAGTTTGGTGCTGAATTTGAATAAAGCAATTTTGACTTTGACATTATTTATAAGGGCAAAACTTACTATTCAAAATAAAATCAAACAGTCATCCTTCTCTAAAAATATATTTAATAAACACTGACAGCCCTATTCCGAACTCACTCCTCTGCCTGAGTTTAGATTGGTATGTTCGAGAAGTATTCGAACGTGATGTTTACGGTCATTTAAAACCGTTTAAGCCTTTCTAACGGAATGGGGGGAGGAAGGGGGGATCCGCTCATCGCAAATATATCTCCCGTTATCTCTAAACGTCTCTCGAGATTAGGGCTAAAGTGTTAATTATATAAGGTTTATTTTTAAGGATCATCGGGATATTTTGCACACGGCGCATTTTTTGTGACCGTTCTAGACTTTACATTTACACCGACTTGTAAATGTTGTTTACTGTTGGCAGTTTTACAAAAAATAATAAAATTTTGGAATACCCCTAAGTTTATAGATAAAGAGTTATTTGAATTCAGAGAAATGCGGAAATCCCCTCAGAATGTACTAGAAACCAACAGAAAAACTTTAGAATTTGTAACCGATTGCAAGTTCTTGCAGTTTTGAGCGCTATTTAAATATTTCTTATTCTACATCGAAATAACTAAGAATTGGTGGAAATTTGCAAAATGTTTAAAACTTTTAGATTTTATGCATTCACAATGCTATTTTTTTATATTAAGATTAATCTAATTGAAAAATATTAGAAAAAATCGACTCACCCGTAGCAGCTCAGACGGGACCGCAGCAGTAGCAGTCCCGTCTGAGCTGATACGGGTGAGTCGATTTTTTCTAATATTTTTCAATTACATTAATCTTAATTTGCAAAATGATCATTCTGCGAATTGGACGTTCTGCGAAACGGTCTTTTGCGATTTAGATCTTTTGCGAAATTGTCATTTTGCGAATTTGATGCTATAGGATTCTGGTCATTTTGCGAATTAAACATTTTGTGCCTAAACGAAGTAGCCTATTGTAATTTTTACATTGGTTAATTTTTCACGAGTTTTCCACGTCAATTTAGTTTCAATTTCAATTAGTATTAACCCTGAATACCACCACATATCTGAGAAATTTCGTTTTTTTATATGTATGAAAAACTACTAAGTGTCAACCCTAGATACAAATAGACTATTGTTTTGGTTAGCTGTACCTAATCAATTCCATTAATAAGCAATAGCAAAACACAATTTCGGTCTAGGGTTGCCACTGTACAGTTTATCTTAAAGAGGTTTTTTTCAAATATTGGTGATTTTCAGTGTTTATAATAATTTCCGGGGTTGTACCTATAGACATGGTACCCTCACTACCATATTGGGCTTTATAAGCCTATTTCCAAACATCCTGTATACTTTTTTATCAAAATCAAATTAATCAAAAAATTGTTTTGCTGTTAACGTGTGAAAAAGGTAAAGGTTAGGTAAATTATCAGACAGACAGGCAAATTTATCTTTGCATATAGTTATATGGATAAATTCAAAGAAATTATTCGTTAGGTAAACAAACCCTTGTCTGTTTTAAGACAATATTAAATTTATGCAGTATACGGTAGAAGAAACATTTTACATTGTTATTTCACAAAAGAAAAAATAAAAGTTCGGTTTTACCATTTCACTTAGAATTATTACAATAACAAGGTAAGAAAAGCGTGAAACTTCAAAAGTCAAACCGTTTCCACATTTTGCTTCAAGACGAGTTAAACAAGCAATTATTTTCTTAGCCAAGCCACAATAATTGAGTGTGAAATTAACGCCATGTTTGTTTAATTATATCTTTTGAATTTACATAATAAAATTATGCCAACATTTTTTTACCTATCTTGTTCCTCGCATATCATAAAACATTGTTATTTCGATTCGATTTTTGAAATACTACCTGTGATGTAGGTATATTGTCATAGTAACACCCCTCTGACTATTTTTTTATTTTTTTATTTGTAAGAAAACCAACAGCATTACAAAAAAAATCTTTGAGTAATTAAATCTATAGTAAGATTAAATTACAGATTACCCTTAAAATCACAATAAATACTGGACGTTAATGAGTTAAAAAAAATAAGAGTAATTTTACTAGATTGAACACCACTTTTGATAGCTCAAGACTGTTAAATAAGTAGGTACGTCATAAAGTTGAAGACACGTAAGTGGCCTAAAAGCCAATCTCTTTTTAATTAAATAAACAATATCTTTATAGGGATCTACGAGAACTTTGGAAGTTTAAAAAGCTAAATCGCAAACATATTACTCGTCAAGTTTTATTTTCACCATTAATTAGTAAGTTAGTTGACTCTCCATTTTTTTGTATTCTATGCGATTGCTAAATTAACCCGTATTCTGAAATTAATTAAGTGATAACTTTTTCTGACGTATTAATTTAACCTTTTCAAAGGAGGGACTGTAGGAAATTAAAACTCACGGAATCGTAATGTAATTATGAAAAAGTTTTTGAACATTTCTATTGTTTTATCAAAATTCAGGCTGTTTAGTAACATTACAAAACCGAATAGGGTAGATAAGGTACTGCATAAACCCCCGGAAAATTATTATAAAACCTGAAAACTGCCACATCACATACTTACCTGAGAAATGTTGTTTTTTTTATTTGTTTGGAAAAATGCAAAATGACTGGTACCCTACGACGAAAATAGAAAAATATTACGTTAAAGGTTTCTATTATGAGTAAACTTGTATAAATAATCATTATTATAACTTACTAGCGGCCGCCTGCGACTTCGTCTGCGTGGAAAGGTGTTTTGCTATCCCTCGGGAAAAATACTTGTTTTCGGGATGAAAGGTCCCTTCTTTGTATCCCTGACAACGTGTATGCAAAATTTCATGATGGTCGGTTCAGTAGTTAAGACGTGAAGGTGTAACAGACAAACTAACAAACAATGAAACGGACTTTCGCATTTATAATATTAGTAAGGATGGACAATGATAATGATATAAATATGTTGCAAAATAGAGATATGTAAAGCTCTTTCTTCCAAATCCTTACAATTTTAGGCTAAAAATACAAATATTATTTATTTAAAAATGAAGAAATATATAAAAAATACAGTTAAGTATTTATAATTGAAATAAATGACCTACTCTACATGAAATGTTAAAACATAAACTGTAGTGATACATTGCTGAAGTACTTTTTTTTAAATATGACGATTCTTGCCTTTTCTTGAAACATTCCTTTTACTTACGCAAAATACTTTTGTAAATTATTTGCTGTCCCAAATAAATAGGTACTAAATTATCATAATATGTTTAGAGCCTCCTCGCAGTAACTAAGCAGCTACGGAACAAACAAAATCTGGCTGAAAGTATTTAAGTGGGGTCTTTTTGTCCCACAAAAAATCCTAAGGGCGCATTGCAGCGCGAGGGTTAATGTACACAAAGAGGTTTTTGCGCCATACGCAATCCTTTTCCAAGTCGCACCTGCCCCCAGATTGGAGCTCACACGTATTTACGTTTCTATGAGACATGTTTAAACCTTACGCAACGCTTTAATAAGAAAATAAAAAATATGTTTTAGATCATAAAATTGCTCTACATATGGTCCCCTGACTGCAATGACACTTGTTTTTTATTACAAAACTGCCTAAAAAGGAGTGTGTTCAGGATTCATGTATATAGTTAGTTTTTGGGCAGAGCAGTCGTGTTTTTTATATTTTTTTAATAATTTATTTCCCAACGTATTTTTATTTTCCCTTGCAAGAGTACTGAGATATTTTAATAAAACAATAATCTATCTTTCAGTCATTCTGTATTATTAATTTCTGTGTGGCCATGTTGCCAATTTATTTATGTCCGAATACGAAACATTTTGGCTGCTGCCAACCGCGCAAGTATTGCATTTATTATTAATTATAAATGTACGAGTATGCCTCTTTATTTGAGTTGGATGAATTGCAAATACTTGTCATATAAACTTTTATTCGGTACCCTACAATATTATGGTGAGAGCGAGCGTATTCACGTATGTATTTAAATAAACATTGGTTATTCAAAAGGTTTTCATATATTTTCACTTCAACATATAAGGTTTCTGGTATTATAACGTATTTTATTGTTATAAGTAATTGGTTGTTAACAAGAATATTAAAAAATCACAGATTTTACAGTCCCCGCAAGAATCGGAGCATTGAAAATGAACACAAAATTTACGAAAAACCAAAATCAAATGGAAAGTCCTATTATATTTTTTAAGTTACCTAGGTAGTACCTATTTATTTTTACGATTGTGACACTCGGCTCCGCCTCGTGTCACAAAAGCGCCCGCTGACTACTTCGACGCGGCCGAAATAATATTAACCAATTTTCAAAATTCCAACGAATGCACTTCTCGTCTGCTTCTGCATCTTAACACTATTATCATGACGATCGGTCAATAATCATAGAACCTACATCACTTTTTATGTACGGAAACAGCCGTTTTTCTACAATTCCAAATCTAAAGGACCATCACCTACAGGTCACAATTACCTATATAAACAGATTTTAAAAATTATTACGCCATTTGATAGCTAAACTAATACCCTAGGAATTTTTTTTAATTTTTTATTAAGTCTGATTTTTTTCGAAATATTTACAATTTAGAAAAAAAAAACATCCCCCAAAAAACCCGAAATTTTTGGAATTTCGCAAAATTTCAAAAAAAGTTGCCAGTAGATTTTCAAAATTCAAACGTTCACACGTGTTTCGATAAACTCCTCAGCTTTTGGTACTATTTTCATTTCGATCCTCTTAAAATCCTCGGAGATATGGCCAAAAATACGTCTCAGGCGATTTGCATCTGATAACCATTTTCAATGGTAAAAACGTTATCGATATGAATCATTCAAAAGCACCATTAAGTCCCAAAGTAATGCGGTTTTTCAAGAGTAGTTGTAAAGCTTTACATGTTAATATGATATCTAATAAGAAATCCTTACAAACTCTATTCAGTAATGAAGGACGGTAAAACGCAAATGGCGAAATGCACACCAATCTGCGAGGCACTCAGGCTTTTAGGCGGGTGTCGCATTTCCGACGCGATACTGAGCGATTGTCTGGCCAGCTGTTTCAGCATAATGTTATAGTAAATGGAGCTGAAATACTATCGCCTGTAACTGAGAGTGGATAAATTATACTCATCAAACGAACTGAATATACAACGTGTTACAAAATAATCCCTAATGCCGAATATGGTAGATAGAGACCATCAATCTGAACAAGTTTTACTATGGGACCAACACTGAAATCGCGAAAAAAAATTAGCTGTTTCTTACTTTTTTTTTTTTTGATATTTTCGTTATTATTTTTTGTATGCGGTTATTTTTATTGGCATTAGGGGTTATTTTTAACCGACTTCCAAAAAGGAGGAGGTTCTCTGTTCGGCTGTATGTATGTTTTTTTTTATGTATGTCCACCGATTTCTCGAAGACGGCTGAACCGATTGAAATAATTCAAACGTTATTAGATCAGGTTTGTTTCCAAGTTGGTCCCATTTTTTGAAATTTTGAAATCGGTTCAGTATTTTTCAGGAAAACTTGAAAATACTGTCGTTTTCGTTACCATTTTATGAACTTATACGGATGATCGACCATATCTTCTTTGTTTATGTACCGATTTAGATGATTCTTTTTTTGTTTGAAAGAGGACACTTTAATAATGGTATCATTTTGATTTCATTGTTATTAGACCTTGGATTTTAAAGATACACAAGGGAACTCTTCAAAATCAAATAGAAACTGTGTAGTGATTGAAATATTGCTAGGATTATGACAATCTTAAACAAATTAGGTATCTAACTATGGTCAAGGACGTTTTGGACTAGACTTAAACTGTGAAGGAACAACGAACTCCTTAACAACAAACAGCACGAACAGTGGAAATTGAGTTTTTAGTGGTATTACACCACGTAAAAGTGTGAAATATAAAAAAATACATAACCTCATCGCTTACATTTACATAATATACATACTTTGGGTAAAAGGTAAAACTACCTAATACAGAAGGTACTTACACTGAAAATAAAAAAATAAAAAAATGTTTAACAACAAAAAAACCGACTTCAAAAAACCTGAAAATAAAAACAAAATTAACTTCAAAATTAAATACCTCTAAAAAGCAAGAAATAATTTTCAAAACATTAGATACGCATATCATTGTAATTAAACACGTATAATGAAGTCGGGTGGGGCTGGAGAACAACTTTTTTTTTTATTCTAGGAGCCCCACCCGACTTCATTATACGTGTTTAATTACAATGATATGCGTATCTAATGTTTTGAAAATTATTTCTTGCTTTTTAGAGGTATTTAATTTTGAAGCTAATTTTGTTTTTATTTTCAGGTTTTTGAAGTCGGTTTTTTTGTTTTTATATAATACGTAATATAAAAAAACGTATAGAAGCATTTTCTTACGTTATAAAACGGTTAGTAAACTTAAGTAGTGATATTGTTCTTCGAAATAAAGCACGACATATTATTATAACTTTATGAAGTTCACCCGATATCTGAAATTTAACTCGAACTACGGTCCATTGGAGTTTAAAAATCTGTAAGCAATTTTCTAACAACCGTCGCGTCGTTCCATACTTTTGGCGTTCAAGAATCGTAAGTTTTCCGTTTGGCAGTCGCCGTAATAATGGGTTGACAAACTGTCTGGACTCGGGAGCGTCTCCGAGGAAGAAGTTTAGAATTGTTTGGACGCACGCGTCTTCTTCGTCTTGGTTCAAAATGAGGGAAAGTGCGACTGAAGAACCAATAGTGAAATTTAAAGGTTTGAAATCATATTACATATATTATTTATTTTTGCGATGCAACCATGATCCAAGTAAACAAGATCTTTTTCTCATGACAGTTGGGTCACGTGATTGACGTGACGTTGTGTGTGACGCGTTCTCAATCTACTGACGACTATATAAGTTTTTTCAAACAGTAGAGGAGCTAACGTCACTTAGGCCCTTTTGTCATTGCACTCCGTCGGATTGCTAGGGTTGGCATTTTCCGGCCGTCTCGTGGAATGCTACGCGCGAACGCTATGGAAACAACTGCGACGCGATGTCACAACCCTGACCAAAGTATTGCGAACTTTGCTTAGAGCTCTTAGAGTGACGTTAGCCGTCAAATTCGAACGTTTCCATGGAGCTCTCATATTAGTGTTTGAAAAACTTATATATGTACTGTGTCTTTATCGTAACGTTGTCTTAGGCCCGATAAACCGCTGTCAAAGTTGAGAGCTAGATCTCGATCGAGATCATAACTGAGATGCTGTTCCTATAAGAAGAGCATCTAAAGTATGATCTCAAGCTCTCAACGTTGAGAGTGGTTTATAAATACGGGCCTCGTAGGAAGAGAATACCGACTTTCACTGAACTTCGAAGTTCAATATACATATATGAATGTAACAAAAACCTAACTGCAAGAATATGAATAAATTTTAATAAAAATATTTTTTATTATTGTTATTTAAGAAAAAATGGGCTAAATAATGATCCTTGAGGCATACCAACAGGAAGTTGACTGAGCGAAAAGAAGGGAGAGAAGCTTAATTCGTTTACAGACAGACGGGAAACACAAAGACAAAAATAATTCAGTAAACGGTAGACATTTTATTATTAATTATTAACGTTAGGAACACAAAAATAAATTATGAATAAGCCTGCAATTAGATGGAACAAGTTGGGTATTTAAATAAGTTGGTAAGCCTCTCAAAAATACTTAAATCTTAAATTCTGCAATTTATTTTTAGCCAGGAGCTTTTTACCAACTTTTTGAGATGATGATAATAATGTATCATAACGCAAATTTTAATGTACATTATGAATATAAATAGACGCATAATGATCCATACTTCAAGACGAGCTCGTTTGAATATGTTTACGAAGAAAATTTGTGCGATCCAGACCGCGTTTAACAAGTTCATTGTATTTTTAATATGCTGGTTGAACTTGGCTGAATCTTATTACTTGGGGGGCAACCCTAATGAAGCTCGAGATCTAAGTTAATTATAATAATTCAATAGTCTAGAATATTGAACCCTTTTGTAGTCAAAAGTTTGCTTAATGTTTACTTCGGAAAGAAATTTTCGGGAAGTTGTAATCGGAAAAATTTGAATTTTGATTATGTATGGGTTCTATTTTTAAAAGCTTAATAAAAATAAACCGTAAACGAAACAAAGGTAACCCGAATGCACAGAATAGATATTAGTCCAAATGTTAAGCGCAAAGAATTATCTACATATCTAATTTTGCCTTGTAGCGAAAAAGGGTTTTTCTAGGCATCTGCATTAATATTAAACAGCTACATATACATGAGTAGATGGTTAAACCGGTACTTAATGGTTCTCACTGCACAGGGGTTGTTTTTATATATTTCTCTCTAATTGAATTAGCGGTTGAAAAAGTACAAGTGTTTTTAAGTAATTCTCTTAGGCTAAGTTCATATGACCGCGCGGTGCTGCGCGGCACTGCCAACCGCGCGGTACAAGATCATACTAAACTGTGTTACATCGTTTACATTACCGCGTGGTGCCGCGCGCAAGATCTTGTGCCGCGCCACAGCCGCTCAGTGCCACGCGGTTCAAGATCTACAAACCTGCATTGACCCGTTCCGTTGAGCCGCGCGGTTTGAGACGTTAGCTAGTATCAAATAGATAAAAAGAGTATCAAATACTATCGATTTGCTTATTGACGAAGTCGAAAAAATAAATGCCAGTTGGAATCTTAACTCCAAGGACTATTCAAATAAATTTTAAGGAGAAGATCTTGGGAAAAAGTAGTTTTAATTTTTTCCGATAATAATGATTCTGAAGAAAAATGAAATTAAATAGGACACACCCAGTATCGTCTTTGGCTTCTTCTCCGACGTCTCAGTCTTCGGTATAAAATCCATAAACAATTATTGCTTCCTCCACGCCCATTCTCAGTGATGTTGATGCCAGACTACCGCGCGTGCACGCTATCATGTGAACGCTCCTAACGCGCGGCGACGCGAGCCACCGCGCGCTCATATGAACTTAGCCTTAGGATTGAAGGGGAACTACGTAAAAAGAAAAGCGATAAGCAAACGTTTTCATCATTCGATTTATTCAATTTTAGACCTTATTCCTGAGCCAATAATGCTATAATTCGAATCGGAATGAATGTTGTTCGAGTATCGTTTTTCTGTGTTCGAAGTACAGAGGCGCTAGAAGATGGTGGGCAAAGGCCAACTGCATTTGAAAAGCTCACTTTTATTTTATTTATTTAAATATTTGCGCATTTGGTCGGTTTCTTTGGACATAAATTCTCGAAGGTTTTCTGAGAAATGAAATTATGAAACTTTAATTAACTTTCTTAGTTTCGCTGTGAAAGTTCTGTTTATTTTGTAACTTGAAATATTCTACTTTGAACCAAGACGACTGCAAATGATGATGATATGAAATACTTACTACATATGAAATATGAATACTACATGCTATAGCTTTTTTTCAATTTATAATTTATAATCTACTGGTGCAGAAGAAAGAAGCCATTCTGATAGTGACCCCCGTGTGGGTAATATTAAGAATTTGACATTTATGTTAGATACAGCGACGGCACAAAATGTGTATAAAGTATTGTATAAAAGTGTGTGCGTGTATTGCAATACAAATCTGACTAACTATGTTAGTTACCTATTTACTATGTTTTGGTTGTGAACTAACACAATCTAGGTCTAACCGAATTGTTTTGCACAAAACTCTCGTATTTGCCACAAAGTCGGGTTGGTTTTCGTGGAGACTTATAGTTGCCTTAATTGTAGTTGCCGAAGTTCGCCACCGATTGGCCGGGTATACGTAGCACATAGTAAATAAAGATAAAGTAGTAACGCAACTACAAACATCCTGACCTTTGTGCTCATCAAGGCCTTTCATTTGATACCCATATTGATAAAAAAATATATTTCTTTTTTAATTTTTTGGAATGTGCTCATCGCCTTTCATTTGATACCCATATACCTACCTAATATTAAAAAAAACTATTTTTTGGGAATATGCTTGCTCATCATGTCTTTTCATTCGATACCCATATTCGTGTTTCATTGAAAAGTTCACTCCATTTCTGAATTACACGTGTGTGTTTAGTTAATGAGTTTTAATAGAAACATTTACTGTCAGACGCCGGCAATATTTGTATGAAAATCCATTATTACACGTTAGTAATGGATTCTCATACAGAAATTGCCGGAGCGGTTTAAGTCTGTCCTGTAACTCCGATTTAGCACGAAGAAGGTTGTCAAAATAATGTTCGAATTTCCAAGCATGTTTGAGAAAAGTTCATTAAACTTTTTGGGCGATATGTCCCATTTTGATTTTAGAAGGGCACAACTGTGCCGACCCGGAAAGTTATTTTGGGCGACTATTACCATAGCTGTTTTAAAAAAGGGACGTCTCTTCCGCGGACCAGGATTTGAGCGGGCCAGAGAGCCATGGCCATACGTATAATCCGAGGCTATAGGACGGTCTCGTGCGCAGCTGCATGTGCACTTGCGGGTACGCCTCCCTGGGAGCTAGACGCTCAGGTACTCAGGGAGGTATACAGGGAGCGCAAAACAGCGCTTGAAAGAGGAGAACGTCCTGCTCCTGAAGAAATAGTGGCCACCCGTCGTATGGTGGAGGAGGTTAGGCTGGAGGCTTGGGCGGAGAGGCTCGAGACGGAACGCTACGGGAGGAGAACCACAGAAGCAATCTATCCGAGGTTAGAGGATTGGTGCTCTAGGAAGCACGGGGCGCTTACTTATAGGCTGACACAGATACTTTCCGGGCACGGGTGCTTCGGAAAGTATCTGTGTCGAATAGGTAAGGAAGCGTCCGCACAGTGCTACGAGTGCGGCGATGCGGAGGACAGTGCACAGCACACCCTTGAGGTGTGTCCTGCCTGGGCTCCGCAGCGCGGCGCTCTGGTCGCTGTGATTGGGAGAGATCTCTCGCTGCCCAGTATGGTACAAGCCATGCTGGCCACCGAGAGATCCTGGGAGGCGGCAGTCTCCTTCTGCGAGGATGTGGTCCTCCAGAAGGAGACATCGGAGCGGGTTCGCGAAGAGGAAGCTCATGTGAACCGGCTCCGACGCAGGCGGCTGGGCGCTAGGAGAAGGCGCTACGCGCACCTCATACCGCTCTAACGGGGACCACGCGGGCGATGGGAGGTGACCCATCGCCTGCATTGCACGGTCCCTGTCCGTCTGGGGAGATGGCCAAACTTGCCCGGCCATCTCCCAACCGCGAGGAGGCCTGTGTAGCCGGGCGTGCCACCGGGTCAGTGGGGTGATTACCACCCATGGCCCCCCGTATGACCAACCGGTGGCGAGCGGGCAAGTGCCGGAGTTTTTTCGTGGGTATTCCCTCCTCCCGGAATCCCATCGAACCACTTGGTTGGGTGGGATCACGGGAGGCAGTCGTGGAGGGAGCCGCAACTGTCTCCTCCTGGCGAGTCCCACATGCCCCCCTCTCGCTCACCTGCGAGAGGGGAAGCGCGTAAAAGCGTTTTTCTCCGACATATAAAAAAAAAAAAAAAAAAAAAAAAAGGATTTGAGCGGGCGAGACGTCCAACAACCCCCACGATCACCCGCGGCCAATTAGTGGCGGGGGCCAATCAGTGTACTGCGCAGGCGACTGTACTGTGTACTGTGTCACGCTCGTTAAGCCCCCACACCTGCGACGACGACACGACTGCGAGATGTCGAGGGAGCGTACGTAAATATAGCGTTGTGTAGAGATACTGCTTTGGCTACTTATGTACTGTGTACAAAGCGACACAGTTTTCTGTAAAAAGGGCACTTCATAACAACACGGATTAAACACGCAAGTTTGAGGGCTCTGGGCTCCAGAGCGGATGCCGGTGGAATGCTGAAAGTTATTCCAGGATAAGGTAAGCTCATGTACACACGTGAATGTATGTGATTGTACATACAAACTAAAACGATACTGGCTACTGAATATCAGCCTCAATGGAAAAAAGTTGAAAGACAAATTGTTTGCGATGAACCTAGCAGATGTAATATTTTGAAACTAATCCAATTCCAGAACCTGATTATTTTAAAATATTTCTTTATAAGTAGTGTCAAACACCAGTTATTATGGCCTTTATTGACTACGAAAAGGCTTTCGACACTATCGAACACTGGGCGATAGAAAAGGCTCTCGCGGACTGCAGGATAGACGAGCGATACATACAACTCATCAGGCATCTCCAACAAAACGCGCAGTCCTCCGTACGTCTACATAAGCTTTCAGATTCCTTCCAACTTGGCAGAGGAGTTCGTCAAGGCGACACAATCTCTCCGAAACTTTTTACAGCTGCATTGGAAGGTATCTTTAGGAAACTCGACTGGAGTGGAAAAGGACTAAACATTGATGGGGAACGACTGAACAACCTGCGATTCGCTGATGACATTGTGCTTTTTGCAGACAATGTGAATGACATGGAGCAAATGATTGAACAGCTACAAACTGAATCTCAGAGGGCAGGTCTAGTAATGAATAGGTCGAAGACAAAGATCATGACTGACATCCCTGATGCAGCTCACCTGTAGTTGCCTTTTGAAGTGGTGGATCACTATATTTACCTTGGCCATGTGATCACATGGCCATAAAAGGAGGAAAAAAATGGTCATATTTTTTCAACCCAATTTCAGATTGCCTCGTACCTACCTATATTATTATTCGGGACTAGACTCTGCAGTTTAATAAACAATTCATTCCACTGAGTCGGTAACTACTAGACTACCTACGTTCGCCAAACATATAAAATAAGTTGGCATGTGAGTACCAAGCCTTGGTTAAGTAACCGCGGTAATCTCCTAATACGTTATTAAGGGCAAAGTACAATTATTAAGCGAGCCCAGCCCAAAGGACCCCTTGCTTATTCATAACTTGAACTTTCTAGTACTTCTTGGTGTTGTAGTTGGAACTTAGTTTTAGAATAGGAAAGAAAATGGACAAAATGTAACTCCACAAAACTATTGTTCTCTTTTTTGTATAACAAGTCACTCACACACACGCATACACACACAACACACATACACACACACACATACCACACATGCACATTGCACACATTATTAGTACTATTATATATTCTGTGTTAAAAACAAAGTCACATCAGAGGCAAACATCGATCACCTATACTGGTGGCAAAGTTTAATCTGTAGCAAAGTTCAGAGTTTACCGGCAGCATCTGTATGCATGCTACGCGTTGCACTATTTACACGATTTGGTTCCAATTTTCACTCACTGTATTGTAATGTGACTAAAGTTCTGTTTGTTCCTGAGCTCGTAGTACTGGTTTTGCATTGTGATTATTCCTATCGATGTGGGGCCTTCTGTACTCAATCTAAAAATGGACCGAACTTTATTCTTACTTTAAAGGAAAATAATTTTTATGTTAGGTCTATCTACCTATGAAATAGCCGATATTTTGTCACATATAGAGAAAATAATAACTTCTATGATTTAAAATATTTAACAATATTTTGATATTATATCGAACCCATGAGTATGATAGTCAACTATCAGTAAAAATAAAGTCCTTATTTTAGCTTTCTTAACATTAAAAAAATATCTTGAAAATTACTCTTTTTTAAACAAAAAATAAGGGTGACCGAAGGAATTGTAACATAGCCAAAACTATTTCTTTTCGCTTATCGTAAACGAGCGGCCGCCCGCGACTTCGTCTGCGTAAACGGTTTTTTTTGCTATCCCTTAGGAACTGTGAGTTTTTCGGGATGAAAAGTACCCTATGTCCTTTTCTGTACCCCAGTCAACGTGTATGCAAAATTTCATGATGATCGGTTTAGTAGTTAAGACGTGAAGGCGTAACAAACTAACAAACGGACTTTCGCAACTCGACTTTCTTTTTTTTATATTTATAAAAAAAAATCGGTCTTGGTTCTCGGCGAAAAATGGATTCGGTCGGTCTCTACCTCCCTACCTATTTGTTAATTCTGTCTGGAACGCGGTAGGAAAATATAGACGACTAACTTCTGCCCGCGACTTCGTCCGCGTGGATATAAGAGAAAATCCTCAGGGAACCTGAACCAACCAGGATCCGTCCAGCCATTTTTACGCGATTAGGCGAGTCCCCATCAAGCGCGCTGCATCGCGAGGCAAGACCTTTGCCGCGTGTGGCGGACCCCGTATGAGGCTTCCCGTTCCGTTCCCTTTCCGTTCCCGTTGCCGTTCCCGTTCCCGTTCCCGTTCCCGTTCCCGTTCCCGTTCCCGTTCCCGTTCCCGTTCCCGTTCCCGTTCCCGTTCCCGTTCCCGTTCCCGTTCCCGTTCCCGTTCCCGTTCCCGTTCCCGTTCCCGTTCCCGTTCCCGTTCCCGTTCCCGTTCCCGTTCCCGTTCCCGTTCCCGTTCCCGTTCCCGTTCCCGTTCCCGTTCCCGTTCCCGTTCCCGTTCCCGTTCCCGTTCCCGTTCCCGTTCCCGTTCCCGTTCCCGTTCCCGTTCCCGTTCCCGTTCCCGTTCCCGTTCCCGTTCCCGTTCCCGTTCCCGTTCCCGTTCCCGTTCCCGTTCCCGTTCCCGTTCCCGTTCCCGTTCCCGTTCCCGTTCCCGTTCCCGTTCCCGTTCCCGTTCCCGTTCCCGTTCCCGTTCCCGTTCCCGTTCCCGTTCCCGTTCCCGTTCCCGTTCCCGTTCCCGTTCCCGTTCCCGTTCCCGTTCCCGTTCCCGTTCCCGTTCCCGTTCCCGTTCCCGTTCCCGTTCCCGTTTCGCATTCCATTTCCGTTCCGATTCCGTTCCATTCCCGTACCGTTCCCTTTCCGTTCCCGTCCCGTTCCCGTCTATTTCCCGTCCCTTTCCCGTCCCGTTCGCGTCCCGTTCGCGTCCCGTTCGCGTTCCGTTCCCATTCCGTTCCCGTTCCCGCCCCCGTTCCTGTCCCCGTCCCCGTTCTCGTCCCCGTTCCCATCCCCGTTCCCGTCCCCGTTCCCGTCCCCGTCCTTGTTCCCGTTTCCGTCCCCTGAATGTGCATGTCTAGGTCCAGGTTCATGATGTTTCATGTCCACCGCGTTGGACTTCAAAATAAATCTCATTTTCGCAATCACCATCCCATAAAGGCTCCAGCACACCGGATGCGTAAGCGTATGCGTAAGCGTGCACGTAGACGTACCATGACGTTGTAATGTATGAAACTGTATGAGACATGGCACACCGCTTGCGTAACGTACGCGTGCACGTAGACCGATGCGTAACCCTACGCATTGCAGCTCCCATGAGACAAACAGGCTGCGTACTTACGCAGAGCGGAACGCAATGATGACGTTGTAGTCAATGGCATTCCCTACTGGACGTCACACCGAACACGCACGTATCTTTGCTGCGCGTCACTACGCGCGTAACCACGCGCGTGACTACGCATTCAGTTGTATTTGTTTACAAATAGTACTTGTACTACCGGTAGTAAGTGGTGTTTTATTTTGTTTTTAAATAATGAATAACGATATTAAAGAAAAACTAATTGAATTAGTGCGAAAAAATTAGTCCATTTACTCAATCTTCGTCTGACATCGCGCACTAGAGTCGCAAACATGGCTGCCATAGCGGCTCAGTACGCAAGGGACAGGTTGCGTTGCGTGCCGCGTAGACGTATGCGTAACCCGGTGTGTCAGGGGGTTACGTGCGTAACTACGCGCGTGTACACGCACGCGTAACCACGCGCGTGTCTACGCATCCGGTGTGCCCAGGCCTTTAAACCTCAAGAACGACATCCATATCGATTTTTATGTTTACTCAATAATATATGTTTGCCTATTAATTTTTAGACGTGCTCCTACGAAGTTTAAAGTTGTACCTAATCTTTATTTATTATATTATTTTTCCATACAAAATTTGAACCCCATTTTCACCCCTTTAGGGGTTAAATCATGTCCACCGTGTTGGACTTCAAAATAAATGTCATTTTTGCAATCGTCATCCCACAAAACCTCGATAACGACATCCATATCAATTTTTTGGCTTTTTACCCCTTTTCACCCCCATTTCATCCCCATAGCGGTTAAAATACTAACAAAAACAATATACGTTGCGTCAGATTTTCATCCATAATCCTAAATTATAAATTTAGCGATTTTTACTTCGAAAATGAAGAATTTTCTTCTATACACAACTTCATCCTCATTTTCACCCCTTCGAGGGTAGAATTTTGAAAAACGCTGAGATAAGTATTTATTAATTTTCAATAGTCAGCCTAAATACAAAATTTTGAGATCCTAGCTTCAAAACTGAGGGACTTTCATACAAACTTTCATCCCTTTTTTCATCCTCTAGGGATGGAATTTTCAAAAATCCTTAATTAGTGGATACCTACACTGTATAAGTATCTGTGTGCAAAATTTCAAGTCTCTAGGTCAAGTGGTTTGGGCTGTGCGTTGATTTGTCAGTCATTTTGGGCTTTTTTTGCCCCATTTACTACCTAAAGGGTTGATTTTCGGAAAACCATGAAACACGTGTTTACTCATTTGTCTTTAGAAGTACTCCTACGAAGTTTCAAGTTGAAATGTCTATTTAATATTTTTTTTCCATACAAACTTTGAACCCCCATTTCACACCTTTAGGGGTGGAATTTCCAAAAATCCTCTCTTAGTGGATGCCTACACTGTATAAAGTATCTTTGTACAAAATTTCAAGTCTCTAGACCCAGCGGTTTGGGCTGTGCGTTGATATGTCAGTCACCCCTTCACTTTTATATAAGAGATTCAAAAGTACTTAATAATGAAGTTTATTTGAATAAAGCTTATTTAACTTTGACTTTGACTTTGAATTTTAATTTAAAATAATGTTTGCATGCTGTTGTTAATGGTATGGTTGAATAGGCAGATCTTTTAAAGACCTCCAGTGTACCCTAATCAAATAAATGAAATTCTGTTCTATTCCATTCTTTTCTATGGGTTTATTTACCCCTAAGGGGTTAATTATCCAAAAATCACAAAACACGTGTTTGCTTCTAAAAGTTGTTAGATTTTTAAAAGTACTCCTACGAAGTTTCACGTCAAAATGTCTATTTTATTTTATTTTTTCATACAAAACATGAACTCATTTTTTTCCCTGTAGGGGTTGAAACATGGCCACTATTTTGGACTTAAAAATAAATGCTATTTTTGCAATCAACATCCCATATAACCTCGATAACGACACCATATCGATGTTGGGCTTTTTTTACCCCATTTACCCCCTAAAGGGTTGAGTTTCGGAAAACCACGAAACACGTATTTGCTTATTTGTTTTTAGAAGTACTTATACGAAGTTTCAAGTTGAAATGTCTATTTAATTTTTCTTTTCCATACAAACTTTGTACCCCCATTTCCTCCCTTTAGGGGTCAAATTTCCAAAAATCCCTTCTTAGTGAGTGTGAACATTGTATAAAGTATCTATGTGCAAAATTTCAAGTCTCTAGATTCAATGGTTTGGGCTTTCCATACAAATTTTGTACCCCCATTTCAACCCTTTAGGGGTGGAATTTCCTAAAATCCCTTCTTAATGGGTGTTAACATTGTATAAAGTATCTATGTGCCAAATTTCAAGTCTCTAGGTTCAGTGGTTTGGGCTGGGCAATAGTCTGTCAGTCACCCCTTCACTTTTATATAAGAGATAGAATAAGATAGCATAGTGTTTAAACATTAGTACATAAAAGTTTTCTTACACGAGTGTTCACGGTTGTTAATTGAACAACGAAAAGGCTAGTATGAAAATTTGTTTAAAAAACAAAAAACCGACTTCAAAAAACCAGCCTCTAAAAAACAAAAAATAATATTAAAATCATTAGATACGCATTATCATCGTTATAATAACGTCTATTGAAGTCGGGTAGGGTACTAACGTACCGTACTACCTACGTACGTACGGGAAGTACAACTTCCTTTTTTATCTTTATTCTAAAAGCCCCACCCGACTTCAATAGACGTTATTATAACGATGATAATGCGTATCTAATGATTTGAATATTATTTCTTGCTTTTTAGAGGCTGGTTTTTTTAAGTCGGATTTTTTGTTTTAAAAAAAAATTTTTAGTGTAAGTACCTTCCTACCTAGTGCAGGTATATTATTAGGTAGAAAAATCGGCTCAGCCAAACGTGAGATAATCGCGGAGAAACATACATACATACAGGTCAAACTGAGAACTCTTATTTTTTTTAAGTTGGTTAAAAAGACTACACTAAAAGTATCCCTTTTCCAAAACAAAAACTTCATCTAATTCGGTTCATAAATAACAAAGTCGTCAAGGTACCTAGTTAATGCAAAATCATAGTATTTTCAGGATTACTTGAAAACTACTGAACCGATTTGAAAAATAATAATAATGGGACCATCTCGCAAGAATACAAAAAAGAATCATTAAAATCGGTCCATAAATGACGAAATAAGTAATAAATGCGCGAACATCGATAAAAAAAAGTATACAATCGAATTGAGAACCTCCTCCTTTTGATGAAGACGGTTAAAAATGCAACTTCTTGAATATTCTCCACACAAATCGACAATTTCAAAGACCTAATATTATACTTTGAACTTTTATTATACTTTGAACCAGCGTATTTTCTACTTTCTGTGCTTAAACAAGCAGTGTTTGAACAACACTGCTTGTTCCTTGTTCAAACAGAAAAACATTTAGGTTTAATCAGCCTTGTGTATTGATTTTATTAAAATCCGCTATTCCTCTAAATATTACAATATTTTTACCAGCGAAATAGTTAAAAATCTCAACAAAAGCTTTAGTAAAGGCCAAGAGCTTATAAGTTAATTTCAAAGGGTAAACTTGAATATGTAAATTTTAATTACTAAACGGGATAAAAAAATCGATTAGCATAAAATTATAATGTCAAAGTGCAGTCGAGCACTCTGGTCTGTTATTGCGTCGGATTATGCTAACGAGTCTCGATAAAGCCTTCCTTCCTGGTACTACAACGATCGGGTTTGTTTTCATTTTTCTTGAGGTTTATTTTAGTTTTAGCACGCCCCGGAGACTCCATACAACTGCGCCATTATAAACAGATGACGTCAGATGACGTTTTTGTACACGCGCAACTGTGTCTACCGTGCAGTTTGTACTGTATGAGCGGCGTTCAATTTATAATTTGAAATGTTTGGTATAAAGTTACGACGCATTGCTTTGAATATCAAAATAAGTTGACAGTTGACAAACACGACTAAAAAATTACAACGCATTGAAAAGTTACAAGCTTTGAAACTCAAAATAACTTGACGTTGACAAACACGACTAAACGAGCACACGATCTCGGGTGGGGTGAGGTAATTGATTCTAGGGTGGGGCGGAGAGTGTCCTTTCTGTACGGTAGTACATACTTACTTACATCTATTCTGTGGTTTTAGTTCTTATTCTCTTCTTTATAGAGACTTTAAGTCTTAAGAGCTAGCGCGCACGTGCAGCTTTTGTCTGCGCAACTAATTTGTCTGTCTACGGGTTGTATGAAAGTCTGCCAGTTGTCGCGTTGCTACGTGCGCGCACTTTCATACAAACCCGTAGACTTGATGTGAGAAACAAATTAGTTGCGGAGACAAAATTTACCCATGTCTGCGACTGACAGATATGCGATGAATCCCACGTAGTGGTAATTTTTGATGAAACTTAGTTGTTTTTTTAAAGTTAACTAACTTAACACTAAAATGAGAAAGTATGTAAGTTTGTTGGTTACATTTCCATGTCTTAACTACTTAACCGATCATCATGAAATTTTGTAAACGTTGTCAGGGGCACAGAAAAGGATAACTATTATTATTATTATTGTACGCTTAGGAATTCACGGGCCAAAAGTGACCCGGTCCTTTAAGGCTTGCGTGGGGATATGGATCCAATACGTAGAGGCCATTTTTAGCGACTTTAATCTAATATGCGTGTGGTACACCTGCTGGATCTAATCTCTGACTACATCAGTTTAATATACTCAGAGACTATCCCCAGCAAGTGGACAGGAACTATGGAATCTACTGGTAAATGACTACTGGGCTATTGGGTTGGGATTTGAATGGACTAGGATTTGGGCTATGGAAAGAGACTACCGGACACCTGCCTTATCATAGTCTCCGGACTGAAAAATTGGCAGGCGGTGACTAGCCAAAGACTAAATGGGCCCTCCAAATTAGCCGCGATGGCAAGAGAGCAACATCGGTGTCCTCGGCTGCAGGGTGTATAGGTAGAGAGGTGTGCACCGCTTTCTACCCACTGTACAAGCGACAGTGTGCCAACTCGCGTCTTATGCATGTTTCACTTCCACCCTGCGAGCGTATAGCTCTAACGACTCCACCCTGGACGGCCAACGAAGGCGAGCCAGGGGCGGGAGTCCGCAGGCCCCCTTGGGGTCCACCCCTGCTGCGGGGACGAGGGCCTGGATCGACTCCCGGGAGCACTCGGGTCCGTGGTGTCGCTACTCACCAACAGCTCGCCACAAGCTGCCCTGTTATTATTATTATTAGTTGCCTTTCATCCAGAAAATAAGTGCTTGTCCCAGGGCATAGAAACTGTCCACAAGAACGAAGTCACGCGCAGTCGCTAGTTCCAAACTATAGTAAAATCATATTTTTACAAGGTGAAATTGAAAATATAGTCATGACATATGGTGACCGTCAAACTGAACAACTTTGTCTATGGGACGAACTCAATCAGCGGCTCTTCCATACATTGTGTTCCATACGTCGAGTAGATATTGACGTTTTCTATGGAACAGCTGATTACTTTTCTGCTCCGATTAAGTTGGTCCTATAGAAAAAGTAGTTCAGTTTGACGGTCTTAGCCACACCACAAAATTTGTCGACTGTTCAAAAAATCACCCTGTACTAATGAGGGCGTGAGTAACACATTCTGCATGTTGTATGCAAAACAAATCCCTTGATATACTTAATTGCTGTATCCGCTGCATCGAACCAAGCACTAGAGCTTATCCAAGTTAATTGGGCACAATGTTTATGTTGCAGATTAAGCCAAAGATTTAAGCTAGAATTACGGTCACGTTGGGCATCTCGTACTTAACTAAGTTATTCTGAAAGATTTTGTTGTGAATCGGTCCTTATTAACCCATGCATGCTGCGATTTTATTCCTTCCAAATATTGATTTTATCCTGTAAAAGGTTTAGCTAGCTTAGCTCATCAGTATTACACAAACAAATTGCTTATACATCCATATTGATTATACCTAACTAAAGAACTTTATATGGTTCAAAATTAATTAGAGACTTTTGATATGCTGTGCAATATTCTCAGCAACAATACCTGTTCAATCGATTACACAGGTCTACAAAAGAAAAAAAAAATTTTGGTGCTGGCAATCCAGTCATGTAATTTGATGAATGACTTGATACTAAGTTGTACAGAAGTTTTAAAACGTCAAAGCTACGTGTAGTTTTTAAACTACCCGCATCGGAAATAAATTCACTTTTTCTCATGTTTACTGTGTTCGCATTCCGTTAATTTGTGTGATTATGCGATAATATAATTATGTCGTCATCTAGGAGGAGTTGTTTTAACAATCAGAATACAAGTTGTTACATTTGTGGTAAATATGTGGTGGAAAAAAAATAAAAACCTATTACATACTTAATAAAAAAGGCGTATTTTGACTATTTTAAGGTCATGATTGAGGACTTGGACCGGCCGTGGGTACCAAAACTTGTGTGCAAATTATGCATTGAACACTTACGACAGTGGACAAGTGGTAAACGAGCACATTTGAAGTTCGGTGTACCTATAATTTGTTATAGAACCAAAAAACAACTTTGATGACTGTTATTTTTGTGAAGTCAAATTGCATAGCATAAATAGAAAAAAAAAGATATATTATCCTGAATCCTGACTAACCGTTTGCTAGAAGGCCTTTACCATGCTTAGACGATATAATGAGGACAGAACCCTCAGATTCATTGGACACAGAATTATGGTGGTGGTCTCTTCGAATGAACAAGACAAGATAGTGATTTTGAATCATCAGCGGCGCCCGGAGAAGTTAAAAGCTTGTATTTTGATGGGCCTCAAATAAGAACTTTGATGATTTCATAAATTCAATTAATATTTGGAATCAGAGGCTTAGAAATCGTTCGTCAAAGTGGTAAAAAAATTTTTAGGTAATTAAAAGGGGGAAAATTACGTGGAAATTGTTTAAGACCCTTTAGATAACTTTGAAAATCTTAGCTGTAATATAAGCGTAAAAGTGCACTATCTGCTCAGCCATTTGGACAAGTTCCCTGAAAATCTTGGTCCCTACAGCGAAGAACAAGGAGAGTATTTCCATAAGGATCTGAAGTGATGAAAGATAGGCACCAAGGTCGCTGGGATGAGCATATGATGGCAGATTACTGCTGGAGTATCACACGGGATTGTCCCGACAATGAACATTGTAAAAAAAACAGAAAAAGGAGCTTTCTACCCGTAAAATGATGAAATTAAATGTTTAAAATTCGTTTATTTTGTTATTTTAGACATACTTCATATCTCGAAAACTACACGTAGCATTAAAAAAATAAGTATGCAGTTTTAATTCGGGTATCTAATATACTAAAAATCAGTTATAGTTTTGGCGGCACCAAAATCACTGTAGACCTGTGTTATCTTTAATAATTAACACGGTAATTTTCTAGTCCCCATCCATATTTTAAAGATGTGTTCAGTCCATGAAACTTAACACTTTCCCCAAGAAACATGTGTGGAAATGCGCCACAAAATTTTCATTCATCCGTTACTAAACTGATCGCGTGATTTATTTGATTTGTATGGATAGTCAAAATCTATTCTTAAAATTTGAATGGTGCCTAAAAATTATTCGATGGGGTTAAAGCAATTATTTATCAAAATAGGTTTAAGCAAGTTTACTTTTGGATTATTAATATCTATATATTTATAAAACCTTGAAAGTTTATCAAGTGAATACTAAGCAGATTTAGTACTCTTGTGTTTAGTATTATATGTCAAAAATAAGTGTCTTCATAATACAAAGTTGAACAAAACGACTAAAAACTATCACTGTTTAATATTTGTTTTGTTATGAACTCAAGTGGCCTAAGGCATATCATAACAAATACTTCGGTTCCTAAAAATACAAAAGGTTTTCCGAGATCTCGGCTTTCCGACGTGCTGTAATCTGTAATCTCTAAGTACCGTCCGCAAAAACAGCGCGAGGTAAAAGCCGTGTTTTTGTGAACCTTGGTCCGTGCGTTAGCCTTTGATCAATCACAGCTCTTTGGTACTCCTTGGTATTTATTGAAGTATATACCTATTTTTTATTGGAGCTGGTGAATTTTACCATCGTCTTGAAATTAACGAGGCTTTGCAAATGGATTTTAAAACTAAATACAGACGAAATAAAATTCGGATTAAACATATAAACTTAATAATAACGTGATAGGTTTAGTATGACGTGGTATTTGTACTTATTCTAGTGGCTCAAGTTTTGTGACGTATGTTCATTGTCAACCTATGTTTCATAATTGCAAATACTCAAACGAATCTTAATTAAACCTTAAATTCAAAAACGTTGACCTACAGATTTGATAGAAACTTTATGAAACTGACAGATACCTTAAAGTTAAGGAGACCTTAACTAAAAATTTTAGCTAAGAAGCCTTTGAGTATCGGCCATTAGAGAATGTTGTTCAGTTTCATGGTCTGAATACATTCTAATGCCACACTTCGGGCACTCCATACAAATGCGCCGCGTTTCAACTACCTATTACACAGACGCTACACAGTGACGTTTTTGCACACGCGCAACTGTATCTGGGGCTAATGAAAAAATGAGCATATGAACTGGCCTACGAACTCGCGGGGCGCGGTGAGGTAATCGATTGCGGGGCGGGGCGGAGAGTTTCCTTTCTGTATGGTAGTACCTCTACTTATATTATAATTAAGTTTCCTTTCTGTACGGTAGTACCTATACTTATATTATAATTATATCTATTCTGTGCTAATGCTACGGCTCCACCTGCGTCTTGACGCATAGCTTAAAGCGTTAATCTAGGCGTTACGCAGATGTGGCCAAGACTAACGTCAGTGCTAAATTTACTTCACGCCTTAGCTAAAGCGTAGTTGGACATTAGTAGCATAAGTTCTGTGACTTTTAAATCACCTTGTATAGTGTTATTATTATAATACAGGGTAAATTAAACTGTGATACCATATACCAACAAATAGTCACAGGGCATCTCTAGCAGTGATATCCAGCGGCCAGTGCGTCCTAATGAGTGGCACTTTTTGCGTGGGATTAGTCTCGTCTAGTTTATCCGACGCGCTCTAATGACTTGTTAATCTTGTTATACGCTCGTTAATGAATTTAACTACGCCATCTGTGGGTTTTCGACTCCGAAATTTGGTAAACTATTATATTAATTATAAATCCTATTCTTAGTGGCAGAAATTCAATAAGCTTAGGCTAGGCGTATGCTGAGACGCAGGCGACGCAGGTCCACGCAGGGCAGAGTAGTGCAGATTTTGTAAAGCATGGAACGTCATTGAACTACGTACGCTGCGGAACAGGCACATGCGAAGCAGACATGTGTCTGTCCTGCTCTGCGTCTCGTTGTAGTGCCGGCACAGAATTCTGCGCGACGCGTGCACGTCGAGTCGACGTCGTCATACAATTTTATAATTTTGTTGCAATGACAGAACATTTAATTGAATAAGTTCGTTGTGAACTTTGTTTGTATGATACAAATCATCCAGACTATTCAAAAAAGACAATGAAAGAGTTTGTTCGTCAAACGTCTATTCCTTGTACTAGCTAGGATGCGTGCGAATGTCAGTTACGTCGCAGCATGCGGAGGGGGCACATGTCTGCCTCAACTGCCCTGCCCTGCACTGTGCTGTACTGTGCTCTGCTGCGTTGCCTGCTTCTCAGCATACGCCTAGCCTTAAGCTTATATGTAATAGGCAACTCAACATGTTGAGTACCTACAACTTTTTGACAAAAACATGTCATGTGGCAAGAACGATGTTTGACAATGCGTAATGCGCGTCAAATAAATAAATGCTTGGACAATTTCACACAGCGCCATATAGCATAGCCCCAAACTAAGCAAAGCTTGTAATATAGATACTAGACAACTGATATACTGCTTAAATACTTTTTAAATAGGTAGGTGTATACTTATTTTACATAGAGTCACCCAGACCCGTCACAGAAATTAAAATTCATCATTTCAATTTCTGCCCGGCCGGGAATCGAACCCGGGAGCTATTGCGTAGTAGGCGGCATATTGATCACTGCACCACTCAGACGTCAAAAATGATTAAAATGCAAACATACAAACTTTTACATTTATAATAAATATATTAGTAGGATGATTGCATTGGGCAAAATAATGTTAACTGCTTACAGTATTTTATCTTATTTTTCTAAGAACCAACATTCATTTTTGGTCCTCCGAGCCGTATAAAATATATGACAATATCACCGCCCATTTCAATAAATAACAAAAAGGTTGTGTCGTTCCGTTCCACGTAATCAAGTTCCATCCGACGCAGAATTAACATGATTTTTGTGCGTTTACCTCTGATTAATCGGCGGGCCATTCTTTCCGCTGTAACGGGGTACATTTTCATAAATCACAGCTATAGGTCTGTTTGAACTGATGTATAGGGTTCCATGCTGTTCTACTGAAATAACTTTGTTGGTTTTTGCAGCTTTTTTGTTTGTAACTTTTTTGAGGACTTTATTAGTGCACAATGTAGTTTTGGTTAGTAACATTGGCAGCAAATCGATGTTTGTGTTATCTCGCAAGTACGAGATGACAAAGATATTTTGATGACCTCCGTGGCCGAGTATTGTACACCATCTCTGAGGTTCCGGGTTCGAATTTAGAAAACGAACTTTTCTATATAAGCTCAAGCTCTACAACTTACCTAAGTAGTTCTTTTCGTAGACGTGCCTTGTCTTATCTTAATAGAAGAAAAAATGGATCCAAACTCTCATGCAATTTAATTTTGCAACTCAGCAACAACAGTAACACCAATGAAAAAAATAACATTAGGTATACGAATACATTTTTACCAAAGTACTTCCTTTACTATAAACGGCAAAGGGATCAATATTCATACAGCCTCAAGCGTCATACGTCGCTCTCGTGTCTTATTAAAATGTTAGCGGAAATGTACCCTTTTCCTTTCTACGAAAAAAAAAATATACGGATCCTCGCGAGTAAAACGGGTGAGGACAGTTTTTTTGAGTGATGTGTGTTGGCACGCTTGTGAGCTAACAAAGAAGTTAAAATCTTTATTGTACCTGCGTGAAGTGCGTCGTGTAATTTTTTGTCGGGTTCGTTTTTATTTAGCGACTGTTTATTATGGTTGTCCGGGCTTATCGTTGACGGGTGTTCGCTTTTTTTTTGATAAATAACATTGAAGGGACTGATTGAGAGGAAATAATAGACTTTTGTTTGGGAACCGATTTCGCTCTTGCATGTACTGTACCTCTATTCTATGGTTGTTCACATAAATTCGTACATATACTTATAAGTAGGACCTACAAGTGGCGTTTGTAAAAGTTTTCTAGCGCCAGTCTGCGTATTTGTAAGTAAGCAATTTAAGTAAGTTCATAGAACAATAACTTACAACCTGTAAACCAAACATAGTTTTCTGAATTATGTAAAAAGATACAGTATTAGATTAGCAAGAAAATCCAACGTAGTAGGAAAACGTAAAAACCGGCCAAGTGCGAGTCGGACTAGCGCACGAAGGGTTCCGTACTAAAAAAGGGCAAAAAAATCACGTTTGTTGTATGGGAGCCCCCCTTAGGTTTTATTTTATTCTGTTTTCAGTATTTGTTGTTATAGTAGCAACAAAAATACATCATCTGTGAAAATTGCAACTGTCTAGCTATCACGGTTCATGAGATACAGCCTGGTGACAGACAGACGGACAGCGGAGTCTTAATAATGGGGTCCCGTTTTTACCCTTTGGGTACGGAACCCTAAAAACGATTGCACTTACACTGAGAAAAATTTCCTCTGCCGCACTACGTAAAATAAGGATAAAAATCGACCACTATGACGTGTGTAACCCGCTACATTACGCGTAAGTAGTCAGTCATACGTAGTCGGCATACTGACGCTCATCATGGAGCGGGTTACGTAATTTACGAGTGGTCGATTTTTGTACGTACGTACGTAGCCCGACATCCGGCTACGTACATACGTAGTGCGCAAGTCGCACTGAATACTCCTGAAACTACGACTGCGGCTTACGTACGTAACTGTAGCGGGCACAGTAAATAATGGTGAGCTATACGTGTGCACCGCGGCGGCATACGTACAATACTGTGGCAGACACAGTAAAGCACGGTGAGCCGTACGTGTGTACCACGGCGGCATACGTTCGATACTGCAGCGGGCACAGTAAATAATGGTGAGCCATACGTGTGCACCGCGGCGGCATACGTACGATACTGTAGCGGGCTCAGTAAAGCACGGTGAGCCGTACGTGTGTACCACGGCGACATACGTACGATACTGTAGCGGGCACAGTAAATAATGGTGAGCCATACGTGTGCACCGCGGCGGCATACGTACGATACTGTGGCAGACACAGTAAAGCACGGTGAGCCGTACGTGTGTACCGCGACGGCATATGAACGATACTGTAGCGGGCACAGTAAATAATGGTGAGCCATACGTGTGCACCGCGGCGGCATACGTACGATACTGTGGCAGACACAGTAAAGCACGGTGAGCCGTACGTGTGTACCGCGACGGCATACGTATGATACTGTAGCGGGCACAGTAAATAATGGTGAGCCATACGTGTGCACCGCGGTGGCATACGTACGATACTGTGGCAGACACAGTAAAGCACGGTGAGCCGTACGTGTGTACCGCGACGGCATATGTACGATACTGTAGCCGGCACAGTAAATAATGGTGAGCCATACGTGTGCACCGCGGCGGCATACGTACGATACTGTGGCAGACACAGTAAAGCACGGTGAGCCGTACGTGTGTACCGCGACGGCATACGTATGATACTGTAGCGGGCACAGTAAATAATGGTGAGCCATACGTGTGCACCGCGGCGGCATACGTACGATACTGTGGCAGACACAGTAAAGCACGGTGAGCCGTACGTGTGTACCGCGACGGCATACGTATGATACTGTAGCGGGCACAGTAAATAATGGTGAGCCATACGTGTGCACCGCGGTGGCATACGTACGATACTGTGGCAGACACAGTAAAGCACGGTGAGCCGTACGTGTGTACCGCGACGGCATATGTACGATACTGTAGCTGGCACAGTAAATAATGGTGAGCCATACGTGTGCACCGCGGCGGCATACGTACGATACTGTGGCAGACACAGTAAAGCACGGTGAGTCGTACGTGTGTACCACGGCGACAACCGTACGATACTGTAGCGGGCACAGTAAATAATGGTGAGCCATACGTGTGCACCGCGGCGGCGTACGTACGATACTGTGGCGGGCACAGTAAATCATGGTGCACCATACGTGTGCACCATGGTGGCATACGTATGATACTGTAGCGGGCACAGTCAAGCATGGTGAGCCATACGTTTGCACCACGGCGGCATACTTACGATACTATGGCGGACACAGTCAATCATGGTGCGCCATACGTGTGCACCATGGCGGCATAGGTAGGATACTGTGGCAGGCACAGTAAAGCATGATGTGCCAGACGTATTAACTGTCGTAGTAGAGGTAAGGTACCGTTGCCGGTACAGTAAGGCATGATGAACCGTGCGTATATACTACGGCAGCATACGTACGATACTGGTGCGGGAACAGTAAAGCACGGTGAACCATACTTATGTAACACGCCAGCGTACGTACGATACTGCTGCGGGTATAGTAAGACATGGTGCACTATACGTGTTACGTATGGCACACCATGCCTTACGATACTCGCACCTGTATTTTCCTTATGCTGGCATGGTACATACAAAGGTGTTCAGATAATTAGTATGAATATTAACCAAATTCAATGAAATTTTGTAGACACGATCGAGAAACTAATATCTAGGTCTATAGTTTATTACATTTTCGTAAAAATGTATAGTTTAAATATTGCAGGGAGTTTTTAATGAAAATATGAAAATACCACAGACCTAGGTATTACTTTCTAGACCATATTTACAAAATTTAATTGACTTTGATTGGTTAATATTCAAAATAATTATCTGAACACCTATGTATGTACGGCCAGCGTCATAAATATATATACGTTAACAAGAGCTCAAAAATATCTACACACCTCTATGTCACTGACAATAAGGTTGGTGTTTACATATTTTGACTCAATGGCTGTATTTATGTATATGAATGACACTGACTGTACCATGCCAACATAAGGAAAATACAGGTGCAATTATCGTAAGGCATAGTGTGCAATACGTAACACGTAGTGCAATAGTGCATCATGCCTTATACCCGCAACAGTATCGCATGTACTCGGGCGTGAGTCTAATTAGACACAATTGATTTTTAAGTTTCCGTTTTTCCTTTTTTTGAGGCACGGAACCCTAAAAATAAAGTATGTCTAATAGCCGTCCATCTATGTACATACGTATGGTGAATGGTATGGTGCCTTATTGTCCCACACTAGTATCATACCTTCTATTTGTCTTCTCAGCATATATATTTGTCCAATGCTGGAGATATGCTTCTCCCATGGTTTTCCTATGTCGTCCTTGTTGCGGCGTATCTGGTTGAGGTAGGCCCTGACATCTTAGGAATGGCGGTCTGCCCACGCTTCGACTTCCCGTTCATACCTCTACTATAACAGTTAATAAGTTTTATACAACATTATGCTTCTTTGTAGTAAAACCTGCACTGGTTACGTAGATATCTACTTATAAATATTGGTGCGGGTACGATAAAGAATGATGTATCATTTTAAAGCTGACCAGATGTTTTAAAAACCGGCATGCGGCATTTTTCACATTTAATTTCTTTTACTGGCAATAGTTACGTATAAATAAATCACAAAGGTCGCGTCCTCATTGCAGGGTTTTTTTAAACTCTGGTCAGGCTTTATCTACTTATGTTGAACTTGTACGATATTAGTGCGGCTATTATTATTATTATGCAAAATAATTTTAAAGCAAACTTAACAGCTGCACCGATATAGCACCAAAGTCCAGACCTGTAAGTGAAAAGCATATAATAATTGGTAATTTAGATAAAATCATACTTCACGATACATTATACATTTAGTGTACACAGCCATGATACAACATTTTTTATTTTTTAACTTTTACAAGGTTATTAACAGAAGAAATTCCGTTCTCAAACCCTGTACAAGTTTTATAGCTTAACATGCTTAAAAGGAAATAGACATAAAAGATTCATATTATTTATTTTCAATCGCAAAAATTGAGACATACTTAGTTACAAAAAAACCACAACAAGCTTAATTAATCATACTATTCTAGAATTACATGGTCGTCAAATTGGCGTACCCGTGAAACATTATGCTTTCTTTGAATGATCTTGTTGGATACGTCGGATTCAGAAGCAGCTTGCGATATATAGCCGTCGCATTCCGTGCAAGTGAAATGTTGATGACATAAGCCAGCAACATCAAAGCAATATTGCAGGATTTCTCTGGTTTATCTTCTGTATTCAAAGAAAAAAGTTTCGGTTAATTTTTTAATACTTATTTTTATGAAGGTTTAATAATAAGAACTAATATTTGAGAAAAAATTCTTACCGTCAATCATATGCAATGCCGTGCAATTATATTTGCTATTTTTGTTCTCGTGTCTCTATTTTTTCGCAATTTTAATGAAGCATAATATTTTATAATTTCTCCCTTTTTTGAGGGTGATAGAGGAAAATAATTTGTTTTTCATTCCTGGATACAGACCACTGAAATCCTTTATTAGCTGAAAAAAGAATAAGTAACTTTTGTCATTTATATGTCATTGCGTACGTTTTTATAGAAAAACCACAAAGATTATGTAAAAAATAAGGCTGCGGACTGCGGTATATGCTTACCAAGGTATAGTTATTTCTATCAAGGTTTAATAATAAGAACTAATATTTGAGAAAAAATTCTTACCGTCAATCAGTGCAATTATATTTGCTATTTTTGTTCTCGTGTCTCTATTTTTTCGCAATTTTGATGAAGCATAATATTTTATAATTTCTCCCTTTTTTGAGGGTGATAGAGGAAAATAATTTGTTTTCCATTCCTAGATACAGACGACTGAAATCGTTCATTGGCTGAAAAAAGAATAAGTAACTTTTGTCATTTATATGTCATTGCGTACGTTTTTATAGAAAAACTACAAAGATTATGTAAAAAATAAGGCTGTGGACTGCGGTATATGCTTACTAAGGTATAGTTATTTCTATCAAGGTTTAATAATAAGAACTAATATTTGAGAAAAAATTCTTACCGTCAATCAGTGCAATTATATTTGCTATTTTTGTTCTCGTGTCTCTATTTTTTCGCAATTTTGATGAAGCATAATATTTTATAATTTCTCCCTTTTTTGAGGGTGATAGAGGAAAATAATTTGTTTTCCATTCCTAGATACAGACGACTGAAATCGTTCATTAGCTGAAAAAAGAATAAGTAACTTTTGTCATTTATATGTCATTGCGTACGTTTTTATAGAAAAACTACAAAGATTATGTAAAAAATAAGGCTGCGGACTGCGATATATGCTAACCAAGGTATAGTTATTTCTATCAAGGTTTAATAGTAAGAACTAATATTTGAGAAAAAAATCTTACCGTTAATCAGTGCAATTATTTGCTATTTTTGTTCTCGTGTCTCTATTTTTTCGCAATTTTAATGAAGCATAATATTTTATAATTTCTCCCTTTTTTGAGGGTGATAGAGGAAAATAATTTGTTTTTCATTCCTGGATACAGACCACTGAAATCCTTCATTAGCTGAAAAAAGAATAAGTAACTTTTGTCATTTATATGTCATTGCGTACGTTTTTATAGAAAAACCACAAAGATTATGTAAAAAAAAAAAAAAAAATAAGGCTGCGGACTGCGGTATATGCTTACCAAGGTATAGTTATTTCTATCAAGGTTTAATAATAAGAACTAATATTTGAGAAAAAATTCTTACCGTCAATCAGTGCAATTATATTTGCTATTTTTGTTCTCGTGTCTCTATTTTTTCGCAATTTTGATGAAGCATAATATTTTATAATTTCTCCCTTTTTTGAGGGTGATAGAGGAAAATAATTTGTTTTCCATTCCTAGATACAGACGACTGAAATCGTTCATTAGCTGAAAAAAGAATAAGTAACTTTTGTCATTTATATGTCATTGCGTACGTTTTTATAAAAAAAACTACAAAGATAAGGCTGCGGACTGCGGTATATGCTTACCAAGGTATAGCCTTGTGATTGTTTCAAGGCTGGGAAATCCTTGAAGTAATCCACTATATCACTTTTTCCACATTGGATGCGGTTTAGGCAGTTTCTGCCCACTTTTCTTCAACAGATTTCCATGGTTTCCAGATTTCCATGATATTTCATTTTTCAGCCAGACTAATGTTTCTTTAGACAATACCTGTAATACACACGTAAACCACATAAATGTGTATGGTGGGATGAGTTAACAAGAGGAAGCGCATCAAGGGCAGATTGAGATGACAGCAGTCGAGCTGTCAAACGTCAAAGTGAATGAAATGAAATTAAAAATTAAAATTGAAATGAAAAAAAAAAAATGAAAAAAAAAATGATATTAAATGTGGTACAATATTGTTTTTACATTTGACCATGTAAATCTACTGTTTGCGAGAAATTTTAAGTTTTATTTTAAACATTGTAAATTGTGTAGGAACTATAGGCAACAGCGTCGCTTAACCACTGCTAAGGTTAAAATCGCTTGCACGCGAATTTTGTTGCTAACTGGTTAATCAACGCTGTTGCCCATAGTACCTACCTATCCGACAAATATTTTACAACAGTGTATTGAGGTGTTTACAATTAGTGGCGTTTATGATTAATGTGACAAACATTGGTCAAATCATAAAAAAAAATAAAAAAAATTTTTTTTTACAAGGTAGGTAAGTAAATACCTACACGTTTACATTTGACCATTTACATTGATTGATTTCATTTGATCTTGTAAATACCATAGTTTGCGAGAATTTTAAGTTCTATCCTCGTAAGTCCTGTGTTTTTGAAATGTGTAGTTCCAACGACCTGACGTACTGTATGAAGTACAAACTAAAATTAGTGCTTCAGACCGAGACAGAAAAGTTTCATTTTCTGCGAATTTAGATGTGGAACCTGGTTGTTTATGTTTTTTGGTATGTTTGATATGCTCCAGACTATATTTTGAAGCAAAAAGTAAAAATATTTTGTACTAAATTTAGTATGTTAGGTTTTGGTGTCCATCGTTCTGGCAGCGCCACGGTCTCCGATTTACGTGAAAAAAAATCACCATGTAGGCCGACTTTTTCCCAGTCGGGAAAAAATACGTTTGATTTTTTCCCTCCACTGGATCCGAAGATATACGAGGTTTTTTGTGGCGCTGCCAGAACGACGTCGTTCTGGCAGCGCCACGGCTATATCTCATTAATTACAAATGCTAGAATAAATCCGATTACATACAGATTTTTGGCTTTTTTTTCCATTTCACACAAGCTAACATCCACCCGTGAATGTCAACAGATTCAGGAGTAATCGTGGGTCATTTGTGGCGCTGCCAGAACGACGTCGTTCTGGCAGCGCCACGGCTGTATCTCAGCAATTCGTTTTTTTTTCCTGGAAACGGTGTGGGTATATATTTAATACCTTCGTCATAAGGCACGGCAAAAAACGAATTTCTACATTTCATCGTGGATTAAGAATTTTATAGGCTTCGAGAAATTCTAACCTCAAAAAAATTTTTTTTTCGCTCTAACGCCTTTAATTGATGTATTAAATAACATTCGCGCATTCCCTTATCTTCCTATAAAGGGAAAAAAATAAACCACCATCGCAGCATTAGCCGTTCCAGAGAAATCATAGGTTTAGATTTGGTTCATACATTAGGCATCGTTCCCGCAGCGCCACACCCAGTACACCATGATCCAGGGCACCTGTCGCCAAACTGAGTATGCCAATATTTAGTACCACCATAGCGAACACGGAAAAAAATCTGATAACGTGTATAACACAGCTACTTTCCGAGAAATAAGCCATTGATTCAATATGCCATACAATTGGTACATTCGAGTAGAAAAGTTTTAAATTGCTTTTTATTTTAGCATTTTAAGTATCGGATCCGGTGCCCAAAACCATTTTTTACTATACACGGTGTTTGGTAATAGCCTTATAAAGCCGAATATGGTACATTTAAATATTTTGTTTATTAATTTTTGTATGAAACAGCTGATTTTTTTCGCGATTTCAGAGTTGGTCCCATAGTAAAAGTTGTTCAGTTTGATGGCCTCTATCTACAATATTCGGCTTTATAAGACTATATTACCAAACACCCTGTAAAGATAAACTAAACGATCGTTCAGACAATGCTTGATAAGCTTGTAAACGGTAACTGTAACTGCTCAAACATCGCTTCTAGACTATAAGAAAGGCTTGCAGAAACATTTTTATTATAACGGTTAAACCGGTTTTATCGAAAAATTGCGTTCGGGTGCGGAACGAAATAGAAGCGATACTTTAAACCTAAATAAACCGGTTTATTCCTAGGTCATCGCCCGGGCAGTCATATCATAGGGGTTTCTCAGAAATCGTCAAAAAATCATAAGGGTCAATTCAAGTTGGGAGAGCGCAGCGAATTTTCGTACTTCGAAATTTTCTTTATTTCTTCTTTAAAAAAAATATAAAAATCTTTTTAAAAAAACACGTTTTTAAAACAGACTAAATTATTACAAAAAAAAATTGGATTAAAACATTAAAACGGACTAAAAAGAAAAATATAAATTCTTCTGTACACATTTATAACCCTACCTACAGAAATTTTAAACCTAAAAACGTGGGGCGCATTTTGTAAAATTTATCATCCATATTGTCTTTAGCATTTTTTAGAAAATTTCGAAGTACCAAAATTCGCTGCGCTCTCCCAACTTGAATTGACCCTAATGATTTTTTGTCGATTTCTGAGAATCCCCTATGATATGACTGCCCGGGCGATGACCAAGGAATAAACCGGTTTATTTAGGTTTAAAGTATCGCTTCTATTTCGTTCCGCACCGGAACGCAATTATTCGATAAAACCGGTTTAACCGTTATAATAAAAATGTTTCTGCAAGCCTTTCTTATAGTCTAGAAGCGATGTTTGAGCAGTTACAGTTACCGTTTACAAGCTTATCAAGCATTGTCTGAACGATCGTTTAGTTTATCTTTACAGGGTGTTTGGTAATATAGTCTTATAAAGCCGAATATTGTAGATAGAGGCCATCAAACTGAACAACTTTTACTATGGGACCAACTCTGAAATCGCGAAAAAAAATCAGCTGTTTTTTTATACAAAAATTAATAAACAAAATATTTAAATGTACCATATTCGGCTTTATAAGGCTATTACCAAACACCGTGTATAGTAAAAAATGGTTTTGGGCACCGGATCCGATACTTAAAATGCTAAACTAAAAAGCAATTTAAAACTTTTCTACTCGAATGTACCAATTGTATGGCATATTGAATCAATGGCTTATTTCTCGGAAAGTAGCTGTGTTATACACGTTATCAGATTTTTTTCCGTGTTCGCTATGGTGGTACTAAATATTGGCATACTCATATTCACTTCTCAAGCTTACGCGCTCACTAGACATGAAATAAAAGACTTTTTAACGGTCCCCCGTGACCACGGCAGCTGCAAAGGTGCCGAAACGTCGGAAAAATCAAAAATCAAACCAAATACCAACTAATTACCAAAGTACTTTCAATAAAACCGCGCTAGTATCCGTTAAAAAGTCTTTTATTTCATTGGCATACTCAGTTTGGCGACAGGTGCCCTGGATCATGGTGTACTGGGTGTGGCGCTGCGGGAACGATGCCTAATGTATGAACCAAATCTAAACCTATGATTTCTCTGGAACGGCTAATGCTGCGATGGTGGTTTATTTTTTTCCCTTTATAGGAAGATAAGGGAATGCGCGAATGTTATTTAATACATCAATTAAAGGCGTTAGAGCGAAAAAAAATTTTTTTGAGGTTAGAATTTCTCAAAGCCTATAAAATCCTTAATCCACGATGAAATGTAGAAATTCGTTTTTTGCCGTGCCTTATGACGAAGGTATTAAATATATACCCACACCGTTTCCAGGAAAAAAAACGAATTGCTGAGATACAGCCGTGACGCTGCCAGAACGACGTCGTTCTGGCAGCGCCACAAATGACCCACGATTACTCCTGAATCTGTTGACATTCACGGGTTGATGTTAGCTTGTGTGAAATGGAAAAAAAAGCCAAAAATCTGTATGTAATCGGATTTATTCTAGCATTTGTAATTAATGAGATATAGCCGTGGCGCTGTCAGAACGACGTCGTTCTGGCAGCGCCACAAAAAACCTCGTATATCTTCGGATCCAGTGGAGGGAAAAAATCAAACGTATTTTTTCCCGACTGGGAAAAAGTCGGCCTACATGGTGAATTTTTTTCACGCAAATCGGAGACCGTGGCGCTGCCAGAACGATGCACACTAGGTTTTGATAGTTTTTGAATACGAAAACAACAAAATTCATTTTACATTTTTATTTAAAAGTTATTATTATTATCAACAAAATCATATCTTCTATCAAACATAAACAATAATTAACTAATTTTCATAAAAATACTTGTAAAAAACAGTACTATTAACAATTTAGCCTTAATTCTTAAGCTCACTTACACACATCGGTGTAAGACTAAAAGAGAGAAAATTAAAATATAAAAGTATGTACGGTTAGTTAACAAAGTTAACAGTCCCACTGTCGATTAATAAACTTAATTTAAGTAGATATCCTGATTTAGATTTCTTGAACATTTTTGTCTTCATCTGAGTAAATGATGATGATTTATTCAGGTATGAACACCTTTTCACCACCAAAATCATCGTGAATGAAATTGTTTAAAAGTTTTGCAATATGCTCATCATCAAAAGCTGAAATGTAACAAGTATATAAATAAAAGTAAATATCTAACATACCAAATGAAATTGGAAGAAATACTTAACGTACTGTATGCAGTACAAGTTATTTCAACCAATCATCTAACTTGGGTGATATGGAGTTATCAACTAAATTTTGTTTTATTTGTATTAATTACTATTTAAATTTACTCTTTTAAATTAAAAACAATGAAATAAACATAAGATTACGTTAATATAGCTGGATTTACTTATACTTACCTCGTATCGGCCTGGAAACCGACTGCGTGGACATTTTCAAAGAAATGACACTGACAGTGGCAGTTGACAGTACTGGTTTAAGGTGGCAAGGTTGGCCATAGATTACAGAAGTAAATGGCTGTCTCGATATTACCATTCTAGAAAAAACTTCGTCGAAAACGGGAGATTAGAATTTGTACTCTACGTAGTACATGAGGTAGTTACGTCTTGCTATAGAATTCAATTGTCAGGTCTGAAATACTAGCGTCAATTTGTACTTTATGAAGTGCGCTAGGACTTACGAGGTAATAAAAAAATCCTATAAAAACTTTCGTTCTTTTTACTTTAATCGGTTATTGTTATATTTTTTTCATGATTTAACCAAAGTTTGTCTCATTCACCATGTCATATTAGACGGATAGGTACCTACAAAATTTACAATGTTTAAAATAAAACTTTAAATTTCTCGCAAATGTAGCATTTACAAGGTCAAAAGGAAAAACCACACTGTAGCGCATTTAATTTTGCTTTTTATGACACCCCACACAAGCTTATAAATTACATACTTTCTGTTGTATACGCCATATTCTGAAAGCGGCAACAGCAACTTTTATGACGTCATAACCCGTTATGAACCCCCTCCCCCCCCGTTAAGAACTGTCTCCCGATGGTTTTTTAGTCAGAATACCATGCCTAACAACATACTAAACTATGCCGCTAGTTTCATCAAGCGCATTTTTTTTCCCTTGAGGGAAGGCACTATTAACAAAACGGGTGTAACAAGACACTCAACGAAGCCGAAGTCCACGCATTCCGCCCATCATCAGGTTCATTTTTGTCTTTTAGACTATACCTGGGAAACCAATAGCTACGAAGTTATTGAAGGTCAAGTCAAAATTTTTTTTTTCAAAATATGAAATCTTATTTTATTCGTTATTTCCTAATGTTTGAAACATTTAGAAAGAAACATTTATCAAAATATTATGTATTTCGTAACAAACAATGGCTTCAAAATATTATCACTCAATGTATTTCATGAGCACGCAAACGTTGCTTTTCAACTCGGCCGCACGCAGCTCTGTAGCATTCACTCGCAGGCGCGGTCTTTTATAAAGTTACCTTGTGTGGTAATGCTTTTTAACACCAAACATTAAAATCGTTTCCCTGCAATAATTTTAAACAGAAATGGTTCTGATGATGGGCAGAATACGTAGACCTCGGCTTCGTTAAGTGTCTTGCTACACCCGGTATACTTAACTGGTACCTTCGCGGTGCGAGCCCGACTCGAATTTGACTAGTAATTATTATTTGCCCACCACTTCCCAGATATTCCAGGCGCCAGGCATCTGTGATAGTTGGCGTGGATCAGATGACTTCGAGGTTGTGTAATGTTATGATTACAATGTAAAAAAATAATGTTATGATAACTCACAGTGTTATTAGCTGCAGTTTAATAAATCTGTGAATATTTTTTCATTATCACCGATCCGATGTCCCGTACAATCACAGTACTTGTTGTATGGTCTGTGCGTACAATACAGCGTTTAAGTTTTTTGAGTTGTTTAGCTCAGCGTTCTTAATTTCAAGGTTCTAGAATAATAATTTAAAGGTTTATTATTAAGTACACAGCAGAGTTCCAAGAGAAAACACAAAGAAAACGTTTTTATGTTAACATTTTCATATTTTACCTAAATACAAGATGTATAAAAACAAGTACGTACTTACATTGACACCGGTCGCTTTAAGATGTTGTGGCCAATTTTTATAGTATTCTATTTTTGGAATATTTTTTTTTATTCTTCATCGTTTTGCAGAATGGCAGTTTCAATTTAGTTAAATAAGGTTGACTGAAAAATGCAAACACAAACTTGTTATGTAGGTAACCATACAACAAGTACTTACGTGTAGATACAGTCGAGTTCATTAATATGTTGGCACGTTTGGCAGGATATTGACTTTTATTACAAAGGCATAATTATCGCGCGGTGCCATCGCCTGAGCGGATAAAGGTTGACGAACTGTCAAAAGTGCCAACATATTAATGGACTCGACCGTACCTACCTACTTGTTATTGCCTAAGTACATGTTCAAATTTTCTAGTTGTCTACGTGTTCTAAGATGTTCATGATCTAATGTTTTATACTTTAATTAGGTATTACATAATGGAGTGGTGGAATCTTGTACAGCATTCTTTGGTTGAATGCTCTAAGGTATGAATGCTCTAATAAACAAGCTAGAGCTCAAATGTAAAAAAAAATAGATTTAAAAGATCGACAGAAAAGAAAATATTTTCTCCTCCCCCGGTTTTCAATAAGAAAAAATTTCTGTCTCTTCATTATAGTTTACGACTTTAGCCAACAAGCAATGGATAAGGTTTTTCATTGTTCAACTTGTTTGTCATTAGTATTATGCAGATTTTTCAATAAAACAAATGCTTTGCCAAACACGTTTAAAAACCTACGAGAAAACCAATGATAATAATAATAAGTCTATGGAGAAAACTCTAAATAATACTTACACGTGAAATGTTGTATTTGCACTGCACAGATAAAAAGCACAAGACGGCATTTTAAAAAAGTTCTCGAGTGTTTTTTCGAAATAACTGTATTCACGATACTCACTCTTAAACAAGTTTTGTACCTAGGTATAAAACTAAGAAAACAAAAGCGTCTCAAAACGCTGCAATGCAATGAGTGCTAACTCTGCTGTCACAAATGGCCGCCCGCCAGTGTTGCCAACCACTGCCAAAATCTTCCCCCAAGAAATTTTCAAAATTCCCCTAAAAACCCCCAAGTTTAAATTCTTATTATAAAGTAGGTCGTGACTAATCAAATAAAACGCTTGCATATTAAGGTTCGTATTATAGAATCAAACTCAAACTCAAATCTCTGCTTCTAATTACTAATTCACAGGCTGCGTGTTTGTAAAGTTTTGAATCAATGAAATCCGAGTACTCACATGGAATTTCCTATTGTACGAAGGTTTTGTTTGAAGCCCCTAAAAAAAACCCTGAAATATTCCTGCCCCTAAAAAATCCCCTTTTGACACTTGCCCCCCCTAAATCTAGGGGAAAATCCCCCAAGTTGGCATCACTGCCGCCCGCGCCGGCCGGCCGCTCTCTGCTTGCTTCAGTGTTGCCAGATGAGCAAAATGAAAATGCGGTAGCTGTGCTTAAAAACACGCAGATTTTCAACAAAAAGTGGAATTTCTTGTTATAACATTTCCATCGATTTTTCTCTTGATTCGTGTGCTTATTAGTTGTTTTTCACACAAAGACAAGTATCAACTTATCTCAAGAAAAAATCAAATTAAGTCAAGTGCAGGACAGAAAATAATTTAACTAAATCTTATTAGATGATTCGATACTTTTTATAATCTTACTACGCGCGGCTGCCTGTCATGTCCTATCTGTAACTTATCTTCGATCGATTCTTGTAATCCAAAATAAATACAGCGTTCGGCTAATATAATGCAAAATTGTAAGGTTAGAAAGTAGCCGATGCATCTTACAGACTAATTTTGTTTCGCTTATATTTTTACACAACTAAAGTGGTTGCCCACTTAGTTCTAAAAAAAGAGCAAACACAAACATGGTTAATAAACTTATGAAGTAGCTAATGAATGACCACCAAACAACATAACTTTAATTGTGATGGCAACCCCAAATTTGCGTAAAATGCGCAGTAGGTACGACGTTCTTTAGGTAATAAGTAAGCAGATTCATTATAAATAGCCGCGTTATTTATAATGTAGCTCGTTACTTATTTTAAGTATAAGGCTTGCAGTATAATGTATGCCACTACAGTTAAGTATAGCGGCTCTGTTTTTTCCGGTGCCAGAATATCTTTTTAACTAATGCGACTATTGAAAGTGTTTCGGGACATCTATATTCGAGGTAGGTATATAACTACATATCTACTAAGAATGTTATAAACCAATACGGCGGCTAACTTTTTGTTTGTGTGCCGATTTTGATGAAACTCGGTTTTTGTTACTATTTTGACAAGGAAACAGCAACGCAATAATAAAATTATAAAAAATCCAAGATGGCGACCAACTTTTTTGTTTTTCGGCCGATTTCGATGAAACTTCGTTAATGGTGTTATTTTAACAAGGCAATAACAACGCAATGTTAAAAATATAAAAAATTCAAGATGGCGGCCAACTTTTTTGTTTGTGGGCCGATTTCGATGAAACTCGATTTTTTATACTATTTGACAAGAAAACAGCAACGCAATGTTAAAAATATAAAAATATCCAAGATAGCGGCCAAGTTGGTGGTTTATGAGCCGATTTCGATGAAATTCCGTTCATAGTACTATTTTGACAAGGAAATAATAACGCAATGTTCAAAATATTGAAAAATCTAAGATGGCGGCCAATTTTCTTGTTTGTGGGCCGATTTCCATGAAACACGGTTTTCGGAACTATTTTAGCGAGAAAACAGCAACGCAATGTTAAAAATAGTGAAAAATCCGTTATGGCGGCAACTTTTTGTTTGTGGGCCGATTTTGATGAAACTCGCTTTTTGGTACTATTTCGACAAGAAAACAGCAACTCAATGTTGAAAATATTGAAAAATCCATTATGGCAGCCTACTTTTTTGTTTGTAAGCCGATTTCGATGAAACTTGTTTTTTGGTACAATTATGACAAGAAAACAGCAACGCAATGACACAAATATAAAAATTCAAGATTGCGGCCAACTTTTTTGTTTTTGGGCCGATTTCGATGAAACTCGGTTTATGATACAATTTTGACAAGAAAACAGCAACGCAATGTTAAAAATATAAAAAAATCCAAGATGGCGGCCAACTTTTTTGTTTTTTGGTCGATTTTGATTAAACTTGGTTTATAGTGTTATTTTAACAAGGCAATAACAACGCAATGTTAAAAATATGAAAAATCCAAGATGGCGGCCAACTTTTTAGTTTTTGAGCCGATTTCGATGAAACTCCGTTCATAGTTCTATTTTGACAAGGAAATAATAACGCAATGTTCAAAATATTGGAAAATCCAAGATGGCGGCCAACTTTTTGGTTTTTGAGCCGATTTCGATGAAACTCCGTTCATAGTTCTATTTTGACAAGGATATAATAACGCAATGTTCAAAATATTGGAAAATCCAAAATGGCGGCCAATTTTCTTGTTTGTGGGCCGATTACTATGAAACACGGTTTATGGAACTAATTTAACGAGAAAACAGCAACGCAATGTTGAAAATATTGAAAAATCCATAATGGCAGTCAACTTTTTTGTTTGTAGGCCGATTTCGATGAAACCCGGTTTTTGGTGTTATTTTAACAAGGCAATAACAACGCAATGTTAAAAATATAAAAAATCCAAGATGGCGGCCAACTTTTTGGTTTTTGAGCCGATTGCGATGAAACTCCGTTCATAGTTCTATTTTGACAAGGATATAATAACGCAATGTTCAAAATATTGGAAAATCCAAGATGGCGGCCAATTTTCTTGTTTCTGGGCCGATTTCGATGAAACTTGGTTTATGGTGTTATTTTAACAAGGCAATATTAACGCAATGTTAAAAATATAAAAATCCAAGATGGCGGCCAACTTTTTTGTTTCTGGGCTGATTTCGATAAAACTTGGTTTATGGTGTTATTTTAACAAGGCAATATTAACGCAATGTTAAAAATATAAAAAATCCAAGATGGCGGCCAACTTTTTTGTTTCTGGGCTGATTTCGATAAAACTTGGTTTATGGTGTTATTTTAACAAGACAATATTAACGCAATGTTAAAAATAAAAAAAATCCAAGATGGCAGGCAACTTTTTTGTTTCTGGGCCGATTTAGATGAAACTTGGTTCATGGTGTTATTTTAACAAGGCAATATTAACGCAATGTTAAAAATATAAAAAATCCAAGATGGCGGCCAACTTTTTTGTTTCTGGGCTGATTTCGATAAAACTTGGTTTATGGTGTTATTTTAACAAGGCAATAACAACGCAATGTTAAAAATAAAAAAAAAATTAAGATGGCGACCAACTTTTTTGTCTATCGGCCGATTTAGATATAACTTGGTTTATGGTGTTATTTTAACAAGGCAATAACAACGCAATGTTAAAAATATAAAAAAAATAAGATGGCGACCAACTTTTTTGTCTATCGGCCGATTTAGATATAACTTGGTTTATGGTGTTATTTTAACAAGGCAATAACAACGCAATGTTAAAAATATAAAAAAATCGAAGATGGCGGGCAACTTTTTTGTTTCTGGGCCGATTTCGATGAAACTTGGTTCATGGTGTTATTTTATCAAGGCAATATTAACGCAATGTTAAAAATATAAAAAATCCAAGATGGCGGCCAACTTTTTTGTTTCTGGGCTGATTTCGATAAAACTTGGTTTATGGTGTTATTTTAACAAGGCAATATTAACGCAATGTTAAAAATATAAATAAATCCAAGATGGCAGTCAACTTTTTTGTTTCTGGGCTGATTTCGATGAAACTTGGTTTATGGTGTTATTTTAACAAGGCAATAACAACGCAATGTTAAAAATATAAAAAAAATTAAGATGGCGACCAACTTTTTTGTCTATCGGCCGATTTAGATATAACTTGGTTTATGGTTTTATTTTAACAAGGCAATAACAACGCAATGTTAAAAATATAAAAAATCCAAGATGGCGGGCAACTTTTTTGTTTCTGGGCCGATTTCGATGAAACTTGGTTCATGGTGTTATTTTAACAAGGCAATATTAACGCAATGTTTAAAATATAAAAAATCCAAGATGGCGGCCAACTTTTTTGTTTCTGGGCTGATTTCGATGAAACTTGGTTTATGGTGTTATTTTAACAAGGCATGGTTAGGCACATAAGGATTATTTTTAACAACTGTATACTTATACTATACTTGTTTCTGGGCCGATTTCGATGAAACTTGGTTTATGGTGTTATTTTAACAAGGCAATATTAACGCAATGTTAAAAATATAAAAATCCAAGATGGCGGCCAACTTTTTTGTTTCTGGGCTGATTTCGATAAAACTTGGTTTATGGTGTTATTTTAACAAGGCAATATTAACGCAATGTTAAAAATATAAAAAATCCAAGATGGCGGCCAACTTTTTTGTTTCTGGGCTGATTTCGATAAAACTTGGTTTATGGTGTTATTTTAACAAGACAATATTAACGCAATGTTAAAAATAAAAAAAATCCAAGATGGCAGGCAACTTTTTTGTTTCTGGGCCGATTTAGATGAAACTTGGTTCATGGTGTTATTTTAACAAGGCAATATTAACGCAATGTTAAAAATATAAAAAATCCAAGATGGCGGCCAACTTTTTTGTTTCTGGGCTGATTTCGATAAAACTTGGTTTATGGTGTTATTTTAACAAGGCAATAACAACGCAATGTTAAAAATAAAAAAAAAATTAAGATGGCGACCAACTTTTTTGTCTATCGGCCGATTTAGATATAACTTGGTTTATGGTGTTATTTTAACAAGGCAATAACAACGCAATGTTAAAAATATAAAAAAAATAAGATGGCGACCAACTTTTTTGTCTATCGGCCGATTTAGATATAACTTGGTTTATGGTGTTATTTTAACAAGGCAATAACAACGCAATGTTAAAAATATAAAAAAATCGAAGATGGCGGGCAACTTTTTTGTTTCTGGGCCGATTTCGATGAAACTTGGTTCATGGTGTTATTTTATCAAGGCAATATTAACGCAATGTTAAAAATATAAAAAATCCAAGATGGCGGCCAACTTTTTTGTTTCTGGGCTGATTTCGATAAAACTTGGTTTATGGTGTTATTTTAACAAGGCAATATTAACGCAATGTTAAAAATATAAATAAATCCAAGATGGCAGTCAACTTTTTTGTTTCTGGGCTGATTTCGATGAAACTTGGTTTATGGTGTTATTTTAACAAGGCAATAACAACGCAATGTTAAAAATATAAAAAAAATTAAGATGGCGACCAACTTTTTTGTCTATCGGCCGATTTAGATATAACTTGGTTTATGGTTTTATTTTAACAAGGCAATAACAACGCAATGTTAAAAATATAAAAAATCCAAGATGGCGGGCAACTTTTTTGTTTCTGGGCCGATTTCGATGAAACTTGGTTCATGGTGTTATTTTAACAAGGCAATATTAACGCAATGTTTAAAATATAAAAAATCCAAGATGGCGGCCAACTTTTTTGTTTCTGGGCTGATTTCGATGAAACTTGGTTTATGGTGTTATTTTAACAAGGCATGGTTAGGCACATAAGGATTATTTTTATTCTGTAATTATTTTATGAATGAAATGTGTATGAGGTGTCATTGGGAACCTTTGCGCTCATTATTCTGTGGGATCATGCCATCTATGCCCGCAAGATGTGCTGGCCATTTGTTCTTTATCTATGGTCTTGCATTGGGTGAAAAAAGAACGCCCTTGTCAATGTGTGACTTTTTCCCTGTGAACGGATTTTATTTGTGCTGTTTTTGAAAAAGTGAATAAAACAGGAATATTTGGAGAGCGCCGTAATTGCGCGCCAAGCATCGCGATGCTGAACTGCTCTTCATGATCCTGGAGGTAAGTGGGCGTAGTTTAGGCGACCTTTGTTACCTCATACCCGACATCGGGTTCAAACATTATACCGGTGGAAGCCACCTCATGGTGGGCTATTTACACGTCACTCCATCTTTTGGTCCTTTGAGCGGATACCATGCTCCAGCTTTTAAGTTTTTTGGTACGTTGGATGTTCGCTAGATGATTACGTATTAATTGGTAAAATTCGCGAATTTGCTACGTACTTACCGCCATACTCCGCCATTTTGTAATTGATACAAAATTTTACGGAATAAAATTATTTTTACTCGAATTTAAATCTCGCATTGTAATAGCGTGATTTCTTTTAGGGTATTCCCGCATTGAAATAGCGGGTGATTTATTTTAGTTTAATTTCGCATTGTAATAGCGTAATTTCATTTAAGTATTTTATTTTCGCATTATAATAGCGTGTGATTTCATTTAATTTATTTTCGCATTGAAATAGCATCATTACTTTTAATTTATTTTCGCATTTAAATAGCGTAATTTCTTTATAAAAATGTTGAAATCAAGTGATGATTCGGTTGATTCCGTCATTGAACTACCTGATAAACAGCTTACCTTATTAATAGCAAAAAAGGAACGTCTTTTTTCGCGGATGAATGATCTTTATAGATTTGCAAACAATGTATCGAATTTTGCGTCCCGAAATAACGAGACTTTCATGGCTCAGTCTGAAATAATCGATGAAATGCGAAGGCAATTTGAGTCTATAATTGATGACATAAATGACCGCAAGCTTACGTTGGATTCGAAATTTCTGCCTGACTATCAGCCTTTGACTGCTTTTGAAGATTTGTACTTTGTTGTAAAACGCGTTCGAAATAACATTATTCAGTCGTCGCAATCAATTGTGCCGTCGTCATCGAATAGTTCCGGCCATCATAATCCTGGATGCACCATTAAGCTTCCTTCGATTGAACTGCCGAGCTTCGACGGCAAAACGGAAAACTGGCCTAAATTTTACGAATCTTTTAAGTCCAACATTCACAATAACACACAGCTGTCTGACTCGCAACGCGTGCAGTATTTAGTAGGGAAATTAACTCACGGCGCGCTTAAGGCTACCGCGGGTATTGTACCCTCGGGTGAAACCTATAATATTATTTGGGATAGCTTGGTGAATAAATATCAAGATGTCCGTGCATTAGGTACACTTTATCTTAACAATATTCTCGATGCGAAAAGTTGTTCGAATACGGCAGCTAGTCTTGATTATTTTATTGAAAAATATTCAGCGTCTGTGTTGGCCTTAAAACAACTGAATATTAGTGATGTGACCGATTTTATACTTTTGCATTGTGCTCTAAGGAAGATCGATGTTCAAACTGTTCAAGCGTTCGAATTATCTGTGCGTCATAAGGACATTCCTTCTTATAGCGAATTAATCTCTTTCGTGCAAGATCAAGTTAAAATCTTAGAACGGTCTAATGTTTCATACTCGTCACGGTCTTCGAGCGGTGGTGTTAATAAAGCGTCATCGTCGGTCGTGACCGCGGCAGCCCGTCCTAATACTTACAAGTCGTTTGTCGCGAGTAATGACACGTCGGGGAAGTCGTGTATTTTTTGCAATAAAAGTGATCATTCAATTAATGCTTGTTCACAGTTTAAAAGTTTGAGATCACCCCAGGCCCGATTTGATTTTATTAAATCGAAACAGGGTTGCGTAAGTTGTCTTAGTGGGTCGCATACCGTAACGTCATGTAGGTCGACGGTTGTTTGCGAATTATGCAAAAAACGTCATCATACCCTCTTACACTTCGATACCAAGAGTAATAATGGTCGGAAAAATACTTACGCTCATACGTCGCAAGTACCTACCATTGAAGGGTCGTTGCCTTATTTACCGTCGTCGGTGCCGTCCGTCGCCTCGCTGCCGACAGCGTCGCCTCTCTCCGCACCCGGCGTAGGATCAAACCCGTGTGTTTTGAACACCCCATCGGGTACCCCATCTATTATGGGGACCCCTTCGGTTTTGGGTACTCCAGTTAGTTTGGGTACCCCACCTAGTTCGGGTACCCCGACTATTTTAGGTACCCCGGCTACCCCTTCCTTGTCTTTAAGTGCGGAAGTGAGACCAAACTCTACGATTTTACTATCGACAGCTCAAGTTTATGCTAAAATAAAAAATTGCAATGATAGGAGAATTATCCGCTGTTTGATAGACAACGGTTCGCAAAATAATTTAATTACTATGGACTGTTGTAAATCGCTTAATTTACCAATAATTCCACTGAGTAACTCTTTTGTCAAAGGAATTGGTTTAGCGTCTCAGCCGATTTTAGGATACGTTTATTTGGATATTGAGTCCCGTGTTTATACGGATAATAAGTACACTATACATGCTTTAGTGATCGACTGTATCACCGATCAGCTGCCTGCTTATTATGTGGACACGGGTGATATGGGTTATTTGAAAGGGATTCCCCTCGCCGATCTGACATGGAACGTTCCCGGGTCGGTGGATGTCGTTCTGGGTGCTCAGCTGTTTCCATACATTTATTTAGGAAATAGGGTCATATCTGGTACCAGTGCGCCTCCTGCTTTGCTGACCGCGTTCGGTTACGTGCTGATGGGTGATTTCCCAAGTGATGTTCTTATTAATACTTCTACGTCGCTCTGCGCACTTTCACTTAATGATATGGTGCAGAAGTTTTGGCAATTAGAAGAATTACCTAACATGAAGTTTTTGAGTCCGGAGGAGACGGAATGTGAAAATTTGTTTGTTTCGTCGGTCACCCGGGGGGAGGGTGGTAGGTACTCGGTTGCTTTACCATTCTGCAAGAACCCGAAGGAATTGGGTAACTCTCGCACTGCTGCCCAAAGGCGATTTATGGCTTTGGAGCGGAGATTTAAACAGTCACCACATTTACGAGATAAATATAATAGTGTTATCGGTGAATATATTGAAAAGGGCTATTTGTCTGAAGTTCCTGAATCCGAGGTGACGGAGGAAGGATACTACATCCCGCATCACGCTGTCACCCATCCGAGTAAGCCCATGCCTCGGATCGTGCTCGATGCTAGTGCGAGAACGCATACAGGGTTGTCACTAAATGATGTCCTTCATATTGGCCCTAATTTGCAAGCCGATTTATTTCTGCTTTTGCTTGGCTTTCGTCTTTTCCCAGTCGCTATGACTGCTGATGTTAAACAGATGTATTTACAGATTTTGGTTCCGTATGAACACCGTAAATATATTAGGATTTTATTTCGTTTTTCGGAGAACGAAGTCATACGAACCTTTCAATTTAATCGGGTCCCCTTTGGTCTCAAATCAAGCCCATACTTAGCAATGCGAACTGTTCGTCAGCTGGCTGATGACATGAGATCACATTACCCGGAAGCTGCTGAGGTGGCAGAGTCTAGGTTGTACATGGATGATCTAGTTTATTCTATTGCGGATGAAGTCAGCGCCGTGCGTCTGTCTCGAGAATTAATCTCGCTGTTCAAGGCCGGTGCCTTTGACCTGGTCAAATGGACAAGTAATGCTCATGTAGTCCTGGAAAACCTTCCCGACTCCCACCGCAGTGCAGTGGATTTGAATGATGGTTCTAACCATACCTTGAAGGTGTTAGGCCTTTCGTGGGAACCAGCCGATGACAACTTCTTCTTTACGACTGCTTACGTCCAAGAGAAATGTACAAAACGGAATATACTCTCTGTGGTTGCTCGTTTGTTTGATGTCCTCGGTTTGATGGCCCCTGTAATTTTGTACGCCAAGCTGCTTATTAAAGAGCTATGGTTATGCAACATAGATTGGGATGATTCTCCCCCTGAGAGTGTTATACGAAAATTCTCGGCGCTTATGCAGGAATTTCCTCTCATCTCATTTTTGAAAATCCCACGTCATATAGGTGTCTTTAACGATCGTACGGTACTTATTGTGGCGTTTTGTGATGCGAGTATGAACGGTTATGGTTGTGTCTTATATTTACACACCACTGACTCCGTGGGCAATATTACTGTCAGATTACTTTGTGCGAAGTCAAAGGTTTCACCCACTAAAGTGACCACACTGGCACGTTTGGAATTATGTGCTGCCGTCTTGATGTCCAAACTAATACGGACAGTTCAAGAGTCTTATCAAGCGCGTGTACCCATTGCGGGAACGTATGCTTTCTCTGATTCGACTATTGCGCTTTCGTGGATTCATTCTTCACCGCATCGTTGGTCGGTGTTTGTAAGTAACCGCGTCGCTCAATGTCAAGAGAATCTGCCTCCTGAACACTTTTATCATGTGGCAGGAAGTGAGAATCCAAGTGATTGTCTTTCCCGGGGGATGCTTCCCTCCCAACTCGCTTCACATGATTTATGGTGGAACGGCCCATCATGGATTCGTAGCCCTCCGTCAAATTGGCCTATGAAAGCCTTTTCACCTACCATAACTGCCGAGTTGCCTGAGCACAAAGTTACTGTGCTGACTGCAACGGTTCAGTGTGAACCCCCGGCTCTGATGGAATTGGCTCAGCGTATATCCGGGTGGGATAAACTTTTACGGATTGTTGTGTACGTCCTCCGATTTATTAAAATAATCTCGCCTTCTTCTGGAGTAGTCAATAATATTATGACTGCCGAGAAATTTGTGGTACTTTCAGTGCAGAGTATCCACTTCCTTGAACTGGCCTTTAGGTGTAATTACGGAGATTCATCCTGGGTCGGGCGGAATTATTCGAGTAGCGACGGTGAAAACTAGTTTCGGGATCTTTAAGCGTCCTATTGTAAAATTATATCTTATACCTACTCATATTGTTGTCAAATGTTGATATTGTGATGTTGTCAAATAATTTTCTGCATCTTATATTTAGTTCTAATTTAGTTTGTTTAGGACTTAGCCATGAAGCTTGGCCATTCTGTTAGCCTTAATATAAACTGCGTGCATGCTATGTTATGTTGCCATGATTATGTTTGTAATTTATTTTTGTTTTGAAACTTCTGCGAACTTCCAAGGCGGGGAGCATGGTTAGGCACATAAGGATTATTTTTATTCTGTAATTATTTTATGAATGAAATGTGTATGAGGTGTCGTTGGGAACCTTTGCGCTCATTATTCTGTGGGATCATGCCATCTATGCCCGCAAGATGTGCTGGCCATTTGTTCTTTATGTATGGTCTTGCATTGGGTGAAAAAAGAACGCCCTTGTCAATGTGTGACTTTTTCCCTGTGAACGGATTTTATTTGTGCTGTTTTTGAAAAAGTGAATAAAAGAAAAACAGGAATATTTATTTTGAGAGCGCCGTAATTGCGCGCCAAGCATCGCGATGCTGAACTGCTCTTCATGATCCTGGAGGTAAGTGGGCGTAGTTTAGGCGACCTTTGTTACCTCATACCCGACATCGGGTTCAAACATTATACCGGTGGAAGCCACCTCATGGTGGGCTATTTACACGCCACACCAAGGCAATAACAACGCAATGTTAAAAATATAAAAAAAATTAAGATGGCGACCAACTTTTTTGTCTATTGGCCGATTTAGATATAACTTGGTTTATGGTGTTATTTTAAAAAGGCAATAACAACGCAATGTTAAAAATATAAAAAAATCCAAGATTGTGGCCAACTTTTTTGTTTCTGGGCCGATTTCGATGAAACTTGGTTTATGGTGTTATTTTAACAAGGCAATATTAACGCAATGTTAAAAATATAAAAAAATCCAAGATGGCGGCCAACTTTTTTGTTTCTGGGCCGATTTCGATGAAACTTGGTTTATGGTGTTATTTTAACAGGGCAATATTAACGCAATGTTAAAAATATAAAAAATCCAAGATGGCGGCCAACTTTTTTGTTTCTGGGCTGATTTCGACAAAACTTGGTTTATGGTGTTATTTTAACAAGACAATATTAACGCAATGTTAAAAATATAAAAAAATCCAAGATGGCAGGCAACTTTTTTGTTTCTGGGCCGATTTCGATGAAACTTGGTTCATGGTGTTATTTTAACAAGGCAATATTAACGCAATGTTAAAAATATAAAAAATCTAAGATGGCGGCCAACTTTTTTGTTTCTGGGCTGATTTCGATAAAACTTGGTTTATGGTGTTATTTTAACAAGGCAATAACAACGCAATGTTAAAAATATAAAAAAAATTAAGATGGCGACCAACTTTTTTGTCTATCGGCCGATTTAGATATAACTTGGTTTATGGTGTTTTTTTAACAAGGCAATAACAACGCAATGTTAAAAATATAAAAAAAAAATAAGATGGCGACCAACTTTTTTGTCTATCGGCCGATTTAGATATAACTTGGTTTATGGTGTTATTTGCACAAGGCAATAACAACGCAATGTTAAAAATATAAAAAAATCCAAGATGGCGGGCAACTTTTTTGTTTCTGGGCCGATTTCGATGAAACTTGGTTCATGGTGTTATTTTAACAAGGCAATATTAACGCAATGTTAAAAATATAAAAAATCCAAGATGGCGGCCAACTTTTTTGTTTCTGGGCTGATTTCGATAAAACTTGGTTTATGGTGTTATTTTAACAAGGCAATATTAACGCATTGTTAAAAATATAAATAAATCCAAGATGGCAGTCAACTTTTTTGTTTCTGGGCTGATTTCGATGAAACTTGGTTTATAGTGTTATTTTAACAAGGCAATAACAACGCAATGTTAAAAATATAAAAAAATTAAGATGGCGACCAACTTTTTTGTCTATCGGCCGATTTAGATATAACTTGGTTTATGGTGTTATTTTAACAAGGCAATAACAACGCAATGTTAAAAATATAAAAAAATCCAAGATGGCGGGCAACTTTTTTGTTTCTGGGCCGATTTCGATGAAACTTGGTTCATGGTGTTATTTTAACAAGGCAATATTAACGCAATGTTAAAAATATAAAAAATCCAAGATGGCGGCCAACTTTTTTGTTTCTGGGCTGATTTCGATAAAACTTGGTTTATGGTGTTATTTTAACAAGGCAATATTAACGCAATGTTAAAAATATAAATAAATCCAAGATGGCAGTCAACTTTTTTGTTTCTGGGCTGATTTCGATGAAACTTGGTTCATGGTGTTATTTTAACAAGGCAATAACAACGCAATGTTAAAAATATAAAAAAAATTAAGATGGCGACCAACTTTTTTGTCTATCGGCCGATTTAGATATAACTTGGTTTATGGTGTTATTTTAACAAGGCAATAACAACGCAATGTTAAAAATATAAAAAAATCCAAGATTGTGGCCAACTTTTTTGTTTCTGGGCCGATTTCGATGAAACTTGGTTTATGGTGTTATTTTAACAAGGCAATATTAACGCAATGTTAAAAATATAAAAAAATCCAAGATGGCGGCCAACTTTTTTGTTTCTGGGCCGATTTCGATAAAACTTGGTTTATGGTCTTATTTTAACAAGGCAATAACAACGCAATGTTAAAAATATAAAAAATCCAAGATGGCAGCCAACTTTTTTGTTTCTGGGCCGATTTCGATGAAACTTGGTTTATGGTGTTATTTTAACAAGGCAATAACAACGCAATGTTAAAAATATAAAAAAATCCAAGATGGCAGCCAACTTTTTTGTTTCTGGGCCGATTTCGATGAAACTTAGTTTATGGTGTTATTTTAACAAGGCAATAACAACGCAATGTTAAAAATATAAAAAAATTTAAGATGTCGACCAACTTTTTTGTCTATCGGCCGATTTAGATATAACTTGGTTTATGGTGTTATTTTAACAAGGCAATAACAACGCAATGTTAAAAATATAAAAAAATCCAAGATTGTGGCCAACTTTTTTGTTTCTGGGCCGATTTCGATGAAACTTGGTTTATGGTGTTATTTTAACAAGGCAATATTAACGCAATGTTAAAAATATAAAAAAATCCAAGATGGTGGCCAACTTTTTTGTTTCTTGGCTGATTTCGATGAAACTTGGTTTTAGGTACTATTTTACAAGTAAACAGCAATGCAATGTTTAAAATATTAAAACACCTAAGATGACAGCCAAATTCTTTATTTGTTTTTTTAACCAAATAACACGAAAACGATCCCTTTTTTCCCAAGCTGTTTTTTTTGTATAATAGTATCAAAAATCGAGTTTCATCAAAATCGGCCCAAAAACAAACTGTGGGCTGCCATCTATTTTTTATTTTTTTATTATTGCGTTACTGTTTTCTGTAAAAATAGTACCAAAAGACGGAGTTTCATCGAAATCGGCTCACAAACAAAAAAGTTAACAGCCATATTGGACTTTGCAATATTTTCAACATTGCGTTGCTGTTTTCTCGTTTAAATAATTCCGAAAACCATGTTTCATGTAAATCGGCCCAAAAACAAAAAAAGTTGGCCGCCATCTTAGATATTTTTATTATTTTTAACATTGCCTTGTTATTTCCTTGTTAAAATAATACCAAAAACCAAGTTTAATGAAATCGGCCGAAAAACAAAAATCGGTTTAATATCATTAAACCGCATACGTTAATGTAAAGAGTGTGCCACAGTAATTTAATGATGCGGCTGACGTCATAAAGATTCTACGTACCGAAAACAGTCAGTAAGTAAACGGAGTTCGTAAAATGAGCCAGGATACGTAAAAACTGATGATGTAGACGGAGACTTTATTAATTATCCCGTGTACGTAAAATGTATCGGCATACCTCCGACCCTGCTCGTACATTATGTACGTAACCGGGACCATTACTTAATGTGACAGGGACAGTACAATGATTTGGCAACCAGTTACTGTTATAAAGAGCCTGGATACTGAAATAATGCAGCTGTATAACTATTCGTACGTATGGCGCATACATATTTTATGTTACGGGTTAAGTAAATTACGTATGCTGCTCCGTGCAGAATCATTAAGCCGCATACGTAACTGTAAAGAATGCGCCACAGTAATTTCATGATGCGGCTGACGTCATAAAGATTCTACGTACCAAACACAGTCGGTAAGTAAACGGAGTTCGTAAAATGAGCCAGGATACGTAAAAACTGATGATGTAGACGGAGACATTATTAATTATCCCGTGTACGTAAAATGTATCGGCATAACTCCGACCCTGCTCGTACATTATGTACGTAACCGGGACCATTACTTAATGTGACAGGGACAGTACAATGATTTGGCAACCAGTTACTGTTATAAAGAGCCTGGATACTGAAATAATGCAGCTGTATAACTATTCGTACGTATAGCGCATACATATTTCATGTTACGGGTAAAGTAAATTACGTATGCTGCTCCGTGCAGAATCATTAAGCCGCATACGTAACTGTAAAGAGTGCGCAACAGTAATTTAATGATGCGGCTGACGTCATAAAGATTCTACGTACCAAACACTGTCGGTAAGTAAACGGAGTTCGTAAAATGAGCCAGGATACGTAAAAACTGATGATGTAGACGGAGACATTATTAATTATCCCGTGTACGTAAAATGTATCGGCATACCTCCGACCCTGCTCGTACATTATGTACGTAACCGGGACCATTACTTAATGTGACAGGGACAGTACAATGATTTGCCAACCAGTTACTGTTATAAAGAGCCTGGATACTGAAATAATGCAGCTGTATAACTATTCGTACGTATAGCGCATACATATTTCATGTTACGGGTAAAGTAAATTACGTATGCTGCTCCGTGCAGAATCATTAAGCCGCATACGTAACTGTAAAGAGTGCGCAACAGTAATTTAATGATGCGGCTGACGTCATAACGATTCTACGTACCAAACACAGTCGGTAAGTAAACGGAGTTCGTAAAATGAGCCAGGATACATAAAAACTGATGATGTAGACGGAGACATTATTAATTATCCCGTGTACGTAAAATGTATCGGCATATGTATAAGGCCGGCTGCGATACGTCGCATGATCGTCGCATCATTCTTTGATAAGGAGAATGTCAAATAAAATTATTATTTTAATAACATTAAGTAATTCTATAACATAGATCTGTATTTTACCCACATAGTTACCTATTTGTTATTTAGTCCATTATTTTAATTACCCATAAGTGAAAACTTGTAAATGGCTTATATTTACTTATTTTGTAATTACTCATATTCATATTGTATCTCACAGCTGTAAGTTTTCCTAACAAAATAAAATAAAAATAAAAAAAATAAAAATATCTCCGACCCTGCTTGTACATTATGTACGTAACCGGGACCATTACTTAATGAGACAGAGTCAGTACAATGATTTGGCAACCAGTTACTGTTAAAAAGAGCCTGGATACTGAAATAATGCGACTGTATAACTTCGTACGTATAGCGCATACATATTTCATGTTACGGGTAAAGTAAATTACGTATGCTGCTCCGTGCAGAATCATTAAGCCGCATACGTAACTGTAAAGAGTGCGCCACAGTAATTTCATGATGCGGCTGACGTCATAAAGATTCTATGTACCGAACACTGCCAGTAAGTAAACGGAGTTCGTAAAATGAGCCAGGATACGTAAATGTTTATGTAGGCGGAGACATTATTAATTATCCCGTGTACGTAAAATGTATCGGCATATCTCCGACCCTGCTCGTACATTATGTACGTAACCCGGACCATTACTTAATGAGACGGAGTCAGTACAATGATTTGGCAACCAGTTACTGTTGTAAAGAGCCTGGATACTGAAATAATGCGGCTGTATAACTTCGTACGTATAGCGCATATATATTTCCTGTTGCGGGTTAAGTAAATTACGTATGCTGCTCCGTTAATACATATGCGGCATCATTAAACCGCATACGTAAACGTTAACAGTGCGGGCACAGTAATTTCATGATGCGGCTTACGTATTAAGGATTCGGCCTCATTACAAGTAACTCGTTTACATTGTCTTTACAGGGCATTATGCCGCATACTTACTGGACATGGTGTCGGCTCATTATAAGTATGGCTCTTATTTATTTCATGTGAAAAGCACATTATACGTATCTGGCTGCCAGTGCATTACAAATTTGCCAATTTTAAGTAGCCCGTTTTTCTCAGTGTACCTATTGAAACATATGAAAACATGGTATACAATATAGTGTAATCGTGCTCTTAAATCAGTGCCTAAGAAGCACGTTATGTTACAGGGCAGATGGTTAAAATTAATTAGTGAAATCAAAATAGGGAACATGCATCAATTTTTTTTGTATCAAAATCAAAAGTATAATGCGTGAGTAAATCAACTGTAATATTACAACTTTTTTTTTTCTCGTGATATAGGTATTTGAAGTTAGCACGCAGCAGCAACCGCCGAAAACGCTCTGTACAAAATGGTCAACATTTGTGACGTCACTGTCACTAATGATTATGTGTATTTAAGGCGCAGTATTATGGAGTTGGCCAAGAATTTTCAAATATCTCCCTAAATATTGCGTTTAAGTACATATGTGTCGTACAAAATATTATTTCTTATTCGATATTCTATCCGACCGTTAAGTGCATTATATCCGAAAATAAAATAAAATATATCGTTATTTTCTCCTGTGTGATAAAACTAAAACAATACATATATTTTTTTCATTTTCTATTTCATCATGTTTTTATACGTGTCCGCAGCGATCAAGCTCAAATTTATTAAAATCGGTGACTTATGCATGTTCCCTTTCAGTTAAAATGAATAGTGCAAAAAAATAAAGGGGAAAATTCAGAATAGAGTCAGCCAAGTAAATAAACAAATAAAAACAAATTGCATCATGGAAACACTAACAGTTTTTATCGTTGGCTAATCTAAATTGTGGCGGCAAAAGTTCATTCACAAAGCTGACCTCATTTCCCTAACTTTGCAAATGAAATTGGCTGCCATTTCGTTTTATTTTCAATTCGTAAAAGTGTTTACAAAAACGAACGTGCATTTAAGAAAATTCACCAGAATTACTGGAGGTAGTTGTCGACCGCTCTTTGGGCGGAAAAATTGGGTGTCAGGTTTGCGAAAAGCGGATTAAAAGGACAGAGGCCCTTACATGGGCATAGCGAGGTACGGGCAGGGAGAGGCAGCTGCCCCCCTTAGAACAGCGCTAATTCTGAGAGCATCATAGCTTGGGACGCTTCTTATAAGACCTAGAAACTAACAGGCTTGAAGGCTGGCTTGTGAAATCCAACAATAGGGGATGTGATCTCTATATAATCTAGGATTTTCTTTGTCTGCCCCCCCCCCCCATACAAATTTTCTTTTTCATCAATGTTTCAAAATTTAAATTTAGTTTTCGGGGCAACAAACACAGTACCTATTTTGTTAGATAGATAAATAATGTAAAGTATCGAAAAATTTGAAAATACCTAAATATACAACGATGTGCACAAATGTTATAATACTTACACATTTAGTATTAAATAAATAAAAAAAAACAATTTTGTTGTAAAGTTAGAGGTAATTAGACTATTAGAGAGGGGTTAAGTGGCTGTGCTTGGTTTAGTAAAATGTCTATTATAACCGGAATGTGAAAAATGGATCCAAAATCTCTTGAATTTAAATAAAAGTTAAAGACAACTTGGGTATAATATAAGCGTTTTGAGAGTATTAAAATAATTAGCATGTGAAACTTCTACGATTAGATAAATCAACGAAACTTTCCATGTCATTATAATTGGATTAATGGGAAAGTTTTCAAATGCCAAAGTTCGTACAGCGACGGAAATAGTGCTATGTTTGGAATAGGAAAATCAGAAATCTGACTAAATGGAAAGGTGGGATTGAATAAAAATATTACGCGTATAAATCTGCTAGATTGAAAGGGAATTTGTATGAATAAATTTGAGTTTTACCTGAATTGAATAATCTAAGTATTACAACTTTCTATGCTATTAATATACTTCCAAAATGACATTTCTCAACACCCCAAATACACACAAGTTTTAATTTAAATCTTCAAAATAATCCAATGCTTTATGTTTAGTATTCTGATCAATTCAACAAAGGTTACGTCTAGTTTTTTTTATATTGTTTGCCACTACATTAATACACTATTGTTAAATCTAAAGTGCACAGCACTAGCCACATCTGCCGAGATAAATTTCCGAGTCTCGGGGCAAAGAATAATCAGCAAAGCGGAACAACGCATTAGTGGCAATGTACTAAGTTGGCGAGTTCAGTTCCGTTCCGTACAATTATTATTGGCTAGCTTTGTATGCAGCGCTCGCACGTTGGGGCGACCACACTCTGTGACCACGCCACACCCCGGACACTCCATATACAACCGCGCAATTGGGATGTTGACTAATGAATAAAATAACGAAATACTAATAAAAATCGTGAACATATTAAACTTTTAGAGTAGCTTGTATACTTCTTGGTTTTATATATTGCATATTATTTGTTTTATGACCCTTCAAAGTTGGGTGGACAAGTCCATTTAAAAAGTATAAAATTTATTAAAATAAACGATACCTTTAATTAGTTCGTAAAATGTATAGCAAATTTGTCTAAGAAACCATTTTGATAAACACAATATTTAATATAGCTGCCGAACAAATTTCCTACCCGTTGCATACAAACTACTGAGGCGTGACGTCATAATTCAGTAGCCGTTAGTATGGAGCGTTTTTGGGCGAGTCCATTTGTGTGCATTTCACACTGTGATATCTCGGGTAGTTTTCAAGCTAGCGAAATAATTATTTTACCAATGTTTCTTTTTTTGAGAGGTTATTTATGTAATATAAAATAAAAAAAGTTGTCAGTGATGTTGACAACTTTTTTTATTTTTTATTACATATATAACCTCTCAAAAAAAGAAACATTGGTAAAATAATTATTTGTTATTATTATTATTAGCAGATGACGTCAGATGACGCACATAGGAGTATTTGTATTAAAAACTCGGTCAAAATTATTTGATGTTTCTAGTGAAATGAAAACTGCATAATATCAGTGAAAAAAAATATTCGTTTAATATAAAGCCATTTTATTAGGTCTTTTTGTATTTTCAGTAAAAAAATACAATTTTACAAATTATTACAAATAAAAAATAAAAAAAGACTTTTTTCACAATATATGATTATACTAATCATATTCGCAATCAGTGTCGTCATCTCAGTCATTATTTTTTTCAAGACTAGTGTCTAAGGACTTGGAAGTGTCTTCGACGACCGAGTTATTAATTTTTTTTTTCAAAATGGAGGAAGAATGAGGAACTATTTTCAACTAAATATGATAGATGAGGGTCTATGGATACTTTCATATATAAAAAAAAAAAATGGGGTGTAGGGGGTGTCTAGTAGTAGTACCTTTACAGGACTGTCGGTCGGCTTACATCGGTGTAAGTGGTAGTTGCTGCCTGGTCTACAGACACTCCCAAATCTCTTCACCAGTGGCTCCAAGTAGCTGTCGTGTACGCAGCGGCCACACCCCGGTAAACCGCGTCGACCTGCGGGCTAAACCTGGTGAAGGGGGCCATGCACGTTATCTAGCGGACGTGGCTATGACAGGAGATCCCCTGTTTAGTACACGAAGACTACACCGGTATGGAAGGCAAACACCGTCGATAGGCACTGATCTCGGCTTTTATAGCGATGCAGCAAGGCATCTGTGACATACCTTTAAGGGCGCATGCCAGGATTCGTATAGTGGTCTGCGGCCAGTCACTGCATCTCATAACTTCGGTCAATCGTATCGGTCTCCGATCCATTGGCCACCGAGGATTTGGGACGAGAGAGTGGGTTTGCACCTGCACAACTGCTCATCCACTATAATATACTCACGCGCTGATGACACCTGGCGAGGTTATACTGGACACTGAATCGAAGTCCTGCGGCGATGGAGTGTTGGTGGGAGTAATGTGGCTTTGGTGAGTCCTGTTGCTAGCTAACCCTCTGCACGTAGGCGGCTGGACGAGAGTGGTCGCTCCTGTATTCGATCGAGATGGGAAGACGGGTTCGACAGCACGTCCAGTGACAAAGCAGCCCTATTTAGGATCGCTCTGCTTTCCCCAATCAGGGGAGGGGCCTAGAAAAGGTGGCCTAAAAATAGTCTATCTCACTAAAACTCAGTGGCTAACCGCGGTCACTAGAGCACCAACTTCAGCGGTCGAAAGAAACAAAAGAAAAGTAGATTACCTTTTATAATTGCAACATGGAACGTGAGAACCTTATTAGATAATGACAACAACTTATGTCCAGAAAGGAAAACCGCAGTTATTGCGCGTGAACTATCCCGATACAATATCGACATTGCTGGCATAAGTGAAACTCATCTTGCAGAAACCGGAGAGCTTAAAGAAGATTTGGGTGGCTATACATATTACTGGGCCGGAAAGCCAGCGACTGAAGTATCATCTAGTGGGGTCGGCTTTGCTATAAAAAACTCGATTGCAAAATCCCTAACCCAGCCCCCAAAATGTTGAATGTAATCTATGGTATATTGGTATTACATAATCTGTGTACAGCTACTAGTCTGTGTCCCCTCTCTTGTAAAATGGTTGAAATAAAACAATAGTAATTTTATGTATCACAGTGTTTAATTAAAATAATAAAGTCCTGGCTAGTCCCGACCCATATCGCTTACTGTCTTTTCACAGGTTATGGGCCCAGGCATTAAAAACTAAAAGTAAAAACGTAAAATAAACATTGTGCAGTTACAAATCGACTTGTCGCTATACAAGAGCACGCTACGATCGACGCCATTATAATTCTCAAGAATCAAAACGTTCAAAATGGATAGAGAAGAAGTCACGAGTATTCAAAAACTAATAGACGAGAAGACATTCCCTACATGGAAATTTCAGATAAATATCCTATTAAGAAGCTGTGGTTTAGACAAAGTAGTGCAAGGAAAAATTGAAAAAGAAGCGGTCGTCGACCCCATGTCAGACGCCAAAGCGCAAAAAATCATTATGATGACTATTGATCAAAAACACATCGGTCTCATAATGTCGTGTCAAAACGCAAAAAGTATGTACGACAAACTATGCAATATTTTTGAAAACACATCAAGCCAACAGAAATGCTCATTGCTACAAGAATTTTTCTCCTACAAATATGATAAAACCAAAGATGTTACTTACCACATCAGTAAATTGGAAAACCTTGCTTATCAGCTCAATAACCTCGATGAAAAAATTAATGAAAACATGATCATTTCTAAAATACTTTCCACACTTCATGAGCAATTTACATTCTTTCTGACGGCGTGGGAGTCTGCACCTGAAAAAGAAAAAACATTAACTAATTTAACTGCAAGACTTATAGCGGAAGAGAAAAGAATTCATAATAATATTGAAACGGAAGATCCAGTCGCATTCAAAGCTTTTAAAAAGGGAAAGTATCCGAGTAAAAACCAACAACAACATAATTACCCTAGTAAAAGTCAACAGTATAATAAGCCGAAGGGAAATTATTGCAAAATTTGTAAGAAAAATAACCACTCGATGGAAAATTGCTACTTCAACAAAAATAAGAATTATTGTACAATATGCAAGAAAAATAATCATTCAGAGAAAGAGTGCTATTTTAGAAGAAACAGAACAGCTTTTCTAACTACTTCTGAAAAACAAGAAAATATAGAATTCATTGTTGATTCCGGCTGTACTTCGCACATGACAAACAATATAAAAGTTCTGAAAAATATAGAAAGTGATACAACTGATATATACATAGCAAAAAGGGATGAAAAGATAACATCTACTCAAAAAGGAATAATAGAAACTGAAGAATGCGTCCTGAAAAATGTTTTGTACATACCCGATTTGGAGAAAAATCTTATTTCAGTTAGTTCGATAACTAAAAACAGTGGAAAAGTTACATTTACAAAAGAAGAAGTACATATTTCTAAAGATGAACAGATTATACTAAGAGGTAAAAGAAACAAGAATGGTTTGTATACCGTAAATTTAAATACAGAAGAAATGTCTATGGTGGCAACGAGTAAAAAAGAATCGGCATTGGACTTGCATATAAGAATGGGACATCCAGGTATAACTACAATGAAAAACTTGATAAAAACAGTTGATGGAACTAATATTACTAAAGAAGATATAGATAACCTAACCGATACATGTGAAATATGTTGTAAATCAAAACAAACAAGAAATCCTTTCAATACAGTAAGATATAAAGCTCAACGAAGATTAGAAATAATACACAGTGATATATGTGGTCCCATATCACCCGCCACACATGATAACAAGCGTTATATACTAACAATATTAGATGACTACTCTCATTTCACTAAAACTTATCTGTTAGAGAAGAAAGATGAAGCATGCAACATCTTAATACAATACATAAAAGAAGCTGAGAGAGAAACAAATGAAAAAGTACATAAAATAAGATGCGACAACGGAGGAGAATATAATAACAAGAAATTCAAAGATTGGACAAAGAAAAAAGGTATTAAAATCGACTTCACGATCCCGTATAGTCCACAACTTAATGGAAAAGCCGAGCGCTTAAACAGAACCATACTAGAAAAGTCAAGGGCAATGATTTATCAATCAGGCTTAGATTTACAAATGTGGGGAGAAGCAGTATTATCTGCAACATACCTGATTAACAGAATACCCTACGATGGCTCAAACAAAACACCATTTGAAATCTGGACGGGCACTCGAGCAAATATTGCAAATATCAAGACCTTTGGAAGTGTTTGCTATTCGAAGAAATTAGGTCAAATAAAAAAGCTAGAACCCAGAAGCCAAAAACTGATAATGATTGGTTACGCACCAACAGGCTACAGACTTTGGGATACAGAAAATGAAACTGTACTAATAAGAAGAGATGTAATATTTGATAAGTGCCAGAGTCAATGCAATAAAAGTGAAAAGAAACCAATAAAATCTATAATTTTTTATGAAGATAATGACAGTACAAATTATGAGTTCGATAACATAGATGAAGAAATAATTGAAGAGACTTCACAATACTACAGAGGAAAGTAAAGATATTGAAGAAAAAGAGACTAATGATTCTACGTCTACAAAAGAAACAAAAAATACTGAAGAAAGACCAAAAAGTGACACTACATCTACAGATGAAAGAAAAGGTACTGAAGAAAGTCAGTTAGATAATCCTACAAAAACAAGATCTGGTAGAACAGTAAATGTACCGAAGAGATACAATGAATATGTATTGTTATCCTACGAAGAAGCAATTAATGGCCCTGATAAAGAAAAGTGGTGTAAAGCTATCAAGGAAGAAACAGATTCACTTTTAGAAAACAATACATGGGAAGTTGTTAACTCGATACCCGATAACAAGAAAATTCTAACCAGTAGATGGGTATTTAAAATAAAGCAAGACGGCTCTTATAAAGCAAGACTCGTTATAAGAGGATGTGAACAAGAAAAAGGAATAGATTATGAAGAAACATACAGTCCTGTTATAAACAGCAGCCCGCTAAGATTGTTGTTTGCAATCGCACAACAAAGAAACTATAGCATACTTACCTTTGATATAAAAACAGCTTTCTTATATGGAACTCTCGACGAAGACATATACATGTATCCGCCTCAAGGCATCAAAGGCATTGCAGGTTTATGCAAACTAAAGAAAGCCCTATACGGAATAAAACAAGCACCGCTCAAGTGGAATAAAACTTTTACTGACTACATAAAGAGTCTAGGACTTATACAACTACAAACGGAACCATGCATTTTCAAAAATGAAACTCATACTTTATTTATGGGAATACATGTTGACGATGGTATTTTAATTGGTTATAAAGAAGGAATAATAGAAATTGCAAATAAGATAAAAGAAAGATTTCAAACTAAGATAGAAGAGAAACCAGAAAAATACTTAGGAATGGAAATAGAAAGGAAAGATAATTACTTAAAATTAAAACAAGAGAAACTGATACATAATTTACTAGAAGAATACAACCTAAAAGATGCTAAGACAGTAAATACACCCATGGAAAGTATACCCGAAGAAGGAAGAAAAATAAATACATGTTTTCCATACAAAGAATTGTTAGGAAGTCTTACTTACCTGTCGAATAAAAGATAGATCATTAAAAGAATACTAAAATACTTAAAAGCAACCTCAGGTAAAGGAATAATTTATAAAAGCAATCAGAACGATAACAACATATCAGCATATTGTGATTCTGATTATGCTGGAGATGTTACCACTAGAAGAAGCACAACAGGTTACGCAATCTTCTTCGACAATAACCTGATCAGTTGGTGTACGAGAAAACAGCCAATCGTCGCACTGTCCACCACCGAGGCAGAATACATCGCCGCTGCTGAATGTGCTAAAGAAGTGTTATATATAAAAAGAGTGAGTGAAGAACTATTAAGTGTCAGTGTAAAAGTGTTACTAAAAGTGGACAATCAAAGTGCAATAAAACTCATTAAAAATGGTGTAATAAATAGACGTTCAAAGCATATTGATGTAAGGTATAAATTCATTCATGAAAAAGTTGATAATAAGGAGATAATGATAGAATACTGTCCTACTAATAATCAAATTGCAGATATATTCACTAAACCGCTAAATAAAATAAAGTTTGAACATTTTGCAAAAAATATTGTAACATAAATTTCAACTTAAATTCATTTTTTTTTGCCTTAACATAATAAGAGTAATATCATATCTTGAATAAACAATTAATGTAACTACCTATTAACTAAAATACATAACATGTAAGTAACTAACTGTAACTACTGCTTTAATAAGAAACTACTTAATTTGAAAATCATATTTCGATTGTAAAACCCTTTGAAATATTTGATTAGTTAACTTTAGATAGTAACGTTGAAATGTAACTTTGTAAGAAAATTTAAATAAAATATATGTTTAATAGTATAAATAAGTAAATACCTACTTAGGCTTACCTGTTAATGTTTTGAAACATTGATCTGCTTAACTTAAATAAATTGGGTTGCATTGTTTGTTAAACCTAATTTTGTAATTTTGTAAACACAAAATTAAGGGGGGGTGTTGAATGTAATCTATGGTATATTGGTATTACATAATCTGTGTACAGCTACTAGTCTGTGTCCCCTCTCTTGTAAAATGGTTGAAATAAAACAATAGTAATTTTATGTATCACAGTGTTTAATTAAAATAATAAAGTCCTGGCTAGTCCCGACCCATATCGCTTACTGTCTTTTCACACAAAAGGCATTAACGATCGCCTCATTACACTTACCGTTCACATTGGCCATGATAAATACCTACATCTCGTAAATGTATATGCCCCTACACTTACCTCCTCCGATGAAGACAAAGCTAAATTCTATGATGACCTTCGAGCTGTCTTGCTTGGTATTCCATCCAACGATAAGTTGATCTTGTTCGGAGACTTTAATGCGCGTGTTGGAACTGAGTATGAAGCCTGGAATGATGTCTTGGGGCGGCATGGGGTTGGAAAATGTAATGCCAATGGACTTGCACTTCTCACACTGTGTGCAGAATTTAACCTGAGCATCACGAACACCTTCTTCAGGCTTCCTGAGAAGTACAAAACATCTTGGATGCACCCTCGCTCCAAGCATTGGCATTTGCTAGATTACGTAATAGTCCGTAGAAAGGACCTTAAGGACATCTTGATAACGCGGGCCATGCGTGGGGCTGAAGGTTGGACTGACCACCGACTTATAAGAACTAAAATGAAACTTACGCTGAAACCAAAACGCAGAGCAAATCATAAAGTTGTGCCCAAGCTGGCCGTGAATAAGCTGATTAATAGTTCGGACGCCAGAAGTGAGCTCGACTTGAAATTCGGAACTTTACCGTACCATTCAGAAAATGCTTCCATTGATGATGAGTGGCAAGCGTTCGCGGAATCACTCCATGAAGTCGTCTTAGGTGTAGTCGGTAAACCTAAAAAGATTAATAAGGACTGGTTCGACGATTCTGACGAAACGTTAAGAAAGCTTTTCGACGATGCTAGAATTTCGCTACGTAAGCATACTGATGTCGATACCCGCAGGCGCATAAACCAAGAGCTTAAAACTAAAACTCGAGAACTCAAGGACCGTTGGTGGAATAAGAAAGCTAATGAGTTGCAACTACTTGCGGATACACACCAAGTTGGTGCCTTCTATGAAAGTCTTCGCACCGTCTTTGGACCAACATATAAGATCACTGCCCCTCTGTATTCGCATGACCAGTCGCGACGACTGACGGACCCTAACGAAATTCTGGAGAGATGGGCTGAACACTTTATCGATGTCCTTAATCCGACAACTCAGGGAGCCGATCTCGAGTATATTAACTCTCTCGATGACCGAGCCACATCATCTGATTTGGAAGAACCCCCCAGCTTTGATGAATTCTGCCGTGCCGTATTGACTCTTAAAAACGGAAAAACACCTGGTCTTGATAATCTGCCGTCTGAAGTCTATAAGTATGGTGGTTCGAGTGTTCAGGACAGGTTGTTCGAGCTTGTTCTTCGTATTTGGGAGTTAAATATAATACCTCAAAACTGGAAAGATGCGTCTTTATGCAAACTTTATAAAGGCAAAGGAGATCGATCAGACTGCAGTTCATATAGGGGCATATCACTTCTAAGCTCTGCCGGCAAAGTCCTCGCCCGCATTATAAATAAACGTCTCAGTTGTCTAGCAGAGCAAATTTTGCCTGAAACCCAATGCGGCTTTCGCCCGAATAGAGGGACCGTCGATGCAATCTTTGTTGTCAAACATCTTCAAGAAAAGAGCCTTGAACAGCACCGTGACCTTTATTTGTGCTTTGTCGATCTTGAGAAGGCTTTCGACCGGGTCCCTAGGGATGCACTCTGGATTGTACTGAACAAGATTGGATGTCCGGCCAAACTTGTGGAGCTTATAAAGCAATTTCATACCAATATGTCTGCAAGGGTACAACATGACAACTCGTACACTAGCCCATTTCCTGTGACGAGTGGCGTAAAGCAAGGGTGTGTGATGGCCCCAACGCTCTTTGCAATCTATTTCTCCGCCGTGATGAATGACGCACTCCAACACTGCCACGACTGTATTTCGTTGAATGTGAGAACGGACAGGGGTGTCTTCGATCTTTCTCGCTTCCGGGCTAAACGAAGCGTGCACCAAGTTTCGGTATTGGATATCCTCTACGCCGATGACGTTTGCTTAATGGCGGATAACATGCATAGTCTCCAACATTTCCTGGATGAACTAGATGCCTCGTGCCGTAGGTTCGGACTGGTGATAAGTGTGTCGAAGACCCAGATTCTAAAACAACCTGCTAGAGGCTCATCTGCGTGCGACACTCCTCTAAAACTTGCCAGTAATAATCTTGAGGAAGTTGAGGTTTTTCGTTATCTGGGCTGCATGCTGCGTAGTGACAACAAGCTTGAGACTGAGATTTCCACCAGGATAGCCAGAGCCGCTGCTGCGTTTGGAAAGCTAAACCACAGAGTTTGGAGCTCTCATGACCAAAAATTGAAAACCAAAATAGGTGTATATAAAGCAATTATCTTACCCATACTTTTATATGCCTCAGAGACGTGGGTCGCCTATAAATCGGATATTAAACGCTTGGATGCTTTTCATATGAGATGCCTTCGTTCGATATTACGCGTTAAGTGGCAAGACCGTGTTCCGAACACAGAAATATTGCGCAGAGCTGATGTGAAGGGCATCGAAGCTATTCTCATGACTGGACAGCTTTGATGGTGTGGACACCTTGTTCGCATGGACGACACTCGACTACCAAAATCTGCTTTCTATGCCGAGTTGTATTTGGGAAAGCGTACTGCTGGTGGACAATATCTCCGCTACAAAGATGTTCTCAGACGGAACCTATCAGCGTGTAACATTTCGCCAAAAGACTGGGAACATCTCGCCTCAAAACGGTCCGAGTGGCGTAGAAGCGTGAATGAGGGTGTAAAAAACTTTGAAGAAATGCGTCTCGAAGATCTGGATGCAAAACGACAGCTTAAAAAGTCCCAACCGAAGCCAACTTACAACTATACTTATAATGCAAGTGGACAACTGTACTGCGCGAGCTGCGACCGTTGCTTTAAAACTAAGTTTGGCTTCGCCAGTCACATACGGGCTCATGCAAGAAAGTAACCAGTGTGTCGCCGTCGACGGACTCGTCGAGGAGGACATCATCATCATATAAAAAAAATAATTGCCCGACAAAGCCCGACACATAAACAATTATGCCTGTGAATTTGTTTCTAAGTAAAAAATTGCTTATTTATAACATGTCTGAAATAACACTCAATAGACTTTTAATTTCCGTATTAAAATAATAAAATAACACATGAAAAATTCAGAACAAACCTTCCTCTTCCATGTCTAAAACAATTTATTGTAACACGCCATCAAAAATCACACCACACATCACCTAAGAAGTTGTGAAAATAATTGTAAAGCCGAGAACAAAGATATTATATGCACACGTATGACTCTATCAGACTGATTGTACGCCAAAGTGTGCCGCGTACATTGAAAATGGCCGCGTAGTGTTAATTTTGTGCCTTGTACCCGACTCGTGGGTTAATAAGGTTTATAAAAAAACTGGTTTGAGAGTACTTTGCGTTAGTTTCTAAATGAGGATCAACGAGCTTTTTAGTTAAATATGTAGAGTTATAGTCACATCAAAACCAATCATTTCAGTGAAATAATTATTGAAATTGGACCAAAAATGACGAAGTTAGAGCGATTTTCGTGCCGCATTCTCGAAAACGCTCACCAATATACACGATCCGCTGATGACGTCATCTGCCACTTACACCCGCTGCGCCGCCCGCTGCCGCCGCACCGCGTCTCCTACTACCTCAGTTGTTTGCAGCGCGTTGACTCGTAGTACGCGTACACGGATAATGTCGCCTTACAAATAATTGTATTGTGCCACGAAAATTTAAGTGTTGCTACGCCAGATAAATTGTTTTTTTTTTAATTCCAAAAGCCCATAAAATAGAAAAAGTGGTGTAGTTTAATGAGGAAAAATGACCCACGCACGCCCCCTTCGACCACTTTAAGTTGAAAGGGGGCGTGGGTGCGAATTGTTTTTCCGAACGTGTCACACTACTATACGCGTACCAGTGTTACTGGTTGAGAATCAAAATTCGCATCGAGTCACAATGTTACCCAATGCGATTCTTTTTCCGAACGTGTCCACACTATACATGAAACAGAGTTACTAGATGAGAATAAAAATTCGCACCGAGATCACAGAATAGATATATAGTAAGGACTACCGTCTAGATACACTGTTACTGTGAAGCCGCGATTACATATCCCGATCTGGCATCCTAGTTAGGAACCAATTTAGAGTTGCCACCCGTATAAATAAGTTCAATTTTAACAGTGAATTTGGACAAATAACAGAAAGGTCAACTTTTTTTTATGATTTTTTATTTTCAATTTACATCTCCAATCTTAAACAATGTTTACTTCTCCGTTATAGTGTAAATTCAATTTTAAAATCGATCTTATTATACAATATTTTATTGTCAAGTACGGGTGGCAACCCGAAATTGGTTCCTAGCTAGAATGCTAAATCAGCGTATGTAATCGCGGCTTAAACTCGTAGCGAATTTAATTTTTTTTTCAACCAGTAGTGTGACACGATTCAATGTGACTTGTTGTGAATTTGGCTAAAATCTTAGCTAGGTACAAAATAAAACTAAAATCTCGGCCATATTCAGCCGGATGTTGAACTAACTTTTTTTGCTGAGGTATAAGTAGGCCTACAGCGACATCATTAACTTTAAGGAAATGTTTCCAAAGCTGGTCGAGATCTTCGGTAGTAACGGTATTATTAATAGCTACCCTAGACCTCTAGACTAGAGTATAATAACCAAAACACAACATAAAATAAAATATTAAATGATCATACTTAGATAAATAAGAAATATTGTTTTAACCACAGATTATATAAGTTTTAATTTCTAAAACAAAAATGTCATAAATAAGTATAAAATGATGTGTTTAAAAAATAATATTGGCGCATTACTTTGGTGGCAAAAGTGATTTGTTGTTAAATTTTTGGATTTTATTACTTATAAATTAAATATATAATTAAAAAAAACATTATTCACAAAGCTCTGTTTTTAAAGTATACGTGTATAAACTTTCATGCACATCCTATGTATAACTAAAAAGATATAAGAAAAACATTAGCGCAGTGTCGCATGTCCAACCCAATGTATAGGGACGTTCTATTGTGCGGGGCGGCGGCGGCGGGTGCTTGGGCAGGCGGGTGGCACGTGACGTCATCGCATGTTCCGCAAGGGCCGACCGTGTTTTTTAAACTTACTTTTTAAAACTTTGGATCATTAAAAAATAAAGGCAATTCATTCTTTTTCGGGTGCAAAATAGAATTTTTAAGGGTCTTCCATAATAATTTAGGGTTTTTAATTTTGTTATTGATATGATGTTTGAAATATGCTGCCTTTTCATGAAATAGTGCTTGATTAACTGTTGATTTTAAAGATTTGTAATATGTATTTGTACTATCTGGTCTATGGTTGTGGTAATCTATCAAAGCCTCATCGCGCAGTTTCATCATGAGTCTGACTGTGTCTGTAATCCAAGGTGGTGTATGATCCTTGACTCTGATAGTCTTCTATTCTTTCTTTATATTCAAAGTTCTATTCAAAAGAATTAAAAGTGTAAGTTAAAGTGTAAAAACTCTTCAAGTTTACAAAGGAATTTTAAATGGCAATAAGTGTCAGTTCTGTCCGGCAGAGCGCTCGAAGTGACATCACCCTACCAGGAAGAGGAAGTTTGCGCAAGTTTCTTACTTTTATTAACGGTCCAGCTAATAATAAAGACGGAACTCGCGTTAGTGTTTAGCAAAAAAGCACTAAAGATTTAGTGGTTTAATTTAAGTTCCGAAGAATATATTAGCTGGTGAGGTTAGTGACAGAAGCTTTTCATTTATATCTTGAATATTTTTCACAACTTCACTTATTTATAAGGTGTTCAGTGTATCTTGTGAATTGTATGACTTTACTGAAATAAACTTAACTGTGAAATGCGGGTAAATATAAAAAAAAGATATTTTGTTTAATAACTAAACTGTCTAAGCACTTCAAGTATATTTATTGAAAAAAGTCTTGGATTAATTTTAAAACGCCACTATTTCTTATTTTTCATTCACTCAAAGTATGTCAAAGTCAAAATCAAAGTAAAAAGTAGCCTTATTCAAATTAAACTTAATTATTAACTACTTTTGAATGTACTTTTATGCTTAGAGTCATGAGTAAATCCGCCGAATTTTGTCTTTTTCTCAAAAATTGAGCAAAAGCTTTCGCATCTCGGTGTTTCTCAAAAACATCCTGCGGGTATATCTAATAAATTACATCGGGTCCCTTCCAAATCGGGAAGTAATTGGACAAAATAAGTGCTTCTGTTGCTAAGAGGATTTGCGCTATAATTTTTTTTATTATTATCTTGTAACATCATCTGGCCGCTCCGTATTGTTGGACAGATACCGTTATTGATATCTTTCTCATTTTGTTCCATTATGCTCGTACTTCGCAAAGATAATAGTTTTTCTTTTTTCGTAACAAACCAATATCTTTTAGAATGCAGTGACCATTTTGTGAACGAAATACTTAATTTGATTTTTTTATTTTATTTAATCAAACCTTACAAGCCTCGGTCTAAAGACTCTAAAGCAATTATAACACCAAACAAAAACAACATCTTAATGTTTTAATTCCTATTAATGAAAACAAAAAATAATCCGTTGTTTTGATCTAGTGATCTAAGATTATACTGAAGGAAATAATTATTTTGCACAAAAAAAATACTTCATCAATTTGTTCTATCTAATCGGCAATTTTTGATGAAGAAATAATTAACGACGTAATTATAATTACGATAACAAAGCTGAGCTTGTTTCTGTAACACGTTAAGACGAGTTATTAAATGATCCACTAAATTATCAAATTGCGGATTAATAATAATTAAGTTAATTAGCTCGTAAATTAAGAAGCCATGAGGTACTGAAGTATTTATTATGATAACGTATTTGGAAATCGAGTAAACTGAAAATAATTAATAGGCATTGAAAACAAGACAACTATAATAATTTTACTTGATGACCTGAAAAAAAATATATTTTGTAACGCTCAAAAACTTCCAAAGTTGTCACAGATAAGTGTATTTTTCGTAATTAAAATAATTTTGATTCTACTATGCTGCAGTCAACTGGCACAATACAACACTGGTAAAGGCAACATGTTTTATTATTGTAACTTTTATTTTAAAAACTGTTTTCATCAACATTAGTTTTATGTAGTTGTGATCTATTTCACAATAATCTATTTAAATAACAGTATGTACGAAATTTAATTATAACATCATAGTGTAGGGGCTGTTTATTTTTTTTCAATTTGGATTTTCGAAATATATTTTGTGTTTCTTTTTTGGTATTGAATCACCACCGGGCTATGGCAATTTTAATTTACATCCTGTATAATTACTTATACGAATTTCCAATATATTTCAGCAGAGCAGACAGTCTCTCAAATAACCGCCAAACTCATTATCATTATTAATGGTTATCCCTAATTTTCCCAAGTGACATATCAGTAGCGCCCTCTCATTAATTATGTAAGGACTTTCAGAATCGCTGCGTCTAAAAAATATCGGCAAATTACCACACTACGCCATTATTAATTTTCTAGGAATCAACATGCGTTAAAAATGAAGTAACAACGGAACAGAAAAAAGTGACAGAAAATTGTCAAAAAAAACAAAAAGTACAAAACAAAAAAAACTGCATTAGCGACGGGAAAAAGTTTTGTTGGGTGCTTTTAAAGTGGAATAGTGGCTAAGACGCAAGCGAGCAGAGCGAGCGGAACGTTTCGGACTCCAAAGTGCAGTGCAAATTGCAGCACCACTTTTATTTGCCAGGTACTTCCAAGTTGAAGGTACACTTGAGTCAGAGTAAATATCATCCGGATTATCGGCAAAGGTTTAATTGAGATCGAGAAAAAGTTCAGTTGAGCGAAAATTTGTGATTTTGTTTTTCTTAAACTTTTCCATTACTGCCCGGGTCATTTGGTACATACTTGATTTTTCAAGACAAAATAAAACTCTTCTCGTGTTTACAACTTCTTTTTTTTATCGAACTTAGCAAATAAAAGAATATGTTACGACGTTACGGCTAATACCCGAAGTGCGGCTAAACCTAGTTTTAGCCAACTAAAACTAGGTCTAGCCTTCTTTGTGCATTTACTAAGGGGGGCAATCTATGGGGTATTGAAATAGTTATTTTTGCTGTCTGTTAAAAAAAATAACCTCGAAATTTAAGGCTGACGTTCCGCTGCGCATCGCACTCTCCTTAAATTTCGAACCTATATTCGGGACCTACAGCAGTACCTAAATCAGATCGGTTACACCTAGTTTTAGTCGGATAAAACTAGATTTAGCTGCATTTCGGGTATTAGCTGTAACAAATACACAAGACGGACTTCTGTATCGATTAAATATAATATATAAACATGCACAACGCAAAGATATTGTGTGAAGTGCGACAGTCATAATGACGAGTCCTTCGGGAAAATTTCCAAGTGTTGCAATTACGAGAGCAGTCGCTCATCAGTGAACTAAATTAAATTAGCTAAAGTTTGGGCAGCGCTGCAGAAATATGGATAGAATACTGGAATGAGTTTCTGGTAGCTGCGAGCCGTTGCCGACGACGGAACGAGTTTTACAGAACTTAGACAGAGTTTGTAAACAAGCTGCATTACAGTTAAGCAGAATCGTTTGTAAGTATAGGTACTGTACCTATTTATAAAAGGGATTTGTAAGTACTTGTATTTGTACGTTAAATGTTTAGGGAATTATTTTAGGGAACTGGCTTAAAGCAACAGTGCAACTATTTTAAAGAAATTAATCCACATTACTTGCAGTTGCAATGCGTATAGTTTTTCGAAAACTTTATCGGGAAGCTAAGAGAATCTGTACCAGCAAACTTTCTATTGTCAGAGGAGAACGAGCGAAACCCTTCAGACGAATTCAATCGTCACGAGAATTCTCGTTTGAGGAAGAGAAGTGCAGTTCTTAAGGTCCCCATTCACATTCCGGTGCGACGGAATGCCAGCTCCGGGCGGGTCGGAATTCTGCTATAGGCGATGGCTATGACCGATCTTCTTTTATATTTTGTTTCTCACTTTGATTACTGGGTTTAATACTGGCGTTAATTTGTTTGTCATGTCCGATGCATTTACAAATGAAATGCATCGGACAAATTTTTTTTATGACTTTTTTATAATATCGCTTGAATTATCATTCAATAGTAAGCGCTCATCGTAATCTATAATAATAGAAGCATATGAAACCATCAGAGTATGGTCGTTTATAGTTTCGAGTGGCTCTATTGTGAGTAAGTTTACCTACATTCCGAGGGTAAAGCTAGGGTTTCCTAAGAAAGCGGTGCCGTCACATAGCGACCGTAATTTTACCGACGTAAACGTCAGCCAGCGACCGTAATTTTACGGCCGTTTTAACGGTGAAGACACGTGGAAAGTAACAACACCGTACAACACCGTTTATCATCATCATCACCATATCAGCCACACGACACCCACTGCTGGCTGGGTATAGGCCTCCCTTAAGGATCTCCACGACGATCGGTCCTGCGCTGCCTGCATCCACTGGCTTTCCGCGACCTTCACCAGATCGTCGGCCCACCTTGTCGGGGGCCTACCCCTACAACACCGTTACGGCCGTAATTTTTTTTAATGGAATTAGGTAGGTAGTAGGTATCTGAGACAAAAATGGACGATCTTGAGTTGGCGGTAATTATTAATTTGGAGGATGAGTTATCATCAGAAGAAGAAAATAGCTGAAATGAGGAAAATCCTTTATTTATCCTATCCTCATTAAATAAGAATGACAAAAGATAATAAAAATGTCAAAATAAATGTATGTACACATTTAAATTGCATTAAATAGGTACCTAAGTAAATAAATATTCAATAATGTCACATCATATTTAGTAAATAAATTAATAACGATAGGTAGTTCAAAAGTACAAATATATATTTTTTATTCTCAAAATATGTACCTACCTAGTTTATTATAGGTATTTACTGGAATTTTCAATACAGATAGTTGACTATAAATACCTATTCAGTGAATTGTTTTCATACCCACCTGATTTATTTAAAATTTCGCCAATTTCCCGCCATAAATTTTGTTTTAACTGGGTTTTCCTAAAATCTTTAGCTTTTATATTATAATTTATTTAACCATTTATTTCAGGCATCAATGGCCCATACAATAAATACCTTAAAGACTAACATACATAAATAATAAACAATCTTATAAATATTACACTTTATCACGTATTGACGGCGACGTGTTGCGCAACGCAGTGTCCGGTAACCGGCCGGACTTCATGATTACTGACGAAATCTATTGAAATTTCGTCGTCTTCGTTGCTCCAGGAGGAATTCATTTTGTTACCGCTATCTCGCAAAAAAAACGTTTTCGAACATTACTGTCCTACACCGTCATGACGGCCGTCATAAAAAAGGCGGCACCGCTTTTTGACGTCGGTGTCCAGCACCGCTCTCTAGGAAACCACGCCGTATTGTTTACATAGACAACGTTCTACACCACTAAATTACGGCCGTAATATGACGGCACCGTTATCCTAGGAAACCCTAGCTTAACACAAATACGAGTTTGTATATCAATTTTATTTATTACTCTTTGAACATGTTCTTGTTCAGAACGTCTAGTGTAAGTTTTTCGTTCAAAATCATAAAACGTTCTTCAAAAAGTTAATCGAGTTGACGGAAATTTGAAAGTATGTGTGACATATTTGAGTGTAGGTTATATCTCGCCACTCGATAAACTTTTGCGTTAGCTCACTTAGGTATCCGAATGTTAAGTCATTATTTTTGAGTTGTCAGCCTGTCTTCGGATTCTATTTTGACGAATTTATACGATGTAGGGTCTGTAACTCCTACAGGAAATACTACCGGGAATCGAACCCGGGATATTTGTAAGCAAGCAAAGCCTAAATTTTTAGCGCGATAGTATTTTGTGAAATATAGGTAAGCTTAAGCAAACGAAAAATTAAACTTGAAATAAACTTTATATAAAAAGAAAACAAAATTACAATTATTTATGGCAAGAAAGTTAAGCGAGCGAGAATCGAAAATATAGTGTGTCTTGCAATGCTGGACGTCTTCTTATATGCAGCGCGGCTGCGCCCGCGTCGAGTGGGAAAGGTAATTAGCCGACTAATGAGGTGGGGGGCGCCTCGCCCCGTGCCGGCGGGTGCGTCATCCAATAGCAGCGTGTCGCGCGTGGACATCTTGCAGCCCGGCGCGCAAACAATAGCTGTGACGTAGCATCGTACGATCCTCGTATGATTCTCGACTCTGGCGCATCTCATGAGCGGCAGCGTTTGCTGTAGCGGTTTTGGTCGCTACATCACTCCCCCGCCGAGATCGTTTCTACGATCGATAGTACTCGGGAAACCGCACTCTCCGCCCGCTCCTTGTAGTTTTTGTTGTTTCTTGGTCTGTAACAACAGGAGTTGGTAAGCTTGAAGGCGTCGTCCTCTGCTCGTCTGCGATGAATGCTGGCTTCAGGCGGTCAATAGAAATAGATTGAGCTCGGCCTTGCACGTCAACGTCGAAGCTTTTAGGTCCTCGTTTCAATACTCTATAGGGGCCGGCATAAGGAGCTTGTAATGATCCGCGAGCGGGACCCTCACGAACGAAGACGTGTGTGGTTTGATGCAGGTCCTTTGGTACGTAAAAGGGGCGCGTACCATGCCATGTTGTCGGTGTTGGACTCAACCGTGCGATGTGCTGTTTGAGGCGATCGACAAAGTCGGTGATGTCGACTGGTTCCCCTGAAGTTGGCTGCAGGAACTGCCCAGGCAAGCGAAGGGGCTCGCCGTAGACCAGCTCAGCTGTGGAAGACCGCAGGTCCTCCCTCCATGTGCTGCGGAGACCTAGAAGCACAAAAGGCAGTGCCTCTGTCCACTGCATTGTGTTATGGCACTTAATGGCGGCTTTGAGCTGCCTGTGTAGACGCTCAACCAGCCCGTTTGCTGCAGGATGGTAAGCAGTTGTTGTGTGATGTTGTGCCCCAACTAGTGATGCAATGCGTTTGAAGAGCCGGGACTCAAATTGGCGGCCCCGGTCAGTTGTGATGTGGTCCGGACAACCGAACCTGGCGATCCACCCTGACACGAAAGTAGCTGCGCAGGTTTCCGCCGTGATGTCTTGGAGCGGGAATGCCTCAGGCCAATGGGTAAAGCGGTCGACTAAGGTGAGGCAGTACCTGTAACCAAGAGAAATATTTAGAGGGCCGACGATGTCCATTTGGACATGCCTGAAACGAGCAGGTCGTAAATTAAATTTTGCTAGCGGTGCCATTGTGTGCCTTGAAATCTTATTACACTGGCACTCTTGGCACTCTCGAGCCCACTGTTTACAGTCTCTCTTAATACCTGGCCAAACAAACCGTTCTGTTATGAGACGCACCGTTGCCTTCGCCCCAGGGTGGCTGAGACTATGTAATGTATTGAACACCTGGCGGCGAAACTTATCGGTAATAAATGGTCTAGGATTTCCCATCGAAACGTCGCAGTAAACTTCGAAGTCTGCGCCGTGAGGTCTTACTTTTTCTAATTTGAGGCTAGAATCGACTTTTAACAGCTGCATCAACTCGCTGTCATTTATCTGGTCTTCTGCAAGAGACTGGTATTCTATGGGCGCTGCCACTTCGTCGATACGGGATAAACTATCTGCGACTGTGTTGTGCTTCCCTGCCACGTAGCGTATATCGGTGCTGAATTGGCTAATGAGGTCCAAATACCTGAATTGGCGTGGTGAACAGTGGTCTCTGCTGGCACTAAAGGCAAAAGTCAGTGGCTTGTGATCCGTGTAAATAGTGAATTGCCGAGCTTCCACCATATGCCGGAAGTACTTAATAGACTCGTAGATGGCTAACAACTCACGGTCGTAGGGGCTGTACTTCTTTTGTGCTGGGCTGAGTTTCCTCGAGAAGAACCCAAGAGGTTGCCAAACGTCCTCTTTTCTTTGTTGTAGCACTGCCCCTATTGCTGTGTCTGAAGCATCTGTGTGTATGGACAACTCAGTGTTAATGTCGGGATGAGCCAAAAGAGTAGCTTGTACTAGGCTAACCTTACACTTCTCGAAGGCTTCCATCAACTGCGGAGAAAGGGTGATGGGCTGTGATCCTCTGGTCTTCGGACCGGTCAACAGCTCGTTCAGCGGTGCCTGTAATGATGCAGCCTTGGGCACAAATCTGCGGTAGAAGTTAATGGTACCCAAGAATCGCCTCAGCTCTTTGACCGTCTTCGGTACTGGGTACTCCTGGATCGCCTGGACCTTAGATTGCAATGGTTTCACGCCTGCTGCTGTAACTGTGTATCCCAAAAATGTTACCTGTTCTTGGCCGAACACACACTTAGATGTGTTTATAAGCACACCATATTCTGATAGGCGCTGGAAGAGCAAGCGCAGGTGCTGCTGGTGCTGGGGCTCTGATTCTGAAAAAATCAACACGTCATCAATATAACAGTAGCAAAAATCCAACCCTCTCAGCACTTCATCCATAAAACGTTGGAACGTTTGTGCAGCGTTTCGAAGCCCAAATGTCATAAATGGGAATTCGAATAATCCAAACGGGGTGGTGATGGCGGTTTTTGGGATGTCGGCTTCGTTTACGCTTAGCTGGTTATAAGCTTTTAATAAGTCCACTGTTGAGAATATTTTTTTACCCGCAAGTTGATGATCAAAGTCTTGGATGTGTTTGACTGGATATCGATCTGGGATCGTGCGGGCGTTCAGTGCTCTATAGTCACCGCACGGCCTCCAGCCGTCGTCTTTCTTACGCACCAAATGCAGGGGGGAAGACCATGCGCTCTCTGATCTGCGAGCTGTTCCACTCCTCAACATGTCATCGAACTCCTTCTTCGCTATGATCGTCCGTTGTGGGTCAAGGCGGCGTGGTCGGCTGGAAACCGGTGGACCTGGTGTGGTTCTAATATGATGTACGGTATTGTGCTTCGGTGCGTTGAGGTTACCAGCAGGGCGCGTGATATCAGGGTACTCCCGAATGATGTCCAGAAAAACAGACTTCCCGTGCGTAGTATGTATCGACGAAATATTTTCCTTAAGAACATGACGAGTGACCTGAGCTGTAAGTGATGTAACCTGGTCTTCCAGTCTTTGGTTGCGACAGTTAACCAACAGATTGTAGAAGCTCAGGAAATCGACGCCTATAATTGGTTTTGAAACATCGGCTACTGTAAATCGCCACTCGAATGCACGACGCAGGCCCAAATCTAGGGTTAAATTAACATAGCCGTAAGTATTTATTACTGTACCGTTTGCCGCAAATAGTTCATACTTGGTTTTGGTGCGCGGCCCGCTAATCCGAGAGCGAGGAAACACGCATAAATCCGAACCAGTGTCTATAAGATATTGAATTTTGGTCTTACGATCGGTAACAAAAAGGCGGCCTGTCGTCGCTGGGCAGACACTCTCGGCCACTAACGGCTGCACTTCTCGTTTCCCGCCTTATAAGTACACGGAGCGGTGCATTTGTGTGCTCTTGGCCCAAATCGGTAGTGGTAGAAACAGTAAGGGTGGCCTTCAGGTGGATATCTGGATCTAGACCTCGATCGTGATCGACCGCGATACTTGCCGTTACCGTGCCTGTGTGGATATGCTGAAGGACGAAAGCTCCGTTGCTGCCCCATTCGTATAGACTCCACTTGCCGCGTCAATTCTGCTATTCGATCACATAAATCAGCGTAAGCAGTACCTGGCATTGCTGGTGGTGTTGCATTGGTAGTGGGTGGGGTATTTACTTGGGCGACGCTCGGTGGCGCGATATCTTGTATATGGTCTGCCAAGTCCGCCACGGCTTCGAGGGAGCTCTCCTTCTGTAAAGCAACGATTGTCTGTAAATTAGAAGGTAATCTACTGGCCCATATGGTGCGCATAAGGTCGTTTGACACCGTCGCGCCTGCTAGGTTCTGTAGGTGACGCAAAAATTGTGATGGTTTACGATCACCTAATTCCTCATGCATGAGCAGTTGTTTAATCTTCCGTTCCTTAGATGTGGTCAATCGCTTAATAATCTCTGCCTTTAACTTTTCGTACTTATTTACTGCCGGCGGGGACACTATTATGTCTCTCACCTCCGCCGCATATTGATGATCTAATTGGCCAACCACATAATAAAACTTTGTTGTGTCACTAGTAATATTAGACAGGATAAACTGACCTTCGACTGTAGCAAACCACACATCAGGCTCCTCCGGCCAAAACGGCGGTACATGAACACCCACACGGTAGACATCACTCGAACTAGTGCTTGCAGTTGGACCACCGCCTAAATTACCGTTATTAGATCTTGCATTCGGACCACCGCCTATATTTCCATTGTTGTTAGATCTTGCACTTGGACCACCGCCGATATTACCGTTACCGCTTGGCTCCGATGTCGCTTCCGAAAATTCCTCCTTGTCGGTCATTCTGCAACGCGATTCTTCAAAAAAGGGTCACCAGTGTAGGGTCTGTAACTCCTACAGGAAATACTACCGGGAATCGAACCCGGGATATTTGTAAGCGCGGAAGCAAGCAAAGCCAAAATTTTTAGCGCGATAGTATTTTGTGAAATATAGGTAAGCTTAAGCAAACGAAAAATTAAACTTGAAATAAACTTTATATAAAAAGAAAACAAAATTACAATTATTTATGGCAAGTAAGTTAAGCGAGCGAGAATCGAAAATATAGTGTGTCTTGCAATGCTGGACGTCTTCTTATATGCAGCGCGGCTGCGCCCGCGTCGAGTGGGAAAGGTAATGAGGTGGGAGGCGCCTCGCCCCGTGCCGGCGGGTGCGTCATCCAATAGCAGCGTGTCGCGCGTGGACATCTTGCAGCCCGGCGCGCAAACAATAGCTGTGACGTAGCATCGTACGATCCTCGTATGATTCTCGACTCTGGCGCATCTCATGAGCGGCAGCGTTTGCTGTAGCGGTTTTGGTCGCTACATACGACACAGTTAGAAGCTATATTTTAAAAGAGCCATCTTGCTCTTCCTAAAATAGGTAACATTTCTTATCAATGAGTCTAGGGCTTTTTGTTTCTTACTCTCAAAAAAGTCAAAGACAAAAGTTGCAGCCCTACTACTTGTTTGCCATTCTTTCAAGTGCAGACGTACAAAAGGGAACTAATAAATTGGGTGACACACAGCGAGAAGAACTGATGGCCGTTGGGGTGGAAAGGTATTAGAATGACGACCGCGCACCGGACGACGCTCTGGTGAAGGTCACGGGAAGCCGCTGGATGCGGGCAGAGCAGGACCGATCGTCGTGGAAATCCTTGGGATAGGCCTATACCCACCAGTGGGTGTTGTGCGGCTGATATGATGAAGAGGAAGCTCTGGTATGTTGGAAGCTCATTTAACTAGTTTTCACCCGCGATTTCGTCTGCGTGGACAATCGATAAAATCTTTATGAGCCTTTTACCGGGATAAAAAGTATCCTATGTTTCAAACTTTGTACCAAATTTCTTCTAAATTAATTGTGTTGTTTTTGCGTGATTGAGTAACAAACATCAAAACATTCAAACTTTCACATTAATTATAATTTTAAGTAGGATTTAGAAATCATCGGTTTCGTTTCATTTCAATACAGTATTGGTTTTTCATAGCGGAATTGGTGCAAAAAGCAATACCTACTTAACTTACCTACTTTAGTGTAAAAAAACATTCTTAGCACTATGAAAAACAGATTTCTCACTTTAAAGGCACCCGTTCACAGTCCGTATAACCCCAGTTTTGAGCGCGTCCATTCATCCGGGGTAAGTGGGGCGTGCCCGGGGCGGACGTCCACTCTCCATGGCGGCCGTCTAATGGGACACGTGCACCATATCCATTCCTTGGACTGAAAAGCTTCGTGTCTAGATTCTCAATCAACAAGACTATGCCTAGAAAAATATCTCAGGTCATGAATAAATACTTTTATAGACATTTCGTTTTTTCGAAATAGATACACCTGTAGGGCGTAAGCATTAATAGGTAAACGTAATACCAACTACGTGTTTCGTTTACCACCGATATACAGGCTAGATTGGATAAAAAAACACCTGAAAAATAAAAAAGGTAAAATTCTTACTAAGAAATATTTGGCAATATTATAATATCAAAGTAGTATATTATAGCGATATAGATAAGTTTCTACATCGACATATAGTTAATTGAATGTACTACTAAACGCTTATACTAAATGGACTAAATGACAGATAAATTGGTAATAATTTCTGCGGTCACAGCAGCGTGTTGTCCTACGGCATGCATTAAATTAATTAGGATAATAATATACTGAAACCATGCAATGGCCTGACCAAATCAAAATAACATTTAAATGAAATGTTTTAGTGAACCATAGAGATTAGGCCATACTTTAGTTCACCTTGTAGAGAAAAGGTGAAAATGAAAAGTAAATAGGTACTTGATACTAATTTGAGAATCATCTATTGAGCTACAAAGATAGTTATCTTGTTGAGGACACCTCGAGGACAACTACTAAAGAAACAATTACAAAATTGCTAAAATAAACTGGCAAGCTTAGATCGAACTGCTAGCAGAGCCACAAAATAGGTTGTAGATTAAACGTGGGTAAAACAACAACTGTTGATGAAAAAAGTATCTCGAGTACGTAAGCATGGTGGCCCGATGACTTTTAAAGTTGCAGGATCATACATTATGCAAGCAAAGATGACTTACCAATGGTTATCGAAATAAACGTTTGTATTTGCTCTATGGAGTACAATCATACCATAATAATAATGTTTATTAGTACTCTCAACTCATAACACGGAGCAGCATGTTTCTGAGTAAATTAGTGTCAAGTTCACGCTTCACATTCAAACGGAACTGGCATAAGTCGGAACTACAATGTGCTGAAGGCTGAACTAGTCTGCGGTTCCAACTTACGTACTAAATGACTTACTTAACACACCTTATAAGTAACTGTTATTTCATGGAAGAAAATATGACTTAAAGAGAAATATTGGTTGACAGATTCTTTAAATCATGAGGCATGTAATAGAAAATAATATAATTAAAAAATCAGCCCTTTCATTGCATAATGCGGTTTCTTTTCAGAACTAAGTCTTTCGACGTACCTACGAAGCTTCTGACAATCGAAGCCATACCATTGCAGTTCATAAAAAGCACATTGAAAAAAGATTACCTCGTCAGTATCTAATTTGCTTTAATGTTAATTTTTATTTTAGAAATTGCCAGCTCTTCTGTCTGTTAACGATATACTGAGTATTGAATTCTAAAACATGTCAAAATTTCCCAACAGTAATACCCTTAGGGTAGTTTAGACCAAAAAATGTGGTTAATGATAGAGCGCAGCGCTGCAGGGTTGAGCACGCCCGCGGAGGTGATAATATTCCTCATTACGGCGGCCTACGAGACCGCATTCAACCAGTTACGTGACACTAGCAGGGCTATAAGTCACCAGTTACACCGAACAATACGCACGAGTATATTGTTACGACTCTCTACATTTTAAAAAGGGATTGTAACTAGTTAATGCACATATACATATTTTTTTAAACACTCCAATCATTTAGTTATTAAGCTTGTACTATAGCAACTAAGTAACGGATAATTAGTGTTGTAAAAAACAGTTTTTTTCTAACGTGAAAAAAACGTGAAAAAAGACAGGAGCATGTTATTTTCAAGAGCACAGAAATCAAAATTATTAAGGAAGTTTTCGTTAAAAATTTATACTTATGAGTTCATATTATAGTTTTCTGTTCATTTTTGAACCTGCTTCACTTTTTTGGTTGAATAGTACCAAGTTTTCAACAGTTAGCAGCATTTAAAGATGCGCACCACGGCGACATCATCATTCGATTTATGTTTTTTGAAGTACAGAACTTAGAATGATCTCAATTATACATAGAGTTCAGTGGTTAGAACAAAGGACAATGTCTCCAGATTTGGGATTTTTCCTATTGTGTGGAAAATTTTAATTATTGGGGGAAAAAAGAAAATCTGTTCTTCATACAAAATGTAACATTTTGGGGAACAAAAAATCGCATTTGGGGAAAAAAATTAAAATTCTCTTCATACAAAAAATTAAAATGAGATCTGGGGAAAACACATTATTATCTGAAGACATTGACGAAGGATCAAAACCTATTATAATTGCTGATTATAAAAAAACAAATATAGAAAAAAAGCTTTGTTTTTTTCACGTTTTTTTCAACATTGTGAAAAAAAACCCAGAGTTGTTTTTGTGTTACATCACTACGGACGGATAATACAATTAGAGCTGAGTTTATTTCTCTTGAGATAAATTTATTTACTCTTCAAACTTTCTTCAACTAAATAAATCACATTAGTTATATTTTGAAGGTAGGTATTCTTACAAACATCGAATAATAAAGTAAAATACCTACCAATACGGTGTAACTCACACCGTCTTAGAACACAACTTTATCAGCATTGAGGTATCTCTACACGAGCCGGAAACTAAATAAATATGACGTGAACAAGGCTGCAGGGTTGATTAAGCCCGGTAAAGGGATGATACTAATCATAGCCGGGGGCTGCGGTACCGCATTCTACCGGGTTACGTGATGCCAAATAGGCTGGATTTACACCGAAGGAAACATTTTGCGTGAAATTCTTTATTTTTATCACTTTATTAGAACTGACTTTGTCACCGTGTCTAATTGGCCCTCCACATGCACAGGCCCGGCCTGCAGGATCGTACAAAGGACACAGCCTATGACTGCCTTCCAGCCAAATCTCTACATGTGTAGGAAGAGGCCGGTCCTCCAGAGGCATCTACATCATACACACGTAGTGGCCGAAAGGCCACCGGAGGCCGCGCCTCTTTATGATAGTCTGTCTTATCTTAACAGCCAAACTTCGACACGTAGCGTAGAAAGCAATACAACTGTGATATTGGATAAGGCGCATAAATTAATTCTTCGTAAATTATTAATAATACATCTATTATATCAACTCAGGGTCATTGCCCAGTTCTTGTCCTTTGTGAAGTAGTTACTGCGAGAGTACTTTTTGTATAATCTTTTGTAAAGGGCAAGAATATAGTAAGATACGTGGCGGATTGAAAAGTTCCTGGCCTGGCATTGAAGAGACCATCCTAGAATTTCCAAAGTACCCTCATATTTTGCTCTAGTCTTTCAACAGTCTATTATAAAACTTTGAAACGTGTAGTTAAAGAAAAAAAATTGTTAACGATTATTGTTGATTGTGTGAGTATTCGCAGTATTTCTGCAAAATTGACAAAGTTAAAATCGGTGCGGTTATAAAGGTATCTCTTTAAGAAAGGGTTAACGCCAACAGAAATTCACGAATACATAGTAAGGACATCAGCATCATCCACTCCATCGTATGCTATAGTAAAAAAGAGGAGAGATTAATAGGCGATGAAGAACTGGTAGCAGCTAAGCTTAACAGTTTAGCTCACCGCCGAAAAGTTGCTTGCCTATCGGTCTTTTAGAGATTGTACTTCGGTGAGTGTGCTCAAGAACTGCATGAACTCATTCCACCTTCTCCTTTCTACCATCGGACATCCAGACGCACTGCAGGTTACCACCCGTTCTTAGTTGATATACCTTTTCTGCGTACCAAAGGCTACTCATCATCGTTCATAATGCGCACAGCTATGGAATGGAATTCCCTGCCGGCGTCTGTGTTTCCGAGCGCATACAATCTGACTCTATTCAAGGCCAGAGTAAATAAGCACCTTCTGGGCAAGCTCGCTCCATCGTAGACCCTGTCTTTGCTTTTGAGCAAGACTGGGGTCAAGAGCAAACCCATCCTTACTAATATTATAAATGCGAAAGTCCGTTTGTTTGTTTGTTACGCCTTCACGTCTTAACTACTGAACCGATCATCATGAAATTTTACACACACGTTGTCAGGGGTACAGAAAAGGACATAGGGTACTTTTCATCCCGAAAAAAGGAACTGTTCCCGAGGGATAGACAAAATACTATCCACGCAGACGAAGTCGCGGGCGGAAGCTAGTTCAATATAAAAAAAGGTCAGCTGAATTAAAACGTGAGCGGGAGTGCATTGAAGACAACCCTATTTTCATGTAGGCTCAAAACGTCCACTACCGACTACAATATCGAAAAAATATGTGATTTAATATTTGGAGACCAAAAATTGAAAGTCAGGGAGAGAGCTGAGATCGTAGGGATCTTATATGAGCCGACAAAAATATGATTGTCAACGATTTGGGCTTTCACAAGGTGTCAGCGCGAACAGCAAAAATCGATTTTCCAAAGAAGAGCAAAAACTATCAATTTTCACAATTTCTCGTGATTGTTTGGAGGTAACTCCAAACAATTTTAGGTTGATTTATTACTATAAATGAAACTTGGGTTCGTCATCAAACTCTTGTACCTGAAAAACATTCGGGGTGGAATAAAATTTCGACTAATGATGAGGATGAAGCCGCTGTGAGGTATTTTGAAGGTCTTAAAGAATATTTTTTTAACGGGGTTCAAGGCTTTACCGGAAAGATAAAAGTAGTGCATAGAGCTAAATGGAAATTAAGTCAATAAATAAAAATATTTTTGTATGTATTTTATTTTGTTTTCTTGACTAGGCCAGGAACTTTTCAATCTACACTATCTATGGCATAAATTAATTTGATTCTTACTCATCATATCGTTAATCGCTTGATATTTGAATGTTCGCCTCGGTGTAAATAAAGTCTAGATAATACGCTGGACCCTTAATAAACTAGCAGGTAAACATTAATACGGTGGAATATAAATTATGAAGATAATTCAGATCCCTTATTTGGACCTCCACCTCCAGAATTGTTCCCGTTCGCCTGTGTTCGTTACACGTGTAACGTGTAATGTAACATACTATGACTATAATACAATATTTGGTTATGTTATTTATATTTTAAGAAAGAGGAAAAAATAGAGCATTTAAAATAAAAACTGTGCTATCCAGAAGCATGGCGGCATAACTTTGATCAAAAATATCCTAGCTAGATAACGCGTCACGAACTAAAACATTACGCAGTACAAAAGTGGCACCCCAAATAGCGTCCCACTTACAAACTTAGCGCTTATTTTGTACATAATCGCCTCTTATTTTGTATAAACTCACATTTTGCATAATTTATTTTGTACAAAATAAGCTTATTTTGTACCTTAACATATCTTTTATTACTTTGTGCAAAATAAGCGCCAAGTTTGTAAGTGGGACGTTTGAGACTCTGACCGGTCATCTAGGATATTCTTGATCGAAGCGGCATAAAGCAATATTTTTTAACTTTTGGTCCGTAGAAACGAATACTAAAAATATTTCTATAGGGTAACGACTCCTATTTAATCGTTTGCTTTTCAAATCTAATTTAACAATCTGTTCTTATGATTTCCTATGTCTATTCATTAACTATATAAGCCCGTCTTGTATGGAATTCCAAATCACTTGTCAACTTCTTACTTAAAATCTTGATTTTACTTTAACAAAATGGGCCAAAATGGGAACTAAGTGTAATTAATTACATATTGTTACCTATATTAGGTCACGTCTTAGACGATAGCGAGACGCTGTCACAGGCCTGATTACGTAACTCTGTTGCTAACAATTCTCTATTGAAATCGATTGAAACCGTTTGAAATCGTATGAAATTAATGGAAATTGTCAGATTCAGTTACTCTGAAACTGTCACCTGAAAAAGAAAATGCTTTTTAAAAGTGCTTGCATAGAGATATATGCATTTGGAATATCAACTAACAACTTCAATCGTAAATATCTCGGAAACTATGAACTTCCACTGGGAAGGAGTTGGACAGAGGAGGTTTCTTTCATCCCCCCTTCCTACCCCCCAAACCACAACCCCAAATTCCATGGCTCATATTCCAAAGTTAACCTTCTTATTTTGATCAGTTAACATTTTAGAAATAGCTTTACATGAATTTAAGGATATGTGGGGATAGCGGGTAAGGGGGGAAAAAGATACCCTCCAGTGGCACTCTCACTCTGCGGAAATGCATAGTTATTGGATATACGCATTTGAAATTTCATTAAAGCTTACCACAGTACACACACTTCCACGGAGAGGGAGTGCCACTGGAGGGTAGCTTATCCCCCACCTTACCCCCCCTATCCCTCATAATCATTAATTCGTTCAAAACTAATATATTATTTTACTGATTAAAAAGAAGACAGGGTAAACTTTAGAATATGGGCCATGAAATTTAGGGTTGTGGTCTGGGGGGGAGGAAGGGGGGTTGAAAGTGACCTCCCCTGTCTAACTCCTCCCCAGTGGAAGTTCATAGTTTCCGAGATAATCACGATTGAAGTTGTTAGTTGAAATTTCAAATGCATATATCTGTATAACTTTGTACTTCCGCGGAGTGGGAGCGCCACTGGATGGTAGTTTTTCCCCTCCCCCCCAATTTACCCCTCTAAATCTGAAATCGGCCCTCAAACATAAAAGTTAGCCGTCATCTTGGATATTTTAATATTTTCAACATTGCGTTGTTATTTTCGTGTCAAAATAGTACCCAAAAACCGAGTTTCATTGAAATCGGCCCCCAAACATGAAAGTTAGCCGCTATCTTGGATTTTTTAATATTTCAACATTTTCGTGTTAAGATAGTAACAAATACCGAATTTTACCTTAATCGGCCCTCAAACAAAAAAAGTTGGCCGCCATCTTGAAATTTTTATATTTTCAACATAGCTTTACTGTTTTCATGTCAAAATAGTACTAAGAACCGAGTTTCATCGAAATCGGACCACAAACAAAAAGTTGGCCGTCATATAGCTTTTGTTATAAAATACTTTCATTCTATAGCCAAATTTTTCTTGTTTTCATTGATTATTTTGGGGTAAAATTTCACATAGGAGGCAACACAATTTTCTAAAAAAAAATGCATGTTGATATCGCGGTCTTTGTCTAATTTTGTTGTGCTATTTCTCTAATCTTGGCGTCGGTATTGTTTTTGGGACGTGTGTGAGTGAGTCAGATATATGTTTACTTAAAAATGTTTAGTGGTTACAAAAGCTCCGTCCTACACTGTTAAAAAGTTACACGCTTTTTGTGGCGCGTGGAAGTGAGGTTTGCTTCTCTTGTATATTTATCTCGATGGATCAATGACTCAGCGATTATTCTGTTGGAATGCACCTAATGTCAATTGTTTGCTTACTACGTGGTGATTATTTCCTCTGTGTTGTGTAAAAATTTTAATGTGTTTATTACTAAACTAATTAATTAGAATAGTATAGTACCTACCTAATTTTCTTTATAATAATCAGCAATCATATTATGCCATGGATACCTATAATAATAAATAAGATATATTTACTTAGTAAGTAAGTAAGAACTTTATATTACTTACATCAAAATACCACACTTAAGACTTATCGTATGGACTTATCAATCATAACTTACATTTATTTCAGTTCAAGATACCTACAATACTTACGGAATATAATTGGCAAGAAAACATGACTCTCTTTTCTGACCAAAGGATGAAACAAACAAAAAAGTGATCAAGAATGCTGGTAAATAATAAGTAAATAATTATAATGTTACAGCTAATACCCGAAGTGCGGCTAAAACTAGGTGTAGCCGATAGGCCTATCTATACCCAGCAGTGGGTGTCGTGCGGCTGATATGATGATGATGATTTTTTTTTAACAGATAATACAAATAACTTTCTTCATACCCCAAACTACACATAGGCTGCACATAGTTTTAGCCAGCTATTCGGGTACTTCGGGTATTAGCCGTAACATTATATACTGACTACTTATTAGATCAAAATACCGCTATGGTTTTTAATAAGTCTTTTATTTACCTAAATTGTTATTAACCCAATCTTATTGAATTTCAGATACATACAATTCAATAGGTATATTGACATTGCAGAATATAATACACAAGTACCTTTTAAATTGGCTAGAAAAGATGTTGGAAAAACTAACCCTTGGACACCGAACGTGCCCGATGGTGCACAGGAACAAACGCTGAAGCTATTGAACAAAATTATAGTACCTAATGAATATTTTGCTCCAAGCGACAAACAAGATTATGAAACTTTAGGTACTGTAATAATAAAATAAAAAGGAGCATGATGGAAAAGTTCTGGCTGTACTGTACTTTGTGCTTTAAAATCATATACCTAATTGTATTGGTTTAGATATAATTATAAAATAAAATATTGACTACCTACCTCTAACCTTTCATTTTGTGTACTATCTGTCACATCTACAAAACAAAAAAAAATTCAACAATATGTTGTTGTTTTGCATTATCAAAATAATAGGGTAGTTATAAGGTGTTAGATTAAAACAAATTTAAATTTAAATCAAAGAAAACATTTACTTTTTGAACTTAAAAGTAAAAAAATAATAATAACAAAGCAACCACATCCTTACTAATAATATTATAAATGAGAAAGTCCGTTTGTTTGTTTAGAGGTGTAACAAACAATTGTTACAATCATCATGAAATTTTACATAGGTACATGTTGTCAGGGGTACAGAGAAGGACATAGGGTCCTTTCATCCTTAACAAAGTTCCCAAGGGATAGCAAAAAAAGCTTTTCACGCAGACAAAGTACTGAGGCCCATGATTTTGTTAGATACCATCTTGTATCAGTAGTTGAATCAGTCTTGCTTGGCTTATTGTAACTAGTATATCTTACAAACAGGCCTTCTTCTAAGTGTCACCTGTAAAAAAAGTAGGTATTTATTTATTTAAGTTAACATTATATTAAAACAATTACCTACTATTTTTATTCTATTTTTTTTTTCACTCATTAAAGAGGTAAATTTATGACTATGTGATTATTATTAGTGAATTAGAATTAGCGAATATTAATTACCAAGTAACATTCCTGACATGTCAGGAATTTAAGTCATCTATCAGGAAAACAGGGATAAAAACTGTAGTTGTCAGGGATGTACTGATAACTGTAGCAGTAAAAACTTAATGAAAACACATAATTTGTAAATCACTTGGTGTGAAAAGATTATTAAATGTCAACTAAATTAAGAATGTAGATGTAGATTTACAAGAAATTTCCTGAAAAGTCAGGGAAAAAGTCAGGAAATCTCATTATTAGATCTGGAAACCATAGCCCCGATGCAACTTAAACATAAAGATTATGTGTTATTGAAGCCTTATGTCTGTTTGTCTGCATTTAACTTCCAAATATGTGTCGGGGGACCACTACTCAACTCACCAAGCCAACCCGCACTGAATTATAGCATGTCAGGCTATAGTCTATGGTGGTGAAGTTAACTATATGTTATGTATAATATCAAGTTTATATTTAAAAGTGTTAACACTTACCATCACTCGGCCAGCTGCCGAGCTGACCTCTTTTTTGATACATGCTTTATAGCTTTTACTTTTAATTTATTATTTTTTAATTGTTGTTCCTTTTTTATACATGTGTAATAGCATTACTATGTGCTTGACCACATGCGATGTTGCCGTTCTGCTCAACTTCATGGCTTGGAAATATAGAAGGCTATGGTAATAGGTATAGGTACAACATAGAAGTCTTTGACTTATGACATATTTTTCTTATGTTTTATACACTATTTTGTTTGCCATTGTATCAAATTATCAATGCTTTCTCTGTGTTGTGTTTGTGATAAAATACATTAGTACAAAGCTTCGCTCACTCATTACACAGCCCATTAGCTTACCACAGTTTCAGAAATCATAACTATAATTGTCTTTACACTTCTTCTTTATCTTCTTATAATATAGGTAGTGCAAATTCTATTTTGAACGAAAATTCAAGAAGAAATTATCACAACCTGAAACAATAAAAAGTACTTAATTGAAAATTTGAAATCATTACACAGCTCAACTAATCCTTCATTTCCATGCTACATGAAAGATAAATGTTAATTATAAGGGAATCATATTTTATTGTGATTACCAACTAAAGAAAGGGAAACTAATGAAAAAAGATTTTACATAATTAGGTATTGTACCTACGAGTAACTGGAACTAATTTATACTTACGAAATGACAACCTTCAGGCATTGGCAGGAAGGGGGTGGGCAGTGCCCACCCCAGAACAGCCTGATACCCACCCCAGAAAAATACCAGCTATAATACTTTTCTATTGCCTTTCAAAACTCCAACGCGGCTCTAGTCAAGCACCCTAGACGTTAGTACTTATATATATGCTGTGACCCTAGGCTTTGCCCCAGAACTAGAGGCCCGGCCCCACTGGAAATAATCTTTAGATACGCCAATGCCTTCAGGCTTTTGTAAAGAAGAATACTCTTCAAAATAACTTCTGCATAATTTATCAATTAATTCTAAGTACTTACTGATGATTAGGGATTTTAATTCCGAGGCCCCACGCCTTAAGTGGCCTGCTTCAGTGCTTCTTACACAGATCACTATTATGATTTATCTTCTCCATTAGTTTTATTGGCAGGAATCACAGGAAACACAAAAACCCTTTTCAAAATTGAAAATAAGACACGCGTCGTACGACGATTTGTTTCTTTCTACAGGGTATGGGCGTACGCTGCGATTTAGTACGATTGCTGGCTATCGTTGGCAAATCTACATGTCAAAATAGCCATTTGAGTACCATTTCTTTCTGTCGGAGCGAGCGTAACGTTAAACACAGATCATACAGTATAATACAAGAGGGGCACACTTGGAACAACACAAACGGTCGAAACAAAAGTAGCGTCATCTCTGAATCTTAAGCATCAACTTTCACAACAAAGTCTTCAAGTTTGCCAAAAAACTATATTAAATTAATTATTATATTAAAAATATGAAAATGAAAATCGTTTCTGAGTTTGGTCATGGTGCGAATTACAATAATAATGATAAAATTCGACACCCGAATTAATGACCCAGTCCAGTAGCGTAGCGGATTACCACCACCTCTGTTTATTTACATGACATTACTACCAAGGTAATGGTACAGTCAGTGGCACGAATCATGAATATTTTTCGACGGAGTGGGGATAAGTTTGCGCATGTGCTCTTGTGAGCGACCAATAGTGCGTGCCCCTCTCCCGCCGCCTGCGCCCCTCTCACCGCAACGCATACCCAGAATACGCGTTCCCCGCAATCCCCACTCAATTTCATGATTCGTGCCACTGACTGTATCTATCAGTATTCCAATTTCAACAATACTCGGTACACGAACAGTCGCGAATGCGCCGCAGTGACGAACGTAATATACCTACGAACTAATTATTGATTGAAATACAAGTACTTACTTACTATGGTAAATTGCAGATTGTGCTGTTTGTATTATATTTATTATTTTATTACTCCAGCCTGCCTAGCATGACCGATTTATATCGCGTGATATAGCATTTTATCGACACTCAACTGTCAAATTTCTTTGTCTTTTTGACAGTTCAACGTGATAAAACGCTACATCACGCGATATAAATCGGTCATGCTAGACAGGCAGAGATGTCATGTTTAAATACCCGGAGTCCAAAAAATAAGATTTAGTATACTTTTATTAAAATATTTTTTTTTACTATAGGTATTGCCTACTAAGTACGGCTCGAAGGATTTGAAAATAATTTGTTTCTCTCTTTAATATATAGGTATTTAGCTTTTTCAGTTTTTTGTTTTTACTGTTAGTTTTGTTAACCTAGGTACCTACCTACCTATTTCATTTTCGCTATAATATTATGGATTCTAAAATATTACGCAGGTTATACGCAATTACAAAACTAGAAAGATACGAAAGTAGGTACTTAGCTGAAATTAAAATACTGTAGCCGGGTGTATCGTGCGACAAAAAGGTCTCAATTTAAGGTTGCCACCTGTACTTTATTTCGGGGTTATTGTACTCTCTACTTTATGAGGAAAATAAAGTAGGTACGTGAAAATACTTTATTTCACAAGATTTGCTTAAATATTGCCAAAAGTAATAAAAAGTATGTTTTAAAGATAAAAATAAATATTACTTTATTTCCATACAACATACAACGTACTTTTTACTAGCTTTAGCAATCAATATACTTTATTAGTTCAAAAAAGGTGGCAACCCTAGTTACAATATTAATAGATATTTACCGTGCTACAACATTTATACCGTTGTACGAATACCGAGCCAAATCATAGTTGTTTTGTATTTTTTTGTTTTGATTTGTTCTTTTTCATTAATATTTTCTATTTTGTTATAAATAAAGATATTACAAAAAAGTAAAATAAATATATAATAAGAAACAAAAAATTACATTTTCAGCTATTAAAATTTCATGTCAGTAGTTCCGCATCGATTTCCAAAGGCGCTAGTGGACTCTTTGAGTTACTCTCTCTCTAGTTACTCTGTGATACAAGCGTTTGAAGATTGAATGCAGAGACGGGTTGGGTACCAAAATAATATCGCTTTCGCCGAGTCGAAGAAACATGTAGAATATAGAAACGCTTATAACGTTTGCCATTTGAGTAGGCCCCCTGACATGCCTCCTGATTACGAAACCTTGTTGCTAACAATTCTCAATTAAAACCATATGAAATCGTTTGAAATTAATGAAAGAATTATGCCGATTTTACTATACAAGCTATGCCATGATGCGCTTTGATGAAATTACCAAAATAGGTACTATAGTAATTTTATAGTGATTGCGTGGGAAGAATATCATTAAAATATAATGCGGGAAAAAAGAGAAATCTCAATCTCAAGGAGCCGTTTGGGGTTATAAATAATTGTTTGACATTTTCCTATTATATGACATTTTGTTATCTACCCCTTTTTGACATGACTTGAGCCTGTCACAGATATGTATGGTTAATGCGCATCATGGCCCAGAATGCGGCATGATCCTTTGACAGTTTTAGGTGCTAACAGAGTACTCTGTTGCACCTAAAACTGTGAAACTGTCAAAAAAAAAAAACTTGCAAGCTCTTTCAAAAAGCAAACATAGTATTCAATGACAGCGATTAGCCTCGTCCTTATCCTGTGCCCCCTTCATATGAAATGCTGCTCTTCCAGCTACTCCCACAGGACCGCTTTGGAGTGGCTCCGGGAAGCCTTTCCATTCAGAAAGATATCTATTCTGTTTTCATTCCCTACAGACATGATGATGCGAACTCCTCTTTGAAAAGGAAAACAAAGATCAAAAGTTTTTAACAAGTGTTTGATGAACGAAATAGAGAACTGAAAAATCTGTATCTAAGCCTGCATAGGTGACGAAACGTTAGTGAAATCAAAAATATACTTATCGCAAAAAAATTATTAAAATAAAATAAACAACACCCGTTGATCCATATTTTTTTTATTGCAATATTAATAGGCACTTCGTTTTACATTCGCATTTTTAAAAGTCTCGCTGTCGTTTCAATATTTATTTTTTTTATTTCCAGAATCTGAATAAAACATCTCATAAACTTACTGCTACACAGTTGTTTGTTATGTAAGCTTTACTCAGCATATTATTTATTTATGGACATTATAATATAAAAAAATGGCCGTTAATTGACTCTGAAACTTTTGTTTAGTGAAGCTGTTTTAGTTTAGTGTATTGTGGTTTGAGTGTAACCACACATTCAATGAGAGTTGTTTATGATAGTATCTTGCGGCGGGCGGCGTGATGCAATATCGTAATAAATTAACTAAATATTAATTAACTAGATAATTAATTTTATTATAGTACAGTGTATACTTACTATAATTAAGAAAGTATACGTACTGTCTGAGGTGCAACGGGAGTAGATTTCTTTTTAGTATCTTTTCTAGTATAATCATTTAAAAAAAAAGTTGTTGACTTCCAGCACCACCGTATTTGTTAATTAAATTGATATGTGTTTCTTATGATTTGAATATAATTTTAATTTTAAATCTGTTTTTGTTTTTATTTTCAGGTTTTCCTCGTTGTTTTGTGGTTACTTTGTTGTATCGTAATAAATGTTACTGTCCTTTCTATTAAAAGTTGATACGTATAGCCGAAAACAATAGGATTAAGTTGGAAACTTACGCCTTGACATGCTACTCCACAACCTCAAGGGGAAAATATCAGAGAGCTATGCTGGCAAACACTCGAAATACAAATGAACTTTTACCCCTCGGCCACGATATCTCCGCGCCCGCGTCCTGCGTCTGGCATTTAGGCAACCACTGCGCGGTCACGACGAGCAAGTTGAGAGGCCGACACATAGAGACAGCCTGACAGCGCGCAGTGGATGACGAGACGCAAGACGCAGAACATGCACTTGGTGATATCGTGGCCGAGGTGTTAAAAGTACCACCCTCATTAATTGCCTTTTAATATAATGTATGAAGGGTCGGCGTTATTCTACTCGCGCTGGTAGCAAACTGACAGCTAATTTAGATAACCTATCAAAACAGTGGAACAAACTCAACCTTGACTTATCTCTCAGATAGTGGTTGGGGAAGCACGAGTCCACTACTTTATGAACATTAGCTTTGTGTGTTAAATGTGTAGGTAACATTGGTGAAGGGTTCATACAAGCCGAATCCCATAGGCTTACATTTTAGAATCCCCCCCCCCCCCCCCCATCGATTCTCTGTGCAGATTATAACATTTTTGTAGAACAGCTCACCTTTGCCACAATTTCACCCCTCTTCACTGGTAGGTACAGTACAGCCAGTCAGCACGTCAAAATCGGTTGAGGGTGTAGTAACATAAGGGAACATAAAATTATAATGGAATATCAGAAGAACTTTCTTGATGTAAAAACACAATATACTTGTGGTGTTTCGAAACGTTGATGATAATTTAAAGGAAAAAAAAATCTAACTTCATAATACACTTTATACGGAAAAGTTAAAAGTAAAATGCTGCGAGTGGTGTTAGAATCGGTCCCACGGGCCGCTCCGCAAGATGGATATAAAAGTTAATGGACTTACACACTCGAGGATATTCCAGTTGAGAAAAATAAAGTAAAGGAATTAAGTTTTACGCTAGATAAATCCAGATTTATTTCGGTCAGGGCCGCGCGAGATGAAGGGTATGCCTCGTACGCACTGTCATTTTATGTCAGAGGGTTTTCATAATAATGGGCAGATATACCTATAAACAATTGAACAACTTTGCTTCCTTGATGAAGTATATTTGGTAGGTTTGATATTTTCTGAGGGCGAGATCAACTTATTAAAAACGAATAGGTACAACTTTTTTCTTGTTGTGTGTATTGAATTCTAAAATTTTTTGTCCATCGAGTTCATAGTAGTGTTCAATCATATTTACGCACCTTTCACAGTTCATCAACTTTATGCGTTCGTAATAAAAGTCAACATCTGTCAAAAGTGCTTACATATTTATGAACTTGACTGGAACATACGCATATGACAAAAAAAATGCTTGTTAGCAGATTTACTTAATGTGTTCTGTGTCGTAGCAAAATTATTATTATTTTGTACCTCTCGCCGTAGCAAATTATTAAAAATTGAAAAGGTCTCCTTTATAATTTAATTCTGTTTGTAACTTATCGTGAAAGAAGTAAAGAGTTGGAAATCTGATAACATTATGTTTCTCGAAACATCTTGAGATCTAGGCCAATCAGAGGCTCTCAGAAGACGACGTTTAATCGTATCGTCACTGCGCTTGACAGTGACAAGATCGAAGTATTGAACTGGAATCGTTTAGTATTTTTTTATGTCCTTACCAATATACTTTTTTTTATTTAAACAAGTCCTTTGATGTAGCTCATTTTGTATGAGTGTTATTTCCTTCGCATATTTTTTTTAGTCATAATATGGTTTGGCAAAACAGAAAAGGCATAAGTTTTTTTTGTTCAATGGCATATTCGCATAATGTTATATTGGTAGAATGATTTCATTGGCATAACGATTAAGTACTAGTACTAATTTCATTTGGCATGAATTTGGTAAGCACACATTTTTTTTCTTTGTTTTTGTGGTATAAGAATATAGTAGGTTTACATTGCAACGTTTCTGGCGAAAGTTCAAAGTGTTAAATGGTCTTGTCATAAAATATTCTCAATCTAGATGGCGTATGAAGGAGATGTGTTTTATTTTACGAGCGTATTCATTGCATCGCTTCTCGGCTCTGGTTTCAAATTTTATTGGTGGAGCGCACTTCAGTGCAGGCACGGGGGCACTTGAATCTGACATTTGTAGCTGTAGAGAAAATACTGGAAAGAAGCAGCAATCTCTATTATATTTAAAACTATTTTACATTGCTTTTTCCGGGATACGTAGCTAATTCTTGTGGTATAGAAATGGAAAACGCATATTAATTAATTAGTTAATCAGGTGAATACAATTTCTTTATCTTATACTTTATCCTAAGCCACTTATTGTAAAAAGAGAAAATAAATGCTTTTTTTATTATTTATCTGCGAAGCGGGTGCGAAGCGTCTCCGTTTCAGCTAGGGCAAAAATGCTTTCGTATGTCCGGCTGTCCCGCAGTCCGGCTGTCCATTTGTTATCCTCTACAGGTTTGCATTTCTCAACTGATTTTCATGAAATTTTGTGAGTAGGTTTTATAATTAATATAGATTTTTTTGTCGATCCAGTTTTTCGAAAAAATTGCGGAGATATGGGGAAAATCATATTTTTCAGTCATTTCGAAAAATTTCACTAACGTGAGGTCTACAGATCCAGTAGTTATCTTAAGTAATATTATAAATGCGAAAGTCCGTTTGTTTGTTTGTTACGACTTCACGTCTTACATGAAATGTTGAATCATGAAATTTTACATACACGTTATCAGGGGTACAGAGAAGGACATAGGGTACCTTTCATCCCGAAAAAAATATGTTTCCCGAGGGATAGCAGAAAAACTTTCCACGCAGACGAAGTCGCGGGCGGCCGCTAGTTTAGCTATAAATTATAAAACAAGACACATCCGCTCTCTCTATATCCTCGCCTCTGGCTCGATAACGAGTGTCGAACGGTACAGCAGTGCGACCACTCAATTTTTTGTATTATTTTTCATAGCAAATTCGAATATTAGGTACGTACTTTTTACAGGTTGCGTTGTTTTCGTATAAAACGAATCGTATGCCGTAGGTAATTAACGAGATCTATTAAAATATTTTCTGGTTCTTATTTAGGTAGGTATATTTTGTGCGATAAGGTATGCAACAATGTCGCTTCGTTACACTCTCTTTTAAAGGCGATATAATTTAGTAATATTAGCTTTTAGGTATCGTCTTAATTTCTACAGAGTTACTATTGTCCAAAACGTCTATTATTTTCACAAGTCATAAGCCTTATCTCATGAAAGTATAAGTAAAGCGAAGCGTAGATAACTCAAACAGAACGACACGTTCCAAAGCGGCTCCTAAAGGTTCAGCAAAGGAGGGGCTCGCGGCCAAGACAAAGCCCCGTAAAAAGCGCCGCATTGTGAGAGGAGACAGAACGATCTCATTTTCTATTCCGTTCGTCGCTCTAACCACACGAATCACTGTAGTTCTGTGAGCGTGTAGGTTATAAGCGAATGGAAACTCTTTGCTAATGGGGAGGAAAAGCGCAATTTTATCCCGATAGGTGGCCTCTTGTCGTTGGTACCGAGCCGCCTCAAAGAAACTGTCAAAACATATGGCAATCTCTTGGAGTATTGCACTTTTTAATTTTATACTGAGAAAATGCCGCATTGTTATGCATGTAACTTGTAAAATATTGGAGTTCATTGATTTCCCAGTAACAAAAAAAATTGTGGGCAAAAAAATATCAAAAAAAGTATGCTTTTTCCTCGATTTTCTCCTTTGCTGAGCCTGAGAAACATTATAAATCAAAAGGAATGTTTCATGAATTTGATGAAGCTTCGCCAAAATAAAACAACATTTGAATTATAACAGCTTTGTTCTTTAATATTTCAACCTCAGCAGTTTCTAACATATTTATAACTTGAATGAATTTGATAGGTATATCAAATATGGAATAAGCCCAATATTGGGGCCAAACAGAGAATTAATAGAATTTTATATGCCAGAGTCATTCAAGAAACTTAGAATAATAAAATAAATATGATAAAACGGTTCGTGTAATTTTGGATGGTACAGAAATTCCAGTACAGAAACCTGAAATTACTATTGCACAGAAGGCATCATCAGGCAACTATAAACACGGAAATTCACACTCAGTTGCTTTGTTAAAATTTAAATCATATGCTTCTAATCTGAAATAAAAAGATTACTTGTAAATCTTACACGAAATTTAAAGAAATGTAATGCTTGTTAGCAATTTTTTGTAAGTTGCTATAAACTTTCTTGCCTGTTGTTTTGGCTTTTCTTTTCCGTAATTCTTATTTTATATGAGCTAAAGTTAGCATAAAATACATTGTTTGTCCGCAAAACCGAAAAAAATACACATTTAAGAAAGTAAAATCACGTAATACACAGTCAAGACAATATAAGCTCAAACTGACAATTGTTCCAAAGACTGAGCGCCATCTGTAATTCACTTTGCCTTCGCCTCCCCATTATGAGGTTTTTTTATAAATTAGGGGACAAAATGTGTCTCAACATGTCGCGCAATGCTCAATCAACGTGAGGTTGCAACGTTATCTGACGCACAATGCTCAATCAACGTGAGATTGCAACGTTATCCAACGCACAACTCGCAAACAACGTTGGCTGCAAAGTTATCGGACGCGCAACGCTCAACCAGCGTGAGGGAGCAACGTTATCGGACGCGTAACGGTCAATCAACGTGAAGCTGCATCGTTATCCGACGCGCGACGTTTAATCAACGTGAGGTTGCAACGTTATCCGACGCGCAATATGACATGCTACTAGCTCCCTCTCTGAGAGCGACAGCTAGCAACATGATTCACGCACTACAAATGTTGTGGAATATGTTGCCGAGACAAATATCTCGGAACATTCCACGTAGTTTTTGAACGACATATTGCAGAAATATTAAAAGAAAATAGAAATCAGACTTACTAAAAACGGTTCGAGGGCTTACCTGTAAAGATTAAGATCAACACAATTTACGCCATCAATCAGTGTAATCAAATCAAAATGGCGGTCCCATGAATATCGTGGTGGATAAACCTGAAAATACATTGGATACGATGGACGAAAATATTTCGAGTACCTACATAGATTAAAATGATTTGACTGAAAAGCGTTTCCAATGCTGATGCGTTCGGAAAACCTTTCAGGAGTATTAATCTTTTCATATTTATTGATGGCTGGAAAGTTACTTTTGCCTATTTTTATAAGAACTGGGGTTTTTATGATGTGATTTTGGGTGTGTGAGGGGGTTGTTGGTTGAATGGCGGTGATGAGCAGAGTTTTAAAAATACGTGAAAAGTATCAGTAATAAAAGACAGGATAATTAGGACATCTGTTAATTAAATACTTATAGAAATAGTTTTTTTTTGTTTAATAATTTACAAACAAAAATATCTCGTGGACTTTATTTCAATTTATTTCTCATGCGTGTTTCTTTCCAAATTTTTCGTATTTATTTCTCCATATCAACTAAAATCTGTCATTATAGAATCTGGCATTTGTACATTCTGTGTACTAAGTATCGGGAATTTGTCAATAAAACAAAAAATACAAATTATTCATCTAAATTTATTTTATCGCCTTCAAAGTAGGCCCCATCGCTTGCAATACAACATCTCCACCGCTTCACCCAGTCTTCCATACATTTTTCATAGGCTATTTGCGGTATAGCCTTTAGCTCATTCAGAGAATTTTCTTTTATGGCTTCTATCGACTCAAAACGTTTTCCTCAAAGTGGTAATTTTAACTTGGGAAATAAAAAAAAGTCAGACGGAGCCATTTTATTTTATTTTTATTCAGGACAACAAACAGCGGTACAATACATATTACAATAATCATTTAAATAAACTAGTACTCATTGCACCACCAGCACCGTTATCCCCATCTTAACTATATACAGGGTAATTTTTGGACCCCTTTTCAAATTTTGTCAGGTCATACTATAACAGCAGTACAATCGATTTGTGAAGTAAAAAAAAAATTTTTTTTTCACATTTTTGTCCCAAACTTTTCCCTACACAAATTGAAATTGTTGTCACTGTTTGCGCATCGCACGGTCGACCCGCGCGAGCGCCCCTCCCGCCACCCGCCTTCCCCCGCTCGCGTCGCTTGCGCGAGGGTGAGCGTGCGCGCCTAAATTTTTTGGACAGAAAAAGTGGCTGAAAACTGTGAATTAAAAAAGAAATATTTCATAATTATCTCACCAAATTTTTTTTTATTACTTCCTTGAACTAATATTTGATTTTGTAAAGAGGTCGCAAAATTACCCTGTATAACATAGCCTCTAATTTTCACAAGCTTAATGTAACGAAATGGTATGAAGTAGGTAATACAAAAAACAATTAATGATGACAATACTAATGACATCATATTACTCAAAAAAAATACACAAATAATACAAGAATGCAAGATTAACAATTCAGATAGGTAGGTATGAAATTTAAAGTTAGACAGTCAGGTATTTGTTTTAAATTCAATTTGATCTAATTTAAGTTTAACTTCTTTTTTAAATGTTCTTGGTGAAAGTTTGAATAGATCTATGTAGGGTCGAGGTTTCGCTAATGAAATATTTCAATAAGTTTACTACTTTTATTTTAAATTCAACGGCACGCCATTATAAACGTGACACATCTTCCATGGAAACCCAAACCTCTCCCCCCCTTTCCTCTCGCTCACTCCTTCATCCATCTCCTTTCTTCCGCTTCGTTCAACACTTCATGCTTATAAACCCTACAACTCGGCCATCCTGCGTGGAGGCTGCCCACAGACTCCTTACACACCACAATTCTTCTCTTATACCCCAGACACACACCTTAACAATAACAAACAACTTTCACGCTGACCTTTTACATCAAAACTAGGTGTACTTACTTCAAATCGAAGAAACAAAACATACAACTTAACATGCCATGTCAAACTAACACCAATACTTAAAACTATTATAACATGGCTTAGTTACACAGCGCTTTTACACAAGTTCTATTCTTAAATAAACAAAACACAACACAACACACTAACAACTTATCAAGAATAATAAATAGCCATCAACATAACATAGGTTTGACCAAGCGAATGCAATGCCCTAAAACCATCATGTCACCACTCCAAACAATAAAATAAAAACAGATAGTAAAGTAAGAACAGTTTTAGGAACTAACCTCTGGCCACCTCTTCATATAGTCCGCCGACGTAGAAGTCCTACCTGGCCCCTCAGCTGCAGAATCAGCCTTCCGCACATCATAACGATCCTTTCCTTTGACATGGATAACTTCATAGGGACCTAGATACTTCTGTTTCAGCTTCATGTTAGTGCCAAACTGAGTCCTCTTTATTGCAACATAGTCACCAACTTCATATTTAATGCTTTCTTTACGCTTTCTGTTTCCTTTGACATGGATAACTTCATAGGGACCTAGATACTTCTGTTTCAGCTTCATGTTAGTGCCAAACTGAGTCCTCTTTATTGCAACATAGTCACCAACTTCATATTTAATGCTTTCTTTACGCTTTCTGTTATAACCTCGCTTGTTTTCTTCCTGTATCTTTAATATCTGTATTTTAGCATGCTCTCTTATTCCTTCTCTGTCCGAAATAAACTGTTGTCTACTTTCTTATTGTAATAAACCCAAAATTTCTAAATCTTCTCTTTGTTTCATTTTTACTCCAACCATTAATTCAAAAGGACTGGTTCCAACGCTTCTCTGGTAGGTACTGTTAATGGCCCTCTGCACCCTGCTGACATGCTTATACCACTGGCTTTTCTCTTCTATGCAAAGCTTTGTCAAGACTGAAACTAAGATGCGATGGATTCTTTCCACCTGGCCATTACCTCGAGGTACCCCGGTGATAACCAGTACATGCTGGATATTTTCATCCTTGCAATACTCTTCAAACTCCTTACTGGTAAATGCTGCGCCTCTGTCAGATACAATCCGATCAGGATTTCCAAAAGTTTGCTGATGAAAAAGTAACTTACTTATTGTCTCCTTAGCTGTAGTATTCTTCACTGAAAAAAGCCAAACAAACTTTGTAAATGCATCTACGACCGTTAAAATATAATTATACAACTTTGTGGTTTGTGGTGTGACGAGGAAGAGACAGAAGTGGATGAAAGAGATATATATATGGATGAGATTATTAGTGCAATGAAGAGCATGAAAAAAGGGAAAGCAGCAGGATATGACAGAATTACTGTTGAAATGCTGAGAGGTGGGAAAGAGCTGGTTGCGTCCTGGCTGTGCCTGATCTTTAATAAATGTTGGAACAGTGGCAAAGTGCCGGAAGATTGGCGTAAAGCCGTGGTCGTGCCGCTGTACAAAGGGAAAGGGTCACGGCAGGATGCTAAAAACTACCGCGGGATCAGTCTTCTCAGCATTGTCAGTAAATTGTATGCAAAGGTACTGATTGAAAGAGTGATGCAAAAAACTGATCAGAGTATTTGGGATGTGCAAGCGGGATTCAGAAAGGGAATGGGATGCACGGATCAGGTCTTCTCCTTGAGGTGCTTAACCGAAAAACACCTGGCTAAGCACAAAAAGGTTTACTGTGCCTTTGTGGACCTGGAGAAGGCCTACGATCGAGTTGACAGGAATGAGCTATGGAAGGTGTTGTCCGAATACGGATTGGAGAGCAGACTGATTCATGCACTGAAATCTCTCTATGAGGATTCCCGTGCATGCGTCAGGATTGACGGCGTATACACTGACTGGTTTGGCATCTCTAGGGGTGTCAGACAGGGATGTGTTGCGTCACCATGGCTCTTTAATCTGTTTTTGGACAGTTGTATGAAAGGTCTGAAAGAACGTGACTGTGGGGTTGTGATGAATGGGACTCAAATCAAGTGCCTTCTCTACGCTGACGACCAAGTTATACTTGCGTCTTCTGCGCAAGAGTTGCAGGAAATGATGTCGGTTATGAATGAAGATTTTGTGAGAAAAGGGATGAAAGTGAATGTAACTAAGACTAAAGTGATGGTGTTTGAGAGAGATGAAGAAATGACTGACTGTACGGTAATGTTAGGTGGCGAAAAAGTGGAACAAGTCCGTGAGTTTGTATACTTGGGGAGTTTGTTCACAAGGGACGGAAAGAGTGAGGAAGACATAGAAAGACGAGTGAAGAAAGGAAATTCGGTGAGTGGTGCTATACACTCGGTTATGAGTAGCCAAACCGTTTCTGCAAAGGCGCGAATGGCTATTCATAACGGAGTGCTGGTACCGACACTGATGTATGGAAGTGAATCTTGGGTATGGCAGAAGAAGAATGAAAGCAGAATAAATGCGGTAGAGATGCGATCGTTGAGGAAAATATGTGGAGTAAAACTGAGTGATAGAGTGAGCAATGAGGTGATTCGCAAAAGGTGTGGTCTGAAAGATGATATAGTGACAAGAATTGAGAAAGGAATGCTCCAGTGGTTTGGTCACTTAGAGAGGATGAATGAAAGGCGAATCACGAAAGAGATATACTGTGCGAATGTGGAAGGAACGATTGCACGAGGGCGTCCCAGAAAAACCTACGCGGACCAAATAGAGGTTATTATAAAAAAGGCTGGTGTACGCAGTGACAAAAACCGCAGGGCATGTATGAAAAGATTGATGGATATGAATGAAGCGAAAGAAGTGTGCAAGGATCGTAGCAGGTGGCGATCCATAGTCTCTGCCTACCCCCATGGGAAACAGGCGTGAGTGTATGTATGGTTTCAGTAAGCGGGCCTATGTGATCAACATGCAATGTATTAAGCGGCACAACCCCCTTATCAATAGCATTAAGGAAACCCTCCTCCTTGCCTTCTTTTTTCATCGCTAACAAGCATGGTATGCAAGTTACCAAGAAGCTATCTATCTTGGCAGATACATCTTTAATGTTATAATCTCTGTTTAACATTTCTAACATCTTCTTTTTACCAAAATGACCGTTTGTGTGTACTCTTTTAATAATTTCCATTTCCAACCCTCTAGGCACGAGCAGCTGTCCTTGATCACCTTTAAATATCACTCCATTCTGCTCATAGTAATCTTTGTAAGATCTTTCTGCAAGAATGTCTGAAATCGCCTTAATGCCCTCATCGGCTTCCTGCGCCCTCTTGATTTGGTCATGGAGACTTTTAGTCACAACATTAACACACGGGTTTCGACTGAGGGCATCCACATGTCTCATTTGAGCGCCTTTTCTGTGCTCCACCGTGTAGTCATACTCCTGCAACAACAAAACCCACCTTGCGACCCTTGTAGCCAAATCCTTCTTTTTCAACGTCATCTCAAAAGCTAGACAATCTGTCACTATCTTAAAAGGTATCCCAAGTAAGTACTTTCTGAACTTTTTAACTCCCTCAATTATTGCCAGAGCTTCCAACTCATAACTAGTAAACTTCTTCTGATCATCTGTGGTCTTCTTACTTCTTACTTACTTCTTACACACACACACACACACACAAACACACACACACACACACACACACACACACACAAACATCAACACTATTATGGGGCAGTCAATTTATATATAAGCATTTCTTTTTCATTTAGTAAAAGAAATGAGGATAATATCAGAAATAATTGTTATTTTTTATTTTTAACTTTAAGTAATCTAGTTACTAGTTTTGAATTTTTTTAACTTTAGGTAAATAATATGTAAAGCTCTGAATTCTAAGGTACTAATTTTTATTTGTCAAAGCTATGAAGAGCGGAGCGGTCTAACACAAGTATTTCTATACTTAAATGGTTGCTCCAATAACTGATATTGTTTATGTACCCACCAGCTATCACAATAAATTTATTTTATTTATTTATTTATTTATTTATTCTTACTCAAAAAATAAACGGGATGCAAACACTTATCATTTGGATCTCTTTGCATGAGCACAGCGGAAACTGCTTGCTGCGACGCATCGGTGTGCAGCTCTGTCTCCAATGCTGGATCAAATATTCTTAGTACGGGTCCTTGTGACAGCTTACTCTTCAAGATGTTAAACGCTCTCAACTCTTCTTCACCCAATGAAAATTCACTGTCCTTTCTTAACAAATCTGTTAGAGGTCTCGCAATCTGTGCATATCCTTCAATGAACTTCCTCAAATAAGATGTGAGTCCTATAAAACTTTGGAGCTGCTTTATATTTCTCGGCTGTGGGAATTTCATAACAGCATCAGTCTTATCGGTAGTCGGCTTTATAGTTCCCTTTTCGATCACATATCCCAAGTATTCAACTTTAGTGGTAAGTAACTCACTCTTTTTCCAATTAATTTGCAATCCATAGTCAGCCGCTATCTTTAAAGCTCTCTTTAATCGTTGTATACCTTCTTCATAACTTTGAGCTGGGATGATCGCATCGTCTATGTAAATCATGATCAATCCCTCATCAATTAATGCCCTGAAAATAAATGTAATGTAGCGGGTAAAGTAACTAGGACATATCGTAAGACCAAAGGGGGCTCTCGTAAATTCATACTGCCCTGACTGCGTGACAAATGCTGTAAACTTAGTACAGTCCTCCTTTATTTTTAAATGAAAATATGCATCTTTTAGGTCAAGTTTACTAAATACTTTGGCATGAGCAAGCTTGTCGATATGATCTTCAATTATAGGCAAAGGGAATTCATCTTTTACCATCTTCTCGTTAATACGCCTATAATCGATACAAAGTCTAATAGTTCCATCTTTCTTCTTTACTAGCACTATAGGGCTTGCATACTCTGAAAAACTAGGCTTAATAATTCCTCTTTGTAACCACTCACCTATCTGTTTTTTAACTGCTTCTTGTTCCGTAAAAGCCAAACGCCGCGGTCTCTGTGCGACTGGTATGTCATCTTTCAATGTAATTTGCATTTCAAACGGAGCTTCTTTCGTTTGTATAGGTTTGTACGAATCCACCAGGCTCTGCGCTGTCTCCCTAATCTGACTATCTGACATGTAACTTACCGGTGAATCATCTGCGAACAAACAAGACACTTTTCTCGAAACTACACTTACTTTACCTCGATTCAAAATGACCACCGCACTTTCCAAAAATGGTTGACCCAAAATCAGCTTATAAGGCATTGCATTTCCCGGAACAACATAGAAAACCATATCAAAACACAAATTATCAACTTTCAATGCAGTGTCAAACTTTCCTAACGTGTAAACAGTTTTTGAACCAAGTCCATTTAATGCGATCTTCTCCTTGACGTAAGAGCTTACATTAAGCTCGAAAAACAAATCTGACGACACCAGGTTAATGTCGCTTCCACTATCGATGAGACATTGAATTTTAACACCATTTATTTCTACCATTTTCACTGAACTGTTCTCCTTCATGTTTTTGTTTACATTCAACATCGCTTGACTTCCGTCTTGTCCATGACAGCAATGATGACATGAGCTGCCACTCGTGTCACTCGCCGCAACATGGCTGCTGTCAGTGCTACCAACATGTCCGCCTTGCTCTCCCGTGTCAAACTTCACGCTCATAGTTGCTGCGCGCGCCGATGATGACGTCGAGGCGCCACTGCTGCCAGCTTTCGAATACGAACTCCGCCGACTTCGTTCTTGTTCGTCAACGGCTCGGCCTCGGCAATCTGGTGCAATATGGCCGTACAAATTGCATTTGAAGCATTTCACACCTTTTGGACACGATGTTGAAACATGACCACTTTCACCACACTTATAGCATCTTCTGTTATCTCTAGTAGGCTCCTTCATAATTACCGGCTTTCTCTCTATAGAGGTAGCATTCATCTTTTTCTTCATGCTTTCATAAATTTGTAACTTCTCTTTGAGTGACGCAAAGCTCATAGCCCCATACAAAATAAGCTTGTTGGTCTCGTAATCGACGATGCCGTCGATTACGTATTGAATAATTGCGTAGTCAGGTAATCCGCCGCGTTTACCCAATTCCTTCATCACCAGCATATATTCATAGCATGACTCATCTCTACTTTTCTTCTTTGAGGCCATCATTTCATGCAGCTCTTTCACATTTATTGTAACGGGAAACTCCTGTAGAAGTGCGTCTTTTAGCTCGTAGAACGTCTTGAACGTCTTTTCGGATTTTAGCCATAGTAAAGCGTTGCCGGAAAGCGATCTCCGCGCCAAGATAAGCTGCTGAGCCGCGCTCCATCCGAATATTTCTGCATTTTCTTCGATGTTCTCAGCCCATTTTTCCGCCGTATACGTTTTGTCGGTGCCGTTAAACGTAGGGATCGTGTCAAACGGCATCGGTAACCATGCCGCCTCGCGAGTTTTCTCGTCTTTCGTCATCATACTGATTCCTTCACCTTTTTTTCTTGCCCCTGATATTCCGTCTTCTCGTCTTTCACCTTTACGTCTTTACACCTTCTACTCATACTTCTTTCCGAGATTTTCGACTTCTTTCTTCTTACCAACGACATTAAAATGGCGTGCCTTCTTTTGAATCAGTTTTTTCATCCGTTCGCATCCGCGTGATCTGCGAACGCATATCCCTCTTCGACACCACTTTTGTAGGGTCGAGGTTTCGCTAATGAAATATTTCAATAAATTTACTACTTTTATTTTAAATTCAACGGCACGCCATTATAAACGTGACACATCTTCCATGGAAACCCAAACCTCTCCCCCCCTTTCCTCTCGCTCACTCCTTCATCCATCTCCTTTCTTCCGCTTCGTTCAACACTTCATGCTTATAAACCCTACATCTATATCCAAGAAATATTGATTATACGATTGCATTAAGCGATGGAGTGGAGCACGTTTGCCGGCATTCGTTTTACATAATTTGGGCGAAAACAAGCAGGAGGCACGACTTTCCCGTATACGTCGAGATCGGCTAGGGACACGAAAATAGATTTGGTTTAGGAGGTCATTGCAATCAAATTTACTCTTACAAATATTATAGAGTACTCCCTGATCGAGAAAAAACCTCCTGGCCTCGAGCGACATGAGTGAAAACTTTTTTAATAGGGTAGAATAAGAAGACCTAGAGTGAAAGCATTTATAATTGACGGTTTTGAGATATTTACGCTGCACACGCTCCAGCTGGTAGTTATACTTGTCATAGTAAGGTTTCCAGATAGAACTTGCGTATTCGAGCTGCGACCTAATCAAAGACCTGTATAAATGAAGAAAAGTAGTTGCTTTTTTTGAAATTATTGCTGGCTCGAATTACGAAGCCAAACATTTGGAATGCTTTACTCGTAATGTTAGCAATATGAGCATCAAAATGTAGTTTAGAGTCGATAAGCAGGCCAAGATCTTTAATTAAGGAAACATTTTCTAGAGTTGTGTGACATAATTGGTAGTTATAATTGATGACAAACGTCTTCTTTGTAAAGGTTATGGTTTTACATTTAGGTAAACTCAAGTGTAGCTTATTATTAGCACAATAGACTGACAGACGGTCTAAATCTTGTTGAAGCCTTTTGCAATCATCTACATCCACAATTCCACGATAAATTTTAAGGTCATCTGCATACAGTATAAATTGAGAATTCTGAAAACATAAATGTATGTCATTCACAAATAAAACGAATAGGAACGGTCCTAAAATCGAGCCCTGGGCTACGCCAGATGTGATGTTTAGCAGACTAGAAGAATAACCATTTATCACAACCTTCTGAGTTCTGTTTTTAATGTAGGAAAGGAACCAGCGCAATAAGTTTCCACGTATACCATTGTAGGCAATCTTTTGCTGTAAGATATAGTGATCCACCTTGTCAAAGGCTTTACAGAAATCGGTATACACTGTGTCTACTTGTATACGATTGTCCATACTTTCAAACAGAAAGTTTGTATAAATCAAAAGATTGCTTATGGTGGAGCGATTTCTTACAAAGCCATGCTGCTGGGGAATAATAATATTATAAATTTCTGGATATATTAGGCTATGAACTAATTTTTCGAGTATCTTTGCAAATGTTGATAAAAGTGAGATAGGACGATAATTGGCAACGTCACATTTATCACCACTTTTATAGATAGGTGTTATGTTAGCGGTTTTCCACTGTTCTGGAACATACCCCTCTGTTAAACTTTTATTATAAAGTATAAAGAGGGGTTCCCTAATTGACTTGGCCGTTTGTTTAAGGAAAAATGGAGGGATGTTATCAGGGCCCGCACTTTTAGTGACATCCAAAGACTTTAGTGCACAAGTGATACTATGTTTCGATATATGTACGTCGGAAATACTTATATTGTTAATTGATGATGACTGTAAGTTATTCAGATCTACATTATCGAGATTACTAGTTTCGCCATATCAGGTGAATACGGTGCTTGGTCGAGAACTTTTGTTGAACTTTCGCTAAAAACTCTTTCACTATAATGGCTGTGTGTGATGGTGCATTATCATTTTCCATTGTAAAAATCGCCGAGGACTCAAAACTATCGCCAACAAAAAGTGTAGTTTAAAACAAATTAAATGACAGATCCCGCTCAAATTTTGCGCGCTTAATCAGTACAGTACTACCAACATGCAGTTAAAAAAATTAGAACGACCTCTTTTACGCGGGTCTTTTTATTGACATATTCCCGATACTTTTTACACAGAGTAGTATATTGTGGCGTTTCTGTTTGTCATCTGGCGGAGATAATCGAACTGTCAGACTATTGACTAATGCCAGATTCTAGAAATGACAGATTTTAGTTGATATGGAGAAATAAATACGAAAAATTTGGAATTTTGATTCGCATAAGTCGAAATAGTTCGATTATCTCCGCCAATTTGGAATAAAATTGTCCAAACAGTTCGATCATCTCCACCAGTCTAAAATTTGGAATAAATTTGTCCGATTTTTTTTACTGTAGCTTCCACTTTGGAACTTATGATGAGCTTTACATTCTACTGCAGGATTAATTAGCTGGTCGCTATCGCTTGTTACTCATGCCGTCTCTTAAAGCTATTTACATAGCACACTTTACTCAATCGCGAAGGAATACTGAATCTGCTTGATTTAAATAATCAGAGCCTGCAAATGTTTTATCTCGTGTGATGTCGTCTTAATTTACTGGAGGGGGTGGAATAGGGCTGCTAAAACCTATTATACCTGCACACATCGAAAAAGTTTGCGATTGGTTTGAAAAATCGAAACCGTTTTTAGTACGATATAATAAAACATGATTTATTTTTCTTTTTTTATAAAAAAATAATAATAAAAAAAGGTTTTTTTTAACTCAAAAAGTGTAAATTTATTTAAAAAAACATTCCACTAGCGGCCGCCCGCGGTTTCACCCGCGTGGTTCCCGTTTCCGTGGGAATATCGGGATAAAAAGTATTCTATGTTTTAATCTAGGCTATCTACTATCTGTGTGCCAAATTTCAACCAAATCCGTTCAGTAGTTTTTGCGTGATTGAGGAACAAACATCCAAACATCTAAACATCCAAACTCACAAACTTTCACATTTATAATACTAGCGGCTGCCCGCGGTTTCACCCGCATGATTCCCGTTCCCATAGGAATATCGGGATAAAAAGTATCCTATGTTTTAATCTAGTCTATCTACTATCTGTGTGCCAAATTCCAACCAAGTCCGTTCAGTAGTTTTTGCGTGATTGAGGAACAAACATCCAAACCCACAAACTTTCATATTTATAATATTAGTAGGATTAGTAGGATTAACACTTTTTTTGGATAAAGTTACATTATAAAAAATATAGGTGTCTGCTTTTGCTTGCGATCGCAAACTTTTTGACGTTGAGATCAGTTGTGAAAATAAAAAGTAGTGTTTTGAAGAAGTAGTGAATTTATTACTCGTATTTATACCTAAGTACAAAAGAGCCTGGTAATTTACAATATACATTATAATAGTACATTACGATATTAGTGCGTTAAGATGCTCGGCTCAATTACGCCCTCGCCTTCGGCTCGGGCTGAAATTCCGCCTCGCATGTTATAACCAATACGCACGTATATCGTACGACGTTTTTTAACACCCTTGCGAGGAAAAAGAAAAAAATACGCCAAAAGTACATTTTCGGAAAATGACTTGGCATTTTTCATGTTTTTCTTTTTCTCATTATTACTCAAAACAATTAAAAAACATCGAAACTGATTACATTTTAGTACGTCTGCGAGGTTCTTTCATTATGATACCCCTTTAACATTCAAATATAGTCCAATTTATCTCTATACCAAAATTCATCAAATTGGTTCAGGTATGAAACAGACATTTTGACATTAATTTACAAGATTATTATATAAGACTAGAGGCCGCCCGCGACTTCGTCTGCGTGGACAGTTTTTTTGCTATCCCTCGGGAACTGTACGTTTTTCTGGATGAAAGGTACCCTATGTCTTTTTCTGTACCCCTAACAACGCCTATGCAAAATTTTATGATGATCGATTCAGTAGTTAAGACGTGAAGGCGTAACAAACAAACAAACAAATAAACAAACAAACGGACTTTCGCATTTATAATATTAGTAAGGATATAAACAAATGAAAATACGGACAAAATACAGATTATTTTCTTCCAAACTTGTTCAATCCTTTTTGTAAATATTAGTTTATCAAAATCTTAAAAAAATGAGTTAAAAAAAGGCCAGCCCTGTGTCGGAGGTGTATGGGGGGCGGATGGGTATCTACATTAAGGGAAGGTAATATAAGTAGGGGTATTTTTTCCCAGCTTTAACTTATTTTTCATCCTTTTGATTAAAGAATCTGTACCCTATAGAAAAGGCATTCTTTTGATAGTAGCAACTATCAATCTATCTTCTATAGACAGAGTTCCAATCAATTTATCATATAAATAGGGTCGACAAGTTTATAAAAGGAAGGCTATTTTGGTATGTAACGGTTGGTCGTATAGGTTTTTTTATCTTGCTATGCTTTCCACTTATTTTTCCAATGTTTACTAATGGATTTAAGTAATAAGGATTAAGTATTTAACTAGAAATACATAAATTGATTAACTAATTACGATCAACGATATACTAGACACTTTATTTAGACTAAATGTATTTAGCTATACCTAATATTTAAAATGTATTTAAAATTTTCGTAAGCTAAGACCATAACTCAATGTTGAGTTATTGTAACTAAGGTATATTTATTGACTATCGATATTGAAAAATTGAACCTAAAGCTAGCTGAGATGTCCATTTAGCATATTTCTGAATGGAATACTTCTAATGGAAGTACTTTAGATAGTCATCATTGATCATTATTCCTTTTAGACGCATCAACGCCGTCACTTCCATTACTTATATCTGTGTACTTCTTTTTAGAAGTATGTCAAATGGACGTTTCATCAGCCTGTGGCCTTGAAAGCCGATCCAAGACTATGTGACCAAACGTTTCCCCAACATTTTGCTTTAATTCCCATCTATTATGAGCTTGTTCGTTCGAGCTTTAAGGAAGAATAACCAACAACAAATAAATCATCTCCTTTTATTTTTATAAAATTAAAAATATGACCCGTCCACCGCAATAAACACTTTAGTTGCTCGACCGTATAGCAAGCGGAAAAGGCCACGGGTGGCCGTTAGTAAGTAGTTAATATACAGGATTTTATGGAGTGGTAAAGTTTGTTCGATGCCTGTACAAGTTCTTGAATAATAATATTTCTTAGTTATGTCAAAAGTATTGATATCTGACGCGAAAAAATCAGCCTATAGTTCCACTGTCTTAACTAAAATAATTATAATCATTAATAATTAAAGATAGTGATATAAGTAGCAGTGGCGAGGGGTGAAATTATGGCGAAGGGAAGCCGTTCTACAAAATATTTATGATCTGCATAGTAATCGGCGGCGTAGAATCCCTAAAAAGTATGACGATGGGAATCAGATTGTATGGACCCTTCGCCACTGAGAAGTATTTCACTGCAGGATGGCGGCCTATACCATTGGAAGGAGTGCCGCAATCTTCACTCTTGGCAGGGGGTTGAAAAAAGCAGTGTTTGACCGTTTTATTGGAAAATGATGATGCCCATTTTCCTTTTCTATGTGTTAGCCTTAGTTTTTAGTTTTATAACACCCCTAAGTGTAAACGGTTCGTGCTATTCTATTCTACCAGATGCAACGCGGCTACATTTCCATCTTTTCCCATATTCCCTGTTTATTTATTATAACAAAGAGTTTGGAGAACAGTAAACTCCCAAAGGGTTCCTGCATACCGGACATTGCAATTTCCATTCCCAAACTTTCTGTCTGAAATTCGAATAATTTACACAATTTGTATTTCCATTTTGGTTTTAAAGGATAAAGATTTGAGATTATTCACAAAAAATACGAAATGTTTTTTTATGGATTTCCATAAGAGATTCGAGACATCTGAAATTAAGATATACATTTATTTCTTTATATCTTTCTTCAGACACATATTAAATCAGAAACATGATTCAGACATTTTGGCTCGATACATTTTAATTTCGAAAATACCCCTTAAAATTTCTTAAGTTCGAAATTATTTAGAAACAACATTAGCTATTCAAGTCGAAATTGATTTATAAAATTTGTATCATCAATGTTCACAATCGTGTAGAAACATTTCTCTTTAATCGCTATAGTTATTTACTGCGAATTTATTTTGTGATTTTGCGTCAAATCTGCCGAATCGGTCTCGCTCCCGCGCGCTTCGTTTTCTTATGGCTATCTCATTTTACAATTTATTTTTAACAAAGCCCCTTAAAAATTAAACGGTGAAGGTATACCTACTAAAAATATAGGAGTTGTAACCTGCTCAAAATAAAGCCTTGAAATCTTGCCAAACGACATGAAGGTTTCAAAATAGGCTTATTAAGGCTTCACGAGGCTCTGTCTCCGAGGTTAATGTCTTTGCTCAGTTGATGTATGTTTTACTGACGCGTGACGATTCACCCTGATTCACTGGTCTACATCAAAGTAGGTACCCAAGGTAAATTACCACGTATACCTAATGTAACATCAAGTGCCTTTGGAAAAATAAACAGCTCTAACTAAGGAGAATAGCGTGAAATAGTTTCTTTTGAACTCCCTACGAAAACAGAGGAGTGTTTTATCGTCCACTAGATCGCTAGTATAATTTACAAATTATATATTATTACAAAATAATCGTATTTTGTTTTTACTCGAATGATTTAAACAAAGGTGGCAATAACATTTGACTAGCACACCGATAAAATAGTTTTTTTACCGATTTGTATAGGACCATGCCGGGGTTGTTACAAACTCTATTTTTTAATCAGCATTTTGTATGGGAGATTGCCACATTTAATCTGTAATGTGTTTACATAAATAAACTACGTCCACAGATTAATAAAACGCCATTTTTGTTCATTTTTAACATTGAGGCGATATGGCCGCCTTTGTAATTATATGATTCACTTTTAAACCAATCAAGACAAGCCAGGAAAAAATCTAACAAGATTGACTACGGCCGTTACACGATTACGTAAAAGATTTTTCTCAAACATGCTTGGAAATTCGAACATTATTTTGACAACCTTCTTCGTGCTAAATCGGAGTTTCGGGACAGACCTAAACCGCGCCGGCAACGGGGACGGGGACGGGGACGGGGACGGGGACGGGGACGGGGACGGGGACGGGGACGGGGACGGGGACGGGGACGGGGACGGGGACGGGGACGGGGACGGGGACGGGGACGGGGACGGGGACGGGGCCGGGGACGGGGACGGGGACGGGGACGGGGACGGGGACGGGGACGGGGACGGGGACGGGGACGGGGACGGGGACGGGGACGGGGACGGGGACGGGGACGGGGACGGGGACGGGGACGGGGACGGGGACGGGGACGGGGACGGGGACGGGGACGGGGACGGGGACGGGGACGGGGACGGGGACGGGGACGGGGACGGGGACGGGGACGGGGACGGGGACGGGGACGGGGACGGGGACGGGGACGGGGACGGGGACGGGGACGGGGACGGGGACGGGGACGGGGACGGGGACGGGGACGGGGACGGGGACGGGGACGGGGACGGGGACGGGGACGGGGACGGGGACGGGGACGGGGACGGGGACGGTGACGGGGACGGGGACGGGGACGGGGACGGGGACGGGGACGGGGACGGGGACGGGGACGGGGACGGGGACGGGGACGGGGACGGGGACGGGGACGGGGACGGGGACGGGGACGGGAACGGGGACGGGGACGGGGACGGGGACGGCCCGCCACACGCGGCAAACGTCTTGCCTCGCACGAGGCTGCTCGCTTGGTGGGGACCTGCCTAATCGCGTAAAAACCGCTGGTTGGATCCTGGTTGAAGGTTCCCTAAGGATTTTCTCTAATATTCACGAGGACGAAGTCGCGGGCGGAAGCTAGTCCATTACTAAAAAAGATAAATATACAAGAGAAGCAAACCTGACTACCACGCGCCACAAAAAGCGTGTAACTTTTCAACCGTGTAGGACGAAGCTTTGAAACCACTAAACATTTTTAAGAAAACATATATCTGTCTCACTTACACACGTACCAAAAACAATATCGTCGCCAAGATTAGACAAAGACCACAACAAAATTAGACCGCGATATCAACATGCAATTATTTTTTTAGAAAAATTGTGTTGCCTACCATGTGAAATTTTACCCCAAAATAATGCATGAAAACAAGAAATGTAAAGCCGCCATAGATGAAAATATTTTATAACAAAGGTGATGTCCAAAAATGTATGAGGTCTGGGCCACGTCTTTGTACAGTATACCAAAAAATAGATAAAGACACGATAAACAGTTTCTAATTATTCAATTTCTTTAAAATTGCTTTGTTTTCTGGAAGGAACATTAAACAAAATGCAAAAACGCATAAAAAAGCATCATGGCGGAAGGTGTTAACAACTTCTTATACGTCTGTGTTAACAACAACCCACAGCACAGAGTAGTAGAACTCAATGACAGTGACAATGGGCGCATTCTGCCAGACAAATCTTTGAGTCATCGATCGCCATAGAGAGTACATTTTAACCGTGGAAAGTAAAATATTGATTAATACAGGCAGCTAGACCGCCTATTTCAAAGCGATAGTAATGCTCTAACCATCTTGTGCTACACGGTCCATGTATCTTGCGCACGTTGAGGCACGGGTTACTTGCGCGGGTGTACAATGCTATGGAGCTGGACCCGCTTTACGTGTTTCCACGGAGCATGTAACCTGCGCAAGTGCTCGACTTGCGCGGGCTACTTGCACCGTGTAGAAACACCCTAAGCACCTACCGCTATACTTTCCATGGTTAAAAATGGCAATCGATGACTCAAAGATTTGTCTGGCAGAATGCGCCCACTGCGGCTTTTTAACGGAGAGTTGCCATATTTGACGTCTTATTTCAAGTAAAAAATATTAATCTGTTTTGATTAATAACCATTTAACCATGCATTCTATAAAATTATTTGTATTTTTCTCAGAATCAGTGTATTTTTCTCCATCTTTGAGGGTGGTGTACATAGACGTGGCCCAAATTAGGACATGTCCTTTATAACCAACTTTTCTGTTTGTGCTATTTCGATGAAACTCGGTTTTTGGTACTATTTTGACAAGAAAACAGTAAAGCTATGTTGAAAATAAAAAAAAAAACAAGATGGCGGCAAACTTTTTTGTTTGAGGACCGATTTCGATAAAACTCTGTTTTTGGTACTATTTTGATACGGAAATAACAACGCAATGTTGAAAATAATAAACAATGCAAGATGGCCTCCAACTTTTTTGTTTGAGGGCCGATTTAGATAAAACTCGGTTTTTGGTACTATTTCGACACGAAAATAACAACGCAATCTTGAAAATATAAAAAAATTCAAGATGGCGGCCAACTTTTTTGCTTGTGGGCTGATTTCGATGAAACTCGGCTTTTGATACTATTTTGACAAGAAAACAGCAACGCTATGTTAAAAATATTAAAAAATCCAAGATGGCGCCAAACTTTTTTGTTTGAGGACTGATTTCGATAAAACTCGGCTTTTGGTACTATTTTGATACTAATATAACAACGCAATGTTGAAAACATTAAAAACGCCAATATGGCAGCCAACTTTTTTGTTTTCAATACTCACCGTACTGTTTGTAGGCCGATTTCGATGAAATTCGGTTTTTGGTACTTTTTTGTCATGAAAATGTTGAAACTTTAAAAAAAATCAAGATGGCGGCCAACTTTTTTGTTTGAGGGTCGATTTCGATAAAACTCGGCTTTTGTTACTATTTTGATACGAAAATAACAATGCAATGTTGAAAACATTAAAAACGCCAAGATGGCAGCCAACTTTTTTGTTTTCAATACTCACCCTACTGTTTGTACGCCAATTTCGATGAAACTCGGTTTTTGGTACTATTTTGTCACGAAAATGTTGAAAGTTTAAAAAAATTCAAGATGGCGGCCAACTTTTTTGTTTGAGGGTCGATTTAGATAAAACTTGGTTTTTGGTACTATTTTGACTCAAAAATAACAACGCAATGTTGAAAATATAAAAAAAACAAGATGGCGGCAAACTTAGTTGTTTGTAGGCCAATTTAAATGAAACCTGGTTTCGAGTACTATATCTAAAAGAAAGCTGCAATGCAATGTCAAAAATGACAAAAAGTCAAGAAGGCGGCCAACTTTGTTTTTGGGCTGATTTCAATATTACTTGGTTGAATAAAAAAAACGAATTAAGCAGTTAGCCGCCATTTCAGATTTTTGTCATTTTTTAAATTGTGTGGCTGTTTTTTTTGTTAAAATAGTACCAAAAACCGAGTTTCATCTACATTGGACCAAAAATAAGAATGTGGCCGCCATCTTGGTTTTTTTTATATTTTTTACATTGCGTTGCTGTTTTCTTGACAAAATAGTAACAAAAACCGAGTTTCATCGAAATCAGCCTACAAACAAAAAAGTTAGCTAAACCGCGCCGGCAACGGGGACGGGGACGGGGACGGGGACGGGGACGGGGACGGGGACGGGGACGGGGACGGGGACGGGGACGGGGACGGGGACGGGGACGGGGACGGGGACGGGGACGGGGACGGGGACGGGGACGGGGACGGGGACGGGGACGGGGACGGGGACGGGGACGGGGACGGGGACGGGGACGGGGACGGGGACGGGGACGGGGACGGGGACGGGGACGGGGACGGGGACGGGGACGGGGACGGGGACGGGGACGGGGACGGGGACGGGGACGGGGACGGGGACGGGGACGGGGACGGGGACGGGGACGGGGACGGGGACGGGGACGGGGACGGGGACGGGGACGGGGACGGGGACGGGGACGGGGACGGGGACGGGGACGGGGACGGGGACGGGGACGGGGACGGGGACGGGGACGGGGACGGGGACGGGGACGGGGACGGGGACGGGGACGGGGACGGGGACGGGGACGGGGACGGGGACGGGGACGGGGACGGGGACGGGGACGGGGACGGGGACGGGGACGGGGACGGGGACGGGGACGGGGACGGGAACGGGGACGGGGACGGGGACGGGGACGGCCCGCCACACGCGGCAAACGTCTTGCCTCGCACGAGGCTGCTCGCTTGGTGGGGACCTGCCTAATCGCGTAAAAACCGCTGGTTGGATCCTGGTTGAAGGTTCCCTAAGGATTTTCTCTAATATTCACGAGGACGAAGTCGCGGGCGGAAGCTAGTCCATTACTAAAAAAGATAAATATACAAGAGAAGCAAACCTGACTACCACGCGCCACAAAAAGCGTGTAACTTTTCAACCGTGTAGGACGAAGCTTTGAAACCACTAAACATTTTTAAGAAAACATATATCTGTCTCACTTACACACGTACCAAAAACAATATCGTCGCCAAGATTAGACAAAGACCACAACAAAATTAGACCGCGATATCAACATGCAATTATTTTTTTAGAAAAATTGTGTTGCCTACCATGTGAAATTTTACCCCAAAATAATGCATGAAAACAAGAAATGTAAAGCCGCCATAGATGAAAATATTTTATAACAAAGGTGATGTCCAAAAATGTATGAGGTCTGGGCCACGTCTTTGTACAGTATACCAAAAAATAGATAAAGACACGATAAACAGTTTCTAATTATTCAATTTCTTTAAAATTGCTTTGTTTTCTGGAAGGAACATTAAACAAAATGCAAAAACGCATAAAAAAGCATCATGGCGGAAGGTGTTAACAACTTCTTATACGTCTGTGTTAACAACAACCCACAGCACAGAGTAGTAGAACTCAATGACAGTGACAATGGGCGCATTCTGCCAGACAAATCTTTGAGTCATCGATCGCCATAGAGAGTACATTTTAACCGTGGAAAGTAAAATATTGATTAATACAGGCAGCTAGACCGCCTATTTCAAAGCGATAGTAATGCTCTAACCATCTTGTGCTACACGGTCCATGTATCTTGCGCACGTTGAGGCACGGGTTACTTGCGCGGGTGTACAATGCTATGGAGCTGGACCCGCTTTACGTGTTTCCACGGAGCATGTAACCTGCGCAAGTGCTCGACTTGCGCGGGCTACTTGCACCGTGTAGAAACACCCTAAGCACCTACCGCTATACTTTCCATGGTTAAAAATGGCAATCGATGACTCAAAGATTTGTCTGGCAGAATGCGCCCACTGCGGCTTTTTAACGGAGAGTTGCCATATTTGACGTCTTATTTCAAGTAAAAAATATTAATCTGTTTTGATTAATAACCATTTAACCATGCATTCTATAAAATTATTTGTATTTTTCTCAGAATCAGTGTATTTTTCTCCATCTTTGAGGGTGGTGTACATAGACGTGGCCCAAATTAGGACATGTCCTTTATAACCAACTTTTCTGTTTGTGCTATTTCGATGAAACTCGGTTTTTGGTACTATTTTGACAAGAAAACAGTAAAGCTATGTTGAAAATAAAAAAAAAAACAAGATGGCGGCAAACTTTTTTGTTTGAGGACCGATTTCGATAAAACTCTGTTTTTGGTACTATTTTGATACGGAAATAACAACGCAATGTTGAAAATAATAAACAATGCAAGATGGCCTCCAACTTTTTTGTTTGAGGGCCGATTTAGATAAAACTCGGTTTTTGGTACTATTTCGACACGAAAATAACAACGCAATCTTGAAAATATAAAAAAATTCAAGATGGCGGCCAACTTTTTTGCTTGTGGGCTGATTTCGATGAAACTCGGCTTTTGATACTATTTTGACAAGAAAACAGCAACGCTATGTTAAAAATATTAAAAAATCCAAGATGGCGCCAAACTTTTTTGTTTGAGGACTGATTTCGATAAAACTCGGCTTTTGGTACTATTTTGATACTAATATAACAACGCAATGTTGAAAACATTAAAAACGCCAATATGGCAGCCAACTTTTTTGTTTTCAATACTCACCGTACTGTTTGTAGGCCGATTTCGATGAAATTCGGTTTTTGGTACTTTTTTGTCATGAAAATGTTGAAACTTTAAAAAAAATCAAGATGGCGGCCAACTTTTTTGTTTGAGGGTCGATTTCGATAAAACTCGGCTTTTGTTACTATTTTGATACGAAAATAACAATGCAATGTTGAAAACATTAAAAACGCCAAGATGGCAGCCAACTTTTTTGTTTTCAATACTCACCCTACTGTTTGTACGCCAATTTCGATGAAACTCGGTTTTTGGTACTATTTTGTCACGAAAATGTTGAAAGTTTAAAAAAATTCAAGATGGCGGCCAACTTTTTTGTTTGAGGGTCGATTTAGATAAAACTTGGTTTTTGGTACTATTTTGACTCAAAAATAACAACGCAATGTTGAAAATATAAAAAAAACAAGATGGCGGCAAACTTAGTTGTTTGTAGGCCAATTTAAATGAAACCTGGTTTCGAGTACTATATCTAAAAGAAAGCTGCAATGCAATGTCAAAAATGACAAAAAGTCAAGAAGGCGGCCAACTTTGTTTTTGGGCTGATTTCAATATTACTTGGTTGAATAAAAAAAACGAATTAAGCAGTTAGCCGCCATTTCAGATTTTTGTCATTTTTTAAATTGTGTGGCTGTTTTTTTTGTTAAAATAGTACCAAAAACCGAGTTTCATCTACATTGGACCAAAAATAAGAATGTGGCCGCCATCTTGGTTTTTTTTATATTTTTTACATTGCGTTGCTGTTTTCTTGACAAAATAGTAACAAAAACCGAGTTTCATCGAAATCAGCCTACAAACAAAAAAGTTAGCCGCCATCTCAGATTTTTATTTTTTTATCATTGCATTGTAATTTTTTTGTCTAAATAGTACCAAAAACCGAGTTTCATCGATATTGGCCCAAAAACAAAAAAGTTGGCCGCCATCTTGGGTTATTTTATATTTTTAACATTGCGTTGCTGTTTTCTTGTCAAAATAGTACCGAAAACCGAGTTTCATCGAAATCGGCCCACAAACAATAAAGTTGGCCGCCATTTTGGATTTTTTATTTTTTTTATCATTGCATTAATATTTTCTTGTCAAAATAGTTCCAAAAACCGAGTTTCATCTATATTGACCCAAAAACAAAAAGTTGGCCGCCATTTTGGATTTTTTATTTTTTTTAATATTGCATTGATATTTTCTTGTCAAAATAGTACGAAAAGTCGAATTTCATCGAAATCGGCCCACAAACAAAAAAGTTGGCCGTCATCTTGGATTTTTATTTTTTTATCATTGCATTTTTATTTTCTTGTTAAAATAGTACCTACCAAAACTGAGTTGAACACTGAGTCGGCAAAACCCTGTATCCGCATTTTAATTCAAAGAAAAAAATATTACTATTTTATGTTTGTTTAACTTGGCAGCATAAACTACGATTCCTTTGCTTTCAATATGAATTTTAATTTCTCGTTTAAAATGCCGGGTCTCTCTTCTGAAAAAATAGCAAAAATGTGATTAAGTATAAAAGAAACTATCATTTTACCAAAACATTTTTTTAATAATATTACAGAGGTTTATGTAAGATCAGAGGTAACGGAGTATCCATTAATCACAAATTCTCCCCAAAAATGGGAAAACCAAAACAATGTTTTTAGTGGTAGCACTGAACCAAAATTATGGTATGATAATATTTTATTTATTTTTAGCGTTTTTAACGTTAATAGTAATACAAAAACAATAAATTATCGCATAAAAAGTAATTCTCTTTGATGTGGTAAGTTTTTTTGAACTCGAAGCGCACTCTTTCACGACGCATTTTGACCATTTGAAGAGCTGTTTCCATGTTGGCCTCCCACTGAACAACTTGACATAACATTCACATATGTCAGCCGACATATGCGACGTGGCCTCAACGTGGCGCGGTAAGTGCTACTCTAGTATATTTATCTCGATGGGCCCTACTTTAACGTGTAATAATGGATTTTCATACTAAAATTGCCTGCGTCTGACCGCAAAGGTTAGTACTGAAACTCATTATACACGTGCATAGCCTTCTATATCTTCCAAGCCCTGAAGTTGAGCAGAACGGCAACATCGCATGTGGTCAAGCACATAGTATAAAATTATTTTAAAAGTTATTTATTATTTGTTTTTCCTATATTATCTGTGTTTAAACTAGTTGTAAATTGTGATGTAAGGTTATTTCAATAAAGTTTTTTATTTATTATTATTATTTATTTATTAGAACATAAGGTTTGAGTCAAATTATTTGAACTTTTCGGGGGTTCTTTAGCACGATGAGCATTTTGATCTAAGCCTCCTCTAGCAATAAATCTTACATCATTGGAAAGGTATTTAAATTTGAAACACTTTATTGTATCACTATAAACGTCAACTATTAGTACTTTGAGAGTTATAACGCTCTAAACTTGACCAATTTTTTTAACATTAATGACCTAAAACTCCGAAAATACTAACAATTAATAGAAAGTATGTTTGCAGCAAATATTTGTCATATAAAAACCTTTTTTATGATATATCATTCATTTCTATTGGTGTGGTAGATCAACTCCCATAGACAATAAACCACTTTTATACTTTAATAACCTTTAACTCCAAAAGTATTAACAATTGGTGTAAAGTATGGCAACAGCAAATATTTGTCTTTAAAAGACCTTTCTAATGATATATCATTTATTGCTAGAGGGCGTGTTAATCAACTCCCTGCTGAAGAAAATCAACAAAAAAGATGACATCTTTGACAGCAATTTTTTCCTGGTTAACATTGAAATTTTTCTTATTCTTTAATATACAAAGCATTTCAATAAAAGAACTAAATTATTTTCATATTTTAAACCTCACACAATTACTACGAAAAAAAATATCGACCTTTTAAAATTGAAATATTCCCATACATTTAGTATGGAGACTGGCCGACGACATGACCACGAACTGACAGTAACAGACGTTGCCAAACTTATGTTCACGGCTTGCAATTAAAGAAGGCTATGACCATAGCCTTCTATATTTCCAAGCCATGAAGTTGAGCAGAACGACAACATCGCATGTGGTCAAGCACATAGTATTATATTATTTTAATAATTATTTATTATTTGTTTTTCCTATATTATCTATGTTTAAACTAGTTGTAAATTGTGATGTAAGGTTATTTCAATAAAGTTTTATATTTATTATTATTATTTATTTATTAGAACATAAGGTTTGAGTCAAATTATTTGAACTTTTCGGGGGTCCTTTAGTACGATGAGCATTTTGATCTAAGCCTCTCCTAGCAATAAATCTTACATCATTGGAAAGGTATTTAAATTTGAAACACTTTATTGTATCACAATAAACGTCAACTATTAGTACTTTGAGAGTTATAACGCTCTGAACTTGACCAATTTTTTTATCATTTATGACCTAAAACTCCGAAAATACTAACAATTAATAGAAAGTATGTTTGCAGCAAATATTTATCATGTGAAAACCTTTCTAATAATATTTCATTTATTGCTAGAGGTGGGGTAAATCAACTCCCATAGACAATAAACCACTTTTATACTTTAATAACCTTTAACTCCAAAAGTATAAACAATTGATTGAAAGTATATTAACAGCAAATATTTGTCTTCAAAAGACCTTTCTAATGATATATAATTTATTGCTAGAGGGCGTGTTAATCAACTCCCTGCTGAAGAAAATCAACAAAAAAGATGACATCTTTGACAGCCATTTTTTCCTGGTTAACGTTGATATTTTTCTTATTGTTTAATATACAAAGCATTTCAATAAAGGAACTAAATTATTTTCATATTTTAAACCTCACACGATTACTAGGAAAAAAAATATCGACCTCTTAAAATTGAAATATTCCCATACATTTAGTATGGAGACTGGCCGACGACATGACCACGAACTGACAGTAACAGACGTTGCCAAACTTATGTTCACGGCTTGCAATTATAGAAGGCTATGCTATGACACGTGTAATTCAGAAATGGAACGAAATTTTCAATGAAACACGACAGCCAATGAGGTCTGTGATCATCATCAATATTTAAAATTAGAACTGGCTTTGTAAATAGAAAGTTCCGAATCCCGGTAACAGAGTGTCATGCATGAGCGCAGTACTATCCGCGTCAATTGGTAATGCGCCTGGCGGCCATGATTTTAACCTCAAAAACGAAAAACAATTGTAATTTTCTCATATACCTAGACCCTTTCTTATTGAAAATAAGAATTCAATAATTAATATATTATATTACCTATTAGAATTTTACTGTTTTTGTCATTTTTAGTAGCGGATGACGATGATATGTATGTTAATTTGACAAGGTTCCAGCGCATTACCAATTGACGGGGATAGTAACGCCAGCCCATTAATCCGTATTCCTGGTTACAAAACTTACGTGTAACATGCGATTCGGACAGGTGGCATAAAAATAACGTTGTATTATCTATGGATCTTGGCGCGGGAAGAATATTTTGTTGAAATAGTTTTGTCAAATATTTTATATTCGATTTAAATTAAGTAATTAATCTATTATATAAATGAGTTCAAGCGACGAAAGTGATATTTTGACGCCACCTGAAATTCAAAAAGCGGCAAGAACTGAAATACAAAACATGTTGACTCCAAAATCAAAAAACATTAAGTAAACCAGATGTAAACCTAACTGCAATGCACAAAAGACAATCACAACGGTATAAACGTAGGAAGTCTGCATCAAACGTGCATATTTTCTTGTCTAGCATCAGACAGTATGTATTTGGATCCTAAAGTAAGTTTTCGTATTGATAAGTACCTAGGTACTACGAGTAATTTACCACTTTGTTTTAGTCAAACAGCTAACATCACAACTTTACACGTTCTTTATTTTTATTGCAGGTTTGATTTTTGGCATTTTCGGTGCATGAATATGCAACGACATATAGAGTATTTATGTAAAAGACGTAGAAACTCAAGACAGTGCGATTTTACTTTCAATCTAAAATTTAATCTTTGCTTTTAATTACTGTAATTTGAAATAAAAATTAAATGTTTGAAAAGTTACTACTTGGTTTGAATTTCCGCGCATTATTTGAGAAAAGTACTATACAAGCCTTGGCAGCAACTGGGCATTGATGGACTCACGTATGCTTCGCCTCGGCCCACATTTTCACGTTCGTTCTTCAATGCCTGAGTTGCCTGCCGCTGCAGTAATGTACTATTTTTGGACATTCGCCATTATTTATTTTCAAATGTGGTTATAGGTAGACATGACTTAGATATCATTTGTTTCAATTCCTTGACAAGATTTCATAAATTTCATCAATCTTATACTTAAACGTGTGTAAAAAAAATTTAAAAAAAATCATAAGCCTCCTTTCTGCTTCGTCGAAATCGAGTAGGTAAATAGATGTAAAACTGCAAACAGATATTTTTTTAAATAAATTTACATACGCAAAGATACTTGAATAAAATCTCACCAAACGTGAAGCAATATTGTTCAGCAGAGAACACCACAGTGTTTTCATGGAAACGTAATTTTACTTCTGTAAAGCACCAAGCATTAGGCTCTTTGCCATTCAAATTTAAGCCCAAAAGCTTACATAAAAAGGTTTGTTCAGTCTCTGTATATTTACTGATGAAAGCGTACTGCGGATTTGTAGTCCTTGAAGCTTTTATATAAAAGTGGACCTTATGTTGTAAGTGAAAGGGTGTGTTTTGGTTGTTTGTTTTAGTTGTTTGTCTAGGATGCGACGACTCTCCTTTTCCATCAGGGGCCGTCTATCATACTGGCTAATTGTACGTCTGCTGAAAGAGTAAGAGGACTATACTATAGTGTTTTATGTATATTTTTTAGTTTATTAGCAAAATAAATAAACTTTTGACGTGAATTTGATGAACGTCTTCATCAGAGGTAGAGGTTCACGGCGGCGGAAAAACGACCTAACGAAAATGTGTAAGCTAAAAATAAACATTATTATTAATTTAAAATATCCTTTTCATAATAGTTTATCTACGCCCCAACATATTTTGGAACATATTCCTAGGTAATAGACTGGGTATGTTATCTGTGGTAATACCAACGATATCACATATTTCACCATTTCTACATAGAAATCAATTTCCATTTCTTATATACAAAACTTCTCGTGAAGAAATCACCTAAATCAAAACAACTTTGATGAGCCTGCTACGCCTAAGGCGGCCATTACACACGTCAATCTGGTGTGATCTGATCAAAACCGCAGATTGATGGAATTTGATGCGGTTGGTTTGCGACGTTACACGGTCAATCCAGCGAGATCTGGATCGCAGTAGATCTTGGTAGATTGACAATCTACTACGATACACGGTGGGCTTTGGCAGGGTTGCCAACTTTTTGCATTAATTTTCGCGTGATATCGATCGATGACCTGAGTGGTGCAGTATTCAACATGCCAGTCTACCGCGCAAGAGATCCTGGGTTCGATTCCCGGACGTAATTGAAATGATGAATTTTAATTTCTGTGACGGTCTGCGTATAATAAGTACCTATCTATTTCGAAAAGTAAGTAAGTACCTAGTAAAATCTGTTGTCTAGCACCCATTTTATGCCTTGATTAGTTAGGGTCAGATGAATATCGATATTTAATTTTACACGCACAGGTGTGTAAATTTTAATACGATTTTTTATTAATTTTAATACTATATTACCAAGCTATGAACTGAGTGCCAAATTTCATTGAGAAGCTGAACTGATTTTGATGAAATTTTACACACATCATATATAGTTTATAGCCTGGTATAGTATAAATATCGAGGTAAAATAGTATTTTTCAAAACATTGCAAAAAATATAGTAGGTAGGTTTATGGGAAATTTATGAAAAAATATAGTCCTCATTTATTTTTAACTAGCTTCCTTTAAAAATTAAAAATAGGGTACATACATAGGGAAGGTACTTCCTAGGGTACCAAACTAACTGTGTGCCAAATTTTATCATCTTTTACTGCAATCCAATATTTTTAACCGACTTAAAAAAGGAGGAGGTTCTCTTTTCATCTGTATATTTTTTAAGGGATTCTTCAAATGCCCACGCGCATGTAGTCACGGCCGGAAAGAAAGTTAAAATAAATATGGGTTTTATTTTTTATAAATTTCCCAAATGTACTACAAATTAGTTTCAATGTTTAAAATAATTAAAATGCCTAGGGTACCTTTGATCGAGATAAAAAATATAAGTTTTAATCCAGACTATAAACTGTTTGCCAAATTTCATCCAAATCAGTTCAGCTTTCATAAAAAACAAATATACAGACGAAGAGAGAACCTCCTCTTTTTTTGAAGTCGGTTAAAAACATCGGATCGCAGTAGATTGTGCTAGATTGTCAGTCTACCATGGTAGATTGACAATCTACCAAGATCTACTGCGATCCGATGCAAGCATATTGTGGTAGATTGTCAATCTACCATGGTAGACTGACAATCTAGCACAATCTACTGCGATCCGATGGTTTAACCGACTTCAAAAAAAGAGGAGGTTGTTTTTATGTTCGTCTGTATGTTTTTTTTTGGGTATTTTTCAAATGTCCATCCGGATGTAGACGCGGGCGGAAGCTAGTTAAAAATAAATATGGGCTATATTTTTATAAATTTCCCAAAAGTACTACAAATTAATTTAAATGTTTAAAATAATTAAAATGCCTAGGGTACCATTGATCGAGATGAAAAATATAAGTTTTAATCCAGACTATAAACTGTTTGCCAAATTTCATCCAAATCAGTTCAGCTTTCATAAAAAACAAATATACAGACGAACAGAGAACCTCCTCTTTTTTTGAAGTCGGTTAAAAACATCGGATCGCAGTAGATTGTGCTAGATTGTCAGTCTACCATGGTAGATTGACAATCTACCAAGATCTACTGCGATCCGATGCAAGCATATTGTGGTAGATTGTCAATCTACCACGGTAGACTGACAATCTAGCACAATCTACTGCGATCCGATGTTTTAACCGACTTCAAAAAAAGAGGAGGTTGTTTTTATGTTCGTCTGTATGTTTTTTTTTTGGGTATTTTTCAAATGTCCATCCGGATGTAGTCGCGGGCGGAAGCTAGTTAAAAATAAATATGGGCTATATTTTTATAAATTTCCCAAATTTAAATGTTTAAAGAAATAAAAATGCCTAGCGTACCTTTGACCGAGATCAAAAATATCATAAGTTTTAATCCAGACTATAAACTGTTTGCAAAATTTCATCCAAATCAATGCAGCCTTCATAAAAAACAAATATACATACGAACAGAGAACCTCCTCCTTTTTTGAAGTCGGTTAAAAATATCGCATCGCAGCAGATTGTGCTAGATTGTTTTTAATGATTTTTTGAATTTCCACCCACGCGGATGTAGTCGCGGGCGGAAGCTAGTTAAAAATAAATGTGTACTACATTTTTATAAATATCCCAAAAGTAAGTACTATAATGTTTAAATGTTTTGAAAATAATACTTATACCTCGAAAAAAAGGTGCCAACCCTAAGCCAGACCAAGCCAGATTGACGTAGATTGACAATCCAGCACAATCTGATCACGCCAGATCGCGCCAGACCGCGCCAGATTGAAACAGATCGCGAACAACGTTACACAATCAATCTCTGTCAATCTTTGTCAGTCTGGCGCGGTCTGGCGTGATCAGATTGTGTGTGTAATGGGTGCCTAACACATTAACACCACATCAATGCAAATCATAACTGCCTACTGGTTCACCGACCCATGTAAAAAGCAGGGGTTCGATTCCCAGGAGGGCTACAATTTGTATAGGTACTGTTTGGTTGGTGGAAGTGCTTATTTCAATTCCGCCTGGCTAGCCTACCACCTTCTTACCTAAGTCTGACGCCATCACAACAATTTGAAAATTGTTGTGTTCCAGCAGTAAGAGGTGAGATAGCCAGTTCCTCAGTGGTGAGGATTCCGGTTGTATATATCGTCACATAACATCAGGTGCGGTGAAGGCCAAGCACTATCCCGTTGTGCATTGAAAAAAAAAATTCACAGATCTCCTGCTTGTCACGACCTTCTGGTACATTGAAAATGAATTTAATGAATTTAACAAAATATTTTATTATTCTTTTCTTATAGACATTAATATTTTAAGGAAAGGTAACCTAAGTACTATGTATAACTAAAACATCTGAATTTCTAAATAAATTAACCCTAATAAAAAAATAAATCAAAATCAAATGCAGCATGCGAGACTCTCGCGCCGACTTCATCATCACTCGAATGTGCGATAACAACCCTCATGTTTACCTAGGCATCATCATCACGCTCTTATTCTCAGAGATCGTTGTAAAATTTGGAATCGCAGAGTCACTAAGAGCCAAATTCACCATTGATTTTAAACGCGATCAAGATCACGTTTTACGTAATGTAGTTTAAGTGTCGAGTTTGATAGCCCGTTCCCCGTTTATTCCAAAAATCAATTTCACCAGGTCATTAAAAAAATTTAATCAAGATTTAACAAGGCATTGTTTATAACATAATTGTACATTTTTGTAACAAATTTTACTTTGTTGTTATGACAGTGACAGCCTTAAACTTGTTTTTTGACAAAGCGCGTTTAAAATCAATGGTGAAATTGGCTCTAAGAAAGACGTGACTGATCGAGTAATTTCAAATCTCGAAATTGAAATAACAGCAACCCAAGATATATAATATTTTGGATCTAGTAGAGGATAGATCTCAAACTAAAACTTCTCTTCTGTTCAACTTTCGCTCGAGATTCGTTTATCCGTTTCTCTACACACAAAAACTCACTACGACGCCTAGCACATGTACTGGAGATAATACTCAAATTCATCCGAAGGATCGTCTCGACCACGCCCCCTGGTGGTGCGTTTAGTACGGCGCTCACTGCGTGACGAGTTGCTTGCAGCGGCCCGAGTGCGGCGCAACATCACTACAGCTGGCCTAGACCTACCTTTACCCGAACGTCGTTTATACCTTAATGAGCGACTTACTCGACCTAATCGTCTAATCTTCCAGAAGGCTCGTGCAGAATCAATGCGTAGCAACTGGAAGTATGTATGGACTCGAGAAGGCAAGATCTTCGTTCGCAAGGAGCAGGGCAGTCCTCGCCACTGGTTGCGGTCCGATGTGGATATTGAAAAAAATTTTTGGTCAACCATTACGTTAGTTTTTATTATTGCCATACTTGGAGTTTTAAATAGTATTTGTTGTTGTAAAGCACATAATAAGCACCAAACTCAGTCTAGCCACGATGGGCTTCTGTTTAATATGTGTGAATATTATTGTGAAGCGTGTAATATGCAGCATACTCAGCCTGGCCAAAATAGGCTTTTGTTTATAATATTTTACTATCGTTGTCAAGCGTATAATAAGAAGCAAACTCATTCTGGCCAAGATGGGCTTTTGTTTAATTTGTGTGAACATTGTTGTGAAGCGTGTAATATGCAGTATACTCAGTCTGGCCAAAATAGGCTTTTGTTTATAATATTTGATTATTGTTGTCAAGCGTGTAATAAGAAGCAAACTCATTCTAGCCAAGATGGGCTTTTGTTTAATATGTGTGAACATTATTGTGAAGTGTGTAATATGCAGCATACTCAGTCTGGCCAAAATAGACTTTTGTTTATAATATTTTACTATCGTTGTCAAGCGTGTAATATGCAGCAAACTCATTCTAGCCAAGACGGGATTTTGTTTAATATGTGTGACTATTGTTGTCAAGCGTGCAATAGCGGGCGTATGTTAAAAATATGTGTTGTTTTTTTTGATAAAGCTAAATGTGTTTTATCTTTAATTTTGATGTCAGTTGTCTTTTTGAGTTTTTTCATCCTTTGTTTGTTTATGATGAAGCAAGTTCACTTTATCAGAAGGAAAAATATTGTAATGAGATTACAATATTTTATTCCTGATTATGTATTCCTTAATAAGTCTGTCTTATTTTTCAATTTGAATGTTATGTTCAATTTTCTTGTGGCTTCTTACTATTATAAGACTATAAACAAATTTCCATTTGTACCTATAATATCAGAAAGTGGTATATTTCAATATAACTCTGATCATGTTTTTTCTTTAGCAAGATGTAGTATTGTGTCCTTTTTGTTTTATTCAAACAATATTTCTGTATTGGTTCAGTATAATTTTCTGAATACTAACAATAACAAAAAGTCTGACAATAGTATTAATCTGCCACTCATAGTTTTTCTAATATCTCAATTTGCTATCTCATACTCTAAAAATTGCTACTGTGTTTGTCTATGTCAAAATAATAGTTTTTGGAGATCAGTACGAATATTTAATATTAATTTATTAGTCTTTATACATGAACCTTTTTATTATGACACTAGTTATCATGTTTTGATCTCATCATTTGGTTTTTATAAGCCCAACATTTTAATAGTCTGTTATGTACTAAGGCGAACTTCATACAGATTATGTGAATTTAGTACAGTCATACCTACTAAAAACTGTTTTACACTCTAAAACTTGCTACCGTGTCTGTCTATGTCAAAATATATTTTTTTGGGGTTCAGTACAAATATTTGATATTCCTTTATTAGTCTATATACCTTTTCATGATAGTAATAGTCATAACATTTTGATCTCATTATTTTGTTTTTGTAAGCTCAACATAATAATAGTAAGCCATATACTAAGGCGATTTTCATACAGATTAAATTATATTTTTAGTACAGTTAAAGTTATTGCCCATTCATTCCTTTTAATATTTTTTATTTATGTTTTAACGATTTTTTTGATACGATGAAGCCTAACAAATTGTTAAAAGTTGGCTTATATAATCCTGGTTCTTTGGGCAATAATCATGAAGAGCTTATTATGGCAGTAGACAGACACGCATTAGATATCTTTGCAATTAATGAAACATGGCTTCGGCCTAATGAAGTAGGTAAGGCGCCATCTATATCAGGTTATACGCTGCAGAGTGCGCCCCGGCCCTCGACAGTGCGCGGAGGTCGTGGTGGAGGGGTTGCATTTTATGTTAGAAAAGGTATAAGATTCCAGATTTGCGAGCATCCTGTGTGTTTACATGTTGAACAGATGTGGATTAAATGTACAGTTAACAGTGTTAAAATGATAATAGGCACAGCTTATCGTCCTCCTTGGTTAAATGTAGACATTTTTCTTAATGCCCTTACTGACTCAGTAAACGCCCTGGGACATTGTGACAATATAATCGTTCTGGGAGATTTTAATATTGACCTCTTATCTTCACAAAGCTCTTTTTCTCAGAAATTCCATGATTTCAGTAACATCTTAAATTTGAAACAGGTTGTGGATTCGCCGACTCACTTCACTGAGAATAGTAAAACGCTTATAGATGTTGTTTGCACAGACGCTCCGGTGAAATCTGTTACAGTTGAAGTTTTAAGTAACAAGTTAACGAAACATGCATTAGTTGTGACTGAATTCAGTCTTAGGAAACCGAAAGTCCCTCCTAAATTAGTAAGTTTCAGGCCGTTGAAAGATATAAATACTTGTGAATTTGAATTAGACCTGAAATCTATTCCATGGCATAACGTTTCTAGATTGTGTAGCGTAGACGATATGGTAGCATTATTTAATCAGTACATTCTAAACCTATTTGATAAGCACGCCCCTGTAAAAACAATTTTGATAAAACGTCAGTCACTTCCGTGGGTAACAGATAATATGAAATTCATGATGGAACTGAGAAATGTAGCCCACATGAATTATCTCAAAACCAAAAGTGATGTACACAAGGAATACTATAAGCAGTTAAAAAACCAGGTACATAAGACATTTTATCTTGAAAAGGCCGCTTATTTTAATCATCACATCAACCGGTATACGAAAGAGCCAAAAAGGTTGTGGAAAAATTTAAAAAAGGATGTCCTTCCACCAAAAACTGAACTTGATCTCCCTTCTCATCTTTGCAATGCTGAAAATATTAATACACATTTTCTCGAATTACCAGGACGTAATAGTGTAGATCTATCTGTTTTAAAATACTTTGAGGATCACAGATTTAACGATTGTACTTTCCATTTAAAATGTGTTAATCAAGAATTAGTGCTAAAGATGATTAATTCTCTCAAATCGAATGCACAAGGTGAAGACTTAATTTCTCTAGATATGCTCTTATTATCTTTACCCGAGTCCTTACATGCAATAACGTCCATAATTAATAGATCTATTATTTCATGTTCTTTTCCTCAACTTTGGAAAACAGCTATTGTGCAGCCCCTTCCTAAAACACCACAACCGTCCACTTATAAGGATCTTAGACCGATTAGTATCCTGCCTTGTCTATCCAAGATTATGGAAAAAGTTGTGTATTACCAACTCATTGAACACCTTGAGAGAAATAACATTCTTCCTCAGGCCCAGTCAGGTTTTCGTAAAAACCGGAGTACTGAATCAGCGCTGCTAGATGTAACTTCAAATATTCTGGAAGCACAAGACGCCGGAATGGGTACTCTTCTGGTTCTTCTAGATTTTTCCCGTGCATTTGATACTTTAAATATTCCTTTGCTGATCTCTAAGCTGATATATTACGGGTTTGATGTTCCTACAGTAAAGTGGTTTCATAGTTATTTGACCGATCGCTCTCAGTACGTTAAATTGCGTAATAGTGATGGCTCAGCGACATATTCTACTCGATTACCAGTTTCACGTGGTGTGCCTCAAGGATCTATCCTGGGCCCCCTATTGTTCATAATTTATAGTGCTGACATCGAGCGTTGTATAATAAACTGTAAATTTCATTTATATGCCGATGATTTGCAGATTTACACATCTTGTCATCCCCAAAACGTTAATGCAGCAGTTGATAAGGTCAATGAAGACTTAATGAGAATTTCTAACTGGTCTAACAATAATGGTCTTGTGCTGAATCCCAGTAAATCAAAATGTTTAGTTCTAGGTTCAAAACGACAAGTCATGACGATTGAGACTCTGAATCCGACGATTAAACTGAATAACGAAAACGTACAAATGGTGAAGGAGGCACGTAATTTGGGTTTAGTTATAGACTCTGATTTGAGATTTGAAACGTATATTCGAGAGCTAGCACGAAATTGTTTTTACCGTCTGAAAGTGCTTTATAGGGTCCGAAATTTCCTAAATACGGAGTTGCGCATTAGACTTGTTGACTCATTAATTCTTTCAAAATTTGATTACGTTGACACTGTTTATGGTCCTAGGTTATTTTCTAAAAGTAAATCATTAATACAACGGGTACAAAATGCATGTGCCAGGTTCTGTTTTAACATACCACCAAGAAGTCACGTTTCACCTTTCCTAAATAACGCTCAAATATTCAATATGGAATCTAGAAGACATATTCACTTTGCTACTCTTTTATTTGGTGTCATTAAAAGTGGCAAACCTCCATATCTTCATGACAAACTTTCTTGGTACACAAGCGCCCGTTCATCTCGACTTGCTGTGCCTTATCATAACACTGCTGCTTTCAAGGGTAGCTTTAAATACACTGCCACGAAGATATGGAATAATATCCCTCCACCCCTCTGTGCTCTCACATCTGTCTACAGTTTTAAAAGTAAAATTAAAACATACTTCTTAAACATTCAACTTGGCAGTGTAAGTGACTGGATCTATAATTAGTTTTCTCTTTATGCTCATTTATGCTAAACTATCAAAATAATTATTTGTAAACTGATCGATAGTGAAAGTGGCAAATCATTAGTAATGTTGTATCACAGTTTCACAGTGTATACTTAAAAGGTTTAAATATGTTTTTTGTGACTGGGTCTAAAATAAGTCTTCTTTGTACTCATTTAATCTAAACTATCAGAGTAATTATTTGTGAACTGATCAATCAATAATGAAAGTAAACTATTAGTTACGTAGCATCATATTGCATACCTAGATATTTTTTTTGAATAAATATATATAATAATATGTAGTTTTGACTATTATAAGGAAATATGTATAATTATTGTCACCACCACCACGGTTCCATCTGAAAACCAGCGCCACTGTTTCAGGCAGTGGCACAAGCTGAGATGTTACCGTTTCAGCAAAAATTTGTAAATCTGATGTTAATTTTATATTTTTTGTAACTATTTTGCTGAATAAACATTTTCTATCTATCTATCTATCTATTATACCTACTTTCTCTTTCGTTTTCACATAGTAAGCGACGTCACTTACTTGAATATGGACTTATGGAGACATTTCAGTGCAGTCACACTATGGTACCGCCCCGCACCGCCGTATCTAACGATTTTTTAATCTTTGACTAGATCTGGAATCAGCTCTCGCTTCACGCTCTATTCACGTCATACCATCTGTTGACCTGCTAGAGCTAATCAATATCAATATTATGGTTTTAATCATCATCATCATCCTCCTGTCCTTATCCCAATTTATTTGTAGTGCTCTACACAAAATAAAATTTTGCGCTCGTAGAACGACCACTATTGGGGTCGGCGCAGAATGTAATACATACTGCATTAGGTTTTGGCAAAGTTTTACGGTCGGCCGCCTGCCTGACACCAACCCTCCTTGGGAATGCTGTTGTTGACAGTTTCCTCGCTGCCATTCGAGTGACCCTTTGTGCGATGGTCTGCACCGGGTCCCTAAAACTTCCCTCTATCGCCTTCTACGATATCCACGGGATGAGATGGGACAGTCCTATTCTTAACCGGAACTGTGCGGCGGTTTTAATATATATCTAAATACTTTTTTATTTATAAAAAATGTGGAAATAAATAAAAAATATAAAACACTATTACAAGCTTTGAAATATACAATTATTTAAAAACTTCAATCGTACCTACTACTACCATTACCATACTATTACCATTATCCCGCGCCGCGCACGTCGCCCGCGGTATCCCAACATTTCGCTTCATAAAGGATAAGCTACAGCCCAGACCGTAAGAGTCAGGGACATATACTAATTTCAGTAGGTAGCCCAACTCAATATCTCTAGGGGTTTTTTTCATTTTTTCGATATCGCTTTTCGTTTTTGAGAAATTGTCGATTTAGTGAGAAAAGACCCCGAAAAAGTGTGTCATTTTCTACATTTATGCGATTTTCGAAAAAAGGTTTTGACTTTTTCAAAATTTTTTTTCACCATATTGTAGCCCTTGCTGAGACGCATCTTTTGACATTTAGTACATACACGTAGACCCAAAACTCACGGGACCAGGGCAATGTCTCACTTTTGCTGAAATTGGGTACCTTACCGAAGCGATCGAAAAAACATTTTCAATGTTAAAACTAGTTGGAACACAGAACAAAGATGTTCTGTGAGTTGGAAAATCGAAAGGGCAAATCAAGTAATGTTTGTGTGATAAATATAGACTCATCTACACCAGCGCCCGCTGCATGGGTTCGTAGGTATATCATATTATTATCGACCTCGATATGACTAAAATATGTATTAAACAGCGTCGAAACATATTTGACAGGACGATAAAGTTCGTCCTTCGATAAAGAATTTTATCACGTCGACAGAAATCATTCATTCAGTGTGTTTTAGATAGAAAAGGATCGCACTACATGCGCGCATACTGTACTGTGTATCTTTTGTTTTTTATCTTTTGACCACCTTTGAGTAGTAGACTATTAATCGACTTCAACCTGTCAAAATGCGCTAATTAAACTGTGCAAGATATAAATATGTATAAATTATTGAAGTTGGCAATTTCTAAAAATAGCAAAAAATTGCAGAATTATTAAAAACAGCAAGTATACCCTCCTCGAAGTTCGCAGCCTCGGTCAGATGAAATACGAACGAAGATTTTTACTTTTCGCCCGTTTTCTGTCGGCGATATATAACGACCATTTTTAGCATCCTCGTCCCATAAAGTATCATACTCAGAGATTAAAACGCTTTGTATCGCTATGATAACCTCTGTTTGCTGAGATATCAGGCAAAAATACTTTAAACTTTTATAATTGCTCAAGTTTCGCGAACAAGTCCTCGGGAAATAAGCAAAAGTTGGATTTAATTTGGGGACTGTGAAATATTCCAGCCGAGGGATGGCCGATTTATGTTGCAGATAGCGAGAATTGTGCCCTTTAAGTACCCCTGAGAAAAGTGCCATTTGATCTGTGTTACGACTAACCGTAATGTGTTTATATATTTGCAATCCTAACATACATAAATGTGAAAGCATGTGTGTTTGTTTGTTACGCTTTAAATAACGTCTTAACTAAACATAATCGATCATCTTGAATTTTTGCATACACGTTGTCAGAGTACCACGGGCAACAACGTTTTCACTCTAGGTTAAAATCGCTTGCACACCGCGCCGGCCAACCATATAGGTACGTTTAGTTTGTGCGCAGGCGATACGCGCGTAATAGCTTTTATGAGATAGAGCAAAGTAAAATCTAAAAACTAAGCTATTATCTGTAATAATATTTCAAGTTAAATTGTAATTAATGTAAATAGTTAACTGAATGTAAGAAATCTAACTGAATTTAGGGGAACCTAGGGGAAATACTATTAATAAAACTTAAGAAGTCTTTCAATAATATTAACATAATTTATTATCTTAATCACGATCACCATAAAAAGAACATTGATTACACCACAGTTAAAACAACGATATCATAAAACAGTAACACAAGAATAATTGTCACAGAGAAAACTTAATAATTGCATAGAATAACCTTAACAGTAGCAATAAAGACTTAGTAGGACAATACTTAACTTTATATTTTACAACCTTCTCACTAGACTCTCCGAAGCAGAATGTGACTAAAAATATGCTTTACTCTACAAGAGCAAGAAATATCCCGCCCTTTTTTTTAACAACCAATCAGAGCTGAGCATTACAGAAAACAAGTCTGCCACAATGGCGCCAAACGATCAAATCAATACTTTTATACAAATAACCATTAATTAAGAAACAACCTGTGACAATTAAAATACAATATTATTAACATTATTTGTCATTGAATTAATAATAAAGATATCTATTTTATACTTATTTTAAAATGACCATTGAATAAAAGGAAACGGTAGCAGAGCGATATGGATCAAGTAATCAAAATAATTCCTTTTTATAACATAAGCAACAAATATTCCAATAAAAGGAAACGGTAGCAGATCGACATGGATCAAGTAATCAAATTAATTCCTTTTTATAACATAAGCAACAAATAATCAAATAACAGGAAACGGTAGCAGATCGTCGTGGATCAAGTAATCAAATCAACTCATTTTAATAATTTAAGCAACAAATAATTGTTTAAGTATTACATAAACAAATAATAAGCTTTACATACAATCATTGTAATCAAGACATAACATTTTTTTATAATTCCATTTTCATAATATCTATCACGCGCAGATGAATTTTGTTACTAAGTGCTGATTAAGCAACGGTGTTGCCCATGAAGAGGACATAGGGTACCTTCCATACAGAAAAACACAATTTTTGAGAGATAAAAATAACTGATGCAATTATTGTCATACGTATCATATACGAGCAAGTTTTCCTCGCCTGTTAGTAAAATCAGGGTGAAGTTGAAATGCTTTGTGACATACGGTGAAACTAGATCAAACTTGCAGGCAGGTGGATCGTCGTTAGCGTGTGACGTCATCAATTCCAGGGAACTTTCAACATCTCTTATTTCATTGTTTTCAGGTTTTCCTGGAATTTTGCTTTCTAGATCCAATATTCTGTCCTTTGATTTTGTAAAAGTGAGTTCTACGAAACGAAGTGCGTGATTCTAACTTTAGTAATTGGATTATCTGAGCAGCAATAGTGTACTGAATTATTAAATAGAGTTTAATGGGCCGTAATTATTTTAATCTGGGCCTACATTAGTTTAGAAGCACTTAGTACACCTATGAATAGATATTAATCAAAGGAAATGTAGCATCTATTTAACTGGCTCGCTATTATTGTGCAAATACGGTTTTTATAAAAGACACACAATGCAATTGCTCTCTCAGAAATGTATACAAGAACATACAAATGTAAAAGGTTTTTGTATTTTAAATTTCATGAAAATTATAATTATGTAACAGTCTGCAGCATACTTAGATGAGTGTGGGATATTGTTAATTAAATAATTTTTTTATCATTCCGTAACCTGACGTGCTGTTCACTGTACATCTTTAATAGTAAAAATGCGAGACTAAAAGGTATGTTTCAGGCTAAAAGGTCGCTACTCTCTTTAAGTGAAGATCCTCCTTAAGGCCCGGTATCGTATTTCGCTAAGGAGCAAATAACACTAAATTGTAATATCGACACCCCCAAGTGCTGCACTGCGTCCTCTTAATGGCTGCTTAGTTAATGAAATGGGATTCATTTAATTCTGTTGTAGAAATCAATTAGGGAGACCGTCTGGGGATCGATATTTTTTTAATTAATTATAAGAGATTGGTTTTCTGTGATTAATGCTTAGAATAAGTAAAATGGCAGCATCACTCATTTTACTAAGGATTCTAATTTATTATACAAATAATTAAAATATTAAGGGGCGTGTAGCCGTCAACTGGCACCGCCAATACCTCAATTTATTTTAGAAAACAAACATACCCCTCTTATATACGTATTCACAAACATTACTATGAAGTCTCACTGTGCCCGCGGACGCACAGCGTTCCACGTACTAATAATAATTAATAATAATAAACAAACTTAAAAACTAAGCACACATAGTAACACGTAAAACAAAAGAACCAATCATAGAGCTTTATTTAAACGCAGTGCGTTTGCGTAGTCAAGGGTCGTTTGAGTGTTGTTTGTGGATAATGTATTGAATAACTTTTCATTATTTTGTATAAGAATGGTTTCAAACCAAAAGTGGCTACTTTCGTTTCAAATCGTTTGATATCTGTGCTCGCAATGCATTGTACGTAAACGTCCTTAGAATGTGCGTTGCTAGTTCAATAAATAATGCAGAACGCTCAGTGCACGTTGGGTGCAAGATGTGCCGGTCCCCTCGTAGTCCCCTCGCAGAGACAAGCACTCCAGTGTTTATGTAAAGGGGACTCCCCTTAATGTTGTTCTATTCGTCATCCTGCTTCCTGTCGTGTCAGTTTTACAAATACCAGAGTCTTCAGAAAAAATATCAGATTTTCAGGCTTTATTTATTTTAAGATGAATAAATAATGAAAAATATTAGAAAAAATCGGCTCACCCGTAGCAACTTCGACGGGATTCGAACCCGCACCCTTAGGATTCCGGCCCAATGCACTACCAATTATGCTACCAAGCCGCTGATGGATTTGGCGAAATTTTCTAATACTTTTTACGTTTCCGCTGAAGATCAGCGCCATCTCACCAATGTGAAGAGAACTACTTCGACATTCGGTTGTAGCACCCATTGCGGGTGTCTGGCGACAATCAATTAAGGTGAAACAGTACAATTTTAAACTTTTTAGATTTTTTCTTTATTTATTTTGTAAATGCTTCGATTTTTGGGATTTCATGTTGAATGGTACTACTACTAGCCCTCATTCCACTACGCTATGATCCACCGATGAGAATCCACTGGTGGATCTTGTGGATATTTGTTTCCTCTTCGATCCACCTATTTAGGACAAAAAGTGGATCGAATCGAAATATCATTTATTTGTCATTGACGGAAACGGCAGTAATTGATTATTAATAAAATCACTTCCTACTTTAAGTAATAATTTTTTATCAATAATTTATTATGGTTAAAGACAGCAAAAATAAATTAAAAGGTCATGTTAAACTTTGCTGAAAGCGATAAGCTTAAGTTTCAGCATTTTATTGTGGTTGCCCATTGTCCATATGCTGAAATATTTACATTAGACGAGGCTTTCTACTTTTTACGGTTCCGTACCCAAAAGGTAAAAACCGGACCATATTACTAAGACTCCACTGTCCGTCTGTCTGTCTGTCACCAGGCTGTATCTTATGAACCGTGATGGCTCGACAGTTGAAATTTTTACAGATGTATTTCTATTGCCGGTTTAACAATAAATAGGTATTTAAAACAGAATAAAAAGTGAGGCTCCCATACAATTTTTTTTGCCATTTTTTTTATATGGAACCCCTTCGTTTTTCCAGAGTAGTCTCCGCTTTATAATAAAAATCAACCAAGTGTTCTCTCCAACAACATGGCCGACTCATACAAAGAGAAATAAGAGTGGCTTTGCATAACATTTCTGGCTTTGAAAGGCCTTTGGCCAGACCCATCATTAAGAGTGCGAGGAAGGGCTTACGAGTGATACCGTAAAAAATAACAAGGTGCCCTGGCTGCGTGGTCCGCTGACCACTTTGTCGAGCAGTAAACCAATAAAACGAGGTCACGCTCAGAACTTCACGGATCCAATAATAAATTCTTATTTCACACTTAGAAATGGCTTGGAGTGAGAGAGGTAGCGGGTTTTTTTTGGGAATTAAACGTACACTAACAAGAGGAGTAGCTCTGTGGTATAGCGGCATAGTGAAATCACTCTGCAATTGCAAAGATCAAGCAATTTTCACTGGAGTCGGTCTTTGGATGGGTGACCAACAAATTATTATCCAGAGCTTCGTCCTTTGGAAAGCACGTTAATCAGTTGGTCCCAGCTGCATTTGCAGTCGTTACCACCTACAAATCCGCATTAAGCCCGCGTGGTGGGAAAGCCCATCCACAAGACAGTAATATAAGGGTACATTGTACTCGGTTTGGTTGGTGGTAGGGCTTATTTCAAGTCCGCCTGGCTACCACCATATTACCTAAGTCTGACGCCATAACAGAAATTTTATAATTGTTGTGTTCCGGTAGTTACCTAGAGGTAAGATAACCAGTTCCTCTGCGGTGAGGATACCTTTATTGGTATTTTTTATAAAAATATACAGAATCTGGGGTAAATTGAGACCCAGCCTAGGGTAGTGTGAAAATCTGACCTGCCAACATAGACTTATTATTTGCCTGCCAACAATATTTCGTTGTAGAAAAAACATCAGTAGAGGACGGTAAACCGCGTATAAGTTAGACCAAACCAGAAGGGTTTCTAGAAAGGGAAATAAAGTGCTGTACCGCAGGAGACCACGGGTCAGCGGATATTGAAATAAGGTTACCTATTCGAGACCCGGGTAAGGACTGGCGCTTTTTTATTATGACGACCTAAACGCACACTGGGCATGCTTATCATTTTTCTAACACTAGGAGACCAGAAAAAGAAATCTTTAGGTATGGTGATCTTTTACTAGCAAAATGTATTTCTGAATGCTTTTTAAGCAAAACTCTGGATTACCTACCTTTATATGATTGTCTCAATGATTGTTTTACGTCACAAAATATAAGTTAACGGAATATTGTCTCAGAATATGCTCATCAATATTCTTCGCTTACACACAAAGCAATTGTGACACTTGACGTGTTTAATCATTAGAAATTTTAATCCTGTTTACCAAAAAATAAAAAATAAAAGTTTAAAAGTTACTGAAAAATCAGCTAACCCGTAAAAATTTAAATCCGGCGAAATAAACGACACCTCGATAAAAACAGGCTCCGGCGGTATTTTTCGGCGGCAGCGGGTTGACGTCGATTCAATTTGAGGCTGGAATTTAGATGAACTGGACATCACAGGTTTGATTCGAGCCAATCTAACTTAGGCTGCGTTCAGACGATAAAGCACGACCCGACCTCAACCCCAACTCAACTCAAACTCAACTCGAATGCAACTCAAGCGAATCCCACTCCTTGAAATACAGCGTTTACAATTTTGAGTTTTATGACACATTAATAAGCTCCGTTATATTTTGTCGATGCAACTGCACACGCCCCGCGCTCAACCCGAACTCAACTCAAACTCAACCCGTACACAACCCAAACTCAAATCAAACTCAATCCGAACTCAAACCGAACTCACTTCAAACTCACATGGACATTACACAGGACCTTATTAAAGTGTCAAAAGACTCAAAATTGTAAGCGATGTATTTCAAGGTGGGCTGTGTTTGAGGTGAGTTTGAGTTGAGTTCGGGTTGAGGTCGGGTCGTGTGTTATCGTTTGAATGCAGCCTTATGGGGTATTTACATGAGTCGACTAGGCATGCAACTTGGCAGGCGGCTTTAGTCAATTAGCGCTTTTAATCGACAACTAGCGGCCACCCGTGACTTCGTCTGCGTGGAAAGTTTTTTTGCTATCCCTCAGAAAACAGTATTTTTTTTCGAGACGAAAGGGACTCTATGTCCTTTTCTGTACCTCTGGCAACGTGTATGTAAAATTTCATGATGATCGGTTCAGTAGTTTTGAAGTGAAGGCGTAACAAAGAAACAAACAAACGGACTTTCGCATTTAAAATATTAGTAAGGATAGCTTGTAAAATCGATCACCAATCGATTCGCTTGTCGAATCACCACCTCATTGAAATTAGATTTTTAAAGCGATTGTCAATAAAAAGCAAAGACTTCTATGTTAATAAAAAGCGCAAATTGACTAAAGTCGTATGCCTAGTCGCTCCGCATAACCCATTACCGTTGATCATGTGTGAATTTAATGTAGAAATCACAAATTATCCACTCCAACTCTGCCAGTTAGGTGTCAAAGCATACTTACCAATATACATTACTATAGTAAGTAGGTATATTAGGCCGCACAATAAAAGGTCATTATTTAAAATAAGCTCACACAATTATTATATGCTTAACTATAAAATTGTAATCAGCGATACGCAGATTGAAGAACTATAAAAGTTATAAAAACCTAAAGTTGAATCAATTCATAGGCTAGCCTTTGAGACGATCACGTAGTTCTTGATGTATTACAAAAAGCACGAACCATAATTGCACATTTTATACTTCTTCTAACCAAACAACAAAGATATTATACGATTCCTCCGACCGCAGACTTCTTAAGACCGTTATTTTAATATCAACACTGAAATTAATTCAGACAAGTGATGGCGTCTGACAAGATCACGGCGAACAGGACTAACTTACTAAATAAAATAAAATCACTTGGTTCCGCTTTACTAAATGAAACACCAAACATTTTGTCATACAAGATAGGTACTATCTAACTAAAACAAACTTGGATGTCAAAATAATAAACGGCTAAGTATTCCCAAGTTACACCTATTAAAGATTTAATATTTTCATAAAATGACCACAAAAAGGTTCATTACAAAGTTACCTTAACACAAAAATTACCGAAATGAAGGCAGTATTTCTGGGGGGAGTGAAATTTAATTGCAATCAAGTTTAAACCACAGCACATAACTTTGGTGAGGCGTTACACAGAACCGAAATTAAAATACGTAAATATTACGTTTTTGGGGGCCTACCCTCGACTACATTTTTAGGGTTCCGTACCTTAAAAGGAAAAAACGTAACCCTTATAGCATCAGTTTGGTGTTCGTCTGTATGTCTGACAAGACCCTTTATCTCGGGAACGCGTGGAGGTATCGAGTTGAAATTAAAACCATATAAGTAGGTACTCAGGTTTGCAGTCCCTTAAAAATGTGAAAAAATAAAGCTTCTAAGTTAACGTTTATGCCCCAAAAAAATCATATTTCAACACTCTCAAGGGAATCAAAATGTATAAGGTACCACTTCCCATTGACCTAGAACTGTTTGGCAAGTTATATCGTCTTATACTACAAGTACAGGGAAAAGTCTAAAACATTTTACGAGTACGGTTTTTTTAATAATAATATATTGTGTGGGTATAATCAATAGTAATGTATTAAGTGGGTAGCAAAACGTTTTGTTTTCTCTCTGCAATAGGCGCGTGAAGAGAACAGTTGTGTTTTATTTGTGCTCCTATTTACTATCAGCTACACCTTCGTGATCTTGTCTCCTTAGGGATATTTCAGTTTCATGTTGTTTCTACAAGTCTATTGGGATGAAAATTCGCAGGAGTACTACCTGGTAACACTATTCTTATGGTAAAACTAGTAATGGGAAACGCGGGTCCTTTGTTCGGAATAAGGAAGGTGCTAGGGCTTATTTCAAGTCCGCCTGGCTAGCTACCACCATCTGACTTACAATTTAAAAATTGTTGTGTTCCGGCAGTTAGAGGTAAGATGGCCAGATCCTCAGTGATGAAGATTCCGGTAGTAGTGCGCTTCCACCTTAAGCGTTCACCTCACCTGATGTTAAGTGACGGCAAGTCACTTAACATCAGGTGAGGTGAACGCCAAGCACTACTTGCGTTGTGCATAAAAAAGATTATGAGAGACTCTTCCATCCGGCGCGGTTTCAAAAAAATCTACAGGGAACCTTAAAAGTAGGTTAACAGTCCTCGTAAATTATCTTTGGTTTACTAACAGTCCATCAGCCCTAAAATAATTGAGAGTAAGGCTTAGACCGAAATTTTGAGAACATTTTGTACGTCTCGTAACTACGGACGGACGAGTGCAGTTTGGAGTAGGCCTCCTGAAGAGGAATTGTGTGGTTTGTTTGAGTTTGTATGAGGAAAGTGGAAATGCTACAGAAATACCTAACGCAAACGGTGAACTCAAATAAACGGGAATTCACTGAAAGAAGATAATACATATGAATAATATGTTTTTTAATCTTTTGAAGATTAAAAAACATTAATTCGTATCAAAATAACACTGTAAGTATAATAATTAATTGGAAATATATAATTTTTCTTTGAAAAAATATTGAAATGATATTCTACTTACGAGTATTAGAACAAGTTTATCTACTGCACAAGTAGGTTTTTATTGATATTTGAGGTTTTTCGAACACTATAAGATGTATTCTAAGGAATATTAAGTTATCACAATAAAAAAAATATCGTTCAAAATATAGAGATTGCGAAATTGAAACTTTTATTCTTCGATCATCTATCTTTTATTTTTATTTATTCAGTGCAGTAGTTTACCTTACAATGCTATTAAATTAACAATATAAAACTGAAGTGACCAACTTTAAAGCTCTTACTTATGGTCCAAATCGACGAATTGTTATTTGTAAAATTTTCTCTTTTCCATAAATTCTCGAGTGAAGTTACAGCGGGACACTGTCTATTGTATATTTAATCGCATTGTATATTAGATTTCTTAATTTAAATGACCTATGAATGGCTGAGTAGAATTTTCTATTAATGAAATGACCATTGACATGTTGATACACTGGCAGTCATTAACACACGTTAATTTGCATGAGCCCGTCTCGTGGGTTATGGCCAGCCTTCTTATTCGGTATAAGAAAGGTATTAAAATGGTTGATGTGCAAGCGACCAAAACTAGCACCAATTCAAATCTGTAAGTAAGTACATATCTGCATACTCTCAACGCTAGTTTTTACTTTAAAGCTAAATTGCCTGAACAGCCTGCCTAACATGACCGATTTATATCGCGTGATATAGCGTTTTATCACGTTTAACTGTCAAAAAGTCAAAGGAATTTGACAGTTGAGTGTCGATAAAATGCTATATCACGCGATATAAATCGGTCATGCTAGGCGAGCTGGTGCAGTTTGCATATTTTATCGCAGTATTTGAAATACTTCGTCTCTCATATAACTACGTAATGAATGACGGAGAGAGTACAATTTCGCGTGCTAATGAAATCCGAGCGCCGTTGAACACAATACCACTTCAAATTGAGAAAACCCGCTCACGGGCAGCTTGTGCGATTAACAATGAGATATCTCCATAATTTCCTCGTTTTTGTACAATTTTGCATAGCTCTTTTCACTAAAGATGATCATATCTGAACGAATATAACGATGGCATAACTGAGTTTTGTAATTGTAACAGAATCTTGGAATATATATAAAGGATTTTGCCTTTCTTTTTGTTTATGTAAAATAATTTAGATCTCGAATTCTTTATGTTACGGACGCGGGGTACGGGATTGGAAGGAAAACACTCGGTTGCAGAGACGACGCTTTATTTCCAAAAACACACCATAAACTCTGAATGTCGCGGTCCGCTCTTCTGTGTGGCGTAGTCTTCCTGCGAATGACGTAACCACCCAGCGCTGTTGCTCGATGACATTCTCCCAACTACTCTTCCGATATCACGGTCCGCCCTTCCAAGTAGCGTCACGTCCGAACGACGTAGCCTCTCGGCGCTGAACACGACGACATCCTCTTCTCAGGTACTATCGCTAGTACCTGACCTCGAAACTTTTCCTCTTCACTACAAATTCATCTTCTGACTTCTCCACTCTACTATACTTCTTCTCTACCACTTTACAACTTCTTCATCTTCTTTTTCTCCTTGTTCCCTTCTCTTCTTCTTTACCCAACTACTGCTTCTACTGAACTACATCGATTGTGCGTTTCGCCGCTGCTTATATACCCAATAGAACCACCTTCTAGTAACTCGAATTTCGATAGTCATTTCGTTATTCTTTTCGATCGTCTTTTCCTAGCCATTTTCTGTCCTTTTTCATCTTTTCCATTAATTCCCGACTATACTAGAATGTTCTATTTCTCTATCAAATATGTAAATAAAGTTTGTATAAACACGTAAACATTCTAGAAATATCGTAAAAACCATCAAAACACTCTGATCCGACAGAGGATTGAACTGCGGGTTCTCGTGTACAAGGCGAGTAGCCACACCATTACGCCATAATGACTTAACATCTAGCGGCCAAATTGGTCATCGCTTGGTGCTCCATATCACTTCTACGTAATGTGACGTCATGGCCGTCACATTTAAAAAACACAGATACAAAAGTGGTCTCTAAAAGCACAAAAAAACCGACTTCAAAAAACGTGCCTGTAAAAAGCAAGAAATAATATTCAAATCATTAAATATGCATTATCATTGTTGTAATAAAAACACGTCTATTGAAGTCGGGTAGGGCTGGAGTACAACTTCCTATTTTTTTATTCTAAAAGCCCCACCCGACTTCAATAGACGTGTTTTTATTATAACAATGATAATCCATATCTAATTATTTGAATATTATTTCTTGCTTTTTATAGGCAGGTTTTTTGAAGTCGGTACAATTTTTTATTTTTTTATTTTTAGTGTGAGTACCTTCTGTATTAGGTATATTATTTAAGTAGAAAAATCGACTCAGCCAAACGTGAGATAATCGCGAAGAAACATACATCCATACTGAGAACCTCCTTTTTTTGAAGTCGGTTAAAAATACTACACTAAAGTATAAGGGATACTTTAGTGTAGTCTCGTCTTCAAACAAAAAAATCATCTAATTCGGTTCATAAATAAGAAAGTCGTCAAGGTAGTTGATGAAAAATCATAGTATTTTCAGGATTACTTGAAAACTACCCGACTGATTTGAAAAATAAATAAATGGGACCATCTCGCAAGCAAACTCAATCGAACAAAAAAAGAATCATCAAAATTGGTCCATAAATGTCGAAGATACGCGCGAACAACGATAAAAAAACATACAATCGAATTGAGAACCTCCTTCTTTTGTTGAAGTCGGTTAAAAATATAGAGAGGATGCGCGTTCGAGCAAGGCACACACTCTCACCGACACGGAAAAACCTGCCGCATACCCGCATCGTCATTTTTGTATTGAAAAATAGTTCCGACCATCGGCGAGCTCGTCGTCCGAGCGCTAGCGTCTATGTGACAGCCTTGCCGCATCGTAGAGCTATTATATTTTTTATAATCGACACGCAGAATCTAAAGCACGCCATACACGCTAGGTTATGCATAACGGTTTTAACCCAGCTGCAAAACCTTCATGCTAAACCGATTTCAATAGAGGACACACACGCTAGATTATGTATGACAGTTTTGACCACAGGCATAACCGAGAGGCAAGGTTGCCTGAACTGGCATGGATAACTGCACAGTTTTGACGCATACACACTAGGTTATGCATGATGGTTTTGACCACATGCATAACCGAGCGGCTTGCATGAACTGGCATGCAGTATTTTCCCATAGACGCTAGGTTATGCATGACGGTTTTGACCTTAAAGGCATAACCATCATGCAAAACCTAGGGTGTATGGCCAGCTTAAGATGAATCTCAAACGAGTTCGAGTGCGTGGTGCAGTGTCGTCGGTTGGGGAGAGCTATCAATGTGTGTATGTGTGTGCGTTGCTCTAGCACGCGTAGTAGCTTGAATTCTGTCCTCTCTCCATTTTGTGCTAAAAGACTGAGTACCCAAAGTGCATTAGCGAACCACAGCAGACCACGTCAATAACCGAACAAAGGGGGCGTTGGCTTCGGCACTATGGACAATAAATGCCTAGAGAGCTTTGGTATGCACAGAAAGGCACGTCTTTGAGTATTAAATCCTATACGTTGAGTTTGTGTGGATTAATAGACTTTCCATCTAAGCGAAGAATAAATTGGAATCGAGTGTTTTTGTTACCATTACTATTTATAGAGGTAAAATTTCATTTCCTGATTACAACGATGGGCAAAAGTAATTGGATACCCCCAAATACGACAATTCAAAATGAACCTGTTATGAAATAAGAAAGGTAATAATTTCTTCCTTTCAAAATCTCATTATATATTTTTTTGGTTTTCCTTGTATCTACTCGTATATAGCATTAGGAAGTGTTATATTTGCCATATTTGTTTTGTAAGGCAATTATTTGGAGGAACTTGGATCACATTAAAAATTAAAATAAATAAATATACTAGGACATTATGACATTAGTTCCATATAGGCTGGCTGCTCAACTTCAGGCCCTGGTATAAATTTGAAATGGTCCGCGCAAGCTATAGTTGAAAAATATTATACAAGAAACATTGTCAAAAGTCACATTGACAATAGGTACTTTATTTCTTTGCTGCCAATATCTTACACTTTACTCGTAGTTTCTTTATTTCGCAGAGGCTCTCTGTTGTACCATGGTTGTACCTAATACTGAATTTCATAATCTTGTTCCCATATCAAAATAAGAATCGTCACAGCGGCCCGCTAAAAATATTTTAAATCGATCATTTGGCCGAATTTAAAAAGCTGAGCAGCATCGGACGACCCATAAGTCTTTCATTCCAAATCACAGTTGACAGAAGACTTTATACAAATGCTCCAGCTATTATTAGCAAATCATTTTGGTAAACACATGCTATACATCCAAGTATTAATACATCAAAAACTTCTAAACTTTAGAGAAGCAATTACTTACAACTAAGTTAAAGGACAAACATTCGGCATGCCAACTACCGTACTAGTCTTCAAGACGTCGCATTCCCGCATCTCCCTAATACAGCTCCCGGGAAGACTTGCAATTCTCTCAAATTACACGCCTCCATATCGGCTTAGCGTCTGACTATTCCGGATTGGGTTTACATATAATCAGGAGTTCTCTGCTGGCAAACAACTTCCTCTTCCAACGCTATATTTGAAATTACGGAGGAGTGTTCATTAGAAACTGTTTCGTATATAAATAACTAGCGGCCTGCGGTTGCCGTGAGAATATCGGGATAAAAAATATTCTATGTTTTAATCTAGTCTATCTACTATATGTACCTATGCCAAATTTCAATTAAATCTGTTCAGTAGTTTTTGCGTGATTGAGGAGCAAAAATCCAAACATCCAAACCCATAAACTTCCACATTTATAATATCAGTAGGATAAACTTAATATTTAGAATAAAGTTTGTTTTATTTATAGGATAAATAAATACTCTTATTATGTAAAGTTAAGGTTAGTAACTTTGAAAATATGTATAGGTATTACGAAATAAAGTATCAGCGAAAAAAACAAAAACATTCGTGTAAATTTACAACAGGCCGAATCGAATTATTGAAATCATTTCTTCTTTGAATACAGTCTACGGCTGCCACTAACTTCAGTTTCTTAAGAAAGTTTCACCGACTAAATCCATGGAGTAAAGTAGATGAGATTTACATTATTACATTTTATAAATTTGTTTAAATATTTGTTCGAATAAAACAGAATAAACGACAAAACAGTACAATGGAAACAATTGTACCCGTTTCCAAAGTACCAAAATAACAGATTTTTGACGTTGATTCGATCGATCCTGATGTGAACTCGTTCCCGTCGAAAGTAGAGGGGCCGATTTTTATTGCAATTTCCTGTCAAACGTAGCCGGAAGATGTGAAACGGGCTCTTATAATAATCGATCGAATCTAATCAAATTTGTTACCCAAACCTACTACCTGAAGCAGAGTTATTAAAAAATTATATTATTTCGTATCTTGTATCAATCAAAAATCAATTTGTTCATTGCAGGTGAGTCTATTAAAGGCAGTGGGCAATGGAAATTCAAACATAGGTGCTTTGATCGAGCCTGCAACATTCCGCAACCATTCAGCGGCATTTGAACAGCCGCGCCGTCAATTGCAGAATTCTGGCTCCTGTACTCCTGTTGAAGCAATCCATTTAGTGCAGGATTCCCACTCGCAATGTAATTGGAACGGCAATATTATTACGTGTTCCGTTGCATCAGGTGCCGATCCAATTTACACCAACTACTAAAGATATGAGATTATTACCTTTGAGTGTGTTTATTGTGCCTTCCAAACGAAAAATATCTTTCACAATGTGCACTTTGGTAGTGGTTTAAACGTATCCTAAGCGTGCCCGCAGACTACAGACTTTCTATCGGCCGATAGTTGGCCCGATAGTTGGTTTTGTATGAAGAATCGGCCGATACCGAATCGTCGTAGTGTGCGCACTTGCATACTTCTTCATACTGATTGGAGAGCCCGACTAAACTGTCGGGCGATCGAAAGTCTGTAGTCTGCGAGCACGCTAAGTGTCTAGACACATTATGCGGAAGTTACGCAACCAAAGATCGGCGACAACGCTTTTATTAAGAAAAAATCGCTACGTAATTTTCGGCAGATTGTGTTGCTGTCACAAAGCATTGCAGGCGTAACTATAGGCTGAACTTCGGTAGCGAAACTTCGGCATAGTGTGTTTAGACCAAGGAATTTATAAGTACTTTGGTCTAGACACTAGCAATGTTACATACTTTTTTCTTTTCCCTCATGACGTTTAAGATCTTACTGATTTTATTGGCTTATTTTTGTGTCATTGTTTCGACATTATTATGCTGGATTAGCGGATTGGGAAGCGACGAGATTTTTGTAAATTTGAAATTTGTCAGTTCTTGGGAATAAAAATAAAATTGAACGAATATCTCTAAGAATACAAAACATATTTTAAACACAATAGTAACTTAATCTTTGTAATAATTTGACAATGTGCGTACAGCGTTCCTCAAAAGATAAAATCATTGTATTCCCCCACCTCCATGTTTCGGATAAACAACACCAATGACCCGCTTCGCCAATAAAAACGTTTACCGATACTTTTCTAACAACGGAACTGACAGTAAATGCTTATATGAGGAAAAGAATAACAGTAAATCATAGCGGTTTTATCCACGTCAGTTATTTATTTGTTTAGTTATCTACACTGATGTTATAAAAAAGCTGATTTCATTTGCTCTTGTTTACGGTTCGAACTTTATTTGAGAGCTATAAAAATATCCGAAAAATAAAAAAATATTATCATTAAGCATTGCCGAATTTCTACTCCTACTCAAAATATTGTTTAGTAGATTATCTTTAGCTTTTGTCATGAAAATTAGATTTTTGTAGGACTTTTCGGTAGTAGCGCCTTTATGTAGTAATAGGGAACATGCATAAGTCACCGATTTTGATAAATTTGAGCTTGATCGATTAGGACACATATAAAAACAAGATAGAGCTGAAAAATAAAAAATAAAATATAATATTTTAGTTTTATCACACAGGGGAAAATGACGAATTTTTAATTTTATTTTCGGATATAATGCACTTAACAGTCGGATAGAATATCGAATAAGAAATAATATTTAGTAAGACACATATGTACTTAAACGCAATATTTACGGAGATATTTGAAAATTCTTGGCTAACTCCATAATAATGCGCCTGAAACGTGACATAAGTGACGTCACACATGTTGACCGTTTTGTATAGAGCGTTTTCGGCGGGTGCTGCTGCGCGTGCTAACTTCAAGTGACTATATCACGAGATAAAAACGCAAGAGAAAAGTTTAAATATTACAGTTGACTTTCTCGCGCATTATACTTTTGATTTTGATACAAAAAAAATTGATGCATATTCCCTATTTGTAGGATCCAAAAATGTAAAATTTTATAGGTATTTAAGTATTACTTTTTTTTTCATTAAACCCCAAGTTTATTACAAGACCATCGGAAACTATACTGTCAGTTGAGAAATAAGTTCTCTACACGTAGAGAGTCATACCCATACCATTAGCCACGGTCGCTGGCCGCCCAATCCAGTTAATAAATGACGCGGATTGCACCCGAAACGCAACATTTACGTCCGGCCATGAAAATAACGTCTGCAAAGCATATACGCCACTTAATTAATGGCGCCGCACAATCCGGACAGAGCGGTGGAAGTGCGTTTTCAAAGCATGTCACGTGTTCGTTAGACGTGGTCTGCCGGCGGGTCCCCCCTGTCCCCCCTTTTCACTTCTGACAACAGAACTGTGTTGACAGATTCATACTTGGTTGGTTCATACTTGGTTGGTATTGCTTTTTTATTCTTTTTTAGTCTAACCTTACCTCGCCTTGCGACCTATAACCTTAGTCGCACATTGAGCATTTGTGCCTACAACAAACAATATTAGATGTAAATAGTTACGAGGGTGGTTTGATAGTGTAAAACGGTCAAAAGTATAAAACGGAATCCTTATAGGATCACTTTGTTGTCTGTCTGTCAAGATCCTTTAACTCAGGAACACGTAAAGGTATCGAGTTGAAATTAAAACCATATTTTCAAACTCACCGTCCCTTGAAACTGTGAAAAAAAAATCAAATTTCGTACGGCCGTTTATGCCGCAAAAACCCATATTTCACGACTCTCAAGGAAATCAAAATTTATAGGTACTTTCCGTTGACCTAAAACTATGAATACAAGTAAGGCACCCATTACACGGTAGGTTTTACTGTCAGTTTAACCACAGTCACGGGCTGTGACTGACGATTAACCTACCGTGTAATGTAGTGACTGATGGTTGCATGATGTGATTTGTTCTTTCCATCAGTCAATCAGTCAAACGTAATTCATGACTAATGGAATTTGACTGACGCTTGCATAATATTGTCTTAATATACTGCAAGTACAGGGAAAAATCTAAAAACCATGCATTTGTAATTATATCATACAAAATAAAGTAATTTTAATGTACCTACGTACGAAACCCTCGGTGGGCGAGTCCGACTCGCACTTGACGGTTTTATAAATACACTCAATTCTCTGTTTGTCCTCATAGGTATATTTTTTTGTTTTCAACCTAAAATATTATTAAAAGGCGCTTTATTTAAGTAAATAATATACTCGTATTATGAGAACTGTCACTGTTCTGTTCATTGAAATGTATCACGCGCGCTGTTTGCTCATTATATAATTCCTGTAAGCTGTATAATATGATGAATTTCAGAGGTTTTTTCAGCTTGGATGTCGCGACCTTTTTCGCTTATCTTGTGGCCACAGCATCGTTAGATACCCTGGACACGAGACAGCGAGATTGGCTAATAAGCTTAAAGGCTTACGGAGGTCCTCTTCACACAATGTACAATCGACATCATATTACACTTTACTGTATTCCTAAAACAGGACGAAATTTCTTTGTTCATACTAGCGGCTGCTCTCGTGTTGGGCTTTGTCACTATTCAAACTATTATCCCCTATCTATATTAATTTTCGCAACAAAAGGTCAATTTTATCAAAATTGGTTCAGGCGTGAAATGTAACAGACAGACAGAGTTACTTTCGCATTAGTTATATTTTATTATAGATTGCCCATATTTTACAAACATCTTTCGAGAATTTACTGAAATATTATTATGAAAGATGATTTGTATTCGAATGAATTACAGACCATCGCACACAAATGAACTGCAATTTTCGATTTATAGTGACATAAATCAAAAATATACTAAATAAATCACGAATTTGAGTTGAAAGATAACATTTTACTGTTTAAGTTGTAAATCTTTCATGTCGAATGCCCATTTTTAACCGACTACGGCAAAGCGAAAGCGTTGAAAGGAGGGTTATGATTTTTTATAAAACGTAATTTGCTTTCGATCATCTATCAATTTCGTTAATAAAAAGTGTGTAGTAGTCAAAGATCTCAGAACCTATATCAGGATTTTATATCTTTGTTGCAATAAACTCTGATAGAAATCACAGTTATATTGCTGCTTTAGTAAGAAACAATACGACAACTATCTTACTTAAAGCAGCAATGTAACTGCGATTTCAATCGAGAATTGTTAGCAACAGAGAACGTAATCAGGCGGCAGAATTCATTTGGACTTTATCAGTCACGCTCAAAATTTTAAACAATAGAAATAGTAGTTTGTTACACAAGGGACGTAAGTGAGCTATTACAGAACAAGATCCAATTTGGCGCCCGTGCGAGCGCAGCTCGCAAAGGGCGCTAATGGATCGAGTGCACCCGAGATATTTAGACGCCCGAGCGAGCGAAGCGAGCGAGGGCGAATATAGTTCGAGGGTGTAATAGCTACTTACAACCGAGGTAAGCATACTACTTCAAAGTCAAAGTCAAAGTCAAAGTCAAAGTCAAAGTCAAAATCAAAATCAAAATCAAAATCAAAATCAAAATCAAAACCAAAACCAAAACCAAAACCAAAACCAAAACAACATCAAAACCAAAATCAAAATCAAAATCAAAATCAAAATCAAAATCAAAATCAAAATCAAAATCAAAATCAAAATCAAAATCAAAATCAAAATCAAAATCAAAATCAAAATCAAAATCAAAATCAAAATCAAAATCAAAATCAAAATCAAAATCAAAATCAAAATCAAAATCAAAATCAAAATCAAAATCAAAATCAAAATCAAAATCAAAATCAAAATCAAAATCAAAATCAAAATCAAAATCAAAATCAAAATCAAAATCAAAATCAAAATCAAAATCAAAATCAAAATCAAAATCAAAATCAAAATCAAAATCAAAATCAAAATCAAAATCAAAATCAAAATCAAAATCAAAATCAAAATCAAAATCAAAATCAAAATCAAAATCAAAATCAAAATCAAAATCAAAATCAAAATCAAAATCAAAATCAAAATCAAAATCAAAATCAAAATCAAAATCAAAATCAAAATCAAAATCAAAACCAAAACCAAAACCAAAACCAAAACCAACATCAAAACCAAAATCAAAATCAAAATCAAAATCAAAATCAAAATCAAAATCAAAATCCAAGGAGTTTTGCATAGCTTGAACGGAAATGAAATGCCGCCATATTTATTGTTTTTTTTCAGTAAAAAGTTTCCACAGTTTATAATATAAGAAAAGAGATTGGTTCACTAAGGAGTTTTAAATGCTTGAATTGTAAAGTTACTTTACAGTTAAAGCATTCACCATGCTTGAATTGTAAAGTGATTTGATAATGGAACGTTCTATCTAAACAATGCACTGTGTTGCACATGCCAACTTACACGGCCTCTTACTATACTAGTAAATCCTAGTTGCCGAGCAGTATGATGTAAAGTATATTTACTCATATGTAAAGAAAACTACGCTATTAGTATAATTTCGAAACATCTCGAGGAATATTTCTCTCTTATTGGGTATTGAAATAAAACATTTTTAACGGATACTACCACGGTGTCATTAAAATTTTCTTCGGAAAAATAAATGCTATTTTTGTAAACAATCCATTTCATCGCCCACTTTCTAATAAAAATCACATTATTTTGTATTAATAGTCACGATTCTTAGCGTTTATTTTTGTTAAATCAAAATTCATATTCTACTTAAAAAGGGAATTCACAATTGAAATTAAATTTATCAAAGATTTATCGTTAAACAAAAGCGAAGAAAAATATTTACCTTTATGTAGGAACGTATCCGTTTTTAAATTGAAATTCTGCAGTTGCTATGTCGATTCTGTATTTTATTTCGGCGAAGTGGCTGAAAATTTCTTTGTTTGACTGAGTTCAAAATACTCGTCGGTGTGTTATAAGGTTTGTAGCGTCAGCATTTTCAGTAATGTTGGCAAAAGATATTTGGTCATAATGAGCACGTACATACTAAAACTGATTTTATTATGAATAAAAGTGCATCGAATAGAAATTGGTATTATCTGTTGGATCAAATAATAGTCCTGAATATCGAGTAGGTTATATATAGGTATACCGGTACATTATAGGAAAATGAGGACTAATATGAGGGCAGTTCCAAAAGTACCTGATTGGGTAGCACCACTGTGTCTCGAGCTGGGCTCGAGACCTAAGATTAGGTCCTATTACAATATCTGTACCATACGAGCACTGTACTATCCTTTAGATCTGTATTTTTGTTAGTTAAGACAACTGTTTGTTAGTTACATAGAGCTGTATGCAAATATACGAGCTCTCAAGCGACATCAACGATGGATAGAGACAGAGGAAGACAGCCAGAGATGGATAGATTGTGTGCGAAATGATAATTTATTATGAATGCGAAAAGAGTGAACGAGGAGATGTCGGGTGATAGGTAGAAAAAAAATAAGAAACGGCCATACGGCGCTGACTCCAAATTTACTAGGATAAAAAGGGCGGGAGCTGACGAAAAGCTCTGGACATCAGAGCATGACATGTGGCTACAGTATCAACTAGTCTAAATCTCCTTTTCCAAGGTTAAGCGTAACCTTGAATTCTTTTAAGGCCATCTTGATTGTATCTGAATTTCCATTCTACCGCTTTTCATATAAAAGTTGGCCTACATTCTGCCGTTTCTAGACACCGTTGTTCCGCAACGAGGCAATTTGCTTGCTACAATTTTTTTATCGCCAGCGTGGGAGCTTGTTTAAATTTCATTTAGCCACAGTAATCTTAATTGTTGATCCGCGGTCTCTGTGTTTTTGAGCCGTCGTCGGGTTGCCAGGATAATAGAAATCGTGACTTTTGTTACGTTCGACTGAATACGAATGAGTGGGTGTGCTTTCGATCGGTTCAGTCTGAACGGCACAGCAGCTCTTTCAAGTTCTCAATCGTTTGAATCGTCGGAGTCAAATCTTACAAACTACGTGCGATTTTCTTTAAATAGACTAAAGATTAATGAGTTCATTGACGTAATATTATGTTAATTATTTTATTCAGAGAGACTAGAAAGACTGCTTTCTTAGATTCCAAACAAAGTATAAGTAGACAGTAATATAAAAATAAATAAAAAAATATGAGGCTAAATAACCATGAATGGGAACAAACGTTTATCCCCCTCGCATTGCAAACATTTGCTGAACAAACACAAATACATGCGAAGCTTATTAACTCATCATTTTACAAAACTTATGTTATTACATAACTTTGAGTTACTGAATAATTTATATATTATTAAATTTAAATTGTTTTTGCTATATTTATTCCAAGCGAATAATTAATTTCAACAAAAATCAATAATATTTCTTAAACAACTCCAAAATTTCTTTTCGAAATCGTAACATCTGCAAAGCAAGCAAACTTTTGTATCAAAATATTTGACACTGCATTTGCAGAGAACGTCACCCAGAACTTTCGAAAGTCGGAAAAATGAGAATGTTTGCTTAGCATGACATAGGAGGCATCATTTGCCACTACTTCAAACGCTTCATGGATGCAACCGTTGCAACGAAATTGCATTTTATTGTCATTGTAATAGAGTGTCGAATTGCGAAACACGTCTCTGTATTGTGACTCGTGTAGGGTCACCAAGCTTTTGTAAATGTTTTATTGAATAACATAGAATTAGTAATAGTTATAAACATATACCTATTGATTTTGTATTATAATCGATAAGTTTACCTCAGTCCTATAAATGACTTTTTTTAGGATTTCCACAACCTTGGAGTCTGTAATAGTAACACAAAAAAAAGATTTACGTTGAATTAATGTGATTTTTATTTACAACGGGTTGTTGCTCTGTCAGTAAAGATGTCACAAGTGTAAATGAGATAAACGGAAGAGAATGACTTGTGCGAATGAGTCAGCACGCTTGACGAAGCTATAGCAGGGATCATGTTCTGTTCTGTCTCGTAAAAGTTTTTTGTTATATCTCGCTTGCACTTGTACCATTTAGCTGTACTAACTATTTAAAAACTGGCCAAAACTGGAACTACGTTATTACATATTGTTACATAGGTTTCGCCATCAACTACATAAACGACAGCAACGCCAATCACCTGCGATTTTGGAAGCGACTTGCTAGGTGACTAAAGTCGAACGTCACAGGTGTTGAGCCATTAAGGAGAATGCCAAAACTGCCCAATGATGCGTCATAATCAAAGATATTATTATGTTTCTTGTCGCCTGGCGCCAGCGTGGACGCCCTGCAGTCCTTCGCTGCAGTATGCTGGCAGTAGAATAGTGTCGGGAGCTGATATTCACGTATCGCCCGCAGGAACGCGCCACGGAGCTTACATCGGGACGACACTCGGTGCGCCGCCGATAACAAGTTACAAAATGTCTTTCAAGGATTCACATACTCGTAGATACCTCATTAACATACACTCTTGCGTTTATGAGCACTTACGTACTTAAAATATTGTACTACAAGCTTATTTAACTAGTTAAAATGTTACAGATCGGTTCAGTACCTAAGGAGGATGTCCTTTGACGGAGCGCAGCGTGACGGGGCGCGGCGCGACGGGGCGCGACGGGAGTTCACACTGCGGTCGTGATCACGCCTACGTTCCGCCCCGCCGCGCTTCCGATCTGTATTCACGCTCGGCGCGACGGCGGCGTGGCGCGACGGGACGTGACACGTCGCGCCACGCCGGCCTGTGTGACGTCGTCCATAGTATCTAGTACATTACAACTTTTCAGCGTCGCGTCGCCGTCCCGTCCCGTCACGCCACGCCCGCTGTGTGGCTTGGCCTTTACTTAATCGGTACTTAACCCTTTAAAACCTCAGTGTGCAGCGTTTACATTCTTTTCCGGAATTAATATTATACTGTTATTTCGCGCCCACTGAGTGTTGTTTCTACGTTAAATTTATCGCGCTCACAAAGCCCGACCGCTACAAATTATATCTCTGTGCCCAGTTTGGGTCTTCTTTATTCTTTTGAGCTCATTGTAACATTTAATTCACGAATTTGGCTGAACTTGAATATCTTGATTTACAGTTTTAATTTAACACACCGAATAAAGCTTTTTTGTTTGTTCTGTGACTTGACTTGTAACGTGATATTAAAATTGTAAAAAGAAATAATTTGTCTTAGATGACGAAATTTTGTTATTGCTTTAAAAATGATGATAGTATGACAATATAGTTATTTATGCAACTGTACTATAATGAGGGGTATTAAAACACGAATGTGTGATAATAGTATCACATTCGTGTTTTAATACCTAATTATGTACAGTTGCATACAAGACTTTATCTACACCCATTTTTTAGGAAACAATATTTAATAATGGATTAAAAACACCCATTATATTATCTACACTCATGATACATAAAGGGTTTTGACTTTGACTTTGTCTTTGATTTCCTCCTCCTCCTCGTCATTATATCTTCCGAAAGTGTGTTATAATGTTGTACTGAATTTCATAATGTAACACACCTCCTCTCGCGCGGATATCGTAAATGTTGGCAGTAAGCTAACCGTTTCAGAACCCTTTACAGAGGATTTAAAGCATGGGTGTAGATAAAATAAATTATTTTGATTTTTGAAGACACATTCAGTAGTTTATTAAGATTGCCTAATATAAGTGTTGTTGCAGTTTCTTGCAGTTGCGTTGTTTTTTTACAAAATTCTAACTATTTTGTGATTTTAAGTGAATAAACTCGCTTTAATGTGGTTGTTGTTTATGTGATCCACCATTTACATACTTTTAAACAACATTTTTTTAAAGATAAATGAATATTTTTAATATTGGCTTTATGAAAGTTTCTTTGCTCTCTTTTCTTTCACATTATGAAAGTGCCAAGGGTTTTATGGATGTTTTTTCAAGATCTTGAGCACAAAACACGAGGACGTGTGATGCAATAATAATTATTGTATTACACCCTGTTTACGACCCATCATACTATTTATGAGTCCTTGCGATATGGCCACTCGAAAATCCACTTTACGCGTAAGGAAATAAGAGCGGCCATTAAGATTGGTACAGTTGGCGAGAAAATTTGCTGCCGGATGGATAAATTCCGCCATGAGTTTATAGCCTAAGATAATTTATGATGTGAAAAACATTACCATACAGGGTCTCGGAAAAATGTTGGCTTCCTTTTATATTTAATACAGACGAAAAATTTCGAATATTTCTGGTATTTCATGCGCATTTAATTTAACTACCCTTACAGTAAACATATTTTTTCCATATTATTTTTATGCACAACGGGATAGGGGCCTTTACCTCACCTGATGTTAATGAATTTATTTAATTTACACGGGTGGGCGAACAACTAGACCACAGAGGCGGTTAAAACATACTTTGAGGTTAAACTTTATGGGTAAGGTCGTAAAAAATTGTACTTTCTGATAGTTTCAAATTGAACCCATGTTTCTTTGAGAATTGACTACTCTTAATATTTTTTCATTTATTAGAATGAAGTATTAATATGCTCAGAATACCGAAGAAACAACCAGAATTTACTTGTGGCTGCAATTTAAAAAAATACCAATACATTTCTGAAACAATAAAATAAAAACTGGTACTTAAATTATTTGTCTCCTCACTACACGGAGGAAGAAAGATTTGCATTAGAAAAAAAATATTATGTTATGGCTCTCAATACGTAGTTTACTTATTAAAGCGATAAAAATACCATGTAATAACGTATAAATTATTCAAATTGAACAATCAAGATAACCATAAAACATTGTCCAGTATTTGTCTCCAATAGTTTTCCAGTGTGTTATTCGAATTTGTTATTAATCTAGCTTTTTTGTTTGTAATAGTAGGCAACAAAATCTAACAAATTTCGATGTGGCAACACCTTACGATAACACTGTCAAGTGTCACTTGGAATTTTCATGTCATTTGTGGTCGCGACAATCTTCGGTTGTGAATCTCTTTTTTTGGTGCGCATATTTCGAGCATTTACTCTGTGATTTTTACACGGTAAGTACGAAAATATTGTTAATTGGGCTACTAAAATTGAAAATACAGTCAATGAACAGAGTAAACCGTGTTTTAACATTGAAATCGAACTAAATTTGTGGCCGGTACTTATTGTTGAAATTAGAATTTTCTAGTTTGTTTGTTCTAGTTCGTTATGTGTGTTATGGTGGTATGTTACATAACACACTGGAATTTTGTCGTTTTTAGTTCATTAGTAGATTTGATACGAGTATAAATAAATAAATATAGTGAACCTAAACATTACTTTTTTCAACCACCTAACCTGACCGCTGAAAATTTACCTTCAAAATATTCCAGTGCGTTATTGTGTTATTGTGTGTTATGCCTTCCAGTATGTTATTTTACAATTTTTTACGACCTTACCCTTATATGAATGATTTTCTATCCTCAGCCAGAGATATGCCTATAAGAGAGCAGAGAAACAGAATAAACTTTTATCTTTAAAACATGTGTTGTTTAAAACGATGTAAAGGGTGGATCACATAAACAACAACTTTATATATGAACAGTTTATTCAAATGCAAGCACCTTAATATCACAAAATAGAATTTGAAATAATAAAAAAAAACAACGCAGCTGCAAGAAAATGCAACGGCACTAATAATAGGCAATCTTAATAAACTACTGAATGTGTTTCCAAAAATCAAAATAACTTATTTTTTTAATCTACACCCATGCTTTAAAAGTTGTTCAGATTTTTCCGTGTAGTAAATAGCGGGAAATTTTAATAATTGATTTATTATAAGGAAATTGAGTTTTGTTTGTTCGCTATAAAATAGCCACAATAAATATTAAGTTCCCGATATTTCTATTTTTGCGGTTTTTTAGGTTGGCGGTTTGTCGTTTTCTGTGCGTTTTTTTCGTGACGTACATTTTTGGATCTTAGTCATATTTTGTGGAAAACACCAGATAGGCCGTTTAAGGTCCCCACTCCAAGAGAATATGAATCAATGGCATAACTTTTTTGAGGTTGGCGTTCTTAAATTATTTCATCCGATCTTATATCAACAATTCTGTATTTGTGTCTTTAGTATTTTGTAATGTTAGTTAGCTGTAGTACTTCCCTCAAATAGATCGATAAATTTTAAACTAATTGCTAAATCAAATTTTAAACTACCACAAAGCTATGCAAACTTGTTCCTATCAAGTAAACCGCAAAGTCCCTCAACTAAACGCTACCCAAATTCTTCCGGTGAGCGTGTGGCGTGAGTGTGATATATTACGTTTCCATCGCTCCCGGGATATTCGTTAATTCTCGTTTCGCGAGTCGACCGAATTATCGGCGATGATCGATGCGCTCCTCGGGCGCTTCGCGAACCTGAGGGGCTACTACGAAAAGAGAAACGCACTATCGGACGATGTTCGTGCATAATTTTGGACTTTATCCCTTAGCATAAAGTAGGATTGTTTGTTAGCATAAAGGATCGTTATTTGCAACTAAGAGTAGACCCCCTGATATTTCACTGTCACACCTACCGATAATGAGTTTAAACGCGTCAGAAGCTAGCATCGGTAGTACAGAATAAGGGATTATTCACGTTACACACCGTTCCAGGTCCAAGCCAAGTATCAACTGTATCCTTTACATTTTTTCGTGCGAGTTGTTCGGTGCTCGGCTGCCATTTGGTGCTTTAGAATGAATGCGTAAACGAACGTGTCCATTGTGTCCATCCAAAAAATATGGGATATTATTCAGTTGACCATGTTACGGGCGAACTCGAACCTGACATGGTGTAGCGTGATCCCAAAATAGGTGACAAGCTCGGAGCATTCGCTTAACTTTGGTCACTATCAACATATACAAGGTGTAACAAAATTAATGGCTAAACCAGAATTATGGTAGACTAACGGCCGCCCGCGACTTCGTCTGCGTGGACAGTTTTTTTGCTATCCCTCGGGAACTGTACGTTTTTTCTGGATGAAAGGTAACCTATGTTCTTTTCTGTACCCCTGACAACGTATATGCAAAATTTTATGATGATCGATTCAGTAGTTAAGACGTGAAGGCGTAACAAACAAATAAACAAACAAACAAACGGCCTTTCGCATTTATAATATTAGTAGTAGAAGTAAGGATAGTACGGACCATCAAACTGAACAACTTTTACTATAGGACCAACTCTGAAATCACGAAAAAAAAATCTGCTGTTTCATACATTTTCATATTTTCGTTATTCATTTTTGTATGAAACAACTGATTTGTTTTTGCAATTTCAGAGTAGTTCCGTAGAAAAAGTTGATCAGTTTGATGGTCCCTATCTACCATATTATTATTCTGGTTTAGCCATTAATTCTGTTAAACGTTGTAAACTAACTTTAAAAAACACTTTCACGGACAGAACCCAACGCTGGAAGTGTTTTAGAGGCTTTTACCTCGAGTTAGTCGGTGAGTGTACCATCGTTGATCCACATCCAATATCCGCCTGAAATCCAATGCAGTTGAGGCAAGTACGCAAATAACTGTGACGTCATCCCTGCAATTGGGCAACAAAAACGAAATGCTCGGGTAAAATGACCTGTAGGCCGTTTGTCCACCGCCATCGCCGTCACCGAGAAAGAGATTTTGGGTCGAGTTTAAGATGACGTGGTGGGCGTGGAGTGGATAGGCGGCCATGGTCAATGTATCGCTACTTCGGTGCCATGATCTCTTACTCGGTGAAGATAAAGTTATAAATATAACTATAAACTGAAATTTTAACGATGGGAACTAAATGAAACTTTTATTATTCACTTCTCAAGCTTACGCACTCACTTAACATGAAATAAAACACTTTTAACGGATACTAGCTTCATGGCTAAGGTGCCAATACGTCGGGAAATAAGAAATCAAACCAAATACCAACTAATAACCAAAGTACTTTCAATAAAACCGCACTAGTATCCGTAAAATAGTGTTTTATTTCATGCAACTTTTATTGTTACAAGTATATTTTTATTTTATTTCATTTACATCTTACGTATGATACTTATAAAGTATACAGTCCATTCTCAATTACAAACAGCCCGGGTCACGTTGTTTACGAGTATCACAAACCTGACGCAGCCATGAATCGAAAAACAGAAAAACTATCGATATTATCTACTATCGATATAAGATCAACCTATCGATAGCGGAACTATTGATAGTCCAGCAGAACATAAATAACTATCGTTTAAATGCAGCACATTCACACTCACAAAATGGTGTGGCGTCACGTCATGTGAGTTACGAGTGAATCTGCTCTCAGTGTGCCACAGATCTGGTCTTACGTTTTGTTCCAATCCCTAGATCCCACCTTTCTGAATGGGTGATAAATGGACTACTGCTAACCGAAGATAATGCTTCTTTATGTGCAAAAATATTCTCAGTTTGGTTGAAGATTTGCGGTCATACTTAGGAGCCGCCTGTGGCTTCTACCGCGTAAAGGATTTTCATTAAAAAATCCCCCCCCCTTTCCTTCCTTAGTGTTCTGAAATGTATGTGAGTGAAAGGAATACAAAACTGAATTTTACTGCCTTCAATACGAAACATTGAAGGCACTAAAGTTTCATTTAAAACTGAAGAAGCCACTACGAGGGCATGAATTTTCCATCTGTAGCTCGTAGCGCGTAGCACGTAACGCCTCGGAGCTATTTGGCGCCGCTTTGTCTGCGCTCCGTCAAAGGACCTCATTTCGGAAAAAACATTATCAACACTTGTAAAGATGGCTTCCTGAGGTCTAAAGAACCTAAATAACTTTAGATGATGCTGTGATGAGGAGCTCGGTGGCGCAGTGGTATAGCGCCTGGCCCAGCGATTGCGGAGGTTAAGCAAATTTTACAAGGGTCGGTCATGGGATGGGTGGCCTAAAATGTATTATCTTGAGCTCCTCCATGCTTTGGAAGGCACGTTAAGCCGTAGCGTTGGTCCCGGCTGCATTTGCAGTCGTTAACACCCTCCATTGGGCCCGCGTGGTGGGTTATGGTCCAAACTCCTTATTCACCCATAAGAAAGGCCTGTGCCCCAGCAGTGGGGACATTAAAACGGCTGATGGTGTGTGGTGTGATGTTGTGATGCAGTGAATGGAATCTTGAATCATCTGAATAAGAGTTGTGTTGGCACTGGTTAAAATTCCAAGAACTGTTTTTTTTTTAAGTTTAATTTACAAATGACTATGATGATTGATGATACTATTTACAATTCACTATAATGTAGAACAAAAGTTGTTTATGCATCAACGTGCTCTTGTTATACCAAAGAGATACTTCCCTTTACATAAAGTTTACTGGACTCTTTGACATAAATAGAAATAGATAATCCCAGTTACTAAGAGCATTAAACATGATTTGCTGTAGATAAAATCTACAACAAAACCAACACCATAAAGAATCCACGAAGTTACGAAAGCTAAGTCGCGATTACCGCTAAAGAACCGACGACTTCCTTAAAAACATCACACAAAGACAACCGCAAATTGAATTTTGCGTACAAATAAGGAGAGCAAAAGGTAAATTGAAAGGCATTCGCGTACAAAATTATCGGGACGCGAGCCACCTAGAGACACAAAACGGGCCCAAAGCTTCGTGCAGGTGTATGAAATCGCACAGAAACACCTTAAGGCCTTTGTATGGTTCTTCTATACGGAGTCCGTTTTGCTGTGAATATTGTGCATGCGTCCATGTATGTGCATGTGCACATTATTTTAGTGTGCGTATTGCGAGAGCGATCAGACGCATACTAAAACAATATGAATATGTATGTTCATGCCTAACAATATTCATAGCAAAACGGTATTCGTGAGATAAAACAAGTGTACTTAGAAAAAGAAACGTATTTTCAGTTAAAAAGGTAATAAAATTTGTACAGAAAATTACTTCGTTTTGAAAAACCAAGAAAGGCCACAATCACACAGATATAATGTACCTAAGTGAAAAATATTTTTTTAAAGGATTTGTGTTATTTTGTTTACTTTTCGAATGTTTATGATAGTTTTGTTATAACATCTTAATATATAAAATCGTAAACTGAATGACTGACTGACTGACTGACTGACTGACTGACTGACTGACTGATCTATCAACGCACAGCCCAAACCGCTGGACCTAGAGACTTGAAATTTTGCACACAGATACTTTATACAGTGTAGGCATCCACTAAGGAAGGATTTTTGAAAATTCCATCCCTAAGGGGATGAAATAAGGGATGAAAGTTTGTATGAAAGTCCCTCAGTTTTGAAGCTAGAATCTTCAAATTTTGTGTTTAGGCTGACGATTGAAAATTAATAAATACGGGTCTCAGCGTTTTTCAAAATTATACCCCCGAAGGGGTCAAAAGGGGGATGAAGTTGTGTATTAAAGAAAATCCTTCATTTTCGAAGTAAAAATCGCTAAATTTATAATTTAGGCTTATGGATAGAAATCTAAAGCAACGTATATTGTTTTTGTTAGGATTTCAACTCCAAAGGGGATGAAATGGGGGTGAAAAGGGTTAAAAAAAACCTAAAAATAGATATGGATGTCGTTATCGGGGTTTTGTAGGATGACGATTGCAAAAATGACATTTATTTTGAAGTCCAACCACGGTGGACATGATTTAACCCATAAAGGGGTGAAAATGGGGTCCAAATTGTGTATGGAAAAATAATATAAAATAGACATTACAACTTTAAACTTCGTAGAAGCACATCTAAAAATAAATAGGCAAATATATATTTTGTTATTTTGAAAATCAACCCCTTAGGGGGTAAATGGGGTGAGTAAACATAAAAATCGATATAGATGTCGTTATTGGGGTTTTCTGGGATGACGATTGCAAAAATGACATTTATTTTGAAGTCCAACATAGTGGACATGATTTAACCCCTAAAGGGGTGAAAATGAGGTCAAAATTTTGTATGGAAAAAATAATATAAATAGACATTACAACTTTAAACTTCCTAGGAGCACATCTAAAAATAAATAGGCAAATATATATTTTGTTATTTTGAAAATCAACCCCATAGGGGGTAAATGGGTTGAGTAAACATAAAAATCGATATAGATGTCGTTATTGGGGTTTTCTGGGATGACTATTGCAAAAATGACATTTATTTTGAAGTCCAACACGGTGGACATGATTTAACCCCTAAAGGGGTAAAAATGGGGTTCAAATTTTGTATGGAAAAAGAATACAAAATCGAAATTACAACTTTAAAATTCGTAGGAGCACGTCTAAATATATATTTTGGGATTTTGAAAATCAACCCCTTAGAGGGTAAGTGGGGTGAGTAGCATAAAAATCGATATGGATGTCGTTCTTGAGGTTTTATGGGATGGTGATTGCGAAAATGAGATTTATTTTGAAGTCCAACGCGGTGGACATGACACATATGGACCTGGACCTGGACATGCACATCCAGGGAACGGGAACGGGAACCGGAACGGGCACGGGCACGGGCACGGGAACGGGAACGGGAACGGAACGGAACGGAACGGAACGGAACGGAACGGAACGGAACGGAACGGAACGGAACGGAATGGGAACGGAACGGGAACGAGACAGTAACGGGAACTAGAACGGGACGGGTACGGGAACGGGAACGGAAGGGGTACGGGACGAGTACGGGACGGGATCGGACAGGAACGGAACGGGAACGGAACGAAACGGGAATAAAACAGGAACGTAACAGGAACGGAACGGGAATGAAACAGGAACGAAACTGGAATGAAACGGGAACGGAACGGGAATAGAACAGGATGGGAACGGGAACAAGAACCGGACTGGAACGGAACGAGAACAAGAACGGGAACGTAAGGCGTACGGGACGATTAGGGGACGTTTACGGGACGGGAACGCAGTGTGAACGGAATGGGAACGGGAACGAAACGAGAACGGAACGGGAACGAGACGGGAACGGAACGGGAATATAACGGGACGGGAACGGGAACGAGAACAGGATGGGAACGGGACAGGAACGGGATGGAAACGGAAACGGAAGGGGTACGGGACGGTTACGGGACGTTTACGGGACGGGAACGCAAACGGGACGGGAACGGAACGGGAACGGGGAACGGGAGCGGGAGCGGGAACGGGAACTGGAAGCCTTGTGTGAGGCCCGCCACACGTGGCAAATGTCTTGCCTCGCGAGGTGGCGCGCTTGATGGGGACTCGCCTAATCGCGTAAAAATGGCTGGCCGGATCCTGGTTGAAGGTTCCTTAAAAGGATTTCGTCTAATATCCACGCGGACGAAGTCGCGGGCAGAAGCTAGTAGAAGTATAAATTCATAGTGTGATATAGCATAGATGGCGATGGATCATGATTAGCAACGAGTAATTAATAAAATTATAAAATAATTTTATCTAGCAACTTCTACAATTATAAAATAATTTTATCCTCCCTGCGTGTGAAACTTAATAGCATTATCGTAAACATTACGTCTGTCTATAGGTACTTAGATCATTGTTATGAGTTTTGTCTCTGTTCCATAATCAAAAGCTGTGTCCTTGGATCGCAGAAACACCACAAATTGGCTCGTTCGTGCCCGCACTAAGGCGTTTTCAGAACCTTTTCAACGAACATTGAGGATATTTGCATACTAAAGACAGATTAAATTTTGTTGCCCCTAAACCAGGGGAAGCGGTGGTATAGCTTTTGTGAAATGACAGAACCATTTGGTTTTTTGGAGCTATCTCTCGGTGGAATAAAGCCGTTCAGTAAGGAAATTAGGAGCGCCTTTAGGAGTGTCTTAGCCATTATCGTGGCTAGCTCTACTTTTGTGTTTACTTAAGTGACTACCTATTAGGTGAACTGGGTAATATAGATTACATTTTATGAAACTGCTTTTCAGAGCGTGAGTGTTGGTAGTTAAACTTTTATTTGAATGCTGTTCTAGAAGTGAAATAAAAACATGAGTATAAACTTTTTCACTTCTGAGGTTTACGTTGAAATAAAATGCTTCTTACGGATACTAACTCGGGTTTACTAGATGATTTTTAATGTTTAGTTTGGCACTTACTTGATTTTTGAACTAAACATCAATAAAACCGCGCTATAGTACCTATTCGTAAAAAGTGTTTTATTTCACATTGGCGCCACTTTAGTTTGGAAAAGACAGGTTATTCCAGATTGAATGAAGTCAGCAGAAAACAATCTATCGGAGCGTATTACGGCGATTATTTATTTTATGGTGAAACTTATGTCCAGTTTTATTAGAAGCGTATCCGCAATCTGCGAAAGTGATCCGAGCGGAGAGCGGATAGATTGCCCCGTTTTATGTACTGTTTAACTGTGCCGATGGAAGTAAAAGTCGCTCGGTAACTTATGACGCTTTTCATGAAACTGCCTTGATGGATTGTAAATGTCATATTTACAAGTTATTGATTTACCCCTATTTGTCATAACTACGCTGGTTGAGCGGCGGCAGTAAGTTGTAAATTATAAACATCTATTTAGAGACTTTTAGGTAAGGTTATTGGCATGATATTTTATATGAAATATGTGAAGTAATGAAATGTTTTGTGATTTTCGATTGCATTGTAACATACAGGGTGTAACAAGACCCTCAACGAAGCCGAGGTCTACGTACTCAGCCCATCATCAAGACCATTTCTGTTCAAAATTATTGCGGGGAAACGATTTTAATATTTGGTGTTAAAAAGCATTGCATACATTACCACCACGCAATGTAACGTGTACAACAGACCGCGCCTGCGAGTGTATGTTACACAGCTGCGTGCGGCCAAGTTGCGTGCTCATGAGATACATTGAGTAATGACGTTTTAAAGCCATTGTTTGTTACGAAATACATAAAATTTTCATAATGTTTCTTTGGACAAAAATTTGGAAATAATGAAATAAGATAAGATTTCATAAAAACCTTGAAAAAAAAATTTTGACTATGACCTTCAATAATACGTAGCTATTGGTTTCCCAGGTATAGTCTAAAAGACAAAAATGATCATGATTATGGGCGGAATGCGTGGATTTCGGATTCGTTGAGGGTCTTGTTACAGCCATTATATAATAATCCGGTATTGATAGCACGTAGTACTACTAGTACGGTTATATTCACTTTATGTCAGAATCTTAAACCTCTTATGTATAAACTTTAAAATGTTCAGTAAAAGCTCAAAATACGTCTATATGCATAAAACAAAGGAATAAAGGCAGAAAGACACGGCGGCGCGGTAAATATTCGGAGCGCGAACGGGACGCGTCGGAAATTTTAAAATTTCAAATCGAGTCTTGTCGCGGAACATTTGCTATTCGGGAACTTTCAACTCCATTTATTCGTGGTAATGAAAGAACAGCCCCACCTGCGGAGCTTTCTGGATCAGATAATCTGGATAACGCTTTAGTTTTCGTCGAACTGTTTTTCTGTGTTTTTCTGTAAAACTTTGGTGGTATTGTGGCTGGGGTGAGGGGTATGCAGTTGACTTTTATTAAATATCCACTTAATATAAATTAATTTAAAAAAAAAAGTTGGTTTTTATTATCAAATAAATTATTCAGACTATGGTTACATTATTTTAGTTACATTTGACGTTGTTTTAGCTATAATCAGAATGTATTTGTAACGAAAAGAAAAGAATAAAAAAATACTATTTTGTTAAACATATTTTTTTTATTATTGTTTGCGATATAAAAAAAAGTCTGGAACGGGTAGGAAAATATAGACGATTCAAAAGTACTTAATAATTAAGTTTATTTGAATAAAGCTTATTTGACTTTGACTTTGAATATTATAGTGATGAGTTATGAATTGTTCGAAGTTTATTACATACATATTTAATTCTAAGTCGATAATAATTAAAAAATAAAAATTTCCAAGTAATGTAATGAAACAGTGTGTAATGTTAAATTGCTTTATGAGTTTTACCACAGAATAAATAACATGGTTTTACCACAATATGAATGAACTAGCTTCCGCCCGCGACTTCGTCCGCGTGGATATTAGAGAAAATCCTTAGGGAACCTTCAACCAGGATCCGACCAGCCGTTTTTACGCGATTAGGCGGGTCCCCACCAAGCGCGCTGCCTCGCGAGGCAAGACGTTTGCCTCGTGAGGCGGGCCTCGCACGAGGCTGCTCGCTTGGTGGGGACCCGCCTAATCGCGTAAAAACGGCTGGTCGGATCCTGGTTGAAGGTTCCCTAAGGATTTTCTCTAATATCCACGCGGACGAAGTCGCGGGCGGAAGCTAGTTTTTTACAATAATCAGAATTGGTACAGAGATATTAGTAGGTATCTTGTCCCCGTCCCTGTCCCCTTAAAAGCTAAAAACGACATCCACATCGATTTTCATGTTTACTTACCCCATTTAAGTACCTCTAAGGAATGATTTTCAAAATAACAAAATAGGTATGTAATTGCCTATTTATTTCTAGACGTGCTCCTACGAATTTTAAAATTGTAATATCTATTTCATATTCTTTTTCGTTGCAAAATTTGAACCCCTGTAGGGGTTAAAATCATGTCCACCTTGTTGGACTTCAAAATAAATGTCATTTTCGCAATCACTATCCCATAAAACCTCAAGAACGACATCCATATCGATTTTTATGTTTACTTACCCCACTTACCCCCTACGGGGTTGATTTTCAAAATAACAAAATATATGTAGATTTATTTTTAGACGTGCTCCTACGAAGTTTAAAGTTGTACTGTCTATTTCATATTGTTTTTCCATACAAAATTTGAACCCCATTTTCACCCCTTTAGGGGTTAAATCATGTCCACCGTGTTGGACTTCAAAATAAATGTTATTTTCGCAATCGTCAACCCAGAAAACCCCAATAACGACATCCATATCGATTTTTAGGTTTATTTACCCCATTGCACCCCCATTTCATCACCATGGGGGTTGAAATTATACCAATATAATATGCGTTGCGTTAGATTTCCATCCATAAGCGATTTTTACTTCAAAAATAAAGGATTATCTTCTAAACACAACTTCATCCCCCTTTTCACCCCTTCGGGGGTAGAATTTTGGAAAACGCTGAGACATGTATATATTTATTTTCAATCATCAGCCTAACCACAAAATTTGAAGATCCTAGCTTCAAAACTGAGGGACTTTCATACAAACTTTCATCCCTTATTTCATCCCCTTAGGGATAGAATTTTCAAAAATCCTTCCTTAGTGGATGCCTACACTGTATAAGGTATCTGTGTGCAAAATTTCAAGTCTCTAGGTTCAGCGGTTTGGGCTGTGCGTTGATATCTCACTCAGTCAGGACTTTGAATTTTATATATATATAGATGAACTAGCTTCCGCCCGCGACTTCGTCCGCGTGGATATTAGAGAAAATCCTTAGGGAACCTTCAACCAGGATCCGACCAACCGTTTTATACGCGATTAGGCGGGTCCCCACCAAGCGCGCTGCCTCGCGAGGCAAAACATTTGCGACGTGTGACAGGCCTCGCACGAGGCTGCGCGCTTGGTGGGGACCCGCGTAATCGCGTATAAAACGGTTGGTCGGATCCTGGTTGAAGGTTCCCTAAGGATTTTCTCTAATATCCACGCGGACGAAGTCGCGGGCGGAAGCTAGTTTATTACAATAATCAGAATTAGGTCCAGAGATATTAAGAGTATCACGTACCCGTTTCTTTACTCTTTCCCGTTTCCGTCCCCGCCCCCGTTCCCGTTCCTGTTCCCGTGTCCGTCCCCGTCCCCTTGGGCTGAATCATGTCCACCGTGTTGGACTTCAAAACAAATGTCATTTTCGCATTCCTCATCCCATAAAACCTCAAGAACGACATCCACATCGGCTTTCATGTTTACTTACCCCATTTACCCCCTAACGGATGATTTTCAAAATAAGAAAATATGTGTTTGCCTATTTATTTTTAGACATGCTCCTACGAATTTTTAAGCTGTAAACTATGTAATGTCTATTTTATATTATTTTTCCATATATAATTTGTACCCCATTTTCACCCCTTTAGCGGTTAAATTGGACTTCAAAATTAATGTCATTTTCGCAATCACCATCCCATAAAACCTCAAGAACGACATCCATATCGATTTCTACGTTTACTTAGCCCATTTACCCCCTAAGGGGTTGATTTTCAAAACCACAAAATATATGTTTGCCTATTTATTTTAAGACATGCTCCTACGAAGTTTTAAGTTGTAATGTCTATTTTATATTGTTTTCAATACCAAATTTAAATCCAATTTTCACCCCTTTAGGGGTTAAATCATGTCGACCGTGTTGGACTTCAAAATAAATGTCATTTTCGCAATCTTCATCCCAGAAAACCCCAATAACGACATCCATATCGATTTTTAGGTTTATTTACCCCATTGCACCCCCATTTCATCACCATGGGGGTTGAAATTATACCAATACAATATGCGTTGCGTTAGATTTCCATCCATAAGCCTAAATTACAAATCTAGCGATTTCTACTTCAAAAATGAAGGATTATCTTCTAAACACAACTTCATCCCCCTTTTCACCCCTTTGGGGGTAGAATTTTGAAAAACGCTGAGACACGTATTTATTTATTTTCAATCATCAGCCTAAACACAAAATTTGAAGATCCTAGCTTCAAAACTGAGGGACTTTCATACAAACTTTCATCCCTTATTTCATCCCCTTAGGGATGGAATTTTCAAAAATCCTTCCTTAGTGGATGCCTACACTGTATAAAGTATCTGTGTGCAAAATTTCAAGTCTCTAGGTTCAGCGGTTTGGGCTGTGCGTTGATATCTCACTCAGTCAGGACTTTGAATTTTATATATATAGACTAGTATTTCGCCCTGGTGCGCGGGCTGCTGAAGCAGCCCGCGGGCATTGCCCTGTTGGACTGTAAACAGCGGCCTTTGGACAGTCTGACTGCGAATTGTGGAATGCGGTATTTATTGCCATGCCATCCGATAAAATCACATTGGAATTTGTCTGCAAGTTGCAGTGCGGTGTGGTGACGGTGATGCATGGTGAAAATTGATGCTGTTTTTTTTCTAAAACTTTGCTGGCTTATATTAAAATCATCATCATATCGGCCCCCCGACACCCACTGCTGGGTATAGGCCTCCCCCAAAGATCTCCACGACGATCGGTCTTGCGCTGCTTATATAGCATGGGCATCCGCTGAGCTCTGAAACTTCATTGCATATGCTGTTTTCAAGGGCTTCAAAGCGGTTTTGCAGTTTAAGCATTAAAACCATAGAGAAACTAATAAGAAATTCTGTTTTCGTGGCTTTCTATTAATCCATTTCCAAACTATTTGTGAATTTGTCCAGAATAATCGTTTTGCTATTTCGAGTTTCTGTTCTTGCTTTTACCATTCATGGTGTGACCTAAACGGGATCCCATTAAAGCAACCTGCAGCTCTAGCTTAGGGATTGTTGCAGTTTTCAGGTGCAACTTTACATTTCCCAGCTACAAAGGCCACATCGTCATCTCTACTCAGTAAGCGAAAGTGGCATAATGCTTGCTCAGAGGCGTCAACAGAAATGTGTAATTTTAACTTAGTCATCTGTGAGAAACCATAACATCTGGGTACTGAAAATAATTTGCAAGTCTCAAGCTTCTGAACCAATACCAATCTTTGTTCATCTTCTCGACGATTTGATCATCCCATTTGATCGTAGACCGCCAAATTTCCTGCAGCAATATCTTTCAATAAATCAGGAAGGGACATAAACATACCCAGTGACATTAAAATTTTTAACAACTCGCGATTTGTTGGCGGTCGCAAACCTTCGTTGATCTCTTTGTCCACCTACTTAAAGCTGAGATCAAACCCTAAAGTATCTGTGGCTGGTTTCCAATTGCTGGGTCTGTTAGAGGCCCAACTTCAAGTCAAAACCTCCTGCCTTATGAATCACAATCAGTCGCTTCATCCCCTTTTCGTTAATTATCCGTGGAGTCGAGATAGTCATCAACGTAGTGCCTTTCCTTAATGGTTTCCACTGCTTGTGGATGATGACATGAAACAAAATCATCAGTATTACGACGAATAATACAAGTAGCTGTGCATGGAGATGATGTGGCACCAAAGGTCATCGAGGTGAACTTATAAGTTTCTGAGAGCTTCTTTCTTTCCATAACCCTCCAAAGCAAGCACTGGGCATTTTGATCCTGATCATTTACTTAAACTGCAGGAACAATTCCCTGATATCTGTAGTAACGTCTACTTTTCTTTTTCGGAACCTAACCAGGACATCATCTAATGAATTCTAAATATCTGGGCCAGTCAGTAATTCGCTATTCAGAGACACTTCTTGAGTTTCGGCTTTCGCATCAAAAACAAGTCTAAGTTTTCCAAGTTTTTTGATATTTCTAACGCCAAAATGTAGGAGATACCAAACTCGAGCAACTGGTGCCTGAGCAGTTTTCTTGGCATAATCTTTTTCCAACATGTTATGCGTCTGCTTCGTGAAGTCTACTGCGAAGCTCGGATCAAAATCTATTATCTTCTCAATCAAACGTAATCTATTTTCGGCGTTTCTCTTGTTGTTGGGTTGGGAAGCTTGATGTCATCGTTTCTTCACAGCAAAGCATACTCCCTGAGCCGTCGATTTTCTTCAACTTAGTATCGATAATGTGAAGTGCTCGTCATTCTTCTCGAGAATATCTAGGTAGCTTAGAATTCCTGATGCCTATGCTATCAAGTCTAAAGAAATTCTCTAATAAGAAGTGAAGTTCATCCTCTTTTTCGGACTGTAGTGACAAGCAAACTCGGGCATAATCTTCCTCGAAATTGACGACGAAACTTCATGCAAAATCCAACTAAGTTCAGTGAGTTCATCTTATAAGTTTCTGGGGGCTTCTTTTTTTTATTACCCTCTAAAGGAAGCACTGAGCGTTTTGATTCTGATCATTTACCTCACCTGCAGGAACATTTTCCTGATCTCTGCAAAAATGGCTAATTCTCTCTTTTGGAAACTAAGCAGGACTGGAACTAATGAATTCAGTAGGGATGTATTTAATAGCACTTTAAATTTGATGAAAACAGCTATAAAATTGTATATCAGCACTTTAAAATAATAATAGACCTATAATTTAATATTATCACTACAAAAATAATGGTTTGCACTTTAAAATAATAATAGATCTATAATTTAATATGATCACTACAAAAATAATGGTTTGCACTTTAACTGTGTTCCAACTACAGACAGTGGTCCCAACCATTGGTCCCAACTCCGAAACCATTTAGTTTCTGTCCAACTATGTCAGACTGACCACTGATAAAATGAGATGGAAAGATGAAAACAACTTGTGGCATACTACACCATCAGGTCGGTTCTGGCGTTGTTGGTCACAATGAAACCTAAAGCTAGGGTTTCCTAGGATGACGGTGCCGTCATATTATGGCCGTAATTTAGCGGCGTAGAACGTTGTCCATGTAAACAATACGGCGTGGTTTCTGACGTTACGGTGTTGCCGTATTATTTAGATAGACAACGTTCTACGCCGCTAAATTACGGCCGTAATATGACGGCACCGCTATCCTAGAAAACCCTAGCTTAACCTCCTGGGCTCCTCTCTCGCTGCGCCCGCTCGTCGTCGCACCTACACGTCTGTATACCAGTGCTAAATTTATAAAATTAATTTGTATGGTTCAAAGTATTAATTTTAAAGATAAGCAATTAAATTGTACAGTGCAAAGTATTAATTTTAAAGCTTAGCATATTGATAGTGGAAACCATTATTTTTAAAGTTCATTCAATAAAGGACATCAGGCACATCAGACCCAAAGGTGTATAAGAATAATTCTGTTACATTTAAGCAATATGTATTATTAGAATAATAAAACAGTAGCAAGTTTATTTTTAAACTCCTTCATTTCGCTTAAATTAATTACTGAAAAATCGGAAGTATTTCGATTAAAAAGACATCTTTGTCATTGATACTCTGTGGCTTCCATGTCATCAATGTAATCTTGAATGACTGACATTGACAGTCAATTGTCAAAACGCGAAAGCCGATTGGTCGGCCTGTGGCGGTCTGTCACTTTTACTGTCAGTTAACTGTCACTGTCAATCAACTATCAAACAGCGTTTTGTTACGACATATGCACACTTCTTCCGTCTTGATTCTAAAGCAAAAAAACGTGACTTTGTAAATTGATTGATAGATTTTGTTGAATTTTTTCGAAAAAACTGTCGCTGGAGACTTGACTTTATGCTTTTTAGAACATTTCGGTATTTCGGTAGAACACCGATTAATCACTAGCGCAGTTATCAAAACGTTTTGGTCATGTAACTGGTGTTGCTGCAATAGTGTCGGGGTTACCAAAAATATAAGTTTCAAACACAAATAACTCTCAAAATATAAAGCTTTGTTAAAATCTGAATATTTTTTATGACTTACTAATTACAAGTCTTAATTTTGGAAAAAACAAAAATGCTATACATTCTTGGGTTTTTTGTCAAAGGTATTTGCCTGATGTCTTTTGAAGCTAAACATTTTAAAGTGTGTTACATTATTTTTAAAGTGCATTTATATATTCCCCAATTCAGTAGATCTGGGCCAGTCATTAGTTCAGTTTTCAGTGACACTGGGTCAAAAACTCTGCAAAAAACTGGGTCAAAAACTGAAATCTCGTGATTTGTTGGTGGTCGCAAACCTTCGGTGATCTCTTTGCCTTCTTCAAGTTTAAACCAAACCCTAAAATATCTGTGGCTGGTTTCCAATTAAGGGCCCAACTTCTTATGTCACAACGTCCTGCCTTATGAATCAAATGTGACACCAAAGGTCATTGAGTTCATCTTATAAGTTTCTGGGGGCTTCTTTGTTTTATTATCCTCCAAAGGAAGCACTGAGCGTTTTGATTCTGATCATTTACCTCACCTGCAGGAACATTTCCCTGATCTCTGCAAAAATGGCTAATTCTCTCTCTCGGAAACTAAGCAGGACTGGAACTAATGAATTCAGTAGATCTGGGCCAGTCAGTAATTCAGTTTTCAGTGACACTCCTTGAGTTTCAGCTTTCGCGCCAAGAACATGTCTAAGTTTTCCAGGTTTGTTAATATTCCGATCCCCAAAATGTGGGGGATACCGTACTGAGCAGTTCAATTTTCTTGGCATAATTATTTTTTCAACATTTTATGCATCGAGTGGTCTATTCAACATCTTCTCAATCAAGCGTGATCGATTTTTATTTTGTTGTTCGAAAGCTTAATGCCATAGTAAAGCATACTCCCTTGGAGTGGTCTTGGATTTTCTTCTTACTACTACTTAATATCGAGTGAGAATGCGAAGCGTTCGTCGTTCATCTGGACAATATCTAGGTAGCTTAGAATTCCTAATGCCAATGCTATCAAATCTGAAGTATTTCTCTGCTTAGAGGTGTAGTTCATCCTCTTTCTCAGACTCAAGGTGATAAGCAAACTCAAGCATAATCTTCCTCGACATTGACGACAAAACTCCATGCAGGATCCAATCGAGTTCAATGAGAGAGGCGACAGGATCATCCTCTATACCCTCTTTTATTTCTCGGCGTATAATCTAATGCCAATAATCTTGGCCTGTCAAGTTCACTGTCGGTCGACCGAGGTGGTTGTACTAAGAAATCAAGTTGCCATCAATTAAATGTCTTGGAAGCATAATGTATGAATGTATAAACTCGTTCAAGGTTGAAGGATCCTGTATCTGTCACAAGCGTCAGAGAGACGATCTTGCTTTCCAGGTTGTTATAGCCTCCCACTGCCCTCTGAAACTCCAAGTCGACGTTCCGATTTCCGGCTCCTACCTCGTTGGCTACACTGCTCTCTACGAGTGGGACGGTGAACCCTTCATCAAGCAGAGCACACCTGTTAAAGCTATCTTCAGGCCCCTGGACGGTCACTGGAAGCACCTTCAAAAAGGACCTGTTTGGCACTTGCCGAAATGGATGTTTGCAGTAGCCACGGTAATCTTTGGTCTTTCTTCCTCTTGGTCTCCGCCTTCGTTCAGTCATCACGGTGAAGTAACTTATGGCGAATACCATTGCAAGCTCAGGCATCAGAAGCATAGTCGGCGCTTGAAAATCCATTCCCAGCGTTAGTTAACGTCTTCTCTTTTGAACTTGTCACAGGCAGTAATCTGATGGCCCGTGTCATCGCAAGAAACATACCTAGCTTGTTGCTTAGGTACCTTTGTGCTGTTCAATAAAATTACCTCTTCGGGCACCTGCGAGCTAAACGTCTAGTTCGGTCGTTTGCATGTAACTGATTTAAAGGACTTCGGTGGGTGTGGTTCTATGCCGCCTTTCCGATCCCGCAGGTGGAGGGCATTGATTCGTCATTACAAGATACACGAGATGTAATGATTTGAGCGCCGTTGTTGTTCTAGCAAGCGGGGCGCAAGGGTGTACACCCACTTAGGATCGGGAACCTCCACGCTTTTGACGGATTTTAACCTAGACTTCCACTTATAATATTTTTTTCTGAGAGTTTTGTTGATCCTAATACTTTTTCATATTATTATACCCCTCTTCAATTGCTCCTTTTTAGGGTTCCGTACCCAAAGGGTAAAACGGTTGAAAGGGACCCTATTATTAAGACTTCGCTGTCCGTCTGTCTGTCTGTCACCAAGCTGTATCTCATGAACCGTGATAGCTAGACAGTTGAAATTTTCACAGATGATGTATTTCTGTGTCCGCTATAACAACAAACACTAAAACAGAATAAAATAAATATTTAAATGAGGCTTCCATACAAAGAACGTGTTTTTAGGGTTCCGTACCCAAAGGGTAAAAACGGGACCCTATTACTAAGCCTCCGCTGTCCGTCCATCTGTCTGTCTGTCTGTCTGTATCTCATGAACCGTGATAGCTAGACAAATGAAATTTCCACAGATGATGTATTTCTGTTGCCGCTATAACAACAAATACTAAAAATATAATAAAATAAATATTTAAGGGGGGCTCCCATACAACAAACGTATTTTTTTTGCCTTTTTTTGCATTATATTAATAACGACAACAGGTAGACAGTTGAAATTTTCACAGATAATGTATCTTTGTTGCCGCTATATTAACAATTACTAAAAACTGAATAAAATAAATGTTTAAGGGGGGCTCCCATACTACGTGTTTTTTTTCCGTTTTTTGGTACGGAACCCTTCGTGCGTGAGTCCGACTCGCACTTGGCCGGTTTTTTTTATGCCATTTTAGAATGTGGCGGTACCAGCAAAATAAACCTTACTTTCAATTCCAGTATTGCTATAAGTATTGGCAAAATCTAATGGTTTTAGAAAAAAAATATTAAAAACTGCCGCTTTTTCTATTTTTTTATTTCAATTTGTTTTGTAAATCTCGAAAACTACATTTAAATTGGGTATTTTTCTGCAAGGCAAAACTCATTGTTATGTTGCATAAATCGTCGATACATGCCAACTTTTTCAAGTGTCGTAAACGGCCTCAAAATATTAGCCTTAAAATATTTTAAAAATTCATAAAATTTTAAAAATTGCCGCCACTGCGAACTTTGTATTGATTTTTCTATTTGACATAACTTTCCTATATTTTGCAACATATACTGCAAGCAATTAAGTTTCGATTTACTTTCTCTCTTGCACCCAGCCGTCGCAATAGGACTTGAAAAAAGAAAGGATATCTCAAAAATGAATTTTTCCTCTGCAGTTTGCAGTGTATCCAGACATTGTTAACCGTAATACCAAAATGTAATTTCTATATATACGTTTTGGTGTTTAATAAATCCTCTCACTCGAAATTTCCATAATGTAGTTGATATACTTTTAAGCATTTGGAGAATGGGCAAAATGTCCCAAGTGTTGTAGCACTTTGAGTTGTATATCATTAGAAAGGTCTCATTTAGTTGATCAAAGTATTGTATGACAGCGAAGCTGAATTCCTCGTCAGTAAAAAGTTACAGGAGTTTGAAGATCGTATAATTATAAACTTTTAGATTTTTGCATTCACAATGCTACTTTTATATTAAGATGAATAAATAATGTAAAATATTAGAAAAAATCGGCTCACCCGTCTAAGTTGCTACGGGTGAGCCGATTTTTTCTAATTTTTTTCATTATTTATTCATTTTAATCGTATAATTAGTATTAAAGTGATAGTGTTTTGTATCACAGTTGACCATCAATATGAATGAAAACTCTAAAAAGTACATTCATATTTAAAAAAATACTACACATTTTAAAAGGTAACACTTCTTCATCATCATCATCATATCAGCCGCACGACACCCACTCCTTAACATAAGCCTGCCCCACGGGTCTCCACGACCATCGGTCCTACACTTCCCGTATCCAGGGGCTTCCCGTGACCTTCGCCCTCACGTTGGTCCACCTTGTTGAGGGCATACCCACGGAGCCGAATCCAGTGCGTTGTCACCATTCCAAAACCATTTCGCCCCAACGGCCATCGATTCTTCTCGCTATGAGTCCAGCCCACTGCCACTTGAGCTGAGCTATCCTTCTCCGGAATCTCCTACGGATCTTATCCATGGTCATAATCATAATATAAATGAGGGTTCTTGCAGTGAAACGGAAAAATATTTTTCTCTAACCAAACAACACTTTAGAGTTGTGGCCCCGCGGTTTGCGGTCTAAAAATCTATGTTTTTTCAGAACTCTCCAGCACGCGCGCCATTCGGTTTTTAATGTCAAAATCAACCACTCTTGTATGTTTGATCAAAATCGGTTGGAAAACAAAAAAATTGCAAACATCGCCACAACCACCATCTTGTTTTTCCCAAATGTCATATTTTTTCCCCAGTTCGATTGAGGTTTTGCACTTTCCTCCAAACATCATTATACCCTTTTCCACCTCCTTCTGGGAGAACAATTATGTCAATGAGTCAGTGGTATGTACCTAGTTTCATTCGTCAATACATGCCAACTTTTTCAAGTATCGTAAACTGCCTCAAAATAGCCTTAAAGTATTCTTAAAAAATATAAAATTTACGAAATGGCCACCAGCGCGTCCGCCATATTGTTTTTTTTATTGTTCATATTTTTCCTATATTTTGCAGCATATATTACGTGCTACCACGTTTTGGTCTTTTTTCTCACTTGCACCCAGCCGCCGCAATAGAACTTCAAAAAAGATATCTCGAAAATTAAACAAAATTTATACAAATTTATATATATTTAAACAAATTTTCGCTTTAAGGAGACTAAGATGCGTAGCAGGGAAGAAAGTAGCTCTTACCGCTTACTATGGCTATGTAGCTTCTGTGCTGCGATACGGTCTTATATTGTGGGGTAGATCCCCTGAATCAATAAGGCTTTCATTTTACAGAAAAAGTGTCTAAGAGCTATCTGTGGCGCAGGTCCTATGGAGAGTTGTCGCCCTTTGTTTAGTCAACTAAAATTATTGACTTTAACAGGTTTATATGTCATAGAAGTAGCAAACTTTATACGAACTCTCAAACTCGAAATTTCCAAAAAGGTGTTATTTCACTTTTTTGCATTTTGGGGTAAATGTCGAAAGTTACCCCGAATTAGTTCGATTGGGGTATTGTACATTTTCCCCAAACATCATTATACCTTTTTCCACCTCCTTCTGGGAGAACAATTATTTTAATCAGTGAGTCAGTCAGTAAGTGAGTAATCGAGCGGTATATGCTGGGTTTTCTGTAAATTTGTATGGCGGCCATTTTGTTTTTCGTCCATTTTGATTTTTTTTTCTCGCTTCAGGATCTGCTTAGAGTCCTCTACAACTTTAGTTTGAGCACCATCTACCTATGTAGTACCATTTTGGCGGGCAGTTCTCCGTCATGAGGATCTTGACCTGGACTTCCACTTTTAATTTTTTTTGTAATAGTTTTATAAATTGTGAATACTTTTTCCGTACATTGTACACATCTACAAATGCTCCTTTTAGGTAATAAAAATGTAAGGTTCTTAGAAACTCATCCTTCTTTCAATTTCAGTGTTGCCATCTTTTCGATATACAAATAGTCAAATTCCATTAGTATTCGCAAAATTTAATGGTTTTTGATAAAAAATATTAAAAAATGCCGCTTTTTCTATTTTTCACTTTTTTGGGGTAAATCTGAAAAAGTACCCTAAAAATGGGTATTTTTTTTTCACATGGCAATACTTCTCTATAATTTGCGTAATTTGTCAATACATGCCAACTTTCTCAACTGTCGTAAACTGCCTCAAAATAGCCTTGACATATTTAAAAAATGTATAAAATTTACAAAATGGCCGCCACCGCGTCCGCCATGTTGTTTTTTTTATATTTCATATTTTTCCTATACTAAGCAACATAAACTGCGTGCAATGACGTTTTGTTTTTTTTCTCACTTGCACCCAGTCGCCGCAATAGGACTTGAAAAAAGGGTATCTCGAAAATGTCTTTTTCCTTAGCAGTTTCTAGGGTTGCCAGACGTTGCCAACCAAAATACCATAAAGTCATTTGTATACAGATTATACACAAGTCCTTATACTCGAAAATGTCAAAAAGTGGTTATTTCACTTTTTTGCATTTTGGGGTAAATCTCAAAAGTTACCCCGAAATGGGGTAAAAATATTTTACTAATGAATACCTTGTACCTATAGCTATAGCCGTTCTATGAACCTCAAAGCGCTCTAGTGTTGCCATCTGGAAGAAAATCGACTTAAAAAATGGCGTGTTTTCGTACCCCAAACAAAATGGCCTCTACGACAGGCGCCATCTTGGATTTTTAAAAAGTTTCCCCGATTGATAAAATTTGAGGGTAATTGTGGTGAAACAATAAAGTTTTTTTTCTTAAACCAAACAACACTTTTGAGCGGTGACCCCGCGGTTTGGGGTCCAAAAATCAAATTTTTCAAAACTCTCCGGCGCGGCCGCCATTTTGTTTTTGCATTTTTCAAATATTTTTCTCAATTTTAAATGTCAAAATCTACCACTCTTGCAAGTTTAAATAAAATCGGTTGGAAAACAAAAAAGTTACAAACTTTGCCACAGCCGCCATCTTGTTTTTCCCAAATGTCATAATTTTTCCCCAGTTCGATTGGGGTATTGTTCATTTTTCCCAAACATCATTATACCTTTTTCCACCTCCTTCTGGGAGAACAATTGTGTCAATCAGTGAGTCAGTGGTAATCGAGCTATATATAATATAATAACTAGTGTTTCGCCCTGGTGCGCGGGCTGCTGAAGCAGCCCGCGGGCATTGCCCTGTTGGACTGTAAACAGCGGCCTTTGGACAGTCTGACTGCGAATTGTGGAATGCGGTATTTATTGCCATGCCATCCGATAAAATCACATTGGAATTTGTCTGCAAGTTGCAGTGCGGTGTGGTGACGGCGATGCATGGTGAAAATTAATGCTGTTTTTTTTCTAAAACTTTGCTGGCTTATATTAAAATCATCATCATATCGGCCCCCCGACACCCACTGCTGGGTATAGGCCTCCCCCAAAGATCTCCACGACGTTCGGTCTTGCGCTGCTTATATAGCATGAGCATCCGCTGAGCTCTGAAACTTCATTGCATATGCTGTTTTCAAGGGCTTCCAAGCGGGTTTGCAGTTTAAGCATTAAAACCATAGAGAAACTAATAAGAAATTCTGTTTTCGTGGCTTTCTATTAATCCATTTCCAAACTATTTGTGAATTTGTCCAGAATAATCGTTTTGCTATTTCGAGTTTCTGTTCTTGCTTTTACCATTCATGGTGTGACCTAAACGGGATCCCATTCAAGCAACCTGCAGCTCTAGCTTAGGGATCGTTGCAGTTTTCAGGTGCAACTTTACATTTCCCAGCTACAAAGGCCACATCGTCATCTCTACTCAGTAAGCGAAAGTGGCATAATGCATGCTCAGAGGCGTCAACACAAATGTGTAATCTTAACTTAGTCATCTGTGAGAACCATAACATCTGGGTACTGAAAATAATTTGCAAGTCTCAAGCTTCTGAACCAATACCAATCTTTGTTCATCTTCTCGACGATTTGATCATCCCATTTGATCGTAGACCGCCAAATTTCCTGCAGCAATATCTTTCAATAAATCAGGAAGGGACATAAACATACCCAGTGACATTAAAATTTTTAGCAACTCGCGATTTGTTGGCGGTCGCAAACCTTCGTTGATCTCTTTGTCCACCTACTTAAAGCTGAGATCAAACCCTAAAGTATCTGTGGCTGGTTTCCAATTGCTGGGTCTATTAGAGACCCAACTTTAAGTCGAAACCTCCTGCCTTATGAATCACAATCAGTCGCTTCATCCCCTTTTCGTTAATTATCCGTGGAGTCGAGATAGTCATCAACGTAGTGCCTTTCCTTAATGGTTTCCACTGCTTGTGGATGATGACATGAAACAAAATCATCAGTATTATGACGAATAATACAAGTAGCTGTGCATGGAGATGATGTGGCACCAAAGGTCATCGAGGTGAACTTATAAGTTTCTGAGAGCTTCTTTCTTTCCATAACCCTCCAAAGGAAGCACTGGGCATTTTGATCTTGATCATTTACTTAAACTGCAGTAACAATTCCCTGATATCTGTAGTAACGGCTACTTTTCTTTTTCGGAACCTAACCAGGACATCATCTAATGAATTCTAAATATCTGGGCCAGTTAGTAATTCGCTATTCAGAGACACTTGAGTTTCGGCTTTCGCATCAAAAACAAGTCTAAGTTTTCCAAGTTTTTTGATATTTCTAACGCCAAAATGTAGGAGATACCAAACTCGAGCAACTGGTGCCTGAGCAGTTTTCTTGGCAAAATCTTTTTCCAACATGTTATGCGTCTGCTTCGTGAAGTCTACTGCGAAGCTCGGATCAAAATCCATTATCTTCTCAATCAAACGTAATCTATTTTCGGCGTTTCTCTTGTTGTTGAGTTGGGAAGCTTGATGTCATCGTTTCTTCACAGCAAAGCAGACTCCCAGAGCCGTCGATTTTCTTCGACTTAGTATCGATAATGTGAAGTGCTCATCATTCTTCTCGAGAATATCTAGGTAGCTTAGAATTCCTGATGCCTATGCTATCAAGTCTAAAGAAATTCTCTAATAAGAAGTGAAGTTCATCCTCTTTTTCGGACTGTAGTGACAAGCAAACTCGGGCATAATCTTCCTCGAAATTGACGACGAAACTTCATGCAAAATCCAACTAAGTTCAGTGAGAGAGGCACAGGCTCATCCTTCCTGCCTTCTTTTATTTCTCGGCTTATATTCAAATGACAATAACCTTGGCCTATGAGGAATTGAGGATTGTCTGTCGATCGAGATGGTCGTATTAAGAAATCATATTGCCATCAATAGGGAATATGCAGCATTTTTTTTGTATCAAATCAAAAGTATAATGCGTGAGAAAATCAACTGTAATATTAAAACCTTTCCCTTCCTTTTTTTCGTGATATAGTTACTTGAAGTTAGCACACATCAGCACCCGCCGAAAACACTCTTGTGACTTCACCAACCATGATTTTAGGCGCGATTTTATGGAGTTAGCCAAAAAAATGATATCCCTAAATTTTGCGTCTAAGTACCAACATACATGTTGTGGAATGGCACGTAGATGTAGGACTGTAGATGATTGAAACTCACTGGTAGCTTGACTGAAGGGAGGGTTTATTTTTGGAAGCAAAAGACACATACAAACTTGTATATTTTAACTCAAATTACTTATAAAAGTATGGAACACGAACCACACGCAATGGTGCCCGGAAACGAAGAGAGAGTGGGAAGCGAACCTCCAATTGAAGCAGTGATGTACAATAAAAATAGTGTTGGGTAACATGCCAACACATGTGTCATCTCCATCAGCCATTTTTTGATGTCCCCACTGCTGGGGCACAGGCCTTCCTTATGGGTGGTAAGGAGGATGGGCCATAACCCACCACGCGGGCCCAATGCGGATTGGTGGGTGTTAACGACTGCAAATGCAGCCGGGACCAACGGCTTAACGTGCCTTCCGAAGCACGGAGGAGCTCGAGATAATAAACTTTTGGTCACCCATCCCATGACCGACCCTTGCGAACGTTGCTTAACTTCCGCAATCGCTGGGCCAGGCGCTAAACCACTGCGCCACCGAGCTCCTCATGTGTCATACAAAATATTATTTCTCATTCAATATTCTATCTGACTGTAAAGTGCATTATATCCAAATATGAAAAAAAATCGTTTTGTTCCCCTGATTTCATCGTGTGATAAAACTAAAATAATACATTGTTTTTCTGTTCCAACATGTTTTTGATACGTATCCGCAGCGATCAATCTCATTTTTTTTATCAAAATCGGTGACTTATGCATATTCCCTGTTGAGTGTCTTGGAAACGTGAAGTTCTTCGTACGAACTCATTCAAGGCTGAAGGATACTGTATCTGTCATAATAAGCGTGAAAGAGACGATCTTGCCAGGTTGTTACAGCCGCCCACCGCATCCTGAAACGCCAACTCAACGCTCCACCTTCCGGCTCCTGCCACGTTGGCTACACTGCTCTCCACGAGTGACACGGTGGACCTTTCATCAAGCAGAGCACACGTGTTAAAGTTGCCTTCAGTTCCCTGGACGGTCACGGGAAGCACCTTCAAAAAGACTCATTTTTGAAACTTGCTGATGCCGGCCAGATGTTTGCGGTAGTCGCGGTAGTCTTTGGGTCTTTCTTCTATGCGTTTTTCGTCTGCGTTCAGACATTTTATTTTATTTTATTTTAACAATCTTCGGGAAGCTTACAGCTAGGTTAAGAATAAAGTGGTTAACTTAAATAAATATCAAGGGCCAATTTCAAGCTTCCACATATAGGTGAAAATCATTAATAAGAACAGTGTTGGCCTACATTATGTTAAAAATTTAAGGTAAGGACCTATATTACACCCAGTAATTAAAGTATAAATAAGTAGGAAGTAGTTTTCAAAAATATTTGTTAGAAAAATAACTATTACCTAACATTCGCCTAAATTTACTTGAAGAAGTGTTGAAAATGTCTATTTCAAATTGTTTTGCAACACTATTGAAACACCTGCTTGTTCTGATAAAGAAAGAATTTCGCCGATACTTCGTTTTGCACCAGGGAACGTGAAGTACGTTAGGTTTACGGAAGGAAGCTACTAAACGTAAACTAATGCCACTCAAAAGCTCAGGACAATCAACAGAGCCACCTGCTATGCTGAGAAGGTGCGATAGATCTGCAATGCGTCTTCTTTCTACAAGTGGTAAAAATGAAACTTACGACATCGCTGATCGTATTCACGAGTATATTTATTCGTTTTAAATTGTAAATACCGCAGAAACCGTTTCTGAATCCTTTCAATTCGCGTTTCATATAGTTTGTGACAGGGACTCCATACTTGAGAGGCATATTCTAAATGACTACGTACGTAAGCACAGTAAAGTATTTTTAGAGCTTTTATAGAGTTGATTCGTGTAACATCATCATAACGAAGCCGAGAGCTTTAGATGCCTTAGCCACAATGTTGTCTATGTGTTCATCAAAAAGCAAATTAGCTATCAAAGGTTTCTCCTAGGCCACGTATGGTAGTAACTCTGGTAACATCAGTGCCTAATAGTTTGTAAGATGATAACATGGGTTTAGATTTTCGGGTATAAATACAGACATAGCATTTGGAGACATTAATGTCAAGTTTGTTAACATGGCATTAATGCTCAAATCTAGTGAGACCCTCCTTCAGATGCTGAGCGTCTTGAGTTGAGTTGATCGGCATCAATACCTTCATGTCATCAGCGTACATAATGATTTTGGCATGAGTAAAACATGACGAGATATCGTTTATGAAGATGTTGAAGAGCAATGGTCCTAGTAAAGAGCCTTGAGGAACGCCCGATGGTATTAACATGGGAGAAGAAGTGTGGCCATTAAGAACAACAGTCTGGAATTTTTCTTTAACGTAAGAGGAGAACCATTTAAATAAATTACCCTTAATACCTATAGCTTGCAGTTTACGTAAAAGTGTTGTGTGATCAATACGATCAAAACATTTATTATAATCCGTGTAAACTACATCAACCTGAGACGGTACAGTCAAATGTTTTGTCAGGAAGTCGCTACATAAGATAAGGTTAGACGTCTTCGATCTGCCCTTAACGAAGCCGTGCTGCTCTGGACATAAAGATTGCGTAACGGATGCGTAGACTTGTTTGTAGACAATTTTTTCCAAATATTTTGCAAACAAACTAAGGTTGGAAATCGGTCTATAATTGTCGACTACATTTTTAAGCCCTTTTTTGTGAATTGGCGTTATAAAGGCAGATTTCCAGATATCAGGCATAATGCCTTCACCCAGTGAACGCCTAAACAGGATACTAAGAGGAACTCGGAACAACTCGCAATAATTATAATTGCTGGGATATTGTCGGGGCCGGCAGACTTATTTAAGTCGAGTGATGCTAATAGTTTGGAAACTTCTAATGTGTCAACTTCAATCTTCACAGGAAGAGTCCATTTCCACTACGTCATCCAAAATATTAACGGACTGAGTATTGTGTGAAAAAGTGGAGTGAAATTAATCGCTAAACATTTCACAGACTTCCCCGTCTTCAGATGTCCAAAGTGAAAAACAGAAGGATAGAAGAGTATTATGTTGATTTTTGAGCTTTACATCACGTCACTTCACATCACATCAGGGTGAAGTAACTTATGGTGACTGCCTTTGCAAGTTGAGCACCAGACTTTTAATAAGCTTATTTTGCGCTTGCAGATCTACTTCCAGCGTTGGATAACGTCTTCACTTTTGAACTTGTCACAGGCAGTAGGTAATCTGATGGCCCGTGTCATCACAAAAATTCATTTAGCTTGTAGCTCGGGTTTTTTCTTCGTGTTGTTCGTCAAATCTACCTTATTGGGCGAGATCAGTCGTTTGTATGTAACTGATTTAGAAGACTTTGGTGGTGGTGGTTCTATGCCGCCCTTCCGAGTCCGCAAGCGGTGCTCATTGATTCATTATTGCAGGCGGGATGAAACGATCCGTTTTATTTTTAGCAAGCAAGAGGGGTTTTGGTAATAACAATGTGGCGGTACTTGGAAAATAACTTTACTTTCAAATTCCAGTGCCATCTTTTCGATATAAAAATAGTCAAATGTCATTAGTATTGGCAATATCTAATGGTTTTTAAGATAATGATTGTTTAATTGAAAATAATAGTCTTTGAAGAAAAAATTTGAGAGTAATGAGGGATTTTCCAGGCAACGTTCCTTTAAAATGACCTAGATGGCGCTGTCCAATTTCCATGGCATTAGTATGAAAGTCTGACCAAAGTGTACTGACCATCGAAAAAAATAAAAAACGTATAATGTTGACAAGTGATCATTTCCTCTATGATTTTGATAGTTTGCTTTCTTTATGTTTCGCGGCAATTTTAATTTTTGTTGTGATCAGCTTTTCAATAAAAATAAATAAATATTCAATAACTGACGATAGGTATTACTTATTTTGAAAATACCTTAAAATGAGGAAATGTCATTAGCCGGGTCCACACCAGACGATCCAAACTGGATCGATCGGCGATCCTGCGATCCACGATCCAGGGGGCTTATTGTCTAATTTCGAAAATCTATCGCAATCGCTTTCATTTGACAGATGGATGTGACACATTGCTGCATTTTTTTGGTAAGTTTTTATTTGTGCCAAAAAGAAGCATCAATGTATCAGATCTTAAAAGCGATTGCGATAGATTTTGAAATTAGACAATAAGTACCCAGGGGGCTAATTGTCTAATTAAAAAATCTATCGCAATCGCTTTCATTTGACAAATGGATGTGAGACATTGCTGCATTTCTTTGCTAAGTTTTTATTTGTGCCAAAGAGAAGCATCAATGTGTTACACCCTGAAAGTGATTGCGATAGATTTTAAAATTAGACAATAGAAAGGCTGATTTCAGATTTGAAATTAATATCCTACAGTTTGTACACTACATTTCAAGAATTCTGCCTCCTTATTGTCTAATTTTCAAAATCTATCGCAATCGCTTACATTTGACAGATGGATGTGACACATTGCTGCATTTCTTTGGTAAGTTTATATTTGTGCCGAAAAGAAACATCAATGTATCACATCCTGAAAGTGATTGCGATAGATTTTTAAATTAGACAATTAGCCCCCTGATTATATGAATGCAGATATAAATGTTCTGAGTAAGTATATAAGCTCGCTAGCGCGGTTCGTTTAGCATTGCGCTTCTCCAACTCTGCTTTTAGCGCTGCTATAGTCCTACAACAGTAGTCTGTACTCATAGCCGACGCGATGGTTATAACAATAATAAAATACCAAAATCTTTAAATTCAATGCGCCAAAGACAGCCAAAGATTTCAAAGATAACAAGCTGTCAAATCATACATCATAGAAGTCTTTGGTCATATCATAATGTTTTTACTTTGTTTTTACGATGGTACGGATGGTAGTTATTCTCTTTGATCAGACCTTTATACTAATACCATGGAAATTGGACAGCGCCATCTAGTAGATTTTTAAGAAACGTTGCCTGGAAAATCTCTCATTGTGGTGAAACAAAAAGGTTTTTGTCTTAAACTCTACAGCACTTCAGAGTTGTGGCCCCGCGGTTTGGGGTCCAAAAATCGAATTTTCAAAACTCTCCAGCGTGGCCGCCATTTTGTTTTGAGTTTTTTTCTTATTTTTCTAAATTTGAAATGTCAAAATCTACCACTGTTGTAAGTTTGAACAAAATCGGTTGGAAAACAAAAAGTTACAAACCTCGCCACAGCCGCCATCTTGTTTTCCCAAAAGTAATAATTTTTACATAGTTCGATTAAGATTTTGCACATTTCCCCCAAACATCATTATACTCTTTTCCATCAGTCAGTGAGTGAGTAGTTATTAAACAATACTAAATAGAGTAGTCTGTTATTATCGAGGTATACAAGGTGTTTGGTAAAAGCCTTATAAAGCCGAATATGGTAGATAGGGACCATCAAACTGAACAACTTTTACTATGGGACCAACTCTGAAATCGCGAAAAAAAATCAGCTGTTTCATACAAAAATTAATAACGAAAATATCAAAATGTATGAAACAGCTGATTTTTTTTTCGCGATTTCAGAGTTGGTCCCATAGTAAAAGTTGTTCAGTTTGATGGTCCCTATCTACCATATTCGGCTTTATAAGGCTTTTACCAAACACCTTGTATAAGTAATCAGCCAGCTGCGACCAAATAGGTTTTCTGTAATTTTGTGTGGCGGTCATTTTGTTTTTCACCATTTCGATTTTTTTTTCTCGCTTCAGGATCTGCTTAGAGTCTTCTACAACTTTAGTTTGAGCACCATCTATCTATGTAGTGCCATTTTGGCAGGCATTACCCCGTCATGAGGATCTTGACATGGACTTCAACTTTTAATTTTTCCCCAGTTCGACTGGGTTTTGCACATACCTTTTTCCACCTCCTTCTGGGAGAACAATTATGTGAGTAAGTGGTGTTTAATTTGGTTTTCTGTAATTTTGTATGGTTTCCATTTTGTTTTTCCACCAATTTGATTTTTTTTCTCGCTTCAGGATTTTCTTAGAGTCTTCTACAACTTTAGCTTGAGCACCATCTACCTATGTAGTACCATTTCGGCAGGCAGTACCCCGTCATGAGGATCTTGACTTGGGCTTCCACTTTTAATATTTTTTTCTGATAGTTTTATAAATTTTAAATACTTTTTCCATACATTGTAAACATCTACAAATGCTCCTTTTTGGTAATAAAAATGTAAGGTTCTTGGAAAATAAACCTTTTTCAATTTCAGTGTTGCCATCTTTTCGTTACGAAAATAGTCAAATGTCATTAGTATTGGTAAAATCTAACGGTTTTTGATAAAAAATATTAAAAAATGCTGCTTTTTCTATTTTTCACTTTTTTGGGGTAAATCTCAAAAAGCACCCTAAAATGGTTTTTTTTTTCAATACTTCTTCATAATTATGCATAATTTCTCAGTACATGCCAACTTTCTCAATTGTCGTAAACTGCCTCAAAATTGCCTTAAAATATTTTAAAAAATGTATAAAATTTACAAAATGGCCGCCACCGCGTCCGCCATATTGTTTTTATTTTGCACATTTTCTTAAAATATCATTATACCATTTTTCACCTCCTTCTGGGAGAAAAATTATTTTAATCAGTGACTCAGTCAGTAAGTGAGTAATCGAGCTGTATATGCTGGGTTTTCTGTAAATTTGTATGGCGGCCATTTTGTTTTTCCACCATTTTGATTTTTTTTTCTCGCTTCAGGATTTTCTTAGAGTCTTCTACAACTTTAGCTTGAGCACCATCTACCTATGTAGTACCATTTCGGCAGGCAGTACCCCGTCATGAGGATCTTGACTTTTAATATTTTTTTCTGATAGTTTTATAAATTTTAAATACTTTTTCCATACATTGTAAACATCTACAAATGCTCCTTTTTGGTGATAAAAATGTAAGGTTCTTGGAAAATAAACCTTTTTCAATTTCAGTGTTGCCATCTTTTCGTTACGAAAATAGTCAAATGTCATTAGTATTGGTAAAATCTAACGGTTTTTGTTCAAAAATATTAAAAAATGCTGCTTTTCTATTTTTCACTTTTTTGGGGTAAATCTCAAAAAGCACCCTAAAAATGGTTTTTTTTTCAATACTTCTTCATAATATGCATAATTTCTCAGTACATGCCAACTTTCTCAATTGTCGTAAACTGCCTCAAAATAGCCTTAAAATATTTTAAAAAATATATAAAATTTACAAAATGGCCGCCACCGCGTCCGCCATATTGTTTTTTTTGCACATTTTCTTAAAATATCATTATACCATTTTTCACCTCCTTCTGGGAGAACAATTATTTTAATCAGTGATTCAGTCAGTAAGTGAGTAATCGAGCTGTATATGCTGGGTTTTCTGTAAATTTGTATGGCGGCCATTTTGTTTTTCGACAATTTTGAATTTTTTTTCTCGCTTCAGGATCTACTTAGAGTCCTCTACAACTTTAGTTTGAGCACCATCTACCTATGTAGTACCATTTTGGCGGGCAGTTCTCCGTCATGAGGATCTTGACCTGGACTTCCACTATAATTTTTTTTTTCTAATTGTTATCTAAATTCTAAATACTTTTTCCGTACATTGTACCCATCTACAAATGCTCCTTTTGGGTAATAAAAATGTAAGGTACTTGGAAATTACCCTTACTTTAAATTCAAGTGTTGCCATCTTTTCGATATGTAAATAGTTAAATGTCATTAGTATTGGCAAAATCTAATGGTTTTTAATAAAAAATATTTAAAAATGCCGCTTTTTCTATTTTTCAATTTTTTGGGGTAAATCTCAAAAAGTACCCTAAAAATGGGTAATTTTTTTTTACAAGGCAATACTTCTTCATAATATGCATAATTTGTTGGTACATGCCAACTTTCACAATTGTCGTAAACTGCCTCAAAATAGCCTTGAAATATTTAAAAAATGTATAAAATTTACAAAATGGCCGCCACCGCGTCCGCCATATTGTTTTTTTTATATTTCATATTTTTCCTATATTAAGCAACATAAACTACGTGCAATGACGTTTCGATTTTTTTTCTCACTTGCACCCAGTCGCCGCAATAGGACTTGAAAAAAGGGTATCTCGAAAATGTCTTTTTCCTTAGCAGTTTCTAGGGTTGCCAGACGTTGCCAACCAAAATACCATAAAGTCATTTGTATACAAACTATACACAAGTTTTCATACTTGAAATTGTCAAAAAGTGGTTATTTTACTTTTTTGCATTTTGGGGTAAATCTCAAAAGTTACCCCGAAATGGGGTAAAAATACTCTATTTTTCAATATATTGTATCTATACCTACAGCCGTTTAATGAACCTCAAAGCGCTCCGGTGTTGCCATCTGGAAGAAAATCGACTTTAAAAATGGCGTGTTTTCGTACCCCAAACAAAATGGCCTCTACGACAGGCGCCATCTTGAATTTTTAAAAAGTTTCCCCGATTGGGTAAATTTGAGGGTAATTGTGATGAAACAGTAAAGTTTTTTTTTCTTAAATCAAATAACACTTTAGAGTTGTGGCCCTGCGGTTTAGGGTCCAAAAATTGAATTTTTCAAAACTCTCCAAAGCGGCCGCCATTTTGTTTTTTTATTTTTTAAATATTTTTCCTTATCTTAAATGTCAAAATCTACTACTCTTGCAAGTTTGAAAAAAATCGGTTGGAAAACAAAAAAGTTACAAATTTCGCCACAGCCGCCATCTTGTTTTTTCCAAATGTCATAATTTTTCCCCAGTTCGATTGGGGTATTGCACATTTTCCCCAAACATCATTATACCCTTTTCCACCTCCTTCTGGGAGAACAATCATGTCAATCAGTCAGTGAGTGGTAATCGAGCTATCTACTACTCTTGCAAGTTTGAAAAAAATCGGTTGGAAAACAAAAAAGTTACAAATTTCGCCACAGCCGCCATCTTGTTTTTTCCAAATGTCATAATTTTTCCCCAGTTCGATTGGGGTATTGCACATTTTCCCCAAACATCATTATACCCTTTTCCACCTCCTTCTGGGAGAACAATCATGTCAATCAGTCAGTGAGTGGTAATCGAGCTATATATAGTATAACTAGTGTTTCGCCCTGGTGCGCGGGCTGCTGAAGCAGCCCGCGGGCATTGCCCTGTTGGACTGTAAACAGCGGCCTTTGGACAGTCTGACAGCGAATTGTGGAATGCGGTATTTATTGCCATGCCATCCGATAAAATCACATTGGAATTTGTCTGCAAGTTGCAGTGCGGTGTGGTGACGGTGATGCATGGTGAAAATTAATACTGTTTATTTTCTAAAACTTTGCTGGCTTATATTAAAATCATCATCATATCGGCCCCCCGACATCCACTGCTGGGTATAGGCCTCCCCCAAAGATCTCCACGACGATCGGTCTTGCGCTGCTTATATAGCATGAGCATCCGCTGAGCTCTGAAACTTCATTGCATATGCTGTTTTCAAGGGCTTCAAAGCGGTTTTGCAGTTTAAGCATTAAAACCATAGAGAAACTAATAAGAAATTCTGTTTTCGTGGCTTTCTATTAATTCATTTCCAAACTATTTGTGAATTTGTTCAGAATAATCGTTTTGCTATTTCGAGTTTCTGTTCTTGCTTTTACCATTCATGGTGTGACCTAAACGGGATCCCATTAAAGCAACCTGCAGCTCTAGCTTAGGGATCGTTGTAGTTTTCAGGTGCAACTTTATATTTCCCAGCTACAAAGGCCACATCGTCATCTCTACTCAGTAAGCGAAAGTGGCATAATGCTTGCTCAGAGGCGTCAATAGAAATGTGTAATCTTAACTTAGTCATCTGTGAGAAACCACAACATCTGGGTACTGAAAATAACTTGCAAGTCTCAAGCTTCTGAACCAATACCAATCTTTGTTCATCTTCTCGACGATTTGATCATCCCATTTGATCGTAGACCGCCAAATTTCCTGCAGCAATATCTTTCAATAAATCAGGAAGGGACATAAACATACGCAGTGACATTAAAATTTTTAGCAACTCGCGATTTGTTGGCGGTCGCAAACCTTCGTTGATCTCTTTGTCCACCTACTTAAAGCTGAGATCAAACCCTAAAGTATCTGTGGCTGGTTTCCAATTGCTGGGTCTATTAGAGGCCCAACTTTAAGTCAAAACCAACTTTAAGTCCTGCCTTATGAATCACAATCAGTCGCTTCATCCCCTTTTCGTTAATTATCCGTGGAGTCGAGATAGTCATCAACGTAGTGCCTTTCCTTAATGGTTTCCACAGCTTGTGGATGATGACATGAAACAAAATCATTAGTATTACGACGAATAATACAAGTAGCTGTGCATGGAGATGATGTGGCACCAAAGGTCATCGAGGTGAACTTATAAGTTTCTGAGAGCTTCTTTCTTTCCATAACCCTCCAAAGAAAGCACTGGGCATTTTGATCCTGATCATTTACTTAAACTGCAGGAACAATTCCCTGATATCTGTAGTAACGGCTACTTTTCTTTTTCGGAACCTAACCAGGACATCATCTAATGAATTCTAAATATCTGGGCCAGTCAGTAATTCGCTATTCAGAGACACTTCTTGAGTTTCGGCTTTCGCATCAAAAACAAGTCTAAGTTTTCCAAGTTTTTTGATATTTCTAACGCCAAAATGTAGGAAAAGGCCAAACTCGAGCAACTGGTGCCTGAGCAGTTTTCTTGGCATAATCTTTTTCCAACATGTTATGCGTCTGTTTCGTGAAATCTACTGCGAAGCTCGGATCAAAATCCATTATCTTCTCAATCAAACGTAATCTACTTTCAGCGTTTCTCTTGTTGTTGGGTTGGGAAGCTTGATGTCATCGTTTCTTCACAGCAAAGCAGACTCCCAGAGCCGTCGATTTTCTTCGACTTAGTATCGATAATGTGAAGTGCTCGTCATTCTTCTCGAGAATATCTAGGTAGCTTAGAATTCCTGATGCCTATGCTATCAAGTCTAAAGAAATTCTCGAATAAGAAGTGAAGTTCATCCTCTTTTTCGGACTGTAGTGACAAGCAAACTCGGGCATAATCTTCCTCGAAATTGACGACGAATCTTCATGCTAAATCCAACTAAGTTCAGTGAGAGAGGCAACAGGCTCATCCTTCCTGCCTTCTTTTATTTCTCGGCTTATATTCAAATGACAATAACCTTGGCCTATGAGGAATTGAGGATTGTCTGTCGATCGAGATGGTCGTATTAAGAAATCATATTGCCATCAATAGGGAATATGCATCATTTTTTTTGTAACAAATCAAAAGTATAATGCGTGAGAAAATCAACTGTAATATTAAAACCTTTCCCTTCCTTTTTTTCGTGATATAGTTAGGTACTTGAAGTTAGCACGCATCAGCACCCGCCGAAAACACTCTGTACAAAATGGTCATGTTTTGTGACTTCACCAACCATGATTTTAGGCGCGATTTTTATGGAGTTAGCCAAAAAAATGATATCCCTAAATTTTGCGTCTAAGTACCAACATACATGTTGTGGAATGGCACGTAGATGTAGGACTGTAGATAATTGAAACTCACTGGTAGCTTGACTGAAGGCAGGGTTTATTTTTGGAAGCAAAAGACACATACAAACTTGTATATTTTAACTCAAATTACTTATCAAAGTATGGAACACGAACCACACGCAATGGTGCCCGGAAACGAAGGGAGAGTGGGAAGCAAACCTCCAATTGAAGCAGTGATGTACAATAAAAATAGTGTTGGGTAACATGCCAACACATGTGTCATACAAAATATTATTTCTCATTCAATATTCTATCTGACTGTAAAGTGCATTATATCCAAAAATGAAAAAAAAACGTTATGTTCCCCTGATTTTATCGTGTGATAAAACTAAAATAATACATTGTTTTTCTGTTCCATCATGTTTTTAATACGTATCCGCAGCGATCAATCTCAATTTTTTTATCAAAATCGGTGACTTATGCATATTCCCTGTTGAGTGTCTTGGAAACGTGAAGTTCTTCGTACGAACTCATTCAAGGCTGAAGGATACTGTATCTGTCATAATAAGCGTGAAAGAGACGATCTTGCCAGGTTGTTACAGCCGCCCACCGCATCCTGAAACGCCAACTCAACGCTCCACCTTCCGGCTCCTGCCACGTTGGCTACACTGCTCTCCACGAGTGACACGGTGGACCCTTCATCAAGCAGAGCACACGTGTTAAAGTTGCCTTCAGTTCCCTGGACGGTCACGGGAAGCATCTTCAAAAAGACTCATTTTTGAAACTTGCTGATGCCGACCAGATGTTTGCAGTAGTCGCGGTAGTCTTTGGGTCTTTCTTCTATGCGTTTTTCGGCTGGGTTCAGACATTTTATTTTATTTTATTTTAACAATCTTCGGGAAGCTTACAGCTAGGTTAAGAATAAAGTGGTTAAATTAAATAAATATCAAGGGCCAATTACAAGCTTCCACATATAGGTGAAAATCATTAATAAGAACAGTGTTGGCCTACATTATGTTAAAAATTTAAGGTAAGTACCTATATTACACCCAGTAATTAAAGTATAAATAAGTAGGAAGTAGTTTTCAATAATATTTGTTAGAAAAATAACTATTAACTAACATTCGCATAAATTTACTTGAAGAAGTGTTGAAAATGTCTATTTCAAATTGTTTTGCAACACTATTGAAACACCTGCTTGTTCTGATAAAGAAAGAATTTCGCCGATACTTCGTTTTGCACCAGGGAACGTGAAGTACGTTAGGTTTACGGAAGGAAGCTACTAAACGTAAACTAATGCCACTCAAAAGCTCAGGACAATCAACAGAGCCACCTGCTATGCTGAGAAGGTGCGATAGATCTGCAATGCGTCTTCTTTCTACAAGTGGTAAAAATGAAACTTACGACATCGCTGATCGTAATCACGAGTATATTTATTCGTTTTAAACTGTAAATACCGCAGAAACCGTTTCTGAATCCTTTCAATTCGCGTTTCATATAGTTTGTGACAGGGGCTCCATACTTGAGAGGCATATTCTAAATGACTACGTACGTAAACACAGTAAAGCATTTTTAGAGCTTTTATAGAGTTGAATCGTGTAACATCATCATAACGAAGCCGAGAGCTTTAGATGCCTTAGCCACAATGTTGTCTATGTGTTCATCAAAAAGCAAATTAGCTATCAAAGGTTACTCCTAGGTCACGTATGGTAGTAACTCTGGTAACATCAGTGCCTAATAGTTTGTAAGATGATAACATGGGTTTAGATTTTCGGGTATAAATACAGACATAGCATTTGGAGACATTAATGTCAAGTTTGTTAACATGGCAGTAATGCTAAAAATCTAGTGAGACCCTCCTTCAGATGCTGAGCGTCTTGAGTTGAGTTGATCGGCATCAATACCTTCATGTCATCAGCGTACATAATGATTTTAGCATGAGTAAAACATGACGATATATCGTTTATGAAGATGTTGAAGAGCAATGGTCCTAGTAAAGAGCCTTGAGGAACGCCCGATGGTATTAACATGGGAGAAGAAGTGTGGCCATTAAGAACAACAGTCTGGAATTTTTCTTTAACGTAAGAGGAGAACCATTTAAATAAATTACCTTTAATACCTATAGCTTGCAGTTTACGTAAAAGTGTTGTGTGATCAATACGATCAAAACATTTATTATAGTCCGTGTAAACTAGTGTACGTGTAAACTACATCAACCTAAACTGCGTGCAATGACGTTTTGTTTTTTTTTCTCACTTGCACCCAGTCGCCGCAATAGGACTTGAAAAAAGGGTATCTCGAAAATGTCTTTTTCCTTAGCAGTTTCTAGGGTTGCCAGACGTTGCCAACCAAAATACCATAAAGTCATTTGTATACAGACTATACACAAGTCCTCATACTCGAAATTGTCAAAAAGTGGTTATTTCACTTTTTTGCATTTTGGGGTAAATCTCAAAAGTTACCCCGAAATGGGGTAAAAATATTTAACTAATGAATACCTTGTACCTATAGCTATAGCCGTTTTATAAACCTCAAAGCGCTCCGGTGTTGCCATCTGGAAGAAAATCGACTTTAAAAATGGCGTGTTTTCGTACCCCAAACAAAATGGCCTCTACGACAGGCGCCATCTTGAATTTTTAAAAAGTTTCCCCGATTGCTAAAATTTGAGGGTAATTGTGGTGAAACAATAAAGTTTTTTTTCTTAAATCAAATAACACTTTAGAGTTGTGGCCCCGCGGTTTGGGGTCCAAAAATCAAAATTTTCAAAACTCTCCAGCACGGCCGCCATTTTGTTTTTGCATTTTTTAAATATTTTTCTCAATTTTAAATGTCAAAATCTACCACTGTTGCAAGTTTGAATAAAATCGGTTAGAAAACAAAAAAGTTACAAACTTCGCCACAGCCGCCATCTTGTTTTTCCCAAATGTCATAATTTTTCCCCAGTTCGATTGGGGTATTGTACATTTTCCCCAAACATCATTATACCCTTTTCCACCTCCTTCTGGGAGAACAATCATGTCAATCAGTCAGTGAGTGGTAATCGAGCTATATATAGTATAATATGCCAATATTTCCGACCGTAAGATTTTTTACCGTACTTATTTTTTTACCTCGATTTTGTGAAATTGAAGAGAGGGGTCACACATGCACACAAATCGGTTGAAAGAAATGCGTTTCCACCTTCCCTTATCGTCACTAAACATGAGGTAAGATGAGGGACAAGTTTTCCCCACCGTCGAATAAAAAAATTGGCAACGAGTACAAAGCTCGACACAGGAACCGAACTCGGACCCTCATAATTTTCTCACGTCCGGCCGGCCGTTCGTAATTCCCTCATTTTACGATATTTCACGGTACATTCTATTGGAGAAGTTAGAAAAGGGTTGGCTACTTATTTTATTATTTTTTATTATTCAGCTTGTGAGAAACCGGTGTTTGTTACTTAAAATCTACTTTTTGTCAGGGTATTGTAGATATTTTTCACTTATTTTATACTAAAGTGTTTTAATCATAAATTGAAGTTCGAGTGAATAAACTTTTTCTGGGCAAGCTCGCTCCATCTTTGGCCTTTTCTTAGCCTTATTTAGGGTTTATAATGTAGCTTGAAATTTTCCCATTTAATAAAAAAAATATCAAACATTCGTATCAAAAATTTCAATTTTTTTTCAGATATATGACTAACTAGTTTCTGCCTGCGACTTCATCCGCATGGACATTCGGAAAATCCCTAGGGAACCTTTGACTGGGATAAAAAGTATTCTATATTTTAATCGACCTATAAATTATCTGTGTATCAAATTTCATCCAAATCTGTTCAGCCGTTTTGGAATGATCGAGGAACAAACATCCAAACTTTCACAGTTAAAATAGCAGAATGAGATAAATGATGGATCTTTTAATTTGTATTTTCTTTGACATTGTCTGTAAAAAAATCCGGAGTTTATCGGGATTGGTCCTAAATGTATTCCTAAACAGACACTGTCACCAGACACAATATAAATAATAACATCTGTAAAGTGCAAGATGTCAACCCTAAGCTCGGTCGTACAGTACTACCGCTTGCAATACAATTTTTACTTGTCGTTTTTGGGCCTCTGCCAGCGTCATTGAAATCAACCCCCGGAGAAGTATCAAGAACACTAATGTAATTTGTTTTAGGAAATATTACTTCGAGATTATTTTATTGTTCTGTAACAATCTTTGTTATTCTTTTTTATTCACAACGGGGTAGTGCTTGGCCTTCACGTCACTTGATGTTAAGTGATGATAAAGGCGAAGGTGGAAGCGCACTACACCCGGAATCCTCATCACGCTGTCTTTACCTCTAAACGTAGGAACACAACATTTTTTTAATTGTTGTTATGGCGTCAGACTTAGGTAAGATCGTGGTAACTAGCCAGGCGGACTTGAAATAAGTCCTACTACCAACCAAACCAAGTACAAATTGTACCCCCGCTGGGAATCGAACCCTAGACCCCTGCGTCTTACACGGTGGGCGGACCACTAAATCACAGAGGCGGTTGATCAAATAGTTTTTAAAGAACTAGTAAGTCTTCCTATTAATTGTTTTAAATAAAAAATAACGTGTCAAATAATTTCGCAGAAATCTTGGTAAAAGGAAACAAATTATTTCAGCTCATTCAAGACAGCTTTAAGTTGACAAGAAGACGGGCTCAAGAACTTATTAGTTTTATATAAATTAGCTTAATCAGACGGTCTAATAAAGAAGAGTTAGTTAAGTTCCTGTAAGTGCCATTAAACACGTAAGAACTGATAATTAAGACATTCTAAGTGAGATTAACGAGAAGAGAAGCTTTTATTAGATTTTGAAAGATCTTTAAAAATAGGTACTCCTAAGTTGATAAAGTTCTAAGTGATGTATGGATGGCTGACAGGCAGGTGTTCAGTCAGGATTGAAAAGTCATTAATTTTCTGATTAAAATATATATTTCAGTACCTAGTGACTATATATTCTGTGGTAGTGACGCGGTTACAAGACAGGCACGATATTACAAGATGAATAACGGACGACACCACAGGATAGAGTATGTCTATTGCTGTCTACTATGACATACATTTATGCATATAGCATAAAAGTAGGTAAGATAAATATATAGTTCGTAAAACGCTCTTGTAACAACGATCTTTTGCGATTGTATTTTTTTTTTGTAATTGACGCTCATTGATGCGTAAATTGATCGTTTACACGTGTAATTGAAGCAATTTTGAATATAGGTATGCATGCTACCCTATCTACCATATTCGGTATAAAGAGGTATTACCAAACAACCTGTATAAGGACATTTTTCATCAAGATGCTCTGCGCTTGGCTTTGTAGAGCTATATACCTTGCGTTTGTGACATTTTAGAGCATTTTTCGAAATGGCTGAAATATGATTAACCCCTTATTTCCACCATTTAGAGAAATGTCCAAAAACTGAATCGACATTATAAAATCAATACCCAACTAACAATTTTAAGTCGTACAATAGTCGTACAAACGTTATCTTATTACCACTGGTCGCAAAAGATAGGTCACACTAACGTTATAATAACGTTTACTCAACGCGAAAAGGGCCCCATTTATACGACCTACATTGTTGTTTAATGGTCCTACAAAAGTCACAAGATTACCACTTTCATCGTACAGTAGTCGCATCAAAACTTAACAACGACTCTTTCGTTATATTGTGGTCATACAGACGTTTTTGAATGACGAAAACGTTGTATATGAGTCAAGTAACAACACTTGTACGACTGATTTTTAATATTCGTCAGTGACTCGTGTTTGTGGTTATGTTTCGAGATCTGAGTGCAAAATAAAATCAATTACAAGGATATAAATGGTGAGTATTAATTAAAGTTTCATATCTTGCTAACTGTGTCTGTCTCTCATACCGTTTAGTTCGTCTGGGAATTAAAATTTTATGATAATATACCTATGTAAATAATATAAATATTTTCATGCCCCTTCGTAATTTAGCGTTTGAAACATAAAATTTGTATTAATAAAATTAAACTTAATTCTAAAAATGTCAGCCATGTTAATTTTGTCGCACACTAATCTCTATACGACGTTTTAAAGACAAAAAGTCATTTTAAGGTTATTTGAAGACCAAGTAAAGCCGCCATTTTGTTAAAGGTCGTTTAAAAGTCGAACCTTGACTCAAATGCGACAACAAGTCGTACAGACGTTTTAGCTAAAACTTTAATATAACGTTGTAATAGTTTAGTCGTGCCGACGTTACTATGACCAGTTTATTATGACATATTTGTCGCACGACTAAAAAGTTAAATTTAAGACGTCTATAGGACCTAGCAGTCATCTCATTACTAATATAAGACTGCTGTCCGACTTAAAGTCGTACAAGTCAGCACTTATACGACGTTTTTGCTTGTTGGGTAGAACCTTTTCACAAAACTTTACAAAAATCTGTTGTAAAATGTGACCTTTAGAGGAGAACAAATGGACAGCAGGAGAACTGGACAGAGGAACAGTGGAATAGCGTGACTATGTACAAAAAAATTTTTACCCAAGCCGAAGCAGAGACCCTTTGACCATCTTGTTTGGTAAACAGAGGATGTGGTCTAAGGTGTAGCACACGTACCCAGGAAATGCCTACTCACTCTTGCCTTAAAGAGACTATGGTTGTAACTATCGAGGAACACATGAGAATGCAGCGCATTCCAATCTTTAGCAGTTCGCTTAAGAAATGTATTGGCAAAGCTTCGCGCTTAATCGATCAATGAAGAGATGGACCTACTGAAAGTGCAGAACATCAGAACATTTGGAACAGTGCATAAAGTTGTAACGTGTATGAACTTGGTATCTGGTTAACTAGTACGTCGCATTTGATTTATGCCGCGGACCCTCGAGCCCCTCCCACCTCTCCCCTACTCCCCGCGGCGATCGCGGCCTGATTCCGGCACGGAACTTCGTCCGATTTGTCAAATGTTGGCGCAACTCACAAACTGATTCGGAAGGGTATAAAATAAAATCCTAGGTGGGATTGTTCGACTGAACTAAACATTTTAGTATACGAATGTCTTATTCTCTTGGTTATTTTTACATTTAGTGAGTGATTGCATTTGTATAAAAATAAATAAAAACACTTACTTGTAGGGTTTAAGTCTACAGAGTTACTTTTGGGCCTCCCGCAATTTCTTACGTCATTTTCAAAGTCAAAGTCAAAATGGCTTTATTCAAATAAACTTAATAATTAAGCACTTTTAGATCGTCTAGCTAGATTATCCTACCACCCGTTCCAGACTTTTTTAACTGACAAGAAGTATAAGTTTAAAAGTGACCCTGTATGTTCGAACATTTGGAATCTGAATTCACTAAATCCTTTTTCTTGGACCACCGGCTATAACGGTAGGTCAACCGAGGCGGTACGGGATTCGATCTTGGGACCCTTTTTATTGCTGTGTAGGCCGCCACTTTGTGGACATTTACATATAACTTAAAAATTCTATAGGTATAATTAGTAGGTATGTAAACTACGAATTATTATTCTAGTGTCGATGCAGTTTTCTGATTTCGTTATTTATGAGTGAAATAATCCTGCTATTTCCTGTTCTGCTAATATTATGAATGAGACTATTGGCATGTTTATACAACTTTACACACCGCGAGAGGATTCACTTATTCACTTTTAACTATTATTAAGTATTAAGTTTTTGGAAATGTTACCACATTCTTGCGTTGTATTATTATCATCTAGGGAATTGAGTCCTAATAAGAGCGCTGTGCCCGAGATACAGTTATAACTAGTTCGGGTGCAGATGTCATTTGTATGTTTCAAAGATGTTTAGTTCATTTAAGTATGAGATGTTTTAAAAATCTTTGTATTTTTATGTCAATAAATATTTTTATTATTATTATTATTATTATTTGTAAAACACCAACAACCTCGCAGTAGTCGATTACTAACGTCGGCATAACTCGATCAGCTGTTCGAACATTTGTATGGAAAGTCGAATTATTTTTGTCTGTTTTCGGAAAAGTCGTAGAACAATATTGTTGTTTGATATTAGTAATCAACTCCTATGAGAATGTTGGTGTTTTACAAATAATCCAATATCTTTGAGCACATAGATAGTAACAGATAACCTGGATTAAAACTGGGATCCTTTTTTATCCTGGTCAAAGGTTCCCTATGGATATTTTTAATGTCAACTTGGAAAATTTTTACCGCTTTGATATAGAACAGCGTATTTTAAACTCATTCAATTTGATACAATTCTGCACGATTCTTTTACGTATTTCATATCAGCGTAGTATCGAATACAATTTTAAAGAGTGCACGAAATGTATTACTTTTCGGAATATCGAGCGCTCTGAATAACAGGCTCTTTATAAACGGCGCACTTTGAATTCAATGGTCAGCATTCATTATTGATAAAATGTGGCTTTAAATATCTTTACCGTTTTGTACTGTTTACTCGATGTTACTGGGAAACTTAACTGAAACGAAAGAATGATTCAATATGTTAAAAATAGCTGTATAAAAAGAAAATAAGTGTTTTGGAATTTGGTTTTGGAAACACTTTAGTACTTTGTCATAGCAACATTTTGACAGAATGTCTCAGTTTTGAAGCACTAGCCATAAAAGTTACGCTGACAAAGTACTAAAGTGATAAGCAACTTGCGTTGCTGACTGTACCTATCAAGAAAGAGTCCCACTCTCTAGTGGTACGAATAATGATGAAATTTGAAGCAAAATGTTTAAAAAGTTTTTGGAGTATCCATAAATACGGTAGCGCAAATCCGTCTGGTTGTTCGATGGAAAAAGGCAGATGGCGATATAACACTGTGCTGTGCAATGCTGCTGCACACTCACCGAAATATATCCGATATTAGTATTTTTTACATTTAAAAATATCGATGATATTAAAAAAGTAAAAAAATGATGATTATTAAAAAAGAAGGGCCCGATGTCACAAAATCAAACTCCTCAGATTCATAATAAAAAAACCTTCCGCAATACAGCAGCTAATTTAAATGTAAAAGAGAATCAAGTGACAAACATAAAAACGAGCTTAAGTCACTCTCAGAATGAATATAATATTTTGTGAATATCTGAAATGAATATGAAATTTAATTTCCTCAATTCTGCGAGCAATACAGCTCGGTTACTTTCACTTGCTCGCTGTCATATAATCAGGCAATTCAGAAATTTTTCATTACGTTTCTTTGCCTACATTTCCTTGCAAATTTTAGAACTGTTCACCATAATTTAAAAAACCAAATCATCTTATTTATTAAGAAGTATTGCATTCAATTAAAAATGGCTGATGGTCATTGCAGTCCATAATTTTTCTGGGGCCTTACTATGAGCTCTTATAGCAGGACTTATATTGAACTGCCTTACTTTTTCGTACTATGAGCTCAACGGTTAGTATGAAAGCAGGCCTCAACCAGTCCTATTTAAGGCCTGCTTTTGAACTGAACGGTTTCTTATTTGCTGATGGTAAGCCCACTGGTAGGTATGTGTATGAAATTGCCGTTTTGTATGGAGAATTTTAAAGAATTTGCATTTTCCATTCTAACATTGTCTTAAGGTGGCACCCTGAGCGAAAATAGCGCCGCGGTGAATTTCATTTAATATCATAATTCTAATGCACAATTTTAATAATGTTTTACGTGGAATGTTTAGTGTCCACAGTCTATCATTTTTAGACGGTATCGTTACATTCCCTCGTAGTCACTGCTAGAAGGAGATAGCAAAACTGCTTAAAGTGGCCGTTTTTGACACATTTTCTATCTACTTCTACGAATGACTATGATGGCATGTAGTAAAACAAAAAAACCGACTTCAAAAAACCTGCCTATAAAAAGCAAGAAATAATATTCAAATCATTAGATATGCATTATCATTGTTATAATAAAAACACGTCTATTGAAGTCGGGTGCGGCTGGACTACAACTTCCTTTTTTTATTCGAAAAGCCCCACCCGACTTCAATAGACGTGTTTTTATTATAACAATGATAATGCATATCTAATGATTTGAATATTATTTCTTGCTTTTTATAGGCAGGTTTTTTGAAGTCGGTTTTTTTGTTTTTCAAACATTTTTTATTTTTTATTTTTAGTGTAAGTAAGTACCTTCTGTATGTATATTATTTAGGTAGAAAAATCAACTCAGCCAAACGTGAGATAATCGCGAAGAAACATACATACATACTGAGAACCTCCTTTTTTAAAGTCGGTTAAAAAGACTACACTAAAGTATCCCTTTTCCAACAAAAAAAATCATCTAATTCGGTTCATAAATAAGAAAGTCGTCAAGGTAGTTGATGCAAAATCATAGTATTTTCAGGATTACTTGAAAACTAGTCGACCGATTTGAAAAAAAATTAAATGGGACCATCTTGCAAGCAAACTCAATCGAACAAAAAAAGAATCATCAAAATCGGTTTTTAAATGTCGAAGATACGCGCGAACAACGATAAAAAAAACATACAATCGAATTGAAAACCTCCTCCTTTTGTTGAAGTCGGTTAAAAATACTAGACCATGGGCCCTAAAAGCTTCACGTAAAACATTATTAAAATCTTTTTTCTATTAATAACTTATTAAATAAAAACCTCTGAGGGCGCCACTTTCGGTCATACAACCGCTTTATTTTACAACCATGAGCGCTAATGTTTTAAAACTTTTATGCACAAAATATGTTTAAACATTCAACTATCTAATACTACAAGTGATAAAAATAGTATCGGCTAAGTTACAACTAATTAAGTAGTCATTACTGCTAACGAAAAAAGGAGTCACTTTTTTCAACGTTCAGGAAAAAAACAGAAATATTTATATTGCTGATAGTAGGCCATTATGATCATAATTCAAAATAACAACAAGTAACCGAAGCATTTCAACATCATAGAAGACATGAGAACCTCTGAGTGTTAAAAAAAAATCAGAAATTTCATAATTTAACCCCTATTATTAATTAAATGAGAGTACAAATTAGTTCTACAGATCTCGACAGTGACGGACACAGACAAATTAGTATGCAGTGGTTTCAATCAACGTTTATCACTTCATCAAATCCTATTGATGTGGTGCACAGTAATCCGTAGAGAAGATATCCACTGAATTCACATTAATTTCCATAATTATTAGTCATTTTATAAATATTTTGAACAATTTTTGTAGAAAAACCTTATTGATATCGGATTGTGTCCAGTTTAATACGGATATAGATGGGACATTGGGGAAAAAATAGGCCACTTTTTATCCCACGACGCACGATATAACCTGTAATGAGTATAATAATAGGTATCATAATATTTTTGAGATCATAAGACATTACACACTTATAAAAAGACGTATTTCTAAATAGGTATATCCAATCACTATGGATCTGTTAATAAAGCAATTGATGTATCGCATGACACTAATTAACGGATAATTTAATAAGCAATATTAATAATGTTTTCAGAAAAACATTATGTTTGTCGAAAGCGAATCAATTAGTCGTTAATCTTATAATCCATTATGTTATTATGTAATGATGAAGTTGTTATTTTACAACCCACGCAGATAAAGAATGGGATTATAAATTTAATGGCGTCATATTTTATTTGCTTCTTGCTCGCACACTACATCGCCACACTTATCACGCTCTATCACCTATCACTTATTGTGGTAAGCGCGGTGAGTCGCCATTTGCAATCCTATTAGTTACATTAAACAAAAAAAATCGGATATATAGGTATACCTACAGTCACCAAATCTGTTTAAAAAATACTACGTTTTGGTTGTTATTTTTTTTTTATAATTCTAAATAATTGTTGTGTTCCGGTAAGATAGTCAGTTCCACAGTTATGAGGATTCCGGGTGTAATGCGCTTCCACCTTCAGCCTTATCGAAACTTAACATCACGTGAGGTGACGGTCAAGCACTGTCCCGTTGTGCATAAAAAGAATTACTTATTTTATTTAGAAAAAGTTGGGGTGTCTAAGGATTGGCACTATTCGGAGTAGTGTCGCGAGCAAACAACGAGCATAGACGTACCATTCACTGAAGTACTTTCGACCCCTCTGTAACTTCGTTATTTTATTTATTTTATTTTATAATATTTGGGGGGCTTACAGCTAACGTTACAGAGTAGATACTTAAATAAAATATAAGAAGCCAATTACAAGCCTCCACAGATAACAGTAAATATAGCTAATTATGCGCTAACTTCGTGATTAAACAGCTGATTGCAATCTACAATATTAAAAGAAAATTAAAATTAAATTTGTAATGAACTAAAAACTCTATTAACAGCTGACAGACTATCACAGAATAGGTCTAGAGCAGAGATGTCCCGCTTATTAATGCTATGTAAAATGTTATGTAAAATGTAACTTCATTATGGAATTTTGAAATAATGTTGACTTGCAGCGAAAAATCTAATAGACTCAGTAGAGTCGGTAACACCGATGGAACATTAGTGAAACGGATTTTCAAGAGTTCGAGTCCGAGTCCCATCTGAGTGGCCTATGACTATGGATGAGTTATTTTTCTTTAGTAAATGTATTATTCCACATAATCTTTAAGTCTTAATTTTCAGTTACCGAGATATAATACTCGTGTACTCTACGGTGAATCGTGCAGTGACACTCGCGTAGGTGAGAGCGTTATATACGTCGCTGATACGGTTATCAACTAAGCTCGCGGCAAATGCTATGTGGAAGTCACACGGATCTTGGAATACTAGATCATTTTACATTTTTAACATTCAAAATAACAAATAAAATTGACTTGTCACCAGATGCTTCTCGGTACTTGAACCCGCAACCTTTTTTGTTATTTTAACAACGCGTTGAATATTATTAATTCAGCTTGAACAATCATCATCATCATCATATCAGCCGCACGACACCCACTGCTGGGTATAGGCCTCCCCCAAGGATTTCCACGACGATCGGTCCTGCGCTTCCCACATCCAGTGGCTTCCGGCAACCTTCACCAGATCGTCGGTCCACCTTGTCAGGGGCCTACCCACGGAGCGCCGTCCGGTGCGCGGTCGCCATTCAAGATCCTTTCCGCCCCAACGGCCATCGGTTCTTCTCGCTATGTGTCCAGCCCACTGCCACTTTTGCTCAGCTTGAACAATAATCTATTTTAAATAAAAAGTAGAGCATTTTAATCTAACAAACGTACAGTAAAACGTAAATGTCCAAAATTTATTTGGAACTAAATTCTATAAACAGTTAATCAGAATATTAAAATAATTATTATTATTACATTTGCTCGCTTCCGTTTGTGCCAACTTTCCTATTTATTTCCTTAAGTTAAGCAAATATGAGTCACTTTGAACTCATTTTACGAGATAATTATTAGACGAACATGATATTTTCCTTTTGAAAAGAACTAATTAAATTATCGAGAGTCGCACTGAAAGAGGAGATTAATGATCACAAACATTTTGAATAAATCATGAACATAATTGAGTACAAAGGCTGTTGATATAAAAGGAAATCTCTACATTAAAGATCTTCAGAATAAACCATTTCAGAATTTGTGACAAGCCATATTTAAGCTAGCACACGCTCGGAATTCCATCTCTGAAAATCTGTTTCGGAATCGATTCTACAGGGTGATATCGAAAACAGTCGACAAATTTTGTGGTGTGATTTAGACCGTCAAACTAAGCAACTTTGTCAAAGGGGCCAACTTAATCAGAGTCAAAAAATAATCAGCTGTTCCATACATTTTGGTCGAGTAGATATTGACGTTTTCTATGGAACAGCTGAATTTTTTTGCTCTTGATTAAGTTGTTCAGTTGGACGATCTGCACAAAAGTCGATTGTTCAAAAAATCACCCTGTAGATTCCGTAAAAAACAACATCACACACATAGTGTATTGTTTTCCGTATGGGATTCAGAACGTACATATACAATGTGGAATTTAGAATTAGTGACCGAGGGTGCTTTGTCACGTAATATTAATAATGGTCAAAATAAAAACCCGACATAACAATCAAGAGTTTTATTTCAACTTGAATTACCATTTCCAGTGTTTTTGAAGCGATGGTTTATCGAATCATAGCTGCAAGGCTTACGTGCGAGGGTTTTGCCTAAACGACATAGGATGCCAGATTAGCAGATACACGTTTTTGGCTCGCACTTGACATTATGTCTTCAGTAATCCACTTTCAATGGTTTCATAGCGTTATACTTTAATACATACACTTCTTTACAATGAAGGCGTTTCAAAATGACAAAAAACTGTAAGCTCGATTATATAAATCTAAAATGTTTTTCTCTTTGGCCAGCGAGCGCTTACTTGCTTTTTTGGTACTAGTGCAGTATTTAGTGGCATCAACCTTGCAGATCGTCAACAAAGGAAGCCGCTTGGCACAGGCGTACTTTGTGGTCATCTGAGCTGATTTAGCCCTGTACCCACGTGGTACCACCATGGTGGTACCCAGGGGAGGGGGGGAGAGGTCCCTTCTACCACGCTGCACTTTTACATACATAGCTCCATAAGTTTAGCAAATAGGTCGTGTTTGGTATCGTTTTCATATAATTCAAGGACGAAGAATTCATTTCTGGAACAATATTTTCACTCGTTTATAGAAAAAAACAAAGTTCTGCGCAAAAAAAGAAAAATAAGAAAAATAAAATCTTACAAAATCTTTGCCTACAAATTAACCACGACATTGTGCTTTATAAAAAAAATATGATTAAATAGCCCTGTTTATCTAAAATACATAAACATCAACTTTCCCACACAAACTATATTTATAAATGTGTCAAAAAAAACATTTGCGACGCGCGGCGGTATTTTGGCGAAGTATATTTGGATAGGATTTATCACTTATTGTTTAATAATGACACAAATTGGTCGTGTTTGGTATCGTTTTCATATAATTCAAGGACGGGGAATTCATTCTTGGAACAATATTTTCACTCGTTCATAGAAAAAAATAAAGTTCTGCGCAAAAAAAGAAAAATAAGAAAAACAAAATCTTACAAAATCTATGACCACAAATAAACCACGACATTGTGCTTTATAAAAAATATATGATTAAATAGCCCTGTTTATCTAGAATACAAAAACATCAACTTTTCCACACAAACAATATTCATAAATGTGTCAAAAAAAACATTTGCGACGCGTGGCGGTATTTTGGCGAAGTATATTTGGATAGGATTTATCACTTATTGTTTAATAATGACACAAATTGGTCGTGTTTGGTATCGCGCAAAAAAAGAAAAATAAGAAAAAGAACTACAAAATCTATGCCTACAATTAAACCACGAGATTATGCTTTATAAAAAATATGTTTAAACAGCCCTATTTATCTAAAATATATAAACATAAACTTTTCCAAAGAAATTATACTTATAAATGTGTCAAAAAATCTGTTGCGACGCGCGGCGGTAGGTGTTTTGATGCAGTATTTTTTGATAATGGATTTTTCACTTATTGTTTAATAATGACACGGATTAGTATTGTTCCATAATTTAACTTTAAAAGAAAGTTAAAGTAATAAATAATTAAGTAAAAAAGTTTTTTTAACCTAGTTTTAACAAATTTTATTGACAGTTGCACTTTTTTCTCTTTTTAAACAATGGCACCTTCCTGCGCATTTTTGCTTACACTTACACCTTATTAATTCCATACGAGCTGTGGCTACTGGCGGTAGGGTGGTCAACAAAGCCTCCCATAAGCCATTATTTTTGGCCCAACCCCAATCTGTAGGTGATGGCAGGTTTTGGATGGGTTTTAAAAGTTGACCCCATAAATTGCTCCCTGATGTCTCGCTTGCAAAATATGGATGCGCAAGGCGTCTCTGGTTATTGGAGATTCAACAGATGCCTATGCTTTTTCGTGAATAGCATTTTTCTGCATTGATTAATATCAAGGACATGCATTCCAACATTTCCAACAATAACTTAAATCACAAAAACCAATCACCTTGTAACTTACTTGTTGTACAAAGCAATGTCAATTTTTGTAATATACCTAGGCAAAGCCTGCTCCACATTTCTTTCTTTAGCTTTAGCATATTTAAGCTTTAAGCTTTTTCCCTTTACCAGCAAAGGCGATATGGTATCACACCTGGAAAAGAGGTGGAACAGTGGCAATACTTCTGCTTGTTCCGGTCCTAAAAGAAGATAAACTGTATTTATTATACCTGAATTATTTTTATACTTTAAAGTGTAAAAATACTATACTTATTTGGGTTCTTAATGAAACTGCAATTGCATGGCATGGCAGGAACATATGATTTTTATCCGTGCCAATATGAACCCACAGTTCCTCAAGCAATTAATACAGTTTATCTTCTTTTAGGACCGCAAAAAGCAGAAGTATTGCCACTGTTCCACGCCTTTTCCGGGTGTGATACCGTATCGTCTTTTGCATGTAAAGGGAAAAAGCGCTTTCGAAGCTTGTGGCGCTTTTCCTATTGCAACGGAAAGATTTAAATACGCTAAAGAAGAAAATATGGAGAAGGCTTTGCCAATATTAGAAAAAAAATGTCATTGCTTTGTATGTAAGTTACGTGGTGATTGGCTTTTCTGATTTAAGTTATCGTTGGAAATGTTGAAATGCACCTGTAACGTTTGTTTCTTTTTAGATCTTGCACATGCATTGATATTAATCAATACAGAAAAGTGCAATTCACGAAAAAGGACAGGCAGCTGGAGAGTCTTTCACCAACCAGAGACGCCCTGCGCAACCATATTTTGCGAGCGATTTATCAGGAAGGACGAGGAATGAATGGGGTCAATTTTTAAAACCAATCCAAAACCTGCCATGTTCTGCATATTGGGGTTGAGCCAAAAATAATGGCTTATGGGAGCCCATGTGGACCACCCTACCGCTAGCAGCCACAGCTTGCATGAAGTTAATAAGGTGTAAGTGTAAGCAAAAGTGCGCAGGAAGGTGCAATTGTTTAAAAAGAGAAATAAAGTGCACCGAACTATGTGGATGCAGGGGAAACTGCCAATAAAATCTATATATATAAAATTCAAAGTCCTGACTGAGTGAGATATCAACGCACAGCCCAAACTACTGAACCTAGAGACTTGAAATTTTACACACAGGTACCTTATACAGTGTAGGCATCCACTAAGGAAGGATTTTTGAAAATTCCATCCCTAAGGGGATGAAATAAGGGATGAGAGTTTGTATGGAAGTCCCTCAGTTTTGATGCTAGGATCTTCAAATTTTGTATTCAGGCTGATGATTGAAAATTAATAAATACGTGTATCATCGTTTTTCAAAATTCTACCCCCGATGGGGTGAAAAGGGGGATGAAGTTGAGTATAGAAGAAAATCCTTAATTTTTAAAGTAAAAATCGTTAAATTTATAATTTAGACTTATGGATGGAAATATAACGCAACGTATATGGTTATTGGTAGTATTTTAACCCCTATGGGGATGAAATGGGGTAAATAAACCTAAAATAGATATGGATGTCGTTATTGGGGTTTTCTGGGATGACGATTGCGAAAATGACATTCATTTTGAAGTCTAACACGGTCGACATGATTTAACCACTAAAGGGGTGAAAATTGGGTTCAAATTTGGTATGGAAAACAATATAAAATATACTTTACAACTTAAAACTTCGTACGAGCATGTCTAAAAATAAATAGACAAACATATATATTGTAGTTTTTAAAATCAACCCCTTAGGGTGTAAATGGGGTAAGTAAACATAAAAATCGATATGGATGTCGTTCTTGAGGTTTTATGGGATGGTGATTGCGAAAATGACATTTATTTTGAAGTACAACACTGTGGACATGATTTAACTGCTAAAGGGGTGAAAATGGGGTGCAAATTGTGTATGGAAAAATAATATAAAATGACTTACGGCAGTGAAACGTGGTCGCTAACTATGGGTCTCATAAGGAGGCTCAAGGTCACCCAGCGTGCAATGGAGAGAGCCATGCTCGGCGTTTCCCTGCGTGATCGAATCAGAAATGAGGAGATCCGCAGGCGAACTAAAGTAACCGACATCGCTCGAAGGATTGCTCAGCTAAAGTGGCAGTGGGCTGGACACATAGCGAGAAGAACCGATGGCCGTTGGGGCGGAAAGGTTCTTGAATGGCGACCGCGCACCGGACGGCGCTCCGTGGGTAGGCCCCCGACAAGGTGGACCGACGATCTGGTGAAGGTTGCCGGAAGCCACTGGATGTGGGAAGCGCAGGACCGATCGTCATGGAAATCCTTGGAGGAGGCCTATACCCAGCAGTGGGTGTTGTGCGGCTGATATGATGATGATGATGAGACATTACAACTTTGAAATTCTAAGAAGCATGTCTAAAAATAAATAGGCAAATATATATTTTGTTATTTTGAAAATCATCCCTTAGGGGGTAAATGGGGCAAGTTAACATGAAAATCGATGTGGATGTTGTTCTTGAGGTTTTATGGAATGAGGAATGCGAAAATGACATTTATTTTGAAGTCCAACACGGTGGACATGATTCAGCCGCAGGGGACGGGAACGGGAACGGGAACGAGAAAGGAACGGGAACGCAAACGCGATCGCTCGAAAGCGAACGCGAACGGGAACGGAAACCGGGGACAGGAACGGGACCAAACGGGAACGGAAAAGGGTAAAGAAACGGGAACAGGATACTACTAATATCTCTGGACCCACTTCTGATTGTTGTAATAAACTAGCTTCCGCCCGCGACTTCGTCCGCGTGGATATTAGAGAAAATCCTTAGGGAACCTTCAACCAGAATCCGACCAGCCGATTTTATGCGATTAGGCCGGTCCCCACCAAGCGCGCAGCCTCGTGCGAGGCCTGCCACACGCGGCAAACGTTTTGCCTCGCGAGGCAGCGCGCTTGGTGGGGACCGGCCTAATCGCATAAAATCGGCTGGTCGGATTCTGGTTGAAGGTTCCCTAAGGATTTTCTCTAATATCCACGCGGACGAAGTCGCGGGCGGAAGCTAGTCTATATATATAAAATTCAAAGTCCTGACTGAGTGAGATATCAACGCACAGCCCAAACCGCTGAACCTAGAGACTTGAAATTTTGCACACAGATACCTTATACAGTGTAGGCATCCACTAAGGAAGGATTTTTGAAATTTCCATCCCTAAGGGGATGAAATAAGGGATGAAAGTTTGTATGAAAGTCCCTCAGTTTTGAAGCTAGGATCTTCAAATTTTGTGTTTAGGTTTATGATTGAAAATAAATAAATACGTGTCTCAGCGTTTTTCAAAATTCTACCCCCGAAGGGGTGAAAAGGGGGATGAAGTTGTGTTTAGAAGATAATCCTTTATTTTTGAAGTAAAAATCGTTAAATTTGTAATTTAGGCTTATGGATGGAAATCTAACGCAACGCATATTGTATTGGTATAATTTCAACCCCCATGGTGATGAAAATGGGGGTGCAATGGGGTAAATAAACCTAAAAATCGATATGGATGTCGTTATTGGGGTTTTCTGAGTTGACGATTGCGAAAATAACATTTATTTTGAAATCCAACACGGTGGACATGATTTAACCCCTAAAGGGGTGAAAATGGGGTTCAAATTTTGTATGGAAAAACAATATGAAATAGACAGTACAACTTTAAACTTTGTAGGAGCACGTCTAAAAATAAATATACATATATTTTGTTATTTTGAAAATCAACCCCGTAGGGGGTAAATGGGGTAAGTAAACATAAAAATCGATATGGATGTCGTTCTTGAGGTTTTATGGGATAGTGATTGCGAAAATGACATTTATTTTGAAGTCCAACACGGTGAACATGATTTAACCCCTAAAGGGGTGAAATCCGGGTTCAAATTTTGTATGGAAAAAGAATATTAAATAGATACAACTTTAAAATTCGTAGGAACACATCTAAAAATAAAAAGGCAATTATATATTTTGTTATTTTGAAAATCATCCCTTAGGGGTAAATGGGATAAGTAAACATTAAAAAGGATGTGGATGTCGTTTTTGAGGTTTTATGGGATGGTGATTACGAAAATGACATTAATTTATAGTCCAACAAGTTGGACATGATTTTAACCCCTACAGAGGTTAAAATGGTGTTCAAATTTTGCATGGAAAAAGAATATGAAATAGACATTACAATTTTAAAATTCGTAGGAGCACGTCTAAAAATAAATAGGCAATTACATACCTATTTTGTTATTTTGAAAATCATCTCTTAGGGGTAAATGGGGTAAGTAAACATGAAAATCGATGTGGATGTCGTTTTTGAGCTTTTATGGGGACAGGGACGAGATACCTACTAATATCTTTGGACCAATTCTGATTATTGTAAAAAACTAGCTTCCGCCCGCGACTTCGTCCGCGTGGATATTAGAGAAAATCCTCAGGGAACCTTCAACCAGGATCCGACCAGCCGTTTTTACGCGATTAGGCGGGTCCCCACCAAGCGAGCAGCCTCGTGCGAGGCTCGCCTCACGCGGCAAACGTCTTGCCTCGCGAGGCAGCGCGCTTGGTGGGGACCCGCCTAATCGCGTAAAAACGGCTGGTCGGATCCTGGTTGAAGGTTCCCTGAGGATTTTCTCTAATATCCACGCGGACGAAGTCGCGGGCGGAAGCTTTTGTTATAAACCAGGTAGGTAAAAACATTTTTACTTAATTATTACTTTTATCTTGTTTAAAATAAAATTATTAGATTATGAGAGAGAAAAGTTTATGTTTATATACTTACATATTTTAGATAAATAGGGCTGTTAAAACATTTTTAAGCATAATCTCGTGGTTTAATAAAATTGTAGGCATAGATTTTGTAAGTTTTTTCTTATTTTGCGCTAAACTTTATTTTTTTTCTATGAACGAGTAGAAATGTTGTTGCAGAAATGAATTCCCCGTCCTTGAATTATATGAAAACGATACCAAACACGACCAATTTGTGTCATTATTAAACAATAAGTGATAAATCCTATCCAAATATACTTCGCCAAAATACCGCCGCGCGTCGCAAATGTTTTTTTTTTACACATTTATAAATATAGTTTGTGTGGAAAAGTTGACGTTTATTTATTCAAGATAAAGAGGGCTATTTAATTATATATTTTTTTATAAAGCACAATGTCGTGGTTTCTTTGTAGGCAAAGATTTTGTAAGATTTTATTTTTCTTATTTTTCTTTTTTTGCGCAGAACTTTGTTTTTTTCTATGAACGAGTGAAAACATTGTTCCAGAAATGAATTCTTCGTCCTTGAATTATATGAAAGCGATACCAAACACGACCTATTTGCTAAACTTATCGAGCTATGGATGTAAAAGTGCAGCGTGGTAGAAGGGACCTCTCCCCCCCTCCCCTGGCTGCCACCATGGTGGTACCACGTGGGTACAGGGCTAAATCAGCTCAGATGACCACAAAGTACGCCTGTGCCAAGCAGCTTCCTTTGTTGACGATCTGCAAGGTCCCCATACAAATGATGCCACTAAATACTGCACTATACAGGCTGTTAATTTTTTAAAGCCATTTTGACACTTCTTTTCGTCAACGCCATCTAGTGAGGCAAATAGTTACTATTTTTATTTTTTTAATGTCACTTTGAAAAGCCCTCATTTCAACGATCCTACGTATCCATTACGTATTTCCTTCGCTTTGCTGATTTCATAATCAGAAATAACAAAATAAAAATATTGTATTTTATCTGATGTTAGCAGAGAAGTTTTGGAGCCAGAGACAAGTTATTTATTACACTACTATACTATTAGTTTTAAATTTGAAAAAAATGTTAATGTTAATATGAACCTTTTAACGCATAAAATAAAGTTGTATCTTCCGAAACTTGAACAGTAACAAAGATCGAGGCAATGAATAAAATAAACTCCAAGTGTGCTTAGCACAGTTCCCGAGGGAACTCCTACAAATAACTCAGGAGAGTTTGGCCTCTGGGGGATAATTAAAAACTACCCTGAAACTGGGCAGGAACGATTCGAAATGACGGGACAGGAATTCCGTACTTCCCGGAATTAAAATTAAATGAAATGTATGTTGATGTTATAAATTAATGATGAGGAACTAAAAAGGTAGGATAATTACTTTTTTTGAACTTTGACAAAAAAGTAAAGAAAGGAAGTACCCTATGTGTTAATCCAGGGTTATCAACTATCTGATTTATCCAAATCTGTTTAGCCGTTTTTGTGTGCATGAGTAACAATCATCCAAACATTTTTGATTTTGATATTTTAGCATTCACAATGCTTTTTATAATACATATTACTTACTTACTTACTCCAATGGCTCAGCGACCCGAAGTGAGTCTTGGCCTTCGACACAAGGTGACGCCACTGCTCCCTGTCTTGCGCGATCTCTTGCCAGTCGCTAGTCTCCAGGAGCTCACGCAGGTCCTTGGTGACTTGGTCCATCCAGCGGTACTTGGGTCGGCCAACTGGTTTTCGTCCTCTGGGAACGCCCAGGTACGCATGCTTTGTCGCCCGGTCCTCCCCCATTCGCTCAACGTGTCCGAGCCACTGCAACCTGTGCGCTTTTAATTCTCCCAATATACTGGGGGTCGCCACTAGTTCCTCTATCTCACGATTCTTCCTCATTCTCCAGCTTCCATCGTCTGCTCTTATTAATTTATACATAATAATAATACATATTAATACATAATATTTATATCATGGGTTCTGTTCCCGCCAGGAGAAAATGATCTGTGACGGGTCGATTTTTTTTTTCGATTTCGATGTCGATTTTAGTCACCGTACTTAACGGCGTAACCTAGGTAACAAAATGTAATAATTTAGTTTCAGTTTTGGCCAACGCATCAGATAATTTTGTTCAGTCTCCTGCGGCCTATACCAAATTGTCATTTACACGGTCGATTTTCGCCGTGCGGCGAAAGTTGTGCGGCTTTAGTCACCCATGTCAATACCACATTCACTCTTATCTCTTAAAAAATTATAAGAAGATATAACCTAAGTATACAGCTACCACTACATCGAACTTCAATGACAGATTCTGACCTGCATCTAAATGCAGGATGTACCTTACTAATACAACCACTCAGCAATAATCGTTACCTTCCACCACACAAAGGAGAAATATGGCCAGGAACTGATTGGACCTTTTCACCAAGCGAACCTTTGACTTTAAAATTAGAGGCTAATTAGGCCCCGGCTAAACTGCCCGTTTGAGCATACTGGAGCAGGCTTTAAGCGCGACTTTGAAACGTTTTAGCTAAAAGCTTTGATATCGACGGGAATACAGGCTATAGTTTGGATCGGATCGTGCAGCCTATTTGGATCGGATTATGCTATTGACTTGATATATTAATAATTGTACAAAGAATTCATCATCATCATTGATTTTATTGATAGAGCGAGCGCGAAAACGCCTCCAATTCAGCTTGGCTAAAAATTTCTGCTGTTGTATGTCCGGGTGTTTGTCTGGACTCCTCTACAGGTTACATTTCTCAACCGATTCTCGTGAAATTTTGTGAACAGTTTCGTTCGTTTGTTTATCGTTTCAGTTTTTCTTTGAAATGGCAGAGAAAATCATATTTCAGCCATTATGAAAAATTATCAAAAGCGTCTCAAATGTTTGATATTGTTACCTATAAGTTTTCATACATACTGAATTACTGGTTCACTTGCCTGAGAGATAAATAATTCAGAGTATTTGTGTCACGTGATAAGTCTTGGTATACAAAATTGAGTGGCTGCCTGCAGAATTCCCTCCTAAATGTTCAATTTTCCACTTCATCCGCCATAACTTGTACCTTTTTAATCCCTCAATATACAAAAATCTTTTCACATACCCAATAACGGTCCTCCCACTTGAAGTGATATTTCCTTTCACGGACTCAAATGAATCGCTTACTTAACCGTTACATGAATGCGATCGGTCCGCGCCTTCGGCTTGCGAACAAAAGTGTAGCCCTCACGAGTGCCCATCGGAAAGAGTGCTTTCTGGTTTGAGGGCCCGTTCACGTACGGACGTGGGACACAGCACCGCCCGTTGCATTTGGAAGCTTGAGTTTAAAGTTTCAATCTATGCTTATAAATTTTAGTATAAATTTAGTTTAACCGACTCTAGAATGGGAGAAGATGGATGGCACAGTGGCTTAGCGCCTGGCCCAGCGATTGCGGAGGCTAAGTAACTTTCGCAAGGGTCGGTCGGTCATGGGATGGGATACCAAAAAAATATTATCTCGAGCTTCCCCGTCGCTCGTTAATACCCACCAATCCGCATTAGGCCCGTGTGGTGGGTTTATGGCCGATCCTCCTTATCCACCTGTAAGGAAGGTCTGTGTCCTAGCAGTGGGGACATTAAAATGGCTAATGGTCAACCGCTTCTAGTCTGTGGTCTAGTGGTACACGTGTAAGATGCAGGGCTCCCGGATTCGCCCAGGAGGAGGGTTTAATTTGTACTTGTCTTGGTAGGTGGTAGGGCTTATTTCAAGTCCCCCTGGCTAGCTACTACCATCTTACCTAAGTCTGGCGCCATAACAACAATTTTAAAATTGTTGTGTTCCAGCTGTTAGAGACCTAGCTAGTTCCTCAGTGCTGAGGATTCCGGGTGTAGTGCGCTTACACTTTCGCCCTATCGTCACTTAACATCAGGTGAGGAGAAATCCAAGAACTATCCCGTAGATAAAAAGACAAAAGAAAATCTTAGTAAAATACCTATTCATTGAAATCCAGGCAAGTGCTGTAAGTATCACACTGAAAGATCATGACATTCAAAGAGTGTTGTATGTATCTGTAAGCAGTTAAGAATTCAGTAATAAGTTTTCAAACATCACATTTCGGTTGACAAACAATTTTCCTAAAAAACTGTTGACTAAATAATCGTCGCAGTTAAGGTAACAATGGGCAACCGTGTGTTTCCCGCTAATGCGCCTCTTCGCAAGGATCCGTACTTGGGTCACGTGCGTTCGCGGAAAGTATAGAAAATCCTTTTTATCCGACTTGGAGGGGCTGTAGTCGTGTGTAATGTAACGCGCCCAAGGAGGGGGGGAGAGGGGAGGTTCTCATTTGATGGCTCCAATGATTTCATATTGATAATGTAATTACAGGAGGGGAACGCAAATGTATATTGAATTGTGAAAACGAATTGATTTCTCGACGGGTTTATTGAGACGTTATTGTTTCATCCGACTGTTTGTTTGACGGGAAATTGTTTCTGATGCCGATAATGTGCAGACAAAGGTCCATAATAATGTATGAAAATGGGTTTCAACAACTTTAATGACTGTATTGAAAAGAATACTGAGAATGAGTGTTGTTTTGAACTATACCTTTACTTGTATCGGTTCTGTGTTTCTGGTAGTTGTAATAATAGTTCCTGAATAAGGCATAAGTTTTTAATTTAATTGTTAATATTTTATTTGCCATGAATGTAGGTACATACCTAATGTTGACAGAGGTTGAATCATTGGCTCAGTACATCTAGTACATCAAGATTGACCTAGATTGTCTGCAATATGTACCTATTTACATTATAAACATTTCCAAACGGAAACTTTTAAAATATTTTTAACCTATCAAAATATTTCTAGCTTTAGCTGGGAAATACAAACTTGACTTGAATTGATTTTGTTCATATTCCTAATAATATTTTAGACTAGTTTTCATCATACGTTAACAAACTCGATACAAAAACAAATCTAAAAGCTGTGAATCGATAAATTACCACTGGTAATAAGCGAAGCCAATCGCATAAGCGATGCGAGCAATAAGCATCTATCACAAATTACATTAGAACCGTAATCCGCGCTTGTTATTACCGATATTAGGGCCCATTCAAACATGAACGATATTTGCTGCTGGTATAACAGGGGACCCAGTAGAAACCCAGTATTCAGTAAGTTAAATAAATAAAGTGTGTGTACCTGTTGGCGAACACATTTTGTACTAAAACTCTTGTGACCATACTATAGTATCGCAATCGCATTGATGTTTTGGGAATAAATAAAGTAGGTAAAATAAAAAATACCTTCGTTCCACTCCCATCATTGGGAATCTTCGCAACCCACATCTATAATCCGATCATCTACCCAGTAGTGGGCTTATTTTGTAGCCCAACCCAATCTCCAGATACGTTTTTTTTCCGAATTTTGATAAAGACAACCGAAAAAAAATCAAATTTTGGCCGGCACGGCAACATAACTATTTCAGGTGGCGATTTATGATTTTAATTCTATGTGAAAAATCAAGAAGAAGAAAACAGTGTGTTTCTTTCGTTGTAACTTGCGAACTGATGGCGTATCTTCTGACATTCACATACACTTGTTAGACTGAATAAACTATTTTGATTTGATTTGATTTTCATAACTTAGTTACTGGAATATGGCTTGTATTGATATGGTATTCTCCTTGTGTAAATAAACCTTCATAAGACATCCAATTTGTAATAGAAATTGAATTTTTTCCTCGTGAAAGATCTGAAATTCTGTGAACGAATCACACCTCGTGTAAAGTAATATGCAAATTAATTTGGTTTGGATTACTAAGAAATATAAATCCTGAGGTTATAATTTCTAGGAAAGCATCTAAAGCTTCATTCTGTTTCCTATAATTTTCATTATAATTTTACTTGATATTAGTTGTTTTCATTTCTTAGAAACCATTACATTGTATATAAATTCTGGACTATCAATAAATCTATTGAGATCTGTTGTTTTACTGTACACTGAGTTGTGAAGCATCTGGCTCAAACTTGTAGTAAATAATGTGAATATGCACTATTATATTTTGTAATCCGTCGGAGTGATTACTGCACAAGCAGTGCTTAAGCACAGTTTAGGCGTTAATACCCCGCAAGATGGCCGGCTCACCTGCGGTGACGTCTGTAATCGGGTGTTAATCTTCGTTAAAAGAGCCAATTACGCCCCGTTACTGCGAAATGTGGTTTAGCTAGCGTGTAATCACGACAAGAAGATTAGAACTATGAATTCAACAATGGCAGTATGCAGCGAGGAATATTCGAAATCAGGGAGCTAATTGTTTAATAAAAAAATCAATCGCAATCGCTTTCATTTGACAGTTGGATCCGACATGTTGCTGCATTTATTTGGTAAGTTTTTATTGCTGCCAAAAAGAAGCATCAATGTGTTTCATCCTGAAATCGATTGCGATAGATTTTGAAATTAGACAATAGAAAGGTTGGTTTTACGATTTAGTATTTATCGATCATTGTACTTGCGATATAATTCGTACTTTGATGTGATTATAAGCTGTATCGTATACACGGGCAATTTTTGTACGATAATTTCCGGGCAACACGAATGGCGATATGGAGAAATTATGTAAACTTTTAAATTTTCGAGTTGCATTTTTTTTAATATTGCATTTCATTATCAAAAACATACAGGTATTAATTGAGTTAAACCAAATGTAGGTGTTTAAACTCCTACCTTTTCAAAGGGGCATTATGGAGCGAAGTGGAGCGAAAGTTTCGGCAATACTGTTTCTTTGCTCCATGAAAATATTGCCACGTATTGCCTAGTTTTTCGGAGTTGATCCACACCGCTCCTTTTAGTTGCCACAACAAATTGCTACATGTTGCCATTGCAATTTTGCCGAATGTTGTCGAAAATTGTTTGATATTGCAATTGACCAAATTGCCTAATAGTGTAGCAATTTTAATTGCACGGGGTAAGCGCTCCTTTACATTTGCAAAATTATAATTTGGTGTGTGTGTAACAATGGCTGACGATAGTTGTAAAGTTTCACTTTGGGAACTAGATGGTCTATGATTCGAATTTTAGGGTTTGACATTGCTACGAGAGTGTACAACTTGGTCAAAAGCAAGAAGCTTATACCTTAAGCTTCTTGGTCAAAAGGATTATTTTAATTTTTTCGTTCATTGAAATGGCATTTTTTCTAATTTACTGTACCAACCTTGCATTTGTTTTTAGGCTCCACATATAGTACCTAATCGGTTTTATCTGTTTTACAGCTGGAATACAATATTTATGTTAACTTACAACAACTTTGTCCAAAAATTCCGTGCACAGAATCTTCATAAATTAACAAGAAAAAAAGCAAATTCACCTTTACACCAACTACACACAGAATTATTCCTTAGCAAGGAGATCGAAACCCCTCAGGGCATATACGTTTATTCAGGACACTTACTGGATGGTAAAACCATTTAGAAGGAATGCTTCGGTGCTAGAGGGCAATGTGTGCGTAGTACTTTATCGCGAGAGCTCCCTTGCGCCTCGGGCTTTTCGGAATCTGACATCTTGAATGAGTTCGGATGTATAATTAACATACATGTTAAGTACGATCGGCAACACACGTGCTTTACCACTTTGCAGAAAAATTCCGGCGCGCGTATTGCCCTTCACGAAATGTATGTTAGAGACGGCAAAGAGTGCAAGCAATTTTAACCTTAGGAGTGGTAAAGCGGAAGTGTTGTCAATAGTACCAAGTAGATGTTTTCATATTTGTACTTGTTGATTAGTTTAGATCTCTTCGTTGTCGAATATCTTTCAGGTAGGTACCGGGTTGCATCTCCGGCGGTCCACATTTTTCATTTATTTGAAAAAACAAATTTTATTTTTTTCTCAAATAAGAAAGCTTATTTTATTAACAGCTTTAGCTTTAACTTTGAAATCAGAACAGTGTGTCTCATGGAAAAATAATAATTGGCCTTAAGGTGTTGTTTAATATTTATTTATACAACTAACAGCAAAACATTAATATGCATTGAATCATAATTTAATTCAACTCGGCCAATTATTTTTTTCCCAATAAATATACATGAAACAACAACTGATTTAGTTGTTTTACATTAGTAGACCTATTTCTTTCTGAGATTTTCTTTATAAAAACGAAGCATTAGGAATTCTTTTTGTAGCGAGTCGAGCTTGACAATGTAAGTTAGAACTAACTTGATCAAGAACGACAGTTTTTTTTGTGAATCATAGATACATTTATTTCTTTCAGCCTGACTGAGAATTTTCAGAGAAGTCTTCTCAAAGTGAAGTTACAGCGAAAAAATATTTTTGCGTTTTTTACAATACGGAAGATCTTGATTTAGTTAGTGTTGCGGAATCGCAACGCAGCGTACGTTTATAAGGAAGCTTTGTGTAATTATCAAGAGCATTCAACCTAATTTTATTCTTTTCGTTTAAATTCTTTTGTTAAATGAAACTGGAAAAAAGGAAAATATAAAAAGGAAATCGGTGATGGTGCAAGTTTAGAGATAAAAAATGCATAAAAACTGAGATGAAAATGTCACTTCACATGAGTGTGCGCATGTGTTAGTGTTTGAGCTGGTTTAGGTTGACATGATGTTCCTTAGTGAAAGTGAGTAAAGCTAAGTGAGGCGTTTTTTAATAGTTTTCTCTCTTCTCGCCAGTATTGTAAATGCTCAGCGATTAGTGACATTGGACCAACTTAGATGTAGGTTTCTTGAATGAGAAAGTTGTCGATTATATCTCGCTCCTTTGTCAACGGTGACAGTAGGTTAGTGCATTGACATAGGTATATTCACAGAACAAAGAAAAACTATTTTGTTACCTGTGGCCCTTTTTCACCGTTCATCCAATTCCTCGTTCATCTCTCGTCGGTCTCCGTTTGTCCATTTCCAGTTTGTCAATATCTATTTGTCTGGTTCCCCGTTTATCTATTTCTCCGTTTGACATACATTTATTATTAACATAAAAAATTGTTTAAAAACAAAAAAACCGACTTCAAAAAACCTGAAAATAAAAACAAAATTAGCCTTAAAAATTAAATACCCCTAAAAAGCAAGAAATAATTTTCAAATCATTAGATACGCATATCATTGTAATTAAACACGTATAATGAAGTCGGGTGGGGCTTCTAGAATAAAAAAAGAAGTTGTTCTCCAGCCCCACCCGACTTCATTATACGTGTTTAATTACAATGATATCTAATGATTTGAAAATTATTTCTTGCTTTTTAGGGGTATTTAATTTTTAAGGCTAATTTTGTTTTTATTTTCAGGTTTTTTGAAGTCGGTTTTTTTGTTTTTAAACATTTTTTTATTTTTTTCTTTTCAGTGTAAGTACCTTCTGTATTAGGTAGTTTTACCTTTTACCCAAAGTATGTATAGGTATTATGTAAATGTAAGCGATGATGTTATGTATTATTTTTTATATTCCACACTTTTGCGTGGTGTAATACCACTAAAAACTCAATTTCCACTTTTCGTGCTGTTTGTTGTTAAGGAGTTCCGTTGTTCCTTCACAGTTCAAGTCTAGTCCAAAACGTCCTTGACCATAGTTAGATACCTAATTTGTTTAAGATTGTCATAATCCTAGCAATATTTCAATCACTACACAGTTTCTATTTGATTTTGAAGAGTTCCCTTGTGTATCTTTAAAATCCAAGGTCCAATAACAATGAAATCAAAATGATATCATCACTAAAGTGTCCTCTTTCAAACAAAAAAGAATCATCTAAATCGGTACATAAACAAAGAAGATATGGTCGATCATCCGTATAAATTTATAAAATGGTAACGAAAACGACAGTATTTTCAAGTTTTCCTGAAAAATACTGAACAGATTTCAAAATTTCAAAAAAATGGGACCAACTTGGGAACACACCTGATCTAATAAGTTTGAATTATTTCAATCGGTTCAGCCGTCTTCGAGTAATCGGTGGACATACATAAAAAAAAACATACATACAGCCGAACAGAGAACCTCCTCCTTTTTGGAAGTCGGTTAAAAAATCAAGTTCAAACCGTTTCTAAAGTTAATGGAATAAGATTTTTCTTATCATACCAAACCAAAACACAATTTGGATATTACTTACCCTTTATGCATTATTTTAAGCTAACTCCCAAACGTCTTTATCTTAAGGCTTGGTCCCCACTCCCGAAACAGGCACGGTTAAGGCTCTGTCAACACCAATTTAAGCTTCCAAATCAAGTATTTCCTTCATTAGGGTGCCCTTATTTGGAGTCCCGCCGATTAGGACCGATCAAAATTTACAAAAGAATAAATCCAATCAACTTACCCGAAAAATATGAAAGAAATTTGTGAGTTTTTTTTATCTTTATGAAAACAATTATATTATCCTTAAAACGATTGGTATTATAGCTTTACTATTGTTGTGTGATATTATAGAGTCAGCTTAGTCTACAGGATTGTAGAAATTATCTTGACTAAAAAAAAACTTAATTTTGAAATAGGCCATCCACAACAATCTTATTGAAATTAATGTTTTTCAGTTTAAAAATACATGGAAAAGTATGCTTTATTTGTCATTAGCACTATTATTGCAGTTATTATTGAAAAACTTGCTACTAACTGCTAAATACAATAGATTTAAATTATCTAATTGCTCTCTTAAAAACTTTTCGATTGTTATCTGATTGATACTCCACAATATTCAAGACAAGACAAATTGCTCGTAAGATTCCAAGAAAGATTATTTATTGTAATATTTTGGACGCCAAGTCGCCATTTGTTCCAGAGGAAGATTTCTGCGAAATCCGGGATCAAATCAATTATTCCCCATAACTTTTGCTGAGGATCAAATGAAATTTTTAATTCAGCCCCTAGGGGCTGCGTCGCTTCTCGGTATTGTATTAATAAAGCGGATTTTTGGCCTTATCCTTTTCTTTTAGGATTTTTTATCACGTCTTGTTATTTTAACAACTTAAAATGCTGGGATATGAGGTGTAGTAAAAAAAATATATTAAGAACAGCTCATTAAAAATTAGAAGAGAGTACATTGAGTCAGGTCTTTCGTTTAGTTATAATAGGGAACATGCATAAGTCACCGATTTTGATAAATTTGAGCTTGATCGCTGCGGACACGTATAAAAACACGATGGAATAGAAAATTTTAAAAAATAAATGTAGTATTAAATAGTATTATCACAAAGGGGAGAATAACGATATTTTTTTCATTTTCGGATATAATGCACTTAACAGTCGGATAGAATATCGAATAAGAAATAATATTTTGTATGACACATGTACTTAAACGCAATATTTAAGGAGATACTTGAAAATTCTAGGCTAACTCCATAATAATGCGCCTTAAACGAGACATAAATGACGTCACAAATGTTGCCCATTTTGTATAGAGCGTTTTCGGCGGGTGCTGCTGCGTGCTAACTTCAAGTAACTATATCACGAGAAAAAAAAGCAAGAGAAAAGTTTTAATATTACAGTTGATTTTCTCACGCATTATATTTTGATTTTGATAAAATTGATGCATGTTCCCTATTATAGTTAGTTTTTTGTCTCATGAAAACTTAGAAGCTACGAAGAAATTGTGGGAAAAGTAAATACGAATATTAGTAACAGCTAACGGTAAATTCCCTTTCCAGCCATTTGCGTGTAATTCATCTCTGAGTATAATGCCATAACACTTCGGGAATATTTATAAGGCCCTATTCAGCTGAATAGAAAATTATACCAAAAAATATGGCTTGTTTGTAGCAATCGAATTGATAGATAACATAATTTTCAAGAAATAACTGATTGCTTATTGTATCTTCAGTGGAATTAAAGGCTTCACGGATTTATTATATTGTTACTATTTCCTAATTATTTATTTATTGTACCGAACAGAAATTCTTTGTCCACAGCACGCACGTCAAGTCATCTTAAACTCGGTACAAAATAATTTCGTTCTCAGTGCCAGCATGGTAGCGGTGGACAACCAGCCTAACAATTTATTTTATTATTTTATTTGATAAGGGAAATAAACAACTCAATATAATACATATAAACAAAAATTATTATGTCTGTTCATATGCTAACACAGTTTCCACTAAGTTAATGCAAAAATTTGAGATACACCATACTAAACAAGTTTACGAATAGCGTGTATTGTATATCTTGTCACAAACAGACAATATTGTATGTTTTAGGCCTGACCAGTGATCATTCTTATCATCATCATCATATCATATATAGGCCTCTCCCAAATTCATCCACTGGGTCCCAACGTCATCCAGTTGTGTCCCGCTTGTCCTCTGATGTCGTCAACCCATCGTTTTGGAGGGCAGCCTCGTGGTCGTGATCATTCTTATAGTGTGTCGAATAAAATTAACATTAAAGTTGTTAATGTTCTATCTATACATTTTATTGCTTAGGTCAGATCGTTTGCAGCCACCCTTACCTCTTGCTAGATGCACGGCGATCTTTATTTGATCTGACTCAAACATATTCCTCCGTTTGCATGCATCAGCATGTCTGCAAGCTATCGTATTGCACGTACAGTCCGACAGAAATAACAGTTTTATATAAATGTTGTATAGATTCGTAAATTGAATAGAATGGTTTCTAGTTGTAAGTTGTAGCGATAGATCGTCTTACTAAAGTATGTTGAATCCAAAATTCTTTTTTTAGGGTTCCGTACCTCATAAGGAAAAAACGGAACCCTTATAGGATCACTTTGTTGTCCGTCTGTCTGTCTGCCTGTCCGTCTGTCAAGACCCTTTATCTAAGGAACGCGTGGAGGTATCGAGTTGAAATTTAAACCGTATACTAAGATCTACGGTCCCTTGAAGCTGTGAAAAAATCAAAGTTCTAAGTTAACGTAAAAAAAAGATACTGCCGTTTATGCCGCAAAAAACGCATATTCGATACTCTCAAAGGAATCGAAATTCATAGGGTACTTCCCGTTGACCTAGAACTATGAAATTTGGCAAGTAATATCGGCTTATACTACACTTACAGGGAAAAATCTGAAAACTGTAGATTTGTAATTAAATCATAAAAAAATTGTCATTAAAGTACGTAATCAATCATCGAGGTTAAACAATGGCATGCCGTGGCGCTAATCATAATCACAAATATTTATTTATCTTTGTGATAATCGCGCCACTAATTATTTTTAAAATTCAATATTCATTATTATGAATTAATCAGATCCATTCGAATATGGTTATAGTTAATTACTTTTAAAACTAATTAAAAAGGAATAAATTTGGCTCCAAATATTTCCGCAACATGGAGCAAAGAGGCAAAGAGTAAAATAACATGGCGGCGGTAGTGTCACGCCGCATCCTTGTGATGCGGTCAAAGAGTGAAACAAGCACGGAGTGCATTCCCTTAGCACGAACCGCTATCGAGAAATCTTACGCGCGTAAAAAAATACTATTTGAAAACGTATTCGATACGAAAGCAGGCAAAATCGGCAGCACGAACTTTACAGAGCTGGCTAACGTTAGCTCGATAGTAGTAGCCATAGATAAAACATAAATAGGCCACTTTAAAATTAATAAGTATAAATGAAGAGAAGTAGTTCAATATGTTTTGAATTACGAGCGTAATTAACGTAGTAGCGCTAGCTAAAGTAATATTACCTGTGGCTAATTCAGTGGACATTTCATAGTTCTCAAATTTAATTTATGTTACTACATAAATGCTTTTAAAATTTAATAATAAATAATACAAAGTCGCTCGAAAAGTCTCTTACTGAAAAAATGTCAGTGAGTAAGTTGTCGATAGCCAGCTTGCGAGTTATGTCAAAGTGGGTTCGTATGGTTCGTGCTACCGATTTCCATACAAGTTGTAACTTTACTATTCGATCTCGATTCGAAGGCTGCTCGATACCTTATGTCAAAATGTTTCGTGCTTCCAAATCTTAGTTCCGTTTACGGACGTAGTGGCGCTGTACTGTACTAATTTCCATACAAAATTGTGAGATTCGAGTAATTTTACGCGTGTTATTTTTCTCGATAGCTGTTCGTGCTAACAAAGAGACAGCAGACCAATCGCTAATCGATCACCTCAGAGTAAATTTTAACCATCAGCGCGTTTCTCACACCGATGACGGGACTCGAACGGGATGGAAACAAACTTTCGGACCAAGGGAGGTGACGACTGGAAGAGATTTGTTTTCTTTTCGGGTGCTGTTGAAAGATCGAAATTGGCAAAAAAAGGAAGGAACCGAAGCGAAGCGAAAGCGGATTGCTAGTAATAAATCAAATCTAAACATATAAAACTCTAAATTGATTGATTGATTGGTGATTGATTGTTGGGATATGCTTAGAGCCCTAACGGCTGAAATGAAAGACACCATTTTTGGAGGGTTGAGCACTAAGAAAGGATTTTGGAAATTTCACCCCCAAAGGGGAGGAAATAGGAGATGAAAGTTTGTATGGAAGTCTCTTAGTTTCAAAGCCAGGATTTTCAAATTTTGTGTTTAGGCTGACGATGACAATTAAAAAATATTAGGGGCAAGGAGAGGGGAGGGGGGACGAAGACGGGGGATGGCGACAGATAGATAAAAAGTTTGACGGTAACGGTAAGTGTAAGTGGAAGAGGAAGCGGAAGCTGAAGCGGAAGCGGAAGTCCATTACATCAATGAATATAAACAGTTTGCAATGTGGAGTGTCAGCCACTCGTTTTTCAGTCACCATTAGCAGCTGTGGTTAAGATTTGTAAATTAACTGTCCGCCTATTTCGCCCTTCCACCTGTCCGCCGTCTGTCCTACTTTTGAAAGACTGTACTAAAGTAACATACTTATCCAAATATTTATATTTATAATGGTACGGAACCCTCGGTGCGCGAGTCTGACTCGCTCTTGACCGGTTTTTATTTTCATTTCATCTTAATATATAAAATCGTAAACTGAATGACTGACTGACTGACTGACTGACTGACTGACTGACTGACTGATCTATCAACGCACAGCCCAAACCGCTGGACCTAGAGACTTGAAATTTTGCACACAGATACTTTATACAGTGTAGGCATCCACTAAGGAAGGATTTTTGAAAATTCCATCCCTAAGGGGATGAAATAAGGGATGAAAGTTTGTATGAAAGTCCCTCAGTTTTGAAGCTAGAATCTTCAAATTTTGTGTTTAGGCTGACGATTGAAAATTAATAAATACGGGTCTCAGCGTTTTTCAAAATTCTACCTCCGAAGGGGTCAAAAGGGGGATGAAGTTGTGTATTAAAGAAAATCCTTCATTTTCGAAGTAAAAATCGCTAAATTTATAATTTAGGCTTATGGATAGAAATCTAAAGCAACGTATATTGTTTTTGTTAGGATTTCAACTCCAAAGGGGATGAAATGGGGGTGAAAAGGGTTAAAAAAAACCTAAAAATAGATATGGATGTCGTTATCGGGGTTTTGTGGGATGATGATTGCAAAAATGACATTTATTTTTAATAAACCTGGCTGCGGCGATAGAGCTCGCCACTCATCACGCGTAACTTGTTTCTCTCGGGGCGAAAAGCGGGCATCGGAGACCCGTTTTGCTACGCTGAATGTATGTGGAGCGATGGAGGAGAAAATGGATGAGGTGTGTTTGATTATGGAAGAAAAGAAGTTGGATGTTTTATGCGTGAACGAGACGAAAAGAAAGGGCAAAGGAGTCTCAGAACATGGCCCGTTTAAAGTTCTGTGGTCGGGCGTTGCCGAAAATGAGCACGCGAGTATGGGCGTGGGACTCCTGCTGTCGGAAAGGATGATAGAATGCATGACTGAGTATGAGTGTGTTAGTCCCAGACTTCTCTGGGTTAGACTCAAAGTAGGATTACTTCGGATACGCGTCATTGGCGTGTATGCTCCCGATATATCCAAGTCAGCAACGGAAAAGGAGGATTTCTGGAAAAGTGTGGAAGACATCTTGAATGAATGCAAAGATAATGAAAGGATAGTTATGCTTGGAGATTTTAACGGATGGGTAGGTGTGAGAAGAGAGGGATGTGAGGGAGTTTTAGGAATATATGGAGACAAAAGAGTAAATGATAATGGCAGGAGTTTGATTGAGGTATGTTTAGAAAAGAATCTTGTGGTAACGAACACCATGTTTGAACACAAGGAAATTCATATGTACACTTGGCAGAGAGGGGAAAAGAAGAGTATGATCGATTTTGTGATTGTTGATGAAAGACTGAAGGGCAGAGTTGTAGACACCAGGGTCTTTAGGGGTAGTAACATTGGAACAGACCACTTTCTTGTAGTGTCTCGGGTTAGTGGTCTGTTCAAAAGTTGGCGTCATCGTCCCACAGTGTCAACAACGGAGCTGACTAGAGTAAAAGTTGAGAACCTGGATGAAGTGGAAGTGCAAAAGACATATTTGTGCAAATTGAAAGAACGATTGGGAAATGTGGCTGAAGTGAAAGATGGCAAGCTTGAGGAAGTTTGGGAAAAGTTTAAAAAAGGTGTGACTGAAACAGCTGAGGAAATATGTGGAGTGAGTAAAAGGAAGAATGCTCCCCCAATAAACTGGTGGGATAGTGAGGTAAGACAGATAGTGAATGAAAAGAAAAAAGTATGGCAGGATCTGCTGGCCATCAAAGCCAGTAAAAGAGTGAATGCAAGTGTTACAGAAGATGATGTTGATACAATTGCAAGGGAGTTTAAAAGGATTAAGAAAGTAGTGAAAGAAAAAGTAGACGAAAAAAAGAGAAAGATGAAAGAAAAGTGTGACTTCAAACTCTGTGATAACTTTCGAGACAATATAAAATTGTTTTGGAAACAAGTGAAAACGTCTCGAAGTGGATCACATAAGTCTAAAATGAATGTGATAAGAGATGAAAAAGGTGAGCTAGTGACAGATGAAAAAGGTGTACTACAGGAGTGGATGAAATATTTTGAGAGTTTGTTTGAGGCGGATGGCTCTATGCTAGAAGCCTCGGATAAAAGGGTGGAAGACGAGGAAGAGACAGAAGTGGATGAAAGAGATATATATATGGATGAGATTATTAGTGCAATGAAGAGCATGAAAAAAGGGAAAGCAGCAGGATATGACAGAATTACTGTTGAAATGCTGAGAGGTGGGAAAGAGCTGGTTGCGTCCTGGCTGTGCCTGATCTTTAATAAATGTTGGAACAGTGGCAAAGTGCCGGAAGATTGGCGTAAAGCCGTGGTCGTGCCGCTGTACAAAGGGAAAGGGTCACGGCAGGATGCTAAAAACTACCGCGGGATCAGTCTTCTCAGCATTGTCAGTAAATTGTATGCAAAGGTACTGATTGAAAGAGTGATGCAAAAAACTGATCAGAGTATTTGGGATGTGCAAGCGGGATTCAGAAAGGGAATGGGATGCACGGATCAGGTCTTCTCCTTGAGGTGCTTAACCGAAAAACACCTGGCTAAGCACAAAAAGGTTTACTGTGCCTTTGTGGACCTGGAGAAGGCCTACGATCGAGTTGACAGGAATGAGCTATGGAAGGTGTTGTCCGAATACGGATTGGAGAGCAGACTGATTCATGCACTGAAATCTCTCTATGAGGATTCCCGTGCATGCGTCAGGATTGACGGCGTATACACTGACTGGTTTGGCATCTCTAGGGGTGTCAGACAGGGATGTGTTGCGTCACCATGGCTCTTTAATCTGTTTTTGGACAGTTGTATGAAAGGTCTGAAAGAACGTGACTGTGGGGTTGTGATGAATGGGACTCAAATCAAGTGCCTTCTCTACGCTGACGACCAAGTTATACTTGCGTCTTCTGCGCAAGAGTTGCAGGAAATGATGTCGGTTATGAATGAAGATTTTGTGAGAAAAGGGATGAAAGTGAATGTAACTAAGACTAAAGTGATGGTGTTTGAGAGAGATGAAGAAATGACTGACTGTACAGTAATGTTAGGGGGCGAAAAAGTGGAACAAGTCCGTGAGTTTGTATACTTGGGGAGTTTGTTCACAAGGGACGGAAAGAGTGAGGAAGACATAGAAAGACGAGTGAAGAAAGGAAATTCGGTGAGTGGTGCTATACACTCGGTTATGAGTAGCCAAACCGTTTCTGCAAAGGCGCGAATGGCTATTCATAACGGAGTGCTGGTACCGACACTGATGTATGGAAGTGAATCTTGGGTATGGCAGAAGAAGAATGAAAGCAGAATAAATGCGGTAGAGATGCGATCGTTGAGGAAAATATGTGGAGTAAAACTGAGTGATAGAGTGAGCAATGAGGTGATTCGCAAAAGGTGTGGTCTGAAAGATGATATAGTGACAAGAATTGAGAAAGGAATGCTCCAGTGGTTTGGTCACTTAGAGAGGATGAATGAAAGGCGAATCACGAAAGAGATATACTGTGCGAATGTGGAAGGAACGATTGCACGAGGGCGTCCCAGAAAAACCTACGCGGACCAAATAGAGGTTATTATAAAAAAGGCTGGTGTACGCAGTGACAAAAACCGCAGGGCATGTATGAAAAGATTGATGGATATGAATGAAGCGAAAGAAGTGTGCAAGGATCGTAGCAGGTGGCGATCCATAGTCTCTGCCTACCCCCATGGGAAACAGGCGTGAGTGTATGTATGTATGTACATTTATTTTGAAGTCCAACCACGGTGGACATGATTTAACCCCTAAAGGGGTGAAAATGGGGTCCAAATTTTGTATGGAAAAATAATATAAAATAGACATTACAACTTTAAACTTCGTAGGAGCACATCTAAAAATAAATAGGCAAATATATATTTTGTTATTTTGTAAATCAACCCCTTAGGGGGTAAATGGGGTGAGTAAACATAAAAATCGATATTGATGTCGTTATTGGGGTTTTCTGGGATGACGATTGCAAAAATGACATTTATTTTAAAGTCCAACACGGTGGACATGATTTAACCCCTAAAGGGGTGAAAATGGGGTCCAAATTTTGTATGGAAAAATAATATAAAATAGACATTACAACTTAAAACTTCGTAGGAGCACATCTAAAAATAAAAAGGCAAATATATATTTTGTTATTTTGAAAATCAACCCCTTAAGGGGTAAATGGGGTGAGTAAACATAAAAATCGAAATAGATGTCGTTATTGGGGTTTTCTGGGATGACGATTGCAAAAATGACATTTATTTTGAAGTCCAACACGGTGGACATGATTTAACCCCTAAAGGGGTAAAAATGGGGTTCAAATTTTGTATGGAAAAAGAATACAAAATCGAAATTACAACTTTAAAATTCGTAGGAGCACGTCTAAATATATATTTTGGGATTTTGAAAATCAACCCCGTAGAGGGTAAGTGGGGTGAGTAACATAAAAATCGATATGGATGTCGTTTTTGAGGTTTTATGGGATGGTGATTGCAAAAATTAGATTTATTTTGAAGTCCAACGCGGTGGACATGACACATATGGACCTGGACCTGGACATGCACATCCAGGGAACGGGAACGGGAACCGGAACGGGCACGGGCACGGGAACGGAACGGAACGGAATGGAACGGAACGGAACGGAACGGAACGGAACGGAACGGAACGGAACGGAACGGAACGGAACGGAACGGAACGGAACGGAACGGAACGGAACGGAACGGAACAGAGCGGAGCGGAACGGAACGGGAACGAGACGGTAACGGGAACTAGAACGGGACGGGTACGGGAACGGGAACGGAAGGGGTACGGGACGGGATCGGACGGGAACGGAACAGGAACGGAACGAAACGGGAATGAAACAGGAACGTAACGGGAACGGAACGGGAACGAAACAGGAACGAAACTGGAATGAAACGGGAACGGAACGGGAATAGAACAGGATGGGAACGGGAACAAGAACCGGACGGGAACGGAACGGGAACAAGAACGGGAACGTAAGGCGTACGGGACGGTTAGGGGACGTTTACGGGACGGGAACGCAGCGGGAACGGAACGGGAATGGGAACGGGAAAGAAACGTGAACGGAACGGGAACGGAACGGAAACGGCACGGGAATATAACGGGACGGGAACGGGAACGAGAACAGGATGGGAACGGGACAGGAACGGGAACGGAAACGGAAGGGGTACGGGACGGTTACGGGACGTTTACGGGACGGGAACGCAAACGGGACGGGAACGGAACGGGAACGGGGAACGGGAACGGGAACGGGAACGGGAGCGGGAGCGGGAACGGAAACGGGAACTGGAAGCCTTGTGCGAGGCCCGCCACACGAGGCAAATGTCTTGCCTCGCGAGGCAGCGCGCTTGATGGGGACTCGCCTAATCGCTTTAAAATGGCTGGCCGGATCCTGGTTGAAGGTTCCTTAAAAGGATTTCGTCTAAAATCCACGCGGACGAAGTCGCGGGCAGAAGCTAGTCTACTTATACAACCTGGAGAGGACAATACGACAGTAAATCAAATATCGTTTAGCTAGTAATGGTCCCAATCTGGAATAAAAATAAACAATTAAAAATATTCAATAGTCACAGGAAATAGTATTTCAGTTACTGATTTCAGTACAATCTATTAATTAACATGCCAGACTTAGGTTTGCTAATGCTGACGTAGAGAGCAAAAAAAATTCTAGTTATGCTATTAAGAAACCTTTTAATAAACCTATTTAAAATTAATAAGTTTTAAAAAAAGAATTCATACCCTATACTATTTGGATATTTTTTTAAACCCTTAAATATAACACATATATAGGTGATAATAGGTATAGTTGCGTATACAACGTGTTACAAAATGACCCCTAATGCGTAATATGGTAGATATAGAGATAATCAAACTAAACAACTTTTACTATGGGATAAAAGCTGCAAAGTCAAAGTCGAAGTCAAATAAGCTTTATTCAAATCAACTTAATTATTAAGTACTTTTGAATCGTCTATATTTTCCTACCACCCGTTCCAGACTTTTTTAGCTGACAAGAAGAACGGGCGCAAGAAACTTATCAGCTGTAACAGCCATAAGTAACGATATTTACAAACTTGAATATATCGTGCTGCTGTGTCAAACATGTCGATCTTTTCGTTATTGTATAAAACAGCCATAATATTTTTTCGCAACTTCAGAGTTGGTCCCATAGTAAAAGTTGTTCAGTTTAATGTTCCCTCTCTACCATATTCGGCATAAGGAGTTATTTTGTAACACGTTAAGGATATTATAAAGATTCCAGTAATATTTCATTCATACACGTCAAATTGATATACTCCTTTTTTGGGTCGTTTGATAAAAACAATAGTTTGCTATTTCATAAAGCATTTTATCTCCATAATAGTTATAAATGCACTGTGCATGAAAATTAAATCAAAATAACTTTTCCATTCGTTTTGCTTAATATATTAAACATCGTAGGTACATTTTGTTGAAATAATATAAGTTCAAACTTTTCCCTTGAGGCAGTCGCTAGAGAAGAAATTAATTAGATAGAGAAAAATTGGAGAACCGCATGTCATTAAATTCATACAACCTAATGTAACTAACATCAATTCCATCATAACCATGTTGTATATTTTTTTATTCCTTTTTCTGTTTCAAAACAGTCACGAGAAAACGACAGAGCGATATTTAGTTTTAAATCGATCTTCTCCATTGAACATAATTCTTTATCGATATGAGAGAGGAAACAATGGAAAAGACTTTTCTTTCAATACAAAATACATGGAACAAATATGACATACGGCACGAACGTACGAACGAGATTATTCGTAAACAATATTCGCGCTACATTTCTTTCAACGGTATATTTGCTACTACAATCGTCTACATGGCGCTCGTAGCTCGTAGACAATCGACTACGACGTAGTCCAATATCGATAAATATTTGTTTTCATTTACATTACTTCTCATTCAGAGAGGAACACTATTTAAAGATATCACTACAAATTCAGTTCTAGTTCAAAATATCTGTTTTAATTTCAAACCAAAACAAAATACCCGAGTAAAATGTAAAAAGTCAATAATCAGAATAATATTTGTCATATTATTCCATCCAAAGTAGGCACTTTAAAGTATAATCTTAGCCTCACCGAGCTTGACAAAATAAGGTATAATACATGTGGCAAAAAAGTAATACTCGTACAAAATTGTAATCCATCATTTTTCTGACTCTGATGGGTATCTTTGATACCTATCAGCTCACAATGGGCTAAGGCTATCGACCCCGTCTGGGATTTGAAATCCTAGCTTCAATGACAGTATTGTGTATCGATTAAAGCTAGAGCTTTTAGAGAATTATATTAAATAAAATAATTATTCTACCGTTGTTGTTTTAACTGAAGAAACGTCTTTCGCTACCTGATTTTGAGGTAACATTGAAGGAAACTCGTGTGCGCTACTTTTAATTACTTTTGGGGTAAAGAACGTGGTTTGCGTAGAAATGTCTTTATGACGTCACTTTCAGTATCCGTTGGGGATATTAAGGTAATGTTAGGAGTTTTACATTTCCTGGTACAATTTTTCGATACGATTTTACGTTTAAGGGTAAAACTTCAGAGCACCCGATTCTGTATCTTTTGTAGTTTTTTACACGATTGCCCAAAAAGGAGTATATATGTGTTCAGGATTCATGTATGTTTGTGGGTATGTGAGTTTCTTTATTCCACCATAGCTTCTAAATGGCTCACTCAACGGATTTGGATGTTTGGGGTATCGTTAGAATCCTTACATCATTGGAGTTAGACTGGCTATTTTTTTTTTGAAAATAGTCAATATAGCGACGGTGCGACGCCATATCCAAATGTAAAAAAAAAATCTTTGATTATTACAATGGGCTTCATGAAAAACCTTAATTGGCACATTTCAAAAACATATAATTTGTCACTAAAATGTGTAAAATAAAAATAAATGTAATTACGGTCTGTGGTGCGGTTGAAATTCGTGTTTGATTTTGTGACACGTATCTAGAGCCACCTGAAAGATTGTGGAACGATATAACTAAGCAGCAAAAAGAGAAATAAATTTAAAAAATACTAAAAACACGACTGCCCTGCCAAAAATGAACTAAAACGTTAAATAACAAGTGTCATTGCAGTCGGGGGACCGTTTTGTGAAACAATTTTTAATCAATGCCCCGACTGCAATGACACTTGTTATTTAACGTTTTAGTTCATTTTTGGCAGGGCAGTTGTGTTTTTAGTATTTTTTAAATTTATTTCTCTTTTTGCTGCTTAGTTATATCGTTCCACAATCTTTCAGGTGGCTCTAGATACGTGTCACAAAATCAAACACGAATTTCAACCGCACCACAGTCCGTAATTACTCAAACGAATAGCCAGTTACATAACAGCGAGCGTGATATCCGAAAAAATATATATCGAGTCGAATAATATATAGATGTGGGGTCAGCCGGCCGACGCCATTTGCAAATTGGCGAGACGTGAACGTTTTATAAACCCCTGTATTTGGTTTTCGAGATCATCCAGCTTTGACGCCCTATAAAATATTATACGATTTAACAGCACAGCGGATTTCTAACTTGTTGATTAATTTAAAAAAGGGCTAATTCATTGACCCTTTTCAGAGTAAAACGCTGACATTATTAATTTACGTTCGAAGGACGGTGCTAAATAAATATTTGGTGATTACGTAGTAAGTTAAAATAATGAAATTCTAATTCATAAAAAGCATACTTTTTATTTGATCTGGCAAGAAAACTTTTTTATGCAAATGAAGCATCATGATCTCTTGTGGATAGCTATCTTTATCCGTAGTAAGTATATGAATAAAGATTAATAGTGGGTACCTGCAAGTTGGCAGCCGACCGCAGGCGACATGAAGCCGCGTCGTGTCGCCGCTTCATGTCGCGGCGATACGACGCCACGTCATGTCGCTGCAGTCATGATTTCGAAAACGGCGTTTTTCGAACAAAGTCAACGTGTTGTCAATCCAAAGTAGGCAAAGTGCGGTCGGGCGATACGACGCGGCGTCGTGTCGCTGACTACGGAAGGTATTTCATAAAAATACATAGAAACCAGTAGTGTATGCGACATGAGGCGGCGACACGACGCCGCGTCGGCATGTCGCATGTCGCGTGTGGCTGCCAACTCGCACCTTAAAACTTAAGTGAAGCCCTAGAACTATTTCTATTGGAACACAACTAAATTATAGTAGATTAGTGCTTTCAAATCATTCGTTAATAAGTTCAGTTTTTTTTTTATTCTAGGGTACAAGTACGTACTTGCAAGCATTGAAGAAGTATGCCAAGTTTAATAAAATACTAATTTATTTTGAAATAGACAATCGTAATTTATCCACTTCTTATAGTAATTTGCGGTACATACCTCTTAGCATGTAAAACGGCTTTTTATATAGATCATTTGAGTGTGATCTAGAATTTTTATCTCTGTTTAGTCAGAATAAATTTAAAGTTTTTTTCCGAATAGACTAAGCTCCCATTGCATGAAACCTTACCTCACAAGGTGGAAGAGCAGAAATGTGTTGCAGTAATAGATATTACTTAGGAACACTGGATTTTAGTGGGTTGCCATCGCATATCCTGGAAGAACATATATTTTTTTTCGTTTTCGTACCGCAATTTTGACCAAAAATTACATCATGAGGTGGAAGATCGAAATGTTTACCCATCGAAAGAGAAACATTTGGAGGTCAAAACCCGCATGGGTTGCCAGCCCCTACCCTGGCAGGTTTCAAGGTCAGCCAAGTTTTATGAGGCCCAAAAATGGGGTCACTTACCTCATCAGGTGGAAAGATAAAATTGATGCAGATCGATAGCCCTCGACGTGCCATTCATGAATATATAGGGTTGCCTGCCTTCAGCCTGGCAGTTTTTCTGGTCAGCCACCTCAAACAATCTATATCAATATCTTGAAAAAACAAAAAAGTCATGTAAAGATGCTATGATCAAGGGCAAACCCTCATATTAAATTAAAGTCTACGCACTGGCAGCCTTGCGCCTATTATGGAGTTGAAATAATAGGGTAAATGCACCAGTTATGGACATTTTTCATTGGTATCTTCAAATATTGAAAAAAGTAATGTAGCTGTTTAACGTCATCAGGTGGCTCAATGAAACTGATGCAGATCGATAGCCGTAGACGTGCCGTTCATGAATATATTGGGTTTCCTGCCTTCAGCCAGGCAGTTTTTCTGGTCAGCCACCTCAAACTATCTATATCAATATCTTGGAATAACAAAAATGATATGATTCAGGGTAAATTTAATAGAAACCAAGATATGAAATTAAAATCTAGGCACTGACAGTCTTGCGAAGTATATTATGGTCTTAAAATAATAGGGTAAATGCACCAGTTGTGGGCATTTTCATTGGTATCTTCAAATATTGAAAAAAGTAATGTAGCCGTTTAAGTTCAACGTAATACCACGTTGGTGGTATTCGAAGTGAAAGGAGACGGAGACCCGGCCTTTTATGCTTAAGTTGTTTAATTTTTAATATGTGATTTTTGTGTGTTTTGTGACAGCTCAATGCCGGTTACCTTTCTTTAGATCGACTTTTGTGTTGGACTTATTTCATTTACCGACAACTTTTCGTCTATTTTCGTTTCGCCTTTTTTATATTAAAGCCAAAATATTTGATACATTGATCGAATGTTCTGTCTTAATGTATCGTGCATGTACAAAAAAATAAGACGATTATGAGTATTTTTGATATGGCAACACTCTGGAAACATCGAGTAAGTACCTAATCAAAAAATCGCTATCCATACAGTTTTCAAAGGGCGGAAAACTCACTTTGAAATGTCAAAACGTCGCTGCATTTACCATAATTAGTTTCCTTTTTAAAAATTAAGAAAACTAAATATCAATTTGACTTCATATTTGGCATTGAGCTGTCACACAACACACAAAAATCACATATTAAAAAAGTGAACAGCTTAAGCATAAAAGTTCGGGTTTCCTTTACTTAGAATACCACCAACGTGGTATCACGTTGAACTTACATTACTTTTTTTCAATTTTTGAAGATACCAATGAAAAATGCCCACAACTGGTGCATTTACCCTATTATTTTAAGACCATAATATACTTCGCAAGACTGTCAGTGCTTAGATTTTAATTTCATATCTTGGTTTCTATTAAATTTACCCTGAATCATATCATTTTTGTTATTCCAAGATATTGATATAAATAGTTTGAGGTGGCTGACCAGAAAAACTGCCTGGCTGAAGGCAGGAAACCCAATATATTCATGAACGGCACGTCTACGGCTATCGATCTGCATCAGTTTCATTGAGCCACCTGATGACGTTAAACAGCTACATTACTTTTTTCAATATTTGAAGATACCAATGAAAAATGTCCATAACTGGTGCATTTACCCTATTATTTCAACTCCATAATAGGCGCAAGGCTGCCAGTGCGTAGACTTTAATTTAATATGAGGGTTTGCCCTTGATCATAGCATCTTTACATGACTTTTTTGTTTTTTCAAGATATTGATATAGATTGTTTGAGGTGGCTGACCAGAAAAACTGCCAGGCTGAAGGCAGGCAACCCTATATATTCATGAATGGCACGTCGAGGGCTATCGATCTGCATCAATTTTATCTTTCCACCTGATGAGGTAAGTGACCCCATTTTTGGGCCTCATAAAACTTGGCTGACCTTGAAACCTGCCAGGGTAGGGGCTGGCAACCCATGCGGGTTTTGACCTCCAAATGTTTCTCTTTCGATGGGTAAACATTTCGATCTTCCACCTCATGATGTAATTTTTGGTCAAAATTGCGGTACGAAAACGAAAAAAAATATATGTTCTTCCAGGATATGCGATGGCAACCCACTAAAATCCAGTGTTCCTAAGTAATATCTATTACTGCAACACATTTCTGCTCTTCCACCTTGTGAGGTAAGGTTTCATGCAATGGGAGCTTAGTCTAGAATAAATGTTTAGTGCTGTGACATTAGCTGAATGACATAACTTCATCGATAATTTGCAATTCCGTTGCCTTGTAAGTAAATCTTGACAGTATAATAACAAACGTCTTTCAAGTTTAAAATTACTAATTGGCTAAATTATCGTCTAAAGTTTATTATAACGGAACAATGTGTAGCAATTTTTGTTTCTTCTGGTTGAGGAAAACGGAATATTTTTTTATTACTATAGCACAAGCGCTTTTTCATGAAATCAGAGCAATTTAATTTAATCATTGTAGTACTGTCTTTCATTTATTTATTTACACAGAATAAGTCTCATTAGTCGTCAGAAAAAACATTATTGACCGAGCGAGCACGAAGTGCGAGCGAAGCGTCTCTGTTTCAGCTTGGGCAAAAATTCTTTCGTATGTCCGGCTGTCTGTTCCAACCTACAGGTCGCATTTCTTAACCGATTCTTGTGAAATTTTGTAAGTAGGTTTGAAAATTATATTGAATTTTTTTGTGGAGCCAGTTTTTTTAATTTCTTTAAAATGGCGTAGATATGTTAAAAAAACAGATTGCAGTCCGCTTTCCAGCTCTGCCTGTTCTTCTCTACAGGCCGCATTTCTCAACTGATTCTCGTCAAATTTTGTAAGAAAGTTTGAAAATGATGTACATTTTTTTTTGTTTTGCTAGTTTTTTTTAATTTTTCAAAATGGCGGAGATATGTTAAAAAAGACAGATTTCAGTCCGACTTTCCAGCGCTGTCTGTTCTCCTCTACAGGTCGCATTTCTCAACCGATTCTCGTGAAATTTTGTGAGCAGTTTTGAAAATAACATACAATTTTTTTGTCACGCCAGTTTTTTGAAATTTTTCTTATTGGTGGAGATATGTTAAAAAAACTTATTTCAGTCTGGCTTTCCGGCTTTTCTTTTCTCCTCTACAAGTCGCATTTCTCAACCGATTACCGTAAAATTTTGTGGGCATGTTCGAAAATGATATAGATTTTTTAAGTAGAACCAGTTTTTCTAAATTTTTTGGAATGGCAGAGATATGTAAAAAAATAATATTTCAATCCGGCTCTCTGGCGCTCGATGTTCTCCTCTACAGGTCGCATTTCTCAACCGATTCTCGTGAAATTTTGTGAGCAGGTTCGAAAATATTATAGAATTTTTGTGTCACGCCATTTTTTTTATTTTTTTTTAAATGACAGAGATACGTAAAAATCATATTTCAGTCCGACTTTCCAGCTGTCTGTTTTCCCCTACAGGTCGCATTTCTCAACCGATTATCGTGAAATTTTGTGAGCAGGTTCGTTAATTATATAGAATTTTTATTCGAGCCAGTTTTTAGAAATTTTCCAAAAAATCACCTATTTCGAAAAATGGTAAAAATTAGAAGCGCCATCTAGCTGCAAATATACATACCAAATAATATACCAAACAGCACGAACCCACTTTGTGCTTCGAAAAGCTCAGCAGTGTGGGAAAAATGGGGTGGCGACAGCTTTTAGATTATTTTTTAACAACATACAATTCGAGCTACTTTTTAACGCGAGGTCTACAGCTCACGGAGCCACTAGTTTTATACAAATGGCATTCATTTTACTCGATCATCGTCATCGTACAAAATAAATATATTACCATATCGACACTGAAGCTATCGATAGTTTGACAACACTAGTCTAGAGCTTCGAGTGATTTGAATAGGTATTAGTATTCATTGCGAAGATGCTGTTTTTGAACAGGGCCTTATAATTAAACTTTACTACTTGCAGAGTTGGTACTCATTACGAATTTAAGACTGGTTTGAGGTCAGGCGGTTTTGTGTCATGTAGGTATTGTCTTTAAAACATAGTTTACTCAGTAAGAATAATAAGACTATTAAAATTTTACCGCAAATAAAGTGATAAGCGCTATTCTATTACATTCTACGTAAAAAAATTCACAGATTTTGCAGTCCAGCAAGAATCGGAGCATTGAAAATGAATACAAAAATTTACGAAAACCATAATCTAATCAAATGCAAAATCCTAATATTTTTAAAGTTACCTAGGTAGTACCTATTTATTTTTACGATTGTGACACTCGGCTTCGCCTCGTGTCACAAAAGCGCCCGCTAACTGCCTCGACGCAGCCGAAATATTATTAACCGATCTTCAAAATTCCAACGAATGCACTTTTCGTCTGCTTCTGCATCTTTTAACACTATTACCATGACGATCGGTCAATAATCATAGAAGCTACATAACTTTTTATGTACGGAAACACCCGTTTTTCTAGAATTCCAAATCTAAAGGGACCACCTACAGGTCACAATTATTTACCGATTTTTAAAATTGTTTCAATTGTTTCCATTTGATAGCTAAACTAATACCCTAGGACCTTTTTTTTCATATTTTCTTAAGTCGATTATTTGCAATTTAGTAAACAAACACCCCCCAAAAAACCCGGAATTTTTGGAATTTTGCAAAATTTAAAAAAAGTAACCATTAGATTTTCAAAATTCAAACGTTCACACGTGTCTCGATAAATTTCTCAACATTTGGTACTATTTCGATCTCGACCCTCTCAAAATCCTCGGAGATATGGTCAAAATTACGTCTCAGGCGATTTGCATCTGATAACCATTTTTAATGGTAAAATACGTTACCAGAATTTCTGTTAAGATTAGAGTTTACTTACTCTCTTTCGATTGCGTTATGGTGGTATTACACCAAAAACGCTGAAACTAAAAACCACCTACAGGTCACAATTATTTACCGATTTTTAAAATTGTTTCAATTGTTTCCATTTGATAGCTAAACTAATACCCTAGGACCTTTTTTTTCATATTTTCTTAAGTCGATTATTTTTCCGAAATATTTGCAATTTAGTAAACAAACACCCCCCAAAAAACCCGGAATTTTTGGAATTTTGCAAAATTTTAAAAAAGTAACCATTAGATTTTCAAAATTCAAACGTTCACACGTGTCTCGATAAATTTCTCAACATTTGGTACTATTTCGATCTCGACCCTCTCAAAATCCTCGGAGATATGGTCAAAATTACGTCTCAGGCGATTTGCATCTGATAACCATTTTTAATGGTAAAATACGTTACCAGAATTTCTGTTAAGATTAGAGTTTACTTACTCACTTTCGATTGCGTTATGGTGGTATTACACCAAAAACGCTGAAACTAAAAACCACGTTAAGCAACTTTGATCTTTTAAAATGTCATTAATATTTATTGAATACTAGCTTCCGTCTGCGACTTCGTCCACGTGGACATTCGGGAAATCCCTAGGGAACCTTTGACCGGGATAAAAAGTAGCCTATGTTTTAATCCAGGCTATAAACTATCTGTTTGTCAAACATCTAAAGGATCTTGGTCAAATTGGACGTTGAACCAACAGTGACAAAATATATATCATTTGAAAGATAATAATCTATACTCTATTTCTTTGTATGGCAACAAGTACTCGTAGCTAGGACGCCGGAGAAAAAAGATAGGAGCGTATAAACATGTAAAAAGCAAGTAAGATAAATCAATATAAGTATGTTTATAAAAATATGTGAATATTAACAGCGAGCTGATAGGAGTTACCAGAGAAACTCAATGGCGCAGTAGTTTAGCGCCTGATCCACCGATTGCAGAGGTTAAGCAACTTTAGCAAGGGTTGGTCATGGGATGGGTGACAAAAAATCTATTATCTCGAGCTTTGTACTTCGGAAGGTACGTTAAACCATTGTTTCCGGCTGAATTTGCAGTCTGAATGTGAAATGTTTTATTATGTGCTTATAAGGTATAGGTACCTTATTATTTAAATAAAAACGTAAAAAAATTGGTTAAAAATAGGTAATTACTTATTTTAAAAATATGTATGCACTAGTTTTTGAAGCCAAAAGTAAACTGAATTTAAAAAAAAATGATTTATTTAATCTACATTTAGCGCGCAGTAGTATCTCCATAACCCAATGCTAAATCAAAATAAAATTTATATCCACATGATCTAGGCGTGGTATCTTAAACATAAAATATATTTTCATTTCTGTTGGATTTACGTCCACTTTCCTTAGTAGAGTGCCCATGATTCTTTGTTCAGCCGTTTTTGCGTGATTGAGGAACAAACATCCAAACCCACAAACTTTCACAGTTATAATATGAGTAGGATTAACAGGATCTCTACAATACTTTTCATTTAAAATTTCCTATTGTATTAAACGCGACTAACATTTTCTAAATTCAAACAAACAAGATATTACACATTTCCAGTGTAATTTCTGGACAAGCACATTACATAAATCAGTATAGTGTCTGTCTTCTTGAACAGCTGGCCCTAAGCCGTTGGACAACTCCTCAGTGAACACATTTACTGGTAAATATAACTATATTATTTAGTTTATTCTTGATTCTGTTTATCAAAATATTTTTTACTGAACATTATTAAAGGTATTTGGCTAGGTTAAATATTAATAGACTCAGACAAAAAAGATAATAATATATAAATATATTCTCTGAAGGTAATCCCCAAGAACATTGTGGATTGGGGTGTCAATGTCAAAATAACATTTATTCAAATAAACAAAAAAATTAAGCTCTTTTGAGTCGTCAATATTATCCTACCACCCGTTCAAGTGTGGGTCAATCAATAGTTAGTATAAGGGCTGGTTTATACTGACAAGGTCAGTGACTGGACCTAGTGACTCGGAATTTCGGACCTAGTAACTGGGTACATGTAGACAGGATCGGCAGTAAGTCGTACTGTGCCCGAAAATAGAACGTGTTGCTAGTCAGCCGGTCTGACTTTCAATAGAGAAGTCAGCGCTGGGAAGGGAGGGGGGAGGGGTGTTAAACAACCTCTTAAAACTTGCCAGTTTTATGAATTGCTATAGTTACATCTCTTTCTCACTGTAAAGCAAATAAAAGAGACACTGATAGCCATTCAGAAAACTGGCAAGTTTTAAGAGGTTGTAATACGGGGGCTGGACTGGGTTGCAACTAGTGTACAGTGGTACACGAGCCCAGTAGCAAGTCAGCGCTGGACAGGGTTACTGTACTGTCATGCTACTCGCCCTGTATAAACCAGGCATAATACCTGGCCGCGTGTTTTGTTCTATCAAATACTTGAAGAAAACCAACCAATCCTCAGAAGACTAACAGCAGCAGCTGTATTTTTAGAACCGTTAAAACAAGCAAGTAGCAGCAGTTTTATAGCTTGAATCCGTTATTCACTAATGCCCGGTTTCTGAGGTACTTTACTAAACGGTCTACATTATCTGCTTTAAAGCCAATTTTATTACTAAAACCAAATAATGTAGACCCCTTATCGAACAGATAAGCCTTTGGTATGAAAAATAATAGTTACGTAGACGGAATAAGGGTGGTAAAGTACCTCAGACACCGGACATAAGTGGGACAAATAGCTGGTAGCTGGTTTCTTGTCAGTTGAGCTTAGGCTCCGAACAACTGCCAAAAAGCGCAGGATATGCACACGAAAAGTTTCATCCTAAGAATTTTGAGGCAACTTAAAGATTTTAGCGTGGAAAAAACATTAAATAGACAGCTACCTGCAGTTAAATTTGTAACTGGAGTTTGATAACTAGCTTCGTAAAGATATTTTTTTGCTGTTTCTTAACTAGTTATTAAAAAAGTAGACTTTTCCACATTCGTAACCAGATTATAATGTATCTATTTGGTAATCATTCATCTTCATTTTATTTATTTTACTCACAGGACCACACGAACCTTTATAATCGCACCAAAGAGTAAACATTTTAATAAGTCAAACTAAGAAAAAACTAAAAAGCTAGACTAGAAAATAGAAAAGAACCTTTGAAAGCAATTTCATCAGATCGTAAAACACATAAAATATTTTGATCTATTACTTAAAAGATTTATATGAGTTTTCTAAGTGGCGCATAAATCACGACTCACGTCGCAGGAGATTGGCAACTAGGGGCGTAGGAAGCCTGGGTCTTCTAGAAAACCTAGAGCTAGGGTTGCCTCTACCAAAAGAACTTATAGCACTAATAAACGTGACTATTTTTTATGTATGGACTGTCGGCGCGTTTGACTCGCTTTCACCTGATGGAAAGTGACAAGGAGGACGAAGATGGAGCACGCACAGTCAGATATAACACGTGAATATTTTCAGGATTTTTTCTTTTAAGTGTCTGCTTTTTCTTTCTTCTTATAATGACCGTGAAGAATGGACAATACGACAAAAAAATAACATGCCCTGTTTATTTGCTTTTCGAAGAGAGAATGAAAAAATAGTTGACCCTTATATTCACCCATACCCACACCCATATCATATTTCAAAATGTGTTCATTTAATTCCAGAAGGAATAAAAGGTGGCTGGAAGTTACCTAACGAGCGATGATTACGGAACTCCTTGTACACAACCACATTATTGTAACTATCTCTTGTGATACTTACTCCGAAATGGTATACAGAGTGTAAAAGATCCTCAATGAAGCCGAGCTCTACCTATTCTGCCCATCATCAGGACCATTTCTGTTCAAAATTGTTGCTCGGAAACGATTAAAATTTTTGGTGTTAAAAAGGTAAGTTTTGGAAATGACGTAAAAAAATAGTTTTCATAAAAATCTATTTTTTTATTTGACCTTCAATAACATCATAGCGAGCGTGGAGGGTTTCGCGGCTTCGCGTATGGGCTTCGCGTTCGTGCTTTGCCACAGAATACATAATAGTACAAGTACAGAAGATCCACTCCGCAAAGTCATTTAAATAAGTAGCGACTCTATCCCATATACAATAAAGTGCAATTCAGGTCGCACACCGCTCCTTTACCTACAGTTATATTCACCTAGAAGTTGCCTCTCTTTCTATCGCGAAGTTCTTATCTCTTCTAACGACTTTAGGGTTTCTTCTTATAAATAATAATTAAATAATAGGTACTTCATTTATTACAAGTTATGTGTTTGTGAAATAAAATGAGTAGGTACTTAAATACGTTTCAAAAAAAACCTAGGCTAGGTACAGTCAACGCCACGTCAAACTATACATGCTAACTTTGAGGCAATTTGCTTTTTTACGAAATCAAATTGTCCTTAATAATTTACTTTATTTTGAAAGTAGGTAAGTAAGTACCTACCTACTCGTAATCTATAAATTATTATTTCAATAAATAGTTGGGTGAAGATTATTTAGCAAATAAGACAAGTACGCAGTACTACGTAACGGATACTAAATACTAACTAGGTAGTAGACAAGCACTATTCTTACGTTTCGATGTCGTTTGGAACTTTTGGAAGTGTGGAAAACGTGAGGTTCGGATCCTTTTTATTATTAGTATTAAGGCCCTCCGCTGCCTTGAGCGGGGGGACACGCGCGCGGGGCGACATAGATTAGAGCTTACTCATGCACAGCGCAAGCATCTGTCCGTCAAAAACCAGCAATCTATATTCCCGCGCCGTGTACCCGCGGCGGGATCCCGCTTAAGGCAGCGGACGGCCTAAGGCAGCTCATTGCGATGTAATATGCCTTCATTTTGGTTATATATCACAAACGTGAGAACGAACGACCGACGCGGCAATATGCGAACACGGCGAGTGACATGACTATCGAAATCGAACTGCTAACGTGCGACCCAGCCGGCACGCGGCATCGGCAGCCTCTGATATAAGTCCGTCCAGACGGACGGACCCGCTGGCTACTTGTAGCTTCGTACCTAAACCGCGGAGTGCGCCTAGCCTGGCTTTGCGGTGTTCCCCGTCCAGTGGCGGTTTTTTGGTCCACGTCAAAGGACTTGTGTGGCGAACTAATGTTGCCGTGATTCGCGGCCGCGGTTCACGCGCGAGTCTGGAGAGCTATATTTTTCGCACCGTTTTCATGCGCGAACCGCGCCCGTGATTCGCGGCCGCGGTTCGCGGCGCGAGTGTAGAGCCCTCTTAATGATAATCGGCATGCGTGGACTTCGGCTTCTTTAAGGGTCTTTTTACACGCTTTATAAAATGAATAAGTAATTTCTATTCCCAATATAAATACACACCAAATGAAGCTTTATAACCCCACCGATATTACAAAAATATTAAATAAGAAATCAGGGAGCGGATTCCTGCTTGATAATAGATAATATCAATATGGTGGCAGCCCTAGCGCGGCTAATGTGAATTGCTGAATCACTAGCCAGGCACGGAGCCTTTCTCGTCTCGTGGAGTTGCTTATCTCTTTTGTGTTTACACCACAGACGTAGAAAAGCCGTCTGTGTCTTTGAGTATAACCTGCTTATACCCGAAAAACCTAGCATGTAAATCGAGCAATAGTAAGTTGGTCAAATGAAAAAAGTCTTTGCATTTATAAATGTAATTTGTTTCACAAAATTGTAAGGGTATTGTTTTTATAACTAGATAATGTTTGTTAAACTTATTAGGTATTAAATAAGTATTATTTATATACATTAACCATAATAAATGATCGGTTCTGCATGTATGGATCATGCATAATAGATAGATATATAAGTAATATCTTTCTAAGTTATGTCTAAGCGCTTGGCCGGTCGTCAACTGGCGAGCTTGTCGTAAAAGCAATGTGTCTTAGTTTTAGCAAGAAACATGGCCACAGAGTAAAATAGTAACTATCACTGAAGAAGAGAACGAGGAATATTATGTCCTTGTGCTCCTACCAGTAGGAGAGTTTCAGTAGGAGCTAGAGGAGAGCTAGAGAACGCCCAAAAACCTCCATCTTAGTAAACTATGTTTGTAATGAATGATTTACACTTTACTTGTTTTGTTTACACGCAGGGATTGATAACGTTATTTTTAAATATAACGTTATTTCTTACTTTTTTTACCGTTACTTATAACATTAACGTTATAAACATTAACCATATACGTCAATATATAACGTTACATTAGATAACGTTACTTTAAAATGAACGTTATTACAATTATTAACGTTACGTTTTACCGATAATTTTACCGGTACTATTGTACCGGTAAAGTTTAACGCTATATTTAATGGTAATTTTACCGGTACAAAAATTTTAACGTTATTTTTACCGGTAAATTTACCAATAAAATGTTTTAACGGTATTTTTATTATGAGTAACTTTTTTTGTATCGTTATTTTTTTAACGGTATTTCAATCCCTGTTTACACATTACTCGGAATCTCGGTGTCCACGATATGAGTACCATCTCAGTGGCCGTCAGAGTGCACCAAGCCGGAGTCAACTCTTATCGTCAAAACGTGGCTTTACGTATAGGTAACCTTATAGCTATATAACATACCTGTTTAAGGGCCACTGTGCCAGCAACAATAATTTTGTTATAAAATTGTGTCTTAGATAGACTGGTTCACGCCTAGCCTGCGGCGCCAAAAGGCAACTTTACAGTGTCATAAAAACACGGTCGCCATTTTATTTGGGATTTAATTTTGTTTATCGGCAGTTTTAAGGGCGAACTATTTTATGAATGTTTAAAACTGCACTCGCCCGCTCAGTACAACGTTCGAGGACGTAATTAAATTTTAAACGGGTAGACCGTAAACGTTGATTAAAACGTTACAAGTTTTCGCTACACTGAATTTGGCGTGTGGTTCTTGTTATTGTTATATTTTTATTTATAATATTTATTGGGACAATTTTTTGGGATTTTGTAAAGATATAAACTTCGATCAAGAATACCCCAGTTTCAAAAATGGCACTTCAAATAGCGTCCCACTTACAAACGGGCACTTATTTTGCACAAAGTAAGTGATAAAAGATGTGTTTTTGTACAAAATAAGCTTACTTTGTACAAAATAAGAGGTGATTATGTACAAAATAGGGGCCAAGTTTGTAAGTGGGACGCTATTTGAGGTGTCATTTTTGCGTACTGTTTTAGTTCTTAAAGCATTATCTAGGATTTTCTTGATCGAAGGATATAAATTAAGTAACTGCATAATATAGTGTAGAGCGAAGGACTGTGACCGAGGTCTTAGAAAACTGAAAAAACGTATTGAAATATTATGCCTACGTAGTCTGTGCTGTGCACCATGGATACTTTTAAAATTAAAAACATGGGAATTAACTTTATGTCATGATATTTACTAGTTTACTACGCTTTAAATAGAAGTTAATTTTGCGAGAAATTTCATTTTAGATACTATTTTTTAGTACTCATAAAAATAATCATGTTAAAAGAGGTAGGTTGTTTTCCATTGTCATCATTTATCAACAAAAATGTAAGCCTTCCAACGGAAATACATTTTATGGTTTGGAAAAACTGTCCGCTTAAAACATTCTTTGAAACCACAGAACATAGAAGTAGATAGAAGTAGTATGAGCTCAATTTAATATGAAAACCAGTGTAACCAAACAAACACATTAAAAATCGAAGCCAAGCCCCCCACTTAATAGTTACATGCTACGCACACACACTTTGTGAGCACATAATTGGATGAAATTCAAAAACGTAATAATACCCAAAGGTCATAAATCACAAAGTACATTTATTTAGATTCAATCGTATTACCATAGCAACTTGGTACCAAATTAAATAATACTTATATTTATAATGCTGCTACTCAGCGCTAGATGGCGCAAGCAAATTTCAATAATGCGATTTACCACCTTATGTAATAAAACATAAAGTTATACTAGAAAAAAATTACGTGATAAGGGAGACCGGGGTTTGTTAGCATTTTTACTCCTAAGTATTTTCAGCTCAATAATTCGTTTACGTAAAGGTATCTATTTCTTTCTATTTTTTATTATTATAATTTTTTTATTCAACATACATATATCAGGGATCTGTGCTTTTAATTATACCGGGTTATTTGTAAAACACCAACAACCTCGCAGGAGTAGATAACTAATGTCATAAACAACAACATTTCTTCTACGACTTTTCCAAAAACAGACAAAAAATAATATTTCCTATTCTACTCCCGCAAGGTTGTTGGTGTTTTACAAATAACTTTGTATTGGTATAATCTATGTATGAAAGAAAATAATCGTCGTTAGTTTTTAGGGTTCCGTACCCAAAGGGTAAAAACGGGAACCTATTACTAAGCCTCCGCTGTCCGTCTGTCTGTCTGTCTGTCTGTCTGTCACCAGGCTGTATCTCATGAACCGTGATAGCTAGACAGTTGAAATTTTCACAGATGATGTATTTCTGTTGCAGCTATAACAAAAAATACTTATATAATATATATTTTAGGGGGGCTCCTAAAATCGGCGTATGTAATCGAGGCTTTAGTTTTTTTTACAATCTTAAGAACTAGGACATCCATGTGCAAAAAAAGCATTATTCTAATACCTAAGAATATTGTCTACAATACGACATCAAAATCATTGGCTCTGTACTGCATATTTCGAGAGTTTTTTTTCCATTTCGACGCCCCTGTAAAATAACTCTGTAATGTGATATTATGGGGTTTTTGCTGTTATGACAAATTCAACATCTGCTAACTGGAATACATCTTCTGATTTTTTTCCAGATTTTTTGTAGTGATATTCACAAAGATAATTATAATGGACACACAGGTTTATTGTATTGTAGGGAAAATTTGCAAGAAAAAATATTGTAACGCACCGTACCATTACAAAAGTTGATTTGTAAGACATCTGCTCACTATATATTGAAAGTGAAAGTGAAATATATTTTATTTAAATAAGCTCACATAATAAGCATTTTTAAATCGTCAATTCTTTTACCCTACCACCCATTATGACGTCTTTTAACTGACAAGAAAAATTATTCGATCATTGCCGGTCCATATTCAAAACCCCGAGAGCTTTCAACTCGAACTCGAAAACCGCTTCGAAGCCCTTGAGAACAGCATAGATGTGGACTATCTAAACAACATGGTGGTGGATACTGTCCGTACGGTAGGTCCAAGTTCTTTAAGACCCACCGTCCCAAGATAAAGAAACTCTCCGACCACACACTCCTACTCATGGATCAGAGAAATGAGGCTCCAGAGCTCAGCGGATGCTCATCGTTATCGGCAGCTCAATAGACAGGTATCAAAGTCTTTGACGAGCAACCTTCGCCAATTTAATACGAATAGTATTAGAGAGGATATCGAGCGGAATAAAGGCTCTAAAGTGTTCGCGAGAGATCTGTCTATTGGGCAAAGCCAGATGACGAAGCTGAAAACTGACGACGGACGCATCATTTCATCGAAGCCTGAAATCCTGAGGGAGATCGAGAGCTTCTATGGGCAGTTATATTCCACGCAGACACCTGTTGAAAGCAAGGCTAAAGACCCCAGAGCCAAGTTTACCCGACACTATACCCAAGATATCCTGGACGTCAGCCTGTACGAGATAAGTATGGCTCTCAAACAGCTGAAAAACAACATGCGGCGGGTAACGATGGAATCGCTACAGAACTTCTGAGAGCGGGCGGTAAGCCGATACTCAAATTCCTCCAGAAGCTCTTTAATTCCGTCATCGTCGAGGGCAGAACGCCAAAGACATGGAACATAAGTGAGATGATCTTGTTCTTTAAAAAGGGTGACAAGTCCCTCTTAAAGAACTACAGACCCATCTCGCTTCTGAGTCATGTCTATAAGTTGTTTTCGAGAGTCCTTACGAATCGTCTCGCTAGCAAGTTCGACGACTTCCAAGCTCCCGAACAAGCCAGGTTCCGAAAAGGCTTTAGCACCATAGACCACATCCATACGCTGCGGCAGGTTATACAGTAGACTGAGGAGTATAATCAGCCACTTTGCTTGGCGTTCGTGGACTATGTGAAAGCCTTTGATTCGATTAAAACCTGGGCGGTGCTGCAGTCTCTCCAAGTGGACTATAGGTATATCGAGGTGTTAAGGTACTTATACCAAAATGCCACCATGTCGATCCGAGTACAGAACCAGAACACAAATCCTATCCAGTGCAGCGTGGTGTGAGACAGAGAGACGTTATTTCTCCGAAATTGTTCACAGCTGCGTTGGAGGACATCTTTAAGCTCTTGGACTGGAAAGGACTCGGCATCAACATTAATGGCCAGTACCTAACACACCTTCGTTTTGCCGATGATATAGCCCTTATGGCTGAGACCATGGAGGACTTGAACACAATGCTCGAAGATCTCCGTAGTGCTTTCCAAAGAGTGGGTCTTAGGATGAACAAAACATTTATCATTTAATTATACAATTTTTTCTATGGTGACTCACAGTCACAACTTTTCCGGTCTCCCCTATTGAGTAGCTTTATTAAATCGACTCTAAGGGTGGGACAGCGATATCGATAGAAGAAGTTTGAACCTATAGTATTTTATTTACTGCTGTTATAATATGACCAGACAAGCTTTGACAAGGGGTCCAAAAAATACCCTGTAGTTAAAAATATAAAAATAAAGCAAATATTTAATAGGTAGGTACTCATTGTATATTCCTTTTCTAACATAATAATAACCTCCTTATCTATTAACAACGTATTAAATAAATCCTCTGAGGGCGCTACTTTTGGTCAGAGAATTGCCTTAGCTAATATCTAGCTAAAATGTAATAAAATAAAATATACAAACTCTAACTCACAGTGAAAAAGTAAAAATAAGTACCTACGGTACTAGCCTTGCTCACGACATATACATATAACATCCTTTTCAAGGACATTAACTCGCGTCGCGTAGTTATTATATTGCGTAAATTACTGTCCTTGAAAGAGTACGTATTTGTTCAAAAGTTGGCGTTTTGTCATTTTCAATTTAATTTTTAACAAATAGTGAATTCTTAATGGCGTGACTAAGTAACATCAAAATATCCAAACATCCAACAAACATACAAACTATCTGTGTTGCAAAATTTCATTCATTTTTGTTTAGCCAAAACATCCATACATGAAATTTAATCTTCCATGAAAAAGAAAAAAATTAGAGGCAGTAGAGAATAAAAACAATAAAAAAACAAATTTTCACATTTTTAAATAGGTATCATTATTGATTCCAACAAACAGCCCACAAATAAAAAATATATATATCAATGAACATTAAAATAATCTCCTCCTTTTTTAATGTTGGTTTAAAAAGTCTTATCCACTTATCGACAACATCGAGCAAAAGCACCACGTGACCCAAAATGCAGACAAATGCTGGCGGCCCGATTCGGGCCGCCAAAGTTACGTATTTTTTTAATCAAGTATTCATCCAAATACTAGACAAAATTATTCAAATTTAATGATTATTTTGAACGAAGATATGTTTAATGATATGATATAAGCAACAATCTTCAATCAATAAACAGACATTTAACTATCAAAAATGAAAATGTGCAGTCATGGCAAAAAAAATGGTCATTTATTTGCCGACAATGTTTCGAAAATGTGAATTTTTTTGCCTAAATCTTATTTGAATACTCAATCTATTGATAAAAAATTGTTTATTACTTACTTTTTCATGTTAAACACTTTTTCATAACACTTTTAAACAGCAAAACACAAAATGCAGAACACAATTAGCCGATGTCAAATGCAACTAAAAATCAAATTAGGTTAACCGTAACCAAAGGGTCATGACATTTTTGTTATACTCTCTTCGTTAAAAATTTGACATTTAATAGACTCTATATCGCACTAGCTAAGGTCTCTTAAAGTTTGGCAAGGATCGGTGCAGTATTAATCTGTGTCACTGACTTTAAAATGAGCGGGAATTCCGAGGCCCGATTCGGGCGTCTAGCATAAGTCTCACTTTTTTTCGAGGCCCGAATCGGGCTTGTTAGCACACGAGGGGCTAAGGAGTAGGCAGTAAGGCAAAGCGCCTGGACTTCGGGGTTTGACCATAACATATATAAAAACCGTTAATATGCGTTTCTTACCTTCACATTGGTGTTTTTTAAGTTTGTTAAATTTTGGTTATCCATTGAGAATTTGTCTTTTAGTGATAACAAAACGTCTTCAATTTTAGTAATTTTTTTCTTTAATCGTCTGTTCTGTGCTCGTAATTTTCTTATTTGCAAATTTTTTTTTCTTATATTGGCAAGTTTTAGGCGTAAAATGCTATCCAATTTCTTTCTTTGAGGGTTGGATTCTACTGAGCTATCTGCATATGTATGAACATGTTGTCGTTTTGAGCAAATTTCTGTTGGTACGTCAAAATCTATTTTACGTTTTTGTTTGGCTCCAACCGAACTTGCAGAGGTTTCAGTGCTTGACCCAAGCTGGTTTGGTAGCCCCAACTGAAATAACTATTTTTTTAAGATAAAAATCTTAACTGTTTAGGTACGAAGCCAATATTGACCCCAAAAACTGAGAAAACACTTAATTCTACACCGTCATTTTGTAGTCGTTTTAATTAACTTTAGGGAGTGCTCTACTAATGAAAATAATCATTTTTGCCAAAGAAACATGGGTCGAAAAACGAAAAAAAATTTTGACCTTCCCATACAAATACAATGTTTTAGCTGTCTAGTTAGTATGGGAGGACCAAAATTTTTTGTCGTTTTTGGACCTATGTTTCTTGGGCAAAAATGTTTAGTTTCATTGGTGCAACACACCCTTAAGTTAATTAAAACGACTACAAAATGACGGGTATACGCTACAGAATTTCACAATTCTTTTATAAATAATGATGATTAAAGTACCTGATACAAAAAAAATTTTTAACAGGAACTGCTGTGTCGTTGATATATCTTTTTTTACCACTTTTCTTTATAATAAAATCTTTTTCCAGAAAATGGGTAGAGCATATGGTGCTTTGTTTTGAAGGGAACCAATTTTGTCTCCCTGTCGCATTTATCCATTTTTCTTTCATATGTCCGTCTTTTGGGAAACTGTAAAAATAGTAGGTAGTAAAAGTAGTAGGTATTATTTATTGTTTATATTATATTTATTGTTTATTATTTATTTTAAGAAATTACAAAAAGTTGGAGTTCTTTATGTTATCTATGTAAACCCCGAACTTATGTGAATCCTAAGATTTTCCAGTAAAACCTAAGATTTACCAACTCTTAATGGTAAAGGTTCAAACTGTTCTGTGATCATCGTTCATTTTGAACATTTACCATCAGATAATTATAACTTATCGATATCATACTTACTGTCTACTGGCACAGCCCTAATTGACGTATTTCCGCTATTCTATATATTAAATCCGGTATTTTATATGTTAGAAACTTCGAGAATAATAGAAGTAGTACGTTGGAACATAGACCATATGTGTATATAACATAGAGTTGGATTATACTTGTTTCTCATCTCAAAAAGAACAAAGTCAACTGAATTTTTAATTGAATTTCAAATAAATTGAATTATTACTTACAGGTGGTATGATATGCCTCCTTTTGATATATTATTTTTCCTGCTGTCGTTTTTACATTCCAAAATACTGCAGTAAGGCATATTTATAATTTTTTGGATTTATTTTTGTTTTTGACATTTGCTCTCCTGACTGACTGAGCAAAATCATACATGCGGAGCTACGCACATTTGATGTTACACGGGTACCGCCCACATGCGACTTCTACTGGGGGGAAAAAAATTCTTTGTTCTGTGTTTGAAACTCATCGGGAAAAAAGGTTGTGCGTCTCTGCCAGAAAGTGAAACCCCACGTCACAAAATAAAAAGTCAAGGCAGAAGCGCCGCTCTATTCTATTATATTTTCTTGCGCTAGAAACTGCAGCTTGGAAACTGCTTCCGTATATACTGAATTTAGCCCGGTTTGGATTGAGAATGCTTGTACGCAACGTTTATACTAAGTGTAATAAGACACTCAACGAAGCCGAGGTCTACGTATTCTGCCCATTATCAGGGCCATTTCAGTTCAAAATTATTGCTGGGAAACAATTTTAATTTATTGTTTAAAAAAGCATTGCATACATTCGTACGCAATGTAACGCGTACAAAAGACCGCGCCTGCGAGTGAATGCTACACAGCTGCGTGCGTTCATGTGCGTACTCGTGTTATACATTGAGTAATGACGTTTTCAAATCATTGTTTGCTACGAAATACATAAAATTTTGATAATGTTTTGTCTGTAGACAAAAATTAGGAAATAACGAATAAAATAAGATTAGGTAAAAAAATTGAAAAAACATTTTTTACTTTGACCTTCAATAACTTCGTAGCTATCGGTTTCCAGGTATAGTCTAGAAGACAAAAAATATCCTCATTATGGGCGGAATGCATGGACTTCGGCTTCGTTGAGTATCTTGTTACGCCCGTTATGTGTGTGCACAGAAAATCGCGGTTTGTTCCGAGTGTATTTTCTGTCTACTTTATAATTTGTGCCGCTGTCTTCCAATAGGAGCGGCTATTATTTCGGGGTAGGCGAAAAAAATCGGGCGTTAATGCATCTATTGTTCGAATTTCTAGGCTACTGAGCCACCGGGTTCGGCCAGGGGTGCCACAACTTGGGCCGTGATAAATCGACTTTACTTGCCACCGATTGTGTCTTTTGTTGAACAAGCTGATTGATCAATCGGCGACCGAGAAAGTAAAAGGAAAAACATCAATTTTGTAGGCCCGAGTAAGTTTCTTTGAGACAATGGTAACATTGAAACAGAAAAGAAACGTGTGATATTTTTTTCTAATTTAGTTTAGTTTACAATGTGAGAGAGAAATATTTGAAAATGGAGTTAAACTTGATATGCCCATTTTAAATCATACCTCATATTCAAAGTATGTGAAAATTGTGCAAAGTATATTTGCCGAATTCGTTATGCTAACAAAAAAAAATAACTAATTTTCACAGTACTTATTTATTTTAATGCTATGGAAACCTAAATTTCATGTCGTTGCCATCTTTGAGGTTCCAGGTTCGATCCCCGATTTGGTCAATTTAAAAAACGAACTTTCTATTTTGTTTTGGGGTCTGTGTGTGTGTGTCTGTTATCACCATTGTCTTTCATTTCCATATTACAAAGTGCTTTACCCTGGAATCGGATTAATGTGCCATGGGCAACAGCGTCGCTTAACCACTCCTAAGATAAAAATCGCTTGCACGCTGCGCCATCACAACATACGTTTAGTTCGTGCAGGGGCGATACGCGCGCATACGAATTTTGTTGATAACTGGTTAAGCCACGCTGTTGCCCATAGTACCTTCAATGTAGGTACTATGGGCAAATAGTAGGTAGCAAATAGTAGCTAATGTAGGTCCTACATGATGGTGTCTATATTTATATTCATTTTGAACTAATAAGTATAATAACCAAGTTTGGTGTCAACCCTATTAATGACGCCATTTTGTTTCGCTAGATGAAGCGCGCCAAAATGGCGGGAGTCCCGGTGGACGCCCGTGATCGCGTCTGCTCACTACTGCTTTGTTTTGACTTGCAACACGCTTTCATTGTTCTACCACAGAATACATAATGTTCATCTGCAAGATTTGTTCAGATAAGGTTACCGTCTCTAAATAATTAAGTTTTGGATGTTAAAGTAATTTAAGCGTCTACGATTTAAGTAGGTACTGGAATAACGTCGCTGTGATTTTAAATTTCGACTTTTGAATGTTAAGTTAATAAACGTCTCATTATTATAAGAAAAGTAACTGACAAGACAAGCTGCCTAACCGTAATAGTGAGATAATGGTAGAACGTTTTACTTATATATTTTTTTAAATGTTTATTAAGTAAAATGCATAATCAGTAACAAAAAATTATTTTTTGTAACTATTTAAACCTTGTTTTTTACATAACTTCAATTTGCTATTACGTGACATGGTATTTCATTTTCATATGCAGATGGACCGTCAGCAAACCAGGGTCATTTTCGATCTATCGCATATTATAGCAAGATAGTCGCTGACACGACGTTGGTCCCTTGTGGCTTAAAATCCAAGTCCAAGTGATACAATAATGCTTTGAAGCTTAGAATAATAACACCTAGAACGATAGTTCTCTAAAAAGCGCACTGTCAAAAGTGAGGCAACTAAAACAGCCAAAATGGCTCTGTTTTCAGATTTTATTCTCCATAATTACCTAATCATACCGAATAAGTACAAAACAGTTTCAATTTTCCTACATTTAGGAGATTAGTTACTAAATTATAGGATTTTAATTACGATTATGTAACGCATGAAGCATATAAATCTGAAAACTAAGCCATTTTGGCTTAGTATTTGTTGCCTCACTTTTCATACGCGGACACGCTTCTAGGTGTTATTATTCTAAGCTTTGAAGTAACTTTTTCAATGTCTTTTTTTGTTACGAAACGTTACAAAAAACTTACACTTTTAAATAAAATGGGATGCCAGAAATATTTAATAATATTAAAATCATCAATATTAACCTAGATACAAGGGTGGTTTGATAAGTCCATGACTTTTTAATGAAGGAGGACTTTTTTTTCGGAATATTTTATTTTATATCTCTACATAATCTTATTGTAGCTCTGCGTATTCAGTCCAACGAAGTTCCTACCTCTTTAACCCATTATTTTTTTCTTTCATCGCCTGAAAACTGGTAACTGAAATGAGGGCCCATTTCAGACACAGCTTGATGAAAATCTTTGCCCGCCAAGACATTTATTCATGTTTGGCAGGAGAAAAAATCTCACTGGGGTTGAATCTAGAGAATAGGAAGGATTCACCTTCATTCGATGAGTTTTGATGTCATGAGTGCCGCCGAGAGGGTCGACAGGGTCATTAAGAAAAGTTAGAAGTCGCTTTAGCTTTTTGTTCCCAAAAGTAACAATCTTTCGCCGAATTTGATACAAATAAATGTAAAAATGCCTTAAGGAGTTTCTTTTTAAGACACAAAAAAAAATTTTGAAAAAAAAAGTATTTCTTCTTTTCAAAGTCATGGACTTATCAAACCACCCTCGTACCTTCATCAATTTGGTTTTTCCAACCATATCCATTTTAATCTATTATTTTTTTGAATGAAAAGTTAAATCTAGAAATATTAAATAAAAAGATTAGAAAGACAATTTGTAACACGATAAATTGGTGCATTAAAAATGATATTTTCGAAATAAAAACGTATTAAGATTAAATAGAATTTCAGTTTCGATTTTGTAAAATCAAAAGTTATGTACAGACTGGGAATCTTTAATTTGATTTCGCGACTGGAATCCAATTCCGAAGTTATTTAAAGCTATTGGTTTGTCGCGAGAGCTAGAAATAATTGGTTTAGAAACTAGGTTACGTGAAAATATAAACTACCAACTCTATTCAGTTTTAAAATAAGTTAGCATGTTTCAAATGTTTTATATGGAAAGCAACGGCGTAGTTTCGTTCCACGTGTGTGCGTGAACTGTGTATGTACACAGCCATGGCGTAGTTTTATAGGCCTCACCGCTTCGTTCGGTAGACTCCTTCTTACTTTTTTTATTTGGTCTGAGTTTACAATAGGCTTAGAAAGTCATCTACACTTAAACCAGTCGGTTAAAAATTAATCAAAGGAGCTGTTCCTTTGATTAATTTTTAACCGACTGGTTTTTGACGTTTTTATGCTTTGAAAAAATGACAAAAACAGATTGTTAATAATTAATCGGCTGTTTAAGTATTTGGTGAACTGAAAGGTGAAAATCAGTCTGAAAATAGATAACAGATTTCAATTTCAAGAATGCACGATTACTCTCTAAGTATTTTTACTAAAAAAGCTAACATGCATTTTAAATTTCACGCCTGCCTAAACTATTAGAATAATAAATTAAATTGTCGAATTCACGAAAACATAAATCTATTGTGAGCGAAGGGAGTCTTCAAAGTTGATTGTTCTAATTTGAGTTCAAGCACGAAATTTCAACTTTGGGATGTACAAAATAAGTTTGGATTCAGTTGAGCACGCATCAGGTGCAAAAACGGTGAGTACAGACGGTATTTCAGTGAATTTTCGAGTCGAAATTTCGAGATAAGGATGGTCCCATAAAATCGGCTGGAGTTAATGATCTTAGGTAAAAACTTCTTAACGATGAACAGCTGCGAGGAGCCTGTAATATTTTAATCAAAAAGTTTTATTATTCTTTTGATGTCTATTGAGAGCTGCAATGGGTAATATTTGTTTCTACTTTAATCTTTTTTCGACTGATGAAATTTATAATTTAAGCTTAGTACTGGGTAAAATGGTAGCTAAGAAAAAGCTGAAGGAGGGTAAATTATAGGAAGTATAGCAGAAAATTTAGTTGAGTGCACCATTCACATTTTCATCCAAAGGTCATTTACATCCTGCGTGCGATTGTCAATCAGAACGCAGCGGGTCTGGATATATAACGAGTCGTCTTGTGACGTCACACCAAATAAATAATAAACTCCAATTTGTACGCGCCCCGGATTCCGACTTTGAAAGAATCTGATACGGTATTATGAAAATGTCGCGCGATATTATGCGAGACTCGTCGACTCCACATCTGATGTAGAGAAGGGCGGTGTTTCTTGTGGTCTTATCGATTGTTAGGTATAATACTTACTACATAACCATAACTTTACTTACATTCTTGAATTCTTTATCGATAACACATATTAATATTACTATAATATCGATATAAACTTTGTCTCTCAAACTCAAAACTTGAAGTACTTATATTGATTCGATTTAAAAAGTTTGAAATGTGTTTTTTTGTGCTCGTGTTTCTAATAGATAGGTAAATGATAGAAAAGAAAATATTTATACAAATACCGAGTGTAAGAAAAGTTGGATGAAATTACAACATTTGGAAAACCGGCCAAGTGCGTGTCGGACTTTAAACTTCATTTAGGATTCCGTAAACTGATCAGTGCAATAAATCTCGCTTGATACAAACAAAATAAAATATTAGCAGCCTAAGGAACTGCGTAAGACAGACGATACTCCGACACATGAATGACAACCAGGGCTTACGTTTGGAACTTTCGGATACGGAACCCTTAAATCAGAAAACAATATTTTTTTATCACTGATGTGTTGACCCTATTAAAAAAAACAAATAGCTAAATATCGATAGCACAATAGCGCAGCCCTCCTCCATAAATAAATTATATCGGATTATTACAAGAAAATTCTAGAAGATTATAGTCGGTGAGACGGTAGCGTTGCCGGTGGCGCACTAAACTGGAGACATTATTATGACAGGAAAATACGCGCACTCAATAACGGTTGACGATTCATGAGTACTTGGCTATAAGCAAACAGAGGTTTGCTAACGCGGTTTAACATATTTTTTACGGATTTCAGTGCAGTTTTTTTTTCATCATATCATAATTGATCATTCTGTCAAAAAACCTAATGCCATAGTATAATTGTATGCATTTACATATGGATCCATTTCTAACTCTTCTTACGGTTAAATCTCTGGATATTGAGTTTTTGAAGGCTCAATCCGTATCAAAGGCACCCCACCGGTTTCCATTACAACAATATGACAAATCCTTCGCATAATCACGAAGAAACGATATCTTTGGTACCTGAGACCTTATCCTTTTGAAGATTTATTTCTGGAAAGTAGAATCATATTCTACATTTTATTATGGTAGGTACTTTATTTTCCTTTTATAGGCTGCGTTTCCATCTGTAAGAAACCTTCTGCAAGAAGTGTCCCACAGTCTGTCAGACAGTAGCTTACAAATGTTCTAATAGCTTAAATGCACTGGCGTCAGTTTGTCACTTAGTTTATAAGCTACTGTCACAGGCTGGTGGGTCACTTCTTGCAGTCGTTTTCTTGCAGGTACAAACGCGGCCTTAGATCCTGTTTCACTTTTTATGATTAGTTACTCGTGATCGTGACTTCAGTCTGGTATACTTACCTTGTTTAAAAATGGAACAGAATTCATAATGTTACTCGTTAAGTATTAGTATTTACTAGAACTTAGTCGGACTTTGTGAAACAGGTCCTTATGGCCGAATTACATGATGCTAGTTTCTGAAGCCAGTATACTAAGAGACAGTTTATCAAAGCGAGCCAGCAAGCTAGTACTGCCCTGGGTTTCTGTTCTGGCTTGGAACATAATTTGCTCTCTTTCTATCCTGGTTTATCATTTTGGCTTCAAATACTATCCTTGTATAACCCTTAAATTAGAGTAAGAAAATACGATCACTTCTAATTTACAAACTTCGAACAATTTGCACACTGGTTTTCACGGTGTTGTTATATCGGAAGCCTGAGTGTAAGTTTTCAAATCAATTGTCTAGAAACCCTAGAAGATAAAATTAAACGTACTGTATGCAAAATTTTGTGTTTTTAACATTTTAATCTCTACGGTTCGCTCTCATAATAATAATCATCATTAATGATGATTATAAAATATTATTAAATAAAGTCATGATTTGTAACTTAAACTCAGAAAAGTTAATGACAGATACAGGTAGACTTAAAGACTTAAAATTGTATTAATAGCTTTTACGAATTTTATTATGTGTATTTGCGATTCACCATTTATTTATCATGTATATAATATATGTGTACAAGATTCTTTTGCACAATTTTGGTTTCAGCATCTGAATAATTTCTAAATCTGTAATGGTACGTTTGTCTTCCACCTAGATCATCGAAATTGTTTTTAAAATATCTTACTTTCATAGTATTAAAGTCTATCGTTCAAAAATTAACTCTAACGTAAGAGTGCTGCACATATTAAAACATACACTCAAGCATCTGAGTTACCTAGTTATATCTTTACCGGGATAATTAAAAAAAAAACATGTCTGGATATTTGTATTTCAGTCGTTTTCGAATTCAATTTCCATACCACACAACTGCTCAGCAACTTTGGAATCAGAGCAACGTATTTGACATTGTGTAATATTTAACCTATAAGTGCCTACATTTCAATTAAATGGAGTGAAGCGCCTATGCTTACGTTTTGATTATTAGCTTTTTGTAAGATTTGAGCATTTAGCGATAAAGCCTTTACCGAAAAAAATCCATTCACAACCACACACATCCGATAACAACACTTGATAATTGGGCAAAATACCTATGTAAATTGAGTGTGGTTTAGTACGTTAATGCCACGAGGTCGAATTCAAACTAGCCGCATTTGTATTTTGTAATTAAATATCGTGAGTCTGACTAATTTACAAATCCGTGAAAGAGAATACCTAATTAATTTGTTTCATAGGCATTTCGAACTAATTGTTGATTTCGAATAATTACTGACCTTTGAAAAATAATCTGTTCCACGTGTACGCTGCGGAATTATTAAACTAAATTCGATTATACCCGATATTTGCAAAGTTTCATGAATGTGCAAAATTTGTTGCATAAACTTTTATTCATTGTTCAGTACTCCCATTTAGCTATCATAAAAAGTAAAGAAAATTGAAATAATCGCATCTTAGAATCAATGAAATATATTTACGAAAAATGTATAGTGTACAATTTATTTGTTTTATCAATGTGGTTAAGTGTTCAGTACAATCAACAATGGGCCAAGCCAATACCTACAAAAATAAAATTTCTCAGGTTCAGAATTTACAGGTAGGTATATTATCAAACCTAGACACGTTCTAAGCACTAAATTTGAAAGTTTCAACTTGTTCCGTGTAAGAACAGCGTAAAAAGTTCTACAGTTAGGTACTTTAAAGTTAATACTTTAAGATGACTGATATTTTTTAAGTTCTAAGAAACTATTGCAATAATTTACTGTCAAGTTTAAAATACAGTGTGTGGCCTAGAAACGGGGATAATATTAAAAACGGAGGTTCTATAGGTCACTAGTAATTGAATCATTAAGGTCCCAACTAATTAAAAATTTTACTTTTTGATTTTTTCTAACAAACTTAATCGTACATTGAAATTAAACAACAGTTCCGCTCAACTCAATCGACAACACGCGACACTGATTATGAATCGTATCTTTAAATTATTATTGTGTGTAATGCGTGGGTTTTAATTAACTGGAATCTTTTCAGAATGAATACTATTACCCTAGAGAGTCTCTATTTTCTATATTATCCCCGGTTCTAGGCCACACACTGTATACAGAATTTGAAGATAGCAAAAATATTATACTTTTTCTGTTGTCCTATGTTATCATCTTAATATGCGCCTTAATTCTGTTCACGCCAACCTACTTTCTGTTTTTCTTTTTGCCAAGGTATTTCGAAAATAACGAAATCTAAATAACTATCACGTAAGGGATTGTTAGTGGCAAAATTGGGACATGAATTGTTAACTTGAAGTATTGTTTTGAGTTTCAAATAAACTTTTACTTTTTGAAAATTAAAAAAGAAGTTTGGGTAAAGTTCAAAATTATCTAAAAAAAATATTAAGTTTATAATACTTCTTATGCGTAATTTATTAAAGTTTGAGTTAAGAAGTGTTACGCGCAAATCTGAATAAAGACATTTATTAAGATGAATCGATATTTCTACTCAGCAGCGATGATTGATGCCCGGCCCCGAAATTACATTTCACGCCCTAATATTGCCGAGATAGTAAAAACGTAAGAACTACTATAAAAAGGTTTAATGGCTTTGACAAACGGCAACGCCATTACCCTAGCTAAATGGTTATTCATCTGTTCAGAATTTTAGATCTGATACTTGAGCATTTTTTTTTCAATTGTTTTTATAGCGCCATCTAGCCAAGCCATAAAAAAAGCTGATAGTTAATATCCAGCAGATGTGGAAAACTAACGACATGCTAGCTATGATATTTTTAATATTATAGCATATACCTCTTGACTCTGACTTTATAGAGCTTAATAGAGTTTACTCAAACTGACAAGGATTTTGAAAGCTTTCTTATTGTACTTTGGACGCTGACGGTCAGCTTATAAAATACCTATATATTGATATTGTAAAATTATTTATTAAATAAGCTCATATTATAAACATTTATTCTTAAAATCTCAGGGGGCAGATAATCTCGGTAAACACTGAAATAAATACCAAACAATAACAAATAAGTAGGTAGTTTAGAGAAATAAAAACATTGAATTTAGAAGCAAAATAATATAGGACAGATTTACGCGTATTTATAATACTGTGGTGATGGTGATGGCTGTTCCAGATCCACTTCGTACCACCAAAAAGGTTTATTTTTTGTTACATTCGAGGAAAGTTATATTATTTGGGTGCGTAGCGCGTTAATTTTTTTTTTATTTTTTTTTCTGGCCTCTGTGGTCTAGTCCTAGTGGTCCGACACGTGTGAGACGCAAGGGTCCCGAGTTCGTTCAAAGGAGGGGGGTACATTTGTACTCGGTTTGGTTGTAGGGCTTATTTCAAGTCCGGCTGGATGGCTACCACAGACTTTCCTAAAACCGACGCCATAACAATAATCTTAAAATTGTTGTGTTCCGGCGATTCGAAGTAAGATACCCATCAGTTCCTCAGTGGTGAGGATTCCGGATGTAGTGCGCTGACTTTCGGCCTCATCGTCACTTAACATCAGGTTAGGTGAAGGCCAAGCACTAACCAGTTGTTATGACCGAGTGGCTTGCGCACCCGTTTTCCCAGGTTTGATCTCCAGCCAGCCAATGCAACGTTTTCCCAGGTTTGATCTCCAGCCAGCCAATGCAAAAACTCACTTTTCTATTTTGCCTCGTGTCAGGGTGTTAATGGTATGGTCGTTGTTCCAATTTCCAAAGTGCTTTAGCTATCTACTTACTTTGTTTTGGAATCAGAGCAACGTATGTTATGTTCTCTAATATAAGTATTATTGATTGTACTTAACCCAAATATGTGTTTACGTGTACCTATGAGACAGCAGAGTACGTAAATATAATACATAAATAGATTAGGTACCTATATTTATTGTATCTGATTTTTAAACCCAATGAAATTAGTCACCAGTGATGAAATGGGATAATTTTCACCACTGGTGGGTGAAATGGGAGTAACATTGTGTTATTTGGCCACTGCTAGTCAGTTGAGAAATTGGAGTGCCAACCAACCACTGGTGGTGGGATTTGGTGGTCAGATGGTCCGGAAGGTAGTTAGGTTTTGTACACTTTAAAGTTGATCTATTTATTTCTATGAATATTAATCGAATCTTTTTCTTTATGAAACAAATATGATATATCAAATATTTGAGAATAAATTAATGTAGGGTCCCCACACACGGGCGACACGCCACAACCACAAAACGCCGCCACTGACCTATTCCTATAGTTTTCATAGATCGTCGCACACGGTAAACGCCGGTGCCGGTGATCGCCACACGCTACAAACGTCGCTTCTCGCTTCTTGTGGCCGACACCGGCTACAAAACTGCAAGTGAAGAAAAAAACGATGGCGATAAATGAATTTATTTGATTTAAAATTTTTGCGTTCAGAAATGAAAAACCACCTAAACAACCCAGAATACATTTTTGGGGTTAGCATCAAAATTCTTAGAAGGAAAAGTCTGCTAATAAAGATATTTAATTTTGTATTTATCAGGCTGCCTGGCGAATCTCTCGTAGCAACAAAAGTTAAATTAGATGACAAGAAATGACTCCTTTTGAGCTCGGATATAATCCGTTCGAGTTAAACTGAATGTTGACGCGCATTCAGTACCTAGTGAAAATAGACTTACACCTTACTGGGTTATACTTGGAAGTCATTTTGGCTATGACTGTCTGTGTCATAGACAAAAAATATAGTGATATTATAATATTCTCTTTGATATGACAGTTGATTGTCTTACGTATAGTTATTGCTTTCTCTGTGGTTGATTGAGTGGTGATGGTGATAATAATATTATGTGAATTAGTCATTTAAGTGCTTAAAAACTGTTATTTTTACACGAACTTTCTTGAATTCAGTTAAAGTTCTGAAAATTCGTAATTATTATTTTACTCAGATTTTTGAAAATCATTTTTCTAATTACGCTAAATTTTTTAATAGGTATATTTTCGTCGTTGTTCTTTGTGTCGGATACCGACCACTTGTGGCTGTCGCGCGCTTCAGCTACTTTTGTAGCCGCTTCTAACATCTAGTAGCGGCGTTTGTGGCTGTGGCATGTCGCCGGTGTGCAGGGACCCGTATAGTTGCTATAGGTATCCAACGCAAAATACTGAAACCTTATCTACAGAATAGACGATCGGGTTCATGTCCTTGAGACTTTGAATGCCCAAGATAAGTCCTAAAAGGGACCCGGTATCAAATTTAGTGCTATAGTAACAACAAAATTAATACTACTAAAGTTTCTTATTGAACTTCGTTTGTTTGGAATCTTTAATTAATAGGGAATATGCATCAATTTTTTTTTAAATCTTAATCAAAAGTATTATGCATGAGAAAATTAACTGTAATGTTAAAACTTTTCTCTTGCGTTTTTTTCTCGTGATATAGTTACTTGAAGTTAGCGCGCAGCAGCACCCGCCGAAAACGCTCCATACAAAACGGTGACGTCACACATCACGTTTCAGATGTGTTTCGGCGCGTTTAATATGGAGTTAGCCAATAATCTTCAATTATCTCCCTAAATTTTGCGTTAAAGTACATATGTGTCATACAAACTATTGTTTCTTATTCGATATTCTATCTGACTGTAAAGTGCATTATATCCGAAAATGAAAAAAAAATATTGTTATTTTTCCCTGATTTCATCGTGTGATAAAACTAAAATAATACATTTTTTTTATTTTTTTTCCTGTTCCATCATGTTTTTATAAGTGTCCGCAGCGATCAAGCTCAAATTCATCAAAATCGGTGACTTATGCATATTCCCTATTGCCCACTGTTCACTTAAATATAAGTTTAGCAAACTGTATTCAAAAAATTTTCTGTAGCTTTTTTTACTACTAGAAATCGACTGTTTTCGTGTCTTATCAAGTGCTGATGACATCGGTGTCCAGGATTCGTTTCCTTGACTGACCGTCAGCCATTTTGATGTCCCCAATGCTGGGGCACAGGCCTTCCTTATGAGTAGATAAGGAGGATGGGCCATAACCCACCACGTGGGCCCTATGCGGATTGGCGGGTGTTAACGACTGCAAATGCACCCGAGACCAACGGCTTAACGTGCCTTCCGAAGCATGGAGAAGCACGAGATAATAAATATTTGGTCACCCATCCCATGACCGACTCCTGCGAAACTTGCTTAACCTCCGCAATCCGAGATTCCTGGACTATAAAGAGTAATTTATACAGTATTTTTATAAAACTTGTATCATGAATTTATCACAAAATATGAATAAGTAACTTCATCAGCGTCTTTGTTTTTTGCAATTTGAGTGTTAAATTGTAATACGTTTAACAAATTACAGAAATTAATTAATTATTAAATTAAAGAGCGAAAGATGATCTTTAAGACAAAAACTTGATAGCCAGCACAAAGCTTGTTAGTTTTAATTGGGCAAAAATTTTGGCAACACTCGCTCGAAGCGAGCGAAAGGGCTTGAAGGACGAAAAAACAGCCCTCTGAATCGCTCGAGCAAAAAACAAGTGAAGTGGAGCCTTAAAAATAAGGGCGGCAAACAAAGTACTTCCTCGCAAAACGAGCTAGGGAGCCGCATTTGATGACTGAGCAGAACCTTTTCTGTGTAAGATTTATGTAGTTTTTGCAATTCCAGCCGATTTTTTGATATCTACTGAACACAAATAGTAAATAGTTATTTTTTATGAAATACACTCGGAGTCAGAAAAATCACACCTTTTCAAAAATTTCTTCAAAGTTAATTTAATCCTATCTAATTTAATTGTAATTGTTGTTATATACTTCTTCCCCTTCGGACCTAGCCAACAGACTCTAAAAACCGTTGCAATACTCGTCAAACGGAATCAATTACTGCGATTCAGATTCCGAGCAACATTACATTGCCTTATTTTTGCAATATTTGAGCAACTTCATGTCAAAGTCAAAGTCAAAGTCAAATAAGCTTTATTCAAATAAACTTAATTATTAAGTACTTTTGAATCGTCTATATTTTCCTACCACCCGTTCCAGACTTTTTTAGCTGACAAGAAGAACGGGCGCAAGAAACTTATCAGCTGTTACAGCCATAAGTAACGATATTTACAAACTTTAATATATCGTTACCAGAAAATTACAACAGGGTGACAGGATTATTGGCAACAACATAGACTTATTATATTACTTCAACAAAGTACTTATTAGCAAGTTATGTGTTACATCATTTCCACGCATTTAGATCTTTAAGATAATCATCTACTTTATAATAACCTTTACCCATGAGCGTTTTTTTAACATGGTTTTTAAATTCATGCAAAGGAAGATCAATCACTTGTTGTGGAACTTTATTAATAAAGGCTATGCCTTTCCCCATAAATGAACCTCTAGTTTTTGCAAGCCTAAATCTTGGAACGGCAAGTTTATCTTTATTTCTTGTATTGAACTGGTGAATATTGCTGTTCTTAGCAAATGAATCATAGTGTTTCCTTACATAAACTAAATTATCATAAATATATTGGCCTGCCAAAGTTAAAATATTTATTTCTTTGAACATTTCTCTCAAAGTATCTCTCCGCCGTAGATTGTATATGGCGCGAACAGCTCTTTTTTGGAGTACAAAAATATTTTCAATACTGGCAGCTGAGCCCCACAATAGCAGTCCATACGACATTACGCTATGAAAATAACTAAAGTATACTAACCTTGCCGTTTCAATATCAGTTAAAAGCCTTATTTTCTTAACAGCGAATGCCGCTGAACTAAGTCTACTTGACAAGGCTTCAATATGTGGATCCCATTGCAGTCGAGAATCTAGTGTGATACCTAGAAATTTTGTGCTCTCGATAAACTCGACTTCATCGTCATTCAAATTAATATTTAATTTTGTCTGCTCAACATTAGGTAATGAGAATTTAACACATTTAGTTTTTTTGGGGTTAAGTGCTAAATTATTACTATTAAACCAGTATGAAACTTTAGAGAGGGCACTATTTACTTCGTCCGAACAGTTATTACCTCTGTTTACTTTAAAAACTAAAGAAGTATCATCCGCAAATAGCACTGTTTCACATAAATTATTCGCGTAGTTGGGAAGGTCATTTATATAAATTAGAAACAGCAATGGGCCCAATATTGATCCCTGTGGCACACCCATATTGATGGGGGCTCCAGTAGATTCAGTTCTATTAATCACTACTTTCTGAGTTCTATTGTACAAATACGATTTCATAAGACTAACTGATTTATCAGAGACACCATAATGTTCTAGCTTCTTTAATAGTGTTTGATGATCAACGCAATCGAATGCCTTAGAAAGGTCACAGAAAATGCCAATTACATCTTGCTTTTCTTCCCAAGCATCAAGAATATGTTTGAGAAGTGCAATTTTATTCCAGCATCAGTAGTACTTTTACCCTTGGAAAAACCAAACTGATTTTTATGAAGTATATTATTGTATGTGAAGTAATCTAATAATTGGGAATATATAATTTTTTCAAATATTTTACTAAGTGCTGGTAGTATAGATATTGGCCTAAAGTTAGCTGGGTCACTTTTATCCCCAGATTTAAAAAGAGGAATCAATTTACTATTTTTCATTAGATCAGGAAAGACCCCTTCGTCAATACATTTGTTAAAAATAAAAGCCAAATAAGGGGCTAGTATATCAATTATTGATTTAATTATGCTTGTTGACATGCCCCAAAGATCTTCTGTTTTTTTAACATTAATTGTTTTAAAAGCTTTAATGATATCTGCACTATTTATATATTTAAAGGAAAAACTTTCATTGCACTTATCAACACTTGACTCCAGAAGGGAGACAGCGATGTTGGGACAAGCACTAAGAGTACTGGTAGTTTCTACAGGTATTCTAGCAAAGAAATCTTCAAAAACTTTAGCGACCTCATTGTCAGATTCAAAAGTTTGATCACCAGTTTTTAAACAGAAGGAATTTATATTGGATTTTGATTTGCCCGTTTCTTTGTTAATAATATTCCAAGTAGCCTTAATTTTATTGTCTGCTAATTTAATTTTATTTGCAAAGTACTTGGACTTTGCTAAGATACAGACTTCTCTGAATGTTTGTGAATACTTCTTGACAAATTCAATGAAGTTAGGATCACTAGAAGTAGCTTTCTCTGCATAAAGTTCGTATAATTTCCTTCTGCTCTTATATATGCCGGGTGTGGCCCAGTCACTAAATTTCGTACTATCATTACATTTTATGACTTTTCGTTTAAAAGTTTTACTAAATTCAGTTTGAACTATGCTAAATAAATGATTATATAGGTTATTGGCTTCAAAATTTGGTTCTGGTAATGTTTCAATTTTACTTGTGACATTGGTTCTGAATTTTTCAATACAGTGTTTTTTTACTGGCCTACACATTATTTCCCGTTTAGGCGGAACATGATGGTGCTCAATGGAGGCTAATTGTCCACTATGGTCGGATTTAATACAATTTAAAATTGATTTTTCAATGACATTACAGTTACAGAAAATATTATCTAAGCAGGTTGCCGATGTGGGTGTGATACGCGTTGGTTCATTAAAAATATGTAGCAAATTAAATGATTTAAATAGGTTTATGAACCTACTTGACAGTTTGGCTATTTTAGGGTCTAAGATGTCGACATTAAAATCTCCGCAAATTGCGACTTTTTTATTCTTCCTACAAGTTATTTTTAAAACTTCCTCCATAGTGGACTCAAACTCAGAGTAATTCGCTTTGGGGGGTCTATATACGCATACTATAATTATTTGATCAAGTTCCACGCACGATAACTCAACGGTTCGTTCAATTGAGAGGGATACTACATCTCTACGCTCTTTACATTGTAAACTATTGTGAAGAATAATAAGTGAACCCCCTCTTATAGTAGATTTCCTACTAAGCGAGCTAACAACTTTATAATTATCTAAACTTAAAAGTAATTCGTGCTTTTTCAACCAATGCTCAGTAACACATAACACATCAATATCTTCAGAGTTTAAGAATAAGCTTATTTCTAAATCTTTGCCAGAAAAGCCTTGCATATTTTGGTGTACAATTCTTAAACACTTTGGCTTTTCTATTGTTAAGTCAGGGCTAGAGGACGCCTCTATTGTCCTAGATGGTAATTTAAATGTGAAACATTATTATTACTTGAACTAAGTAAAATGTTATAATTATTTTTATTTGGAACAGATTCCAAAGTTGAATGACTAATGTCAATAGTTGACTGCTCAATAAAAGCAGTTGTTTTACTAGCCAGATTATTGGCTAAATGTTTAAAATAAAAAGATAGCGATAATGCTATTTGTCTCCTAAAAGAACTAGGCAGATAGAACTTATCTTTTGTCAAGTAAAAACTATTAAATAATTTATTGATGTCAATTATGTGTAGCTGTTCACTATTATGAAATGCTACCGTATTCAATGTTACGTTCAACTGATACCTAAAGTTATTTTCCATTTGTGACACACTTTTGCAATAAGGGAATGTGAACAAAATCACTTTTTTTACTTTTAAAGACATTAAGGAATTACAATAAGCTATCAGTTGGTGTTTGTTCACATTACCCCTATTTCCTATCAAAATTATCAAATTAGTGTTTTTATTAAATGTTTTTTTAACAATAATTCTCATCAAGTCATCCAAAGTTGACCCAGGCATACAATAATTAATTATGTTTTCCTTGGTGTGTTTTTGAATTAATTGGCCTAAATTCTTACCCATCTCATCGCAGAACATAATTGTTTCACAACAGTTTTTATCAGAAGATCGATTATTTTTTGTTGAGTTTTTCAAATCGTTACAAGTGTATGAGACCTCTGGTTCTGGTTCACATACTGAGTGGGTAGTTAAGTTAGTTGGGTTATTATCAGAAACTTTAAGCTCACACACTGAGTGGGTAGGTAAGTGCTCTGGGGCATCCTGGACAACTGCATCACACTGCTGTCTTACAACAACAGTATTTTGGTTAAAACAGCTACAATTCTGTTTTTTGCCAAGGGATTCGAACCGGTCTGTATTATAGTTACACATGTCAATCATGTCATTTGCAGCTAGCTTTTGGTAATTTAGCTGTTTGCGAGAAAAATCACTTAAATTATTGTACATTTCCCTGAGTGAAAGTTCCAAATTATCAATTTTTTCACTTAATTGATTATTTACCTTTTCACATTCTTTACTGTTATTACATGATGCCCTATTAATTACATCTAATTGCCCTAATAATTGCTTACGCTCTTTCCTCAGCTTTGAAAATTGGCTATAATAATTTTGTCTTTTTATCAACCTTTGAGTTTTCTTAATATATCTATTTAAGCGGATATATTTTTTGATTTTCTTTCCACTATTAAGTTGACAATTATTTCTAATGACAACAGATTTGTCATTATAGTTATTACATGCCAAGGTTGAATTGTCATAATATATTGCAGAATCACATTGATGTAACTCGCTAAACAGGCTTTGAGAATGCTTCTCTTCTACAAAAGTTTTGTTTTCTTTTTCTAACTCTAAAATGGTCTTTTGAGCAAGAGACAAACTAATTTCAAGGTCGGTAATGCGACTCAATGCCTGTTCATGAGTGTAGTGACATTCTCTAAATTTTTCTATATACAATTGCATCTGGTTGTATTTATCTACAATCTCAGAATACTTTGTATGAACTTCAGCAAGCTCATTCTTGAGGTCAGTGTTCCGGGATATGGTCTTAAGAATCTCGCGTTCACTGTCTTCACGTTCCAGCAATAAGGTGTCATTTAGCTCTTTGGCTGCCTTCAAATCCTCTAGTGCCATTTTGAGTTTGATCTCCACATCCTTTGCAGTTGCCTTACGGGTCATCATGTTGTTATTGAGCTAGATGGAACTTGCAATCCGCAATCACTGCAAGTATACAATAAGTGATCAATAATCAAATATTATTACAAGTTGTCAGTGTGATTCCTATGTTACAAAAAAAGAAATAAAAAAAAAAAAAAAAAATAAACTAAGTTAAGCAAAGTGAGGGCAGTAAATTATAACATATGTTTATTATTTATAATAGATTTGATGTGCAATTGTAGCAAAGGTTTATCTATTACTAGGTATCAACTTTGACTATAAAAGCAAGGTCAAACCTTTCTTTTTAATGTATAAGTCAGTCAGTTCCTATGAATTTAGTAAACAAATATAGGTACCTATCTATACTTAAACTATACTTAAATGAAGTTAAAACTGAGTGACTGATAGTCTAGAATGAAAATTAATTAATACCTGAACAATATTATACCTATATAACTAAGTTATATTGTAAGAAAAGGAGCAGAATGGTTGCCCAAAATTATTGTTTAAAAGTGAAGTAGATCTGACGTGTTTATGTACAAATATAATGCTTGTGAAGTGTAACAGTATATCGAATGTCTGTGACAATAGTAGCCACCGTCTACATTACTTCCACGAATTGTCAAGTAAAGAGAGGTTATAACTGTGCCAGATTGTATTGAGTTGTGACGTTACTCACTATTAGTGAGTTTTGTACAAGTGGAATGGTCAATGTATTAGTTTAAATTGGGAAACAATCCGCCACTGTGGTTTTAGGTAGGGTAGGTATAAGCAAATTCAATTCAGTCACAAAGTTTTGACTTGATATTTTCCCATATAACCTATACCTATGGGTACCTATTAATAACTAAAATTAAGGAATAAAAGTACTCCCCCGGTTTAATATGCAGCAGATCACAAATTGTCGTTTCTTCTACGAAGTTTATTCGCTTTTTATATCTTCTCCAGTGACATTTGGATGCCGCCCCGCCGTTACAAATTTGAGATCACTTGTTTTTCAATTTATACCACACCGATTGTACTTATAACACTTTTCACGACTATTTATACAGTAAAGAACAATTTAAGCACTACTTATTAAAGAAATTGCTAAGTTTAAACAATTTAATTTAATTAAAATATCAACTGGTTTATTTGACAAGTGTATCGGCCATGGGCAATAGTATCCATCTTGGGTATACTTTATATTAATTGTACTGTTGAAGCACAAAATAGAGAGACTAACAGAAGTTGAGCTTAGCACTACGGGCGCTCGAGCATCGCACCCACACAAAGACAGCTCTCACCGCTGCGTCACGTACTCGAAGTGGTTTGAGATTGTTTTGAGCACAGAACATAGAAGTAAATAGAAGTAGTATGAGCTCAATTTAGTATGAAAACCAGTGTAACCAAACAAACACATTAAAATTCGAAGCCAAGCCCCCCACTCAATAGTTACATGCTACGCACACACACTTTGTGAACACATTATTGGATAAAAAGTAAAAATGTATAATATCCACAAAGTCATAAATCACAAAGTTTATTTATTTAGATTCAGTCGTATTACCATAGCAACTTGGTACCAAATTAAATAATACGTACATTTATAATGCTGCTACTCAGCCGCTAGATGGCGTAAGCTAATTTTAATAGTTCGATTTACCACCTTATTTATTAACACATAAAGTACTTTAAGAAAATTTTAGGAGACAAGGGAAACCGGGTTGGTTAACATTCTTCACTTAGCTTATCCTAAATAGTTTCATATCTATAATTCGTGTAAACCCTATTTCATAATTCGGTGGAATCCTGACATTTCTTAATTACTAGACAAAAAATATTTCAATTTCAAAATTCAGAAACCCAAATAAAATAAATATATCGGATATCGGATGTTTCGAAAAGCAACACTTACATATAGATAACAAATTGCCAGTACCACGCCTCCCCTCCAACCCAGAAACCGTGTCAAGCCAGCCATAGTAGAACGACGACCTGCCATTCTACCTTATATGAAAGGTGTCATTGACAAGATTGTAGGTATTCTGAAGAGTGTGTCTATCAAGACCTCAAGCCGACGAGGAAGATAAACCAACTCTTACGACCTCTCAAGTGCAACATCCCTTTTCAAGGTGCAGGCGCTAGGCGTCTACAAACTAGATTGCTACTGGGCTCTCTTACATCGGGCAAACAAAGAAAAGTATAGGCGTAGAAGTATATGCGCGTTAAAGAACTTGCCAAGTTATGTGCCGGCACCTATACCTATCGAGTTAATTTCAATAGTTACTTTCCGCCCCGCACAAGTTCAGGGGGTCAAGTCTGCTAATGTTAACGTCAAAAACATGAATCAATGGTGTTGGAATGCTAGTACTTTTTGACACAGTTCTTGTTTCTTATACCCAAAATCGAGATACAATGTGTTTCCGTTTTGGGTTTAAGAATCACAATTTGTTTCGGTTTTGGGTTTAAAAAACAAGAACTGTGTCAAAAAGCATTACCATTCAAACACCACTGAACCACGATTTCGACGTTAACATTAGCAGAATTGACCCCCAGGAGTCATAGTATTCTAAATCTAAAAATAACTATAAAACGTTATTTTTATAAAACTTTATGGCTACATGACCAATTTCAAAATTAAATTTTAACTAAGAATTTTTTTCCTCTCATTTCTTGAGACTTCGCAGCCTTGTAAAGAAAGCAAGCAAGAAGGAAGCAATTTTCATTAAATTGCCTCGATTGATTAAAATACTTGACAATAAAATGCTAGCTTCCCGGACTCGCCTATAACGTACTATTTAAGTTGACTAAAATTCCGTGCTGTTTTTGCGTGTTTTCAGTGGTGAGTGTATCAAATCAACTGTTATTTAGACGTTTATCATTTACTTATAAATTTTTTGCCATGGTGATAATACTTTTCAACTCTTCACAGTCACATCTTTTCTCGGTCTCCCCTATTGAGTGACATTTCCGCCATTCTATATTTTAGTGTTTATGAAAGTTCAAGAATATGTCAAATTGTGCGTTGGAATATGGATCATAAGTGTATACCGCATAAAGGTGGATATTTATTGTTATGAATTTTAAAAGGAAAATATCAGTTGAATTTTAATTAAAATCAAAATTAATTAAATAAAGCTCGCCTCCGATATTTTATGCACCCGTTGATGATATATGTAGATATCGATTTTGCTCTTTTATATAATGCACCTCGGCATTTTTATATTATTTTTGAAGATTTTTTTGTTTGGCGTTCGTTCATACGACTGACGGAGCAAAATTCAAAGATGTGCGGAGCTTCGCAGATATGATGTTACACGGGTGCCGCCAACATGCGACTTCTACTGGGGGAAAAAAAAAATCTTTGTTCTGTGGTTTTGAGATTCCGGTTTTACAGTGTCGGTGAGAGATGTCTATGTGTGCGTTGTTCGAGCGCGCGAGGCTAAGCTAAACTACTGGACTCTCTCTATATTGTGGTTGAAGTGTGTTTTCTCCATCACCTCGATAGCGAATTCACCCGCATTTCCTGAATTTGACCCCTTTTATGTCGCTCTTATGGCGTCGCAAGCAATAACGCTTTAAGCGTTTAATTATGGTAACTGTTATGTTAATTAAATCAAACAATTACTAATTGAGCTCATTAAATGTACTTTCAATTGATATCAACATTTACACGATAAAAAGTTAGCTAGTAATAGCAGGTGGCCAAGTCTAAACTTATTTTCGAAGAGGTGCGATTTTTCTGACGTCGATAATATATACGAATTCAAGGTTAGATTTTCAAAACATAACGAATGATTGTTAATGGGGTATTTACATGGGTAGAATTGGCAGGGGACTGGACAATCGCCTGCCGCCTACTTGGCAGGCGATTTTATCAATTAACGTTTTTTATCGACATTCACTTGTAAAATTGAATCGCCTCCTCATTAAAATTAGGTTTGCGACTAGATTTTACAAGCGATTGTTGATGAAAAGCGCTAATTGAGTAAAATCGCCTGCCAAGTAGGCGGCAAGCGATTTCACTTCAAGTTCAAGTTAACTCGTATAAATCCCTTCCCTTATCTATTTAAATGCGAAAGTATCTCAGTTTGTTACGCTTTCACGCCTAAACTACTAAACCTATTTTGATGAAATTTGGTACAGTGATAGATGGGACCTTGGGGAAGGACATAGGCTACTTTTTATCCCACTGTTGGGCTCGGGCCTCTGACTGCACGATATAACCTGTAGTCCACGCAGACGAAGCTGTGCGCGGAAAGCTTGTATCATATATACAGGATCTTTGGTATAGCATTATAAAGCCGAATATGGTAAATAGTGACCGTCAAACCGAACAACTTTTACTATGGGACTAACTCTGAAATCGCAAAAAGAACCAGCCATTTCAAACAAAAATTAATAAGGAAAATATCAAAATGTATGAAACAGCAGATTTCAAAGTTGGTCCCATAGTAAAAGTTGTTTAGTTTGATGGTTCCTATCCACCATATTCGGCTTTATAAGGCTATTACCAAACACCCTGTATAAGTACAAATAAATTACGATCAGAAAACTGGCAATAAAAAAACAATTAAGGTTACCAAATTATTTACTAAAGTACTAAGTACTGAAAAGAGTCAATGAAAAACGTCAGATATTGAAAATCATAGAAGACAGAAGAGGTAGAATGATCGGCCACTTCACACTTGATAAGACACGACGAATTAATTACAAACATTATAGAAGGAAAAATAGAGGGAAAGAGAGAAAGAGGAAGACCAAGAAGAGCGAACATGGAACAGATCAAAGAGAAGGCAAACGTCGTGTCTTATCAAGAAACCAAAGAACTGGCCTTGAACAGAAACAAGTGGAGGAAGCTACACCGACAAGAGCGCGGCTCTTAAGTTATGAAGAAGAAATTATTTCAGTTTCCTTTTTCCAAGAAGACTAATTGTAGGTAATCGGAGTCGGACGCTAAATAAAATGAAACCATTGTTTTTTAGGGTTCCGTAACCAAAGGGTAAAAACGGTACCCTATTACTAAGACTCCGCTGTCCGTCTGTCTGTCACCAAGTTGTATCTCGTAAACCGTGATAGCTAAACAGTTGAAATTTTCACAAATGATGTATTTCTGTTGCCGCTTTAACAACAAATACTAAAAACAGAATAAAATAAATATTTGAGTGGGGCTCGCATACAACAAGTGTTTTTTTTTTGCCGTTTATTGGTACGGAACCCTTCGTGCGCGAGTCTGACTCGCACTTGGCCGGTTTTTTGTCACTCGTTGATTCGTTTGCGGAGGCTTATGTAGTAATTGGGATGATGAACGATTCTTTTGCGCCCCCAGATTAATTATAAATAATGAATGGATGGAACCCGCCACGAAATGACTTCAATAGTTTTGGACAAATTGGTCTTTGGAACTATTTTAGTGGAGTAGTTTTTTATAGTAGTAAATCTTCTTTTTCATCAAGTTTGGTATTGTCATCATTTCATGCCCTCATAGGTACTACAAAATTCAGCAGACATAACTATTTCGCATCAGTAGCAGCCACGGTGCATGTTATTATTACATGTGCAGTGATTTTAGGAAGGGTAAAGGGTCCAAAGTCACACTTTTGATTTTGACTTTTTTTATTACAATTTACAATACAAATTCACGAATAAAATTAATTTTAACGTACTCTTAAATAAATAAAAGATACTACTTACATTATTGTCTTTCTAAATGATAATGTTCTATTCGAATGTGTTTATATTTCAATTTCTGCTAAAAGGTACACTTTTTTTAGTTGGTTGATAATCTTGGTAGGTACTGATAAAGAAATGTAAAATAGTAAAATAATCGTGAAACAAAAATTTACTCTATACGATTCGCTTTCTCTTTTACTTTGCGCCACATCCCCCCGTTTGGAATGCATAGCGTTAGAACTGTTGCCCATCTGCGTCACCTCAACGATTTTACATTGATCAATCATTTTGTCGATGACGCGATGCTCTCGACATGTAAGTGCAATGCGTGAACTTTCATTATCAAGTAAATTCTGGCCAGGTATAGCAGTACTTCACATTATCTAAATGTGAAATAATTATGCTGTACCTGATGATGATATTAACTATGGTAAACCGGTACCGATATTGTTGGCCGTGGTCTCGTACCATTCGACACAGCGACATTTACTCTAACTTAATCCAGAACCTACCTTAAACCAGAATACATAATAGTACCTACAAGGTGAGAGGTAAATACCTAAATTTATTACTCTATTCACTAGCGGATCCAGGGGGGGGGCTAAGGGGCTCAAGCCCCCCCCCCCCAAATCATTTGGGTCAACGCCAACAAATCTGTTGATTACCTTGGTAAAGCCTGCCCTCACCTACGTTAAGTCCCTCCCGAACCAAAATCCTGGATCCGCCACTGACTCTATTGGTTTACGCGGTGCACCTAAAGCTCGTATGCTTTTTTCTGACATCTTTAACAATCATCTATCGTTTCAATCAATTTACACAAAATCTTAATGAATTATACACCAAAACCTTCCTTATAAATCTTTGTCCATTAATTAACACCGTGTGAAAATCAGTTCATTAGGTACTTTTTGACTTTATCGCGTTCATACAGACAGAGGCGGCTCTGTTTTATTTTATATTGTAATATGTAATTATTAAGTGATGATTTACAATCACCACTGTGTAAAACAGAATACGTTTAATCTTGTGACTTATACCAATACCAAACACCCATACGAAATGCATCACGTCGTTTCGTCTGTCGCAGACACGAATCGAGCAGGGCTTCAATCAATTTGCCCTGATCAATCATTTTAGTGCTTCCAGCAATAGATGCCGCGGAACTCGACTAAGGTATACTATTACCGGTGTATATCGTAATGTTTCGGAGTCCTTTGTCATACACATAGACTTATAAAATTTGGTCATACATCAATTTTTAGGGTTCCGTAGCCAAAATGGCAAAAAACTGAACCCTTATAGATTAGTCATGTCTGTCTGTCTGTCTGTCTGTCCGTCCGTATGTCACAGCCATTTTATTCCGAAAGTATTAGGACTACACAGTTGAAACTTGGTAGGTAGATGTATTCTGTTAACCGCTTAACAATTTTAACACAAAAATAAAAAAAATAAAACATTAAGGGGGGGCTCCCCATACATGGAACTGAATCTGAAAAAACATTTTTTATTTATTTATTTATTTTCTTCAAACCAATACGTGTGGGGTGTCTATAGATAGGTCTTCAAAAATGGCATTGAGGTTCTTATGACGATTTTTTCTCAAAATCAACCGTTTGAAAGATAAACACTGCCAAAGTGGTAAAATGTGTGTCCCCCCCCCCCCCCTCTAACTTTTGAAATAAGAGAGTGAAAAATCTAAAAAAAATATATGCTGTAGATCTAAATAAATACTTTCAACGAAAATTGGTTTGAACAAGGTATAATAAGTAGTTTTTGGGATATAGCACATTTCCCAAAACCGCAAACATAACTTTGTCATTCATACCAACACTGTGAAAAACAAAAATATTCTTGGAAAAAAATAATTATAGTGGTATTAAATATCGTATGGTATAAGGTAACTACGGAACCCTACGGTGCGTGGCCCGACACGCACTTGGCCAGTTTTTTTTAAATGATTGAGTATATCAAAATTGTGCACCAATTTTGTCGTTGCCTCCATTCAATAGACTCTATTGCATGGAGGCAACGGCATTCTCACCCTCTATCTATTGAATAGAGGGTGGGATGGGAATACATACAGTACAATCATAAATTTAGTAGGCGCCTTCACCGCTCATATAAGTTATCAATATGATTCATCGCAATATTTTGAAGTTCTAGATTTTAAACATTTCGAAATGTAGTCGAAATCAATACTTTATTTCTTAGTTTTCAATAGTAGTCTTACATTAAGAGATATTTTGTTGGCTGTTGACTATAGACGCACGTAAGTACTTACAAAATCCATCCATTTACTTTACCTACCAGCTATTTACAATCAGATTAAAGAGAAGCAGCACCATTAACAATAGTTCGGAAAGGCAAAAGGGCGGAAAGGATGGCAGAAAAGGGAAGGAAAAGGTAGGTAGGTGCCCAAAAGGAAAGATTGATTAGATAAGTAGATAATGTAGGTACCTACCATTTCTATAGGAATAACGACATTCAGTCAGGACCTCAAGGTTCTGTATCAATGGTTTTGTATCCAATGGTGAAGCATTGGTTAAAAATCTTCATTAGTGTAAAATCAAGGGTACGATTCAATTTAATAAACGAAGAATTCATACTTATTGCTATAGAAGGGTATAAAATTTGCATTGCCTACTGTCACTGACTCGTGTACATGGTGTTTGGTAAAAGCCTTATAAAACCGAATGTGGTAGATAGGGACCATCAAAATCAGATGTTTCATACATTTTGATATTTTCGTTATTAATTTTTGTATGAAATAGCTGATTTTTTTTCGCGATTACAGAGTTGGTCCAATAGTAAAAGTTGTTCAGTTTGATGGTCCCTATCTACCATATTCGGCTTTATAAGGCTTTTACCAAACACCTAGTATAAGAAAGACAATCGTAGACATTGTTATGTCAAAATATATGTAGCTCATAGATTTTAAGACACTGAAGCTTTGACATTAGTGGTTTTGATAACGCTTTGGCTAAAAATAAAAATGTGAAAAAATCTGTAGTACCTGTAAAGAGACCCCGTATACTACAAACCAAACTGTCGGCTGATAGTTGGAATAAGTATGAAGAAGTATGCAAGTGCACACACTACAACGATTTGGTATCGGCCGATTCTTCATACAAAACCAACTATCGAGCCAACTATCGGCCGATAGAAAGTCTGTAGTCTCTGGGCATGCCAAGGCTAAACAATTATTGGACTTATGGAATTCAGGCCAACGAAATTCGGCTAAATTAGGACCAATGACTTTAGGTGAGCCAAAGGACACCCGCTTTAGAAATATACGAGGGGTAGCTGATATGACGATAAAGAATTATACAGCAAGCACAGATCCAAAAGATGTTTCGAAATAATATGTTTAATATTTAATAACAATTTTTAATGGCTTTCAATTAAAGGCATCATCATTACTTAACCAAATTGGTTTTGGTTTATTCAATTGATGATCTACATTCAAATGAATAACGTGAATGCAACCGTATATCCTACCAGCGCTTATTTCAACAAACAGTAAGCTTAATGTCTAGATTAATGGCGGATTGGTCTGCCACCGACCACGTAACGGCCACGATCACGCTGCAACCGATTGCAAGGCCGTGTCTGGTTGCGTCGTGCAAATCAGTTTAAAGCAAGTAAATAATTAAAATCGAGTTTGTCTTCATTCCATTCAGTACCTACTGAATCTTTTACTTAATTCTAGTCGCATCAACCACCAAGTATTGAAATCATTATGTGATAGAAATAAAATAATGCCTATAACGGCGTGTTTTGGAGCTTGTGCCAAAGAATAAATACCATGTCTAAAAAACAAAAAAAGTCTATAAGTAGAATCAAATAACATTCTCGTTTATAAACATTTCACATACAATACAATCCAAGTCGTGCCTCACAGTTCATTATACGGAGAGTTTAATGAAGAAAAATATTTGCCTCCAACTCGGCGAAGTTATTATTTGCCAAGATCTGGGCTGTTTGCCTCTTGCCAAGAGTTGGGCTTTCTTCGACTTTGCTTTGACTTCCGGCTTACAAAAGTATTCAATTATGATTGTTATTGTTTCCCACAAAATACCTGTGATATTGTTTATGTGCTCACAATAATAAATCATACTTTAGAAATCATGACATTGATATGAGGAGCGTTTGAACTTTCGATGGATGGATAAACCGAATTTTTCAACATGTCAATAAAATGAATAACGATAACATATTAATTTTATAACTCGGATATGTTTCTTTATAAAATGAGCTGTAGCTATCTGAAAGCTTTTGGCTCAATCGACATTTTGTCGACACAAAGTAGGTCGCACTGATTTCGACAGATATAAATCAATCGAAATCTCCAAAAATAATGACTGTTCCGTTAATCAGTAACGAACAGATTTCTGTTTCTCAAGATTCCATTAGTTATTAGGAACTTAGCGACACAATTTCGGAATGTCGAGACGAAGATTAATACCCTGAGTAAGAAACTTGTGTGCCACGCAAGTTGTATTCGGACGGCTAATTAATCAAAACTGAAATTCACTGAGGGCATCCCCATTCACTGAGAAATGGCAGTTAATGATGCAGCTTTGCTATCGGAATTGACTCATCGGGCCCCATCGATTTTGAAATATTTACATTACACCAGGGCTTAAAATACCGTTAAAAATTGTAACGTTAAAAAAAACGTTACAACTGGAAATTAATAATGGTAAAACAGAATTTAACGTTATTTTTTCGTTCCTTGATAACGTTATTATGTTACTGTATAAAAATATTTAAAGCAATGTGTAATTGACGTTGACGCCGCCGCGCCGTGATCAGTCTCTGCGGTAGCTACTAAATAGAAGAGGTACCTACCTACAATACGCAATACTTATAAAATTACCATAAAAATAACGTTAGTTTTTAACGTTATCGACATTAATTTAACGCTATATTAAGGTTATGTTATTAGGTATCGTTAAAAAAATAACTTTATCAAGGAATCATATTGGAAATAACGTTATTTTAACTCTTAATTTGTAACGTTATAAAGCCCTGCATTACACCCGTATTCAAGACAAATAGGTGCTCAAACGACTCTTGTTGTTGAAATAGAGCTCTATGATTGGTTTGTTTGATTTACGTATAACGTGTGATTGGCAGTTGAGACGCTGTGCGTCTGCAGGGACTGTGATACTTATAGTAATATTTGTAAATAAGGTTATTAATCTTGTTTAAAACATCTGTGTCTTTACGGTGTTCAATGTTTAAACGACAGGCGGATTAATTTTCACGATTTGGTGCGAAAAAGTTACGCAAAGGTCAGACTGAACACAGTCGGAGGTGATCTTAGTGACCTTGTGTGTCTGAAAACGAGTACAGCCGATTGTAGTATTTACAAGCTAAGTATGTCACAATAAAAGTTTTTATGAAATAGACATGTTTTGTGAACAAAGCGTAAAGAAAATCTCGCGAAATATACACTTTGTAAAGTGAGACCAAAATAGAATACAAAACAGCAGTAGTACTTGAAAGTTTAAGACTCTTCTAGATTTATTTTAGACTTCTTTATCATTAAGAAATATCCATTTGATACATAAGTGTAAGTAAGTATTTAAAAAAAGTAACGGAATATTTTGACAAATATGTACAATACATGCGAAAAATGAAGTTATTTACCAATTTTATTAAGTTTTCTGTATTATTTTTCTAATCAACTTAGAAATACACATTAATAAAAATAAAACAATTGTACCAATCATATTAAATGCCCTCCAAATATAATGAGAAATTAATTACTTACATACAATCCTTTAAAGATAAACGTGAAAATGCAAAAAAGGCGTCGAATATTCGTATTACTGAGTATCGCGAAATTCGTGAAGTAAATTGATGATACCTGTCGAGGAGTGACACGCTGCTATCAACAGGAGAGAAAGTGTGCCACATTGTTTTTTATTTTGTATATATTGGCATATATACAAAACATACAAGCATTGATCAAGCTACTGGCCAAAAACTAGCTAAATCATGCAAAAAAGTCCTTTCGAAAAAACTAAATTTTAAGGCGCAGTAGGAAGTACTACTAGCGCCGCCAATACATTTATTTTTATTACTCGTAAACCAAGTCAATATTTAAAAAAAGCTCATTGTCATGACCTCTTAAATATTTTTTTAATAACTCTTCAACAGTTTTGATTCTTTCTTAAATTTTAAAATCAATTTTTAACCGACTTCAAAAATTTGAAATTTGAAAAAAGGAGGAGGTTATCTATTCGTCGCGTATATATATTTTTATATATATATACACCGATTACTCGAAAACGGCAGAACCGATTGAAATGATTCAAACGTAATAACATGAGATTTGTACCCAGTTGGTCCCATTTTTTGAAATTTTGAAATCGGTTCAGTAGTTTTCAAGTAATCTTGAAAATACTGTCGTTTTCTTTATAATTTTATATGAATTCAAATGGATTTTCAACCATTACTTTTTTGTTTATGAACCGATTCTTCTTTAACTTTTAAAATCCATTTTAAATAGTTTAAATGGATTTTAAAAACTTACAGAAAGAATGAAAACTGTTGAAGAGTTATTCGTAAATATTAGAGACATTACAAGGGCTTAAGGGACATTACATGAGCTTTTTATTTTGTAATGTTTCACTTTTCTCATTTGTCTAATAATACGATAAAAGAGAACATGCTCGAAGCTCGTGCCGACACACATTTGAAGTATTGTCATGTTTTGTAATGGAGTCTTTGTAAGGTTTTTCTAAACGTATCGTACTGTCTGTTAAATATTTTATGAGAAATGGAAAGCCAAGATACCATTATAGAAACAAGAAGATTTTTCATTAGGAAATTAACTTCACATTTAAGCAATACAATGTGATATCAGATTTGGAACTTGATTAGAAAAGTTAAATTGATCTTTCTCTTTGTGCATGGGATTCGAACTTGGACGAACCACTGGACGCGAAATGACAGCCATATTCGCCTTTACCCCTCTGCCACTTACTGTGACCGATAGCCTCAGTAAACGATATCGCGTTGTCAGTGTGATGCTAGAGCTCGTGGCGAAACATTGGTACAAAAATGGGCAAAATGCTCCGTCTTGTTCAGCAAAAAAAATAGCGGGCAATCAAGAAATCTTTTTTTTCACGCATAAGCACAATTGCAACCTATTATAGTAGATATTTTCCGTAAAATAAATAAAATTTGGTATACAAACAAAGTAGGGTGACTTAGCCGGTTTGCCGGCCCCCTTTGGTTTTCGGCCATTTCGGAAACATAACCAGGCCTCCTTCACTTGCTCAAGGTCGCGCGGATAAGGACTTCAACAATTTAGTATGTTTAAAAATGTTGACCTCCTCTAAATCTATGCTACCCTGGTACTTTGATAATGTGATTTAAAGAAGTTAAAGTTTATAATGGAAGTGTGTCGTGGGGAATGCATATATTTATTTACCTACGATACTACTGGGCCGGTAGTGTAGAAGGGAAAAAAAATTACCCACGACACTACCAGTAGTGCGCCTTGGTAGTGTCGTGGGTAAGAAGGGCAAAAATTGAACGGTAGGTGTGTCGTGAAAGTAGCAAAAAAATTGTGCATGCGAGTTTTTTGGAAGGTAAGTTATATTGTTTACGGTTTGATACACATAATTTTTATTACTGACACTCAATTGCAAGAAAGATTTTTATCTTTTTAGTGCCACTTTAAATCCTAATGTTGTAGGAAAGAAAAGAGGAATCATTTTTAATGGGTCGATGACGGGCCACTAAACCAATTTCACATCGTGTGTAGGGTTATCCTTCTAAAGAACACTTATAATAAAATAAGAACACATAAATACCTTTAACATCCTTTACTTTCACAGAACTTGGGCACTGTACACAGTAGTTTCACTTTTCAAATTGCTGCGTCGACGGTTGGAACAGAATCAATCCGATTCTACCGTAACTCTCTACTTATATAGCTCTAGTGTTGCCAACAATAAATTATTGCCAGTAAAATAAATAACACATATTCGGAAAATAGCGTTAACGTTATCGTTAAAAATAGCGAAAACGCCAAAAACTAGCGTTATAAATGGCAAAACCTAACAATCGACCATCCTGACCTCGTGCATGTCCCCATGCACGCGACGTCTCCATTGCACGCGACCAGGATGTCGTACCTAACAATCGGCCGACTTGTTCCAACCTCGAGACAACCTCAAAATAGAATAGAATAGAAATGGTTTATTTCCTCAAAATTACAATTATTTACAATCTTAGTTTAGAAGTAGCCACAGAGGCAGAGGCAAATACATATTTAGACATGACAGTTTTATTGCAATTTTATCCTAAAAATATGAAATATATTTTAAAGGTAACAATATCAAATTAAAAGTTACATTGTTAAGATATACTGTTATGAGCAATTTAATTAAATCAAATTAATTATTTATTTATGAATGCAGATCGGCTTATATTTTATCTCGATGGTATAAGGATATATCAATCTAAAATCTCATTCACTCATGTAACACAAAGATTCCTTTTCTCGTGATACATAAGCTAAAATCTATTTATAAATGAGATCAACTCATATCACCTCCATACTTCTCATGAGGGTGTATCAGTCTGAAATCTCATTCACTGATGTACCTCCAAGATTTCTATCTCATGAAAGTACATAAGCTAAAATCTATTTATAAATGAGATCAACTCATATCACCTCCATACTCTCATGAGGGTGTATCAGTCTGAAATCTCATTCACTGATGTACCTCTAAGATTTCTATCTCATAAAAGTACATAAGCTAAAATCTATTTATAAATGAGATCAACTCATATCACCTCCATACTTCTCATGAGGGTGTATCAGTCTGAAATCTCATTCACTGATGTACCTCTAAGATTTCTATCTCATAAAAGTACATAAGCTAAAATCTACTTATAAATGAGATCAACTCATATCACCTCCATACTTCTCATGAGGGTGTATCAGTCTGAAATCTCATTCACTGATGTACCTCCAAGATTTTTATCTCATGAAAGTACATAAGCTATAATCTATTTATGAATGAGATCAACTCATATCACCTCCATACTTGTCATGAGGGTGTATCAGTCTGAAATCTCATTCACACTCATTCCATATAAGCTAATCACTTCTATTTGCATATTCAAACATCATCAGCATCATAAATACCATAAACATAGAAACATTAGTTAGGGCTTATTTGCACTTAAAGATTTCCTAAACCTAATACTCTTGTAATAATTAATATCAATCATTAAATAGGAACCATTTGCAATAATACAATTATCGATACAATGGATGTTTTAACTCACTGATTTCCCGACGCCTCGACACCCTTTCGGGGGCCTTGATCACGGGAGGACTAAATCAAAAAGGCCATCGCCATAACCTATATCCAAAAACCATCCATCAGTGACATCGAGGAGCCATCAGTGGCCCCATCCAGAGGCCACTTGTCGGCGCCATCCATCGGCACCATCCAGAAACTTCAGTCAGCACTATCCAAGCCATCGGTCAGTGCCATCCAGAAGTCATCCGTCAGCACTCAGCGCCACCCAAAAGCCATCGGTCAGCGCCTTCCAGAAGCCATCGGTCAGCGCCATCAAGAAGCACACAAGTCTTCTGAAATTAAACACAAAAGCGACAGCAACCCCTTTCAAGTATTATCTTAAGACTATGAAATAAAAACTTTCAATACATTATCAAATGAAACCTTATATGTGTAAATCCTGCTATCATAACCCTATAGTGAACCAAACTTTCCCCAATGCTAAAGTAAACAGAACTGTGGACATACATTTATTTATATTCAGTGTCAAGATCCAGTTAACACTTAGTTACTTCAACTTTTAATTTAATTCAACTACGGAACCAAGTCATGGTCTTGGCAATGCCTAGTTTCTGTCAATACCCGAAAGATACCTTCCTCCGTAGGCCTAATTATGTTAACAATAACAAGTAAATTTACCCGCGACTCTGATTAGTTATTCAAGGAACTTGATTTGTTACCACTTACTAAACATCTTCATGTGTATGTGTAATGTTGTATAATGAGCCACCGAGTGACTAAGTACTTAATATAAAATCATTTAAGATTAAATCATATAACTGACTGTATAAGTTAAAGTATATACAGTTAAGTCGCAAAACGATGTCATCATTAGTATATAATCATAATACCAAAAGCTATAAAAAGGTAAAAAAGTGTTTCTATTCAATTAGGGAATATTTTGAATGTAAAAATGCATAATAATTTGACATGTTAATTATTGACTATTTGTTATTTTTATTATTTTATCTTATGACATTAAAATCTCTTGTCATTATGTAGGTACCTAATAACTTGGTAACTTAGAATTAGACTTCCGAAATGATTAATTTTAATATGAATGACATGTGCTTAAATCTCCCTTCATTCTGCTTGCCTGAAACTGGTGTCGTGTAGCGGATATTACTTATTTTAAGATCTTTATGTATGTGTAGGTACCATGTTACTTGCAGAATAAATATTTCTTATTATTCTTTTCTTATTCATATGAATAATTTGGTAGGCCCTGTATTTGTATGCATACCAGCGGACAATAATTAATGTACCTACCTAATCCGCCTTGCTTTTGCGATCACACACGTTTTTACTTTTATTATAATGTTCTCATGTAAGTGACAATGTTGATGTATTTATGAGAATAAAGTTCTTTTAACCTAACCTAACAGCTAGTGCATAAAGCAGTAGATACGGCGGCAAATCCTGGCAGCCAGCACAGCGCCTAGGAAATCCCGTCCTCCCACTATTAAACTTGTGATTTGTTATCAATCACTGATCATGATCAACTTGTATGCTCGTCATAAATGTTCAATGTATCAAAGATGTAAATTATTTTATATAAAATACTAATTTATACCTAGTCACATGTCACATAATGTGACACAAACATGGTGTATTATCTACCATTGATTACTTCAAATTAGTTAGGGTGCAGTGAACAACTATAAAACCAAAAATTCTGAGTCTCATATTTCTCTCATTTTTGAAGACAAGGATTTCATTAACAGGAAAGGAGTCTACTTAATTAGGTATAATATAGCATTTATAGTTTCACTAATAAATATATACATAACCAATAAGAAGGCCTTTAAAAAAAAAATTAAATAGTTGCATTGTGTTCACCTAGGTGTACATAATGTAACAAACACCCTGTGTCCAACAATGAAACACTGTTATTAATATTGACTTAAGTGTATTTAGTGTGGTTATTGGAACAAGTAAATTATAAAAACCGTTAAATTGTAATCAATAAAGGTTCTATCTAGAGTATTACACTTTATTCAGACTTTTGATTTGTCTTAGGTACGATTATTTTGTTACTTAACGATTGAGGATTTTTTTTTAAATCATAGTTATACCTATAAATAGGTTATAATGAATTAATCAATAGTTATTACTCATAAAACCAGCGCCACCTTAATAACATTTTATTAATAGACAATGATTATGTACCTTTTTTTTATTTAGGTTTAAATATTCACTAAATTTGTGTGAAATCATAACTAATGAATAAACCACTTTTATATAACATGACATGGTTACACTAAACAAAGTTAAATATAAAACTAAACTAAACAGTGTTTCATTGTGTCCACCCTTGAGCCGTCATTGTTGGACACCGGGGTGACCAAGGGGACATCTCAAACATATCGTTCAAAATCGAATAATTTAATAGGTGATCTAGTCCTCATGAATCCATCATATATGTACAATACAATGCAATGTCATACGGAGAAAAAGGGATTTATTTATAGTATTTAACTGAGAAATCAAATACAACTGAAAAATAATCTGTACACTACCAGACAGCATCGCGATTCAAAAATATGGCAATGTTTCACTGTGTCCGACCGTTTCAACGTTAGACACTTAACCGTACCCTGTACCTATGCGTTAATATGATTGAAACCATACTTAGTTATTTGTCTGTTAATTTCCCAAATAAAATAAAATAAAATAAATACCATTGTACAGAATAGGTACCAAATAGCGTTAGGACCTTAACCTTGGACTTATTACAGTGATGGAGAGGAGAATAGAAACTCAAAACATAATGCTTCAAAGAAACTTTGATCTAGCGTTATCATCATTTGGCACGAATTAGCGTGTCGAATGCTACCAAGGGTGAGGAGTAAGCCCTGGCCACGGTCGTGGCTGCGCCCAAGAGACTCATTCAGTAACTTGCGCACCACGCTACCAGAAAGTCACCCTGATCAAGCGCTACGCGCAAGTAACCAACCCCAGCATCTCCCTTTAAACGATTTGAAGAGGATACCTCAGCATTCCATCCTCGATCTCGTTTCTTCACCTTCATCTTCTTCATCCTCGACTTCGTTTCGACACGCTGCCGCAGCTTGTGGGTAGTTAGTCTCGTTCCAATGAGTATTAAACAGAAAATAATGCAAATTTTAGAATAAATAAAGCCATGAGTACCTACGTATCAATTTAGCTTTGTTTTATCTCAAACACTAAATTTACTGGAATAGTTGGGAATGACTTTGAACTTTAACTTCAATTATGGAGAAAATTTCATATTGACTGATAATAAATTAACAGTTTTCCAATGGAAACTGGATACTACAAAATTAGAACAAAGGAAACCCATTTTTTTTTATCATGCAACGTGAGTGATAGTAATTCACGATTTTCACGATTAAATACAGCAGGATCAAATCATTTATCGCACTACACGCCGATTCTATCGAGGAGTGGCCCCGACCAAGTACCAGCGCAGTGCCCTTATTACCCTACCCGCCAATTCTGTCGGGGAGTAGCCCCGACCAAGGATTAGCGAGCAGCGCTTTCATTACCCTACCCACCAATGCTATCAGGGAGTGGCCCTGACCAAGCATTAACGAGCAGCGTTTGAGGGTGGTGTAGAACAGAGTGTGAAGTATGCACTGTCGAAGTGTAGCCTCGACCAAGTGCAATGAGTGTGAAGTGAGTAGGATCAAATCATTTATCGCACTACCCGCCAATTCTATCGGGGAGTAGCCCCGACCAAGGATTAGCGAGCAGCGCTTTCATTACCCTACCCACCAATGCTATCAGAGAGTGGCCCTGACCAAGCATTAGCGAGCAGCGCTAGGGGCTGGTGTAGATCAATCAGAGTATTGTTTGCGAGTGAAAAAATGTTGCACGGCCGAAGGGTTGCCTCGGCCACGTGCGGTGAATGTGAAGTATGTAAGCACGACCGGAGAGTAGCCCCGGCCACGTGCAATGAATGTGCAGTATGATAGCACGACCGAAGAGTTGCCTCGGCCTCGTGCCATGAGATGAGTGTAAAGTATGTTAAAGCACGGCCGAAGAGCCTTGGCCACATGCAATGACAATTTTGTTTTTACTGCGTTCAATATTGGTTACCACTTCTGAATTGTAGGGTTATCCTTCTAAAGAACACTTATAATAAAATAAGAACACATAAATACCTTTAACATCCTTTACTTTCACAGAACTTGGGCACTGTACACAGTAGTTTCACTTTTCAAATTGCTGCGTCGACGGTTGGAACAGAATCAATCCGATTCTACCGTAACTCTCTACTTATATAGCTCTAGTGTTGCCAACAATAAATTATTGCCAATAAATAAATAGCACATATTCGGAAAATAGCGTTAACGTTATCGTTAAAAATAGCGAAAACGCCAAAAACTAGCGTTATAAATGGCAAAACCTAACACGTGTTTACTTTGTATTTTCGCTAAATACGTCGTTGACCGACCAGCCTATCGTCATTATCGGATCCAGAAGATGTTCCTTGTTGCCACCAATAAATTTATTCGAAAAACATGACGGAGAAAAATTCCGGCTGCGCTCCCGAATTTCAAAGGAAGCAGCGCTGCTGCTTCGAGACCGCCTCAATTTGGAGCCACAAACCCTGAGCAGTAAGGCTGTTTGTGGTCTTATCCAGCTTCTGATCGCTTTGCGGTTCTTCGCGACAGGGTCCTTCCAGATGGGACTAGCTGATTTGGCGAACAAAGACAGTTCTACTGCCCCTGGTACATCACATCAAAATGACACATCTGTGCGATCAGCCCTTGTAAACACAATATCGTGACAATATTCTCCTAGTATGTAGATGTTGATTTTTCTCTTATATGTAGGTATACTAAGAAATAAAAAAAAATGCAGTTTTAAATATTGAGTTTTTATTCAAAGGTTAGGTAAATAAGTTGTCAAACCATACTATGTGTCAAACGCGTTTTGTTGGCCATTTTATATACAAACTTCAAATACTTTTCAAAACAAATCTCAACCATTCGGTCATCGCATGCATTTTTTAACTTTATTATTGGCAACAATGTTTTAGGCTCTCATTAGTTAAATGATTAAGTTTTTAGCCTAAAGTAGTTTGATGCAACAAACTAATGAAATCATTATGTTAATGATTTCATTAGCGATAAAGTGGCATTAGCTAAAGAAGATATAAAGTGAAGCTTCTTGCAATTGAGTGTGAGTATGGTAAATTAGTTTTAGTACTGTTATTTTGACTTAAACGCGTAAAGTATTCGGTGTGATACATTTAAATTTGATGGCCGGGTGACGAAATGCATTTCTGGGAGGTCATTTGCTTTTCGGCCGCCTGGCCGAGAATTAATGTACGAGTTTCACAATCCATAATATTTGGCCGGCAATTATGGCCGAAAACCGGCTAAATCACCCTATAACATTGTCATTATTTGACAACTGTAATCCCCCCTCGCCCCGCAAAAATTGGTTGAACGTGATTTCATACATTTTTCTTACGTTACGTGTCCAGGATTCGAAACACAAATAATATCGCCTATATAAATCCACGCAGCCAGCGTTGCTCTAAGGCGGTGGTCTGCAACAAACGCCGTAGGTCGCGTCCGGCGTAACCAACGAACTAAGATCTATGGAAATGTAATTCTGCTCAAAAAATAGCACCACGCAAACTACTGCCGAGTGGGCGGGGCTAAAAAATTACTAGCGAAGCACTATTTAGTCATGTCTGCCACGCGCTTGGTGACAGTCATTAGCGTTCTTACAAAAAAATTATCATAAAAGTGGTAAAAAATGACGTCATGTGTGGTCAAGTGGTGTAAAAGAGCAACAGAAGGCAGCAAAAAAAATACGGACATGTCATATCATTGGTAAGTAAAATATTTTTCGTTATTTAGAAATATCTATGAGCGTATAAATACAAACTATGGTCGCTATTATGCAACAAGTGTTCAGTCGCTTTGTGGGGCAGTCAAATCTTCACATTCACTACTATCACACATTTTTAAACAAGTATAAAACTCTCCCATTAAATTCAGTACAACAAAAAATAAAAAATAAAAAATTGTAATGCTATAAAAATGGTACGTCATACATAGGAAATGAGTAATCTGATGTAATCTCCTTGTTTTTAGGGTTCCGTACCCAAAGGATAAAAACGGGACCCTATTACTAAGGCTCCGCTCTCCGTCTGTCTATCTGTCTATCACCAGGGTTTATCTCATGAACCGTGATAGCTAGACAGTTGAAATTTTCAGTTGAAAAATTAATATTTAAGGGGGGATCCCATACATAAAACGTGATTTTTTGCCGTTTTTTGGTACGGAACCCTTCGTGCGTGAGTCCAACTCGCACTTGGCCAGTTTTTTTATTATTATAAGGGTGTAATTATTACAAAAACTCTGTCCGATCCGCGAAGGGGTTATTAAGTAGGTACCTAACAAGTTTCGATTCTATTCACGCAATCTTCTTTGATTAATGAGTAAAATAAATCCCTGGTTAAAATAAAATACATAAAAAATGAGGAACTCACATTGCAATACAGAAGGCACGACAAAAAGTGGCATATGACTTGAGGTCAAGACCGCCAGAACACAAAGTAATGACAATTTCCAGAAACTATGATTTTTAAGCAGCTCTGAAAAGAGCTTTTTAATAGGTATGGAGTTTGATTCGCCGATCATTCTGCTGGAACCCAAATGTGAGATCTGCTACGAAGATGCTAGTCCATATTTCCACCACTAACAGCAATACATGCCCAGCAGCGGTGTACTACATTGTCCCGAAAACAGATTTTTTATTGCTTTTATAAGTGAAAAATAAAACGACGTATTAATACATTGTTCTTTATCAGTCACACCACACCTCTAGAAGACATATTAAGACGTTGCTCGTACAAATCTGTACCTTCAGTGAAAACTGATCTAACTCGAGTTGTATCGATTTTGATTTTATTTCACTATTCAAATCGTTGAAAAATTTGCTTTTTTTGTGTCTAATTGGCGTATTTATATGACTTATATTAACAGAAATAAGTTTTGTGCATAGTGATATAAGTGCTTATTTTTTTGTGTTTTTTTAGGAAAAAATTGTGTAAATTAATATATCTCTACTTTAAACAAAGTGTACCGAGACTATTCTTAAAAAAAAATAGTGTCAATAAATATAACTCGATTTAATACTTTATACACAATTCAATAACAAGTGACTTGACTTGTGCGTAGTGATTTATCTAGAATTATATCAATACACACATATAATTTCACAGTATGCTAGTTTGTGCACATTGATTCAACTCGACTTATAGCACTGAAAATTAAAAAATAATGAATTTTTACTTCGTGTTTATCGATATAATTTTAATTATATCAATAATCACATAAACTTGGGAAAGGTGTTAAATAATATAATTGACTTATATCAAAAAATACAAGAATACAAGAAGTAAAACGTTTGATTATTATTTGTGTAAATTGATATAACTGCCTAAAATCCCCCCGCAACCTCTTAATCTCCCTCCTCTCTCTCGTACCCTTTCCCCGCCGCCTGCATGGACACGACATTGTGTTGTGTTGTTTGCCTCAGTGTTACACCGACGTTCCTGAGCTACGGTTACGACACTCGAGAGTTCGCGACACGAACAATATGAAGTGAAACGTAAATTGTATCACTTTACACAAAGCATAATGGATTGTGCCATTTAATTTATAATGATCTAAATTGTTATTGATTGGACAATATCTGACCTATATTGCTTAAAATAAGAGTGAGATTGCTTCGATGCATAAAATGAATTGTATCAATATGCACTAACTATTCACACTGTTGTACGTTGTATTTATACAAGAAATTAATTAGTATTCGATTTCAGTAGTTAGCATCTTCTTCATCGGCAGTGGGTGTCGTGCTGCTAATATCAATGGTACACAACTTCATGACACCCACTGCTGGGTTTAGGCCTCCTCAAGGATCTCCACAACGATAGGTCATGCACTGCACTGCCCACACACAGCAGCTTCCCGCGACTTTCACCAAATCATTAGTCGGAAGTAAAAGAAGCGTCATCCCGGTGCGTGGTAACTATTCTAGAACCTTTCCATCTCAATGGCCATCGGTTCTTCTCACAATGTTTCCCACCCACTGCCACTACAGCTGAGCTATCCTTTGAGCGATATCGATTACCTTAGTTTCCCTAAGGATCTCCTCATTGCTGATTCGATCACGCAAAGAAATTAACCACGTTTCATTGCCATAAGTCATGACTCTCACTGACTACATACACTGGCCAAAGACGTCGGTCGTCCTAAGACTGAGGCAGGTTCAACGCAAAGATGTTCAAAAAACTTCCCGAATGCTAAATTTTGATGAGATTTGTGCTCCGGTTCTCTAATCAGTCCGATATGGTGGCATTTTTGTATAAGTTACCTCAGCACCTCGATATACATCTAGTCCATTTGGCACCTCTGAAGAGAATGCAACACCGCCCAGGTCTCGATCGAATTAAAAGCTTTCTAATTAAAAGCTTTGATTGGACCAGGAAAGCCAAGCAAAGTGGCAGTTTTTACTATTCTGTGTTCTATACAACCTGCCGCAGAGTGTGGATGTGTGTCAAAACCATTTCAGAAACCCGCTTGTTTTGACAGCAAAAACTGTATTTTCCATCAGTACTTTGCGCCTTCAGGTAATGACAATGATTACAATAAAACTTAACAATTTACCAGGCTCTATCGGTACGAATGAGTGGCCATTGTCGTCAAGCTCTAATTTGAATCCATTGAATTATTATTTTTGGGCGAAATACAATAAAATAAATACAATGATGATATTTTCTTAAAAGTTGACTTTTAGCTCTACTCAAACCTGTGATTATACGAGGTACCTATGAACGCGATAGCGTACTTGTAAACAATTTGGCGTGACAAACGAAAAAATAGTATTAAAAGTATCTAGTTTGAATTAAACTGAATACTAACACAATGCTCGTAGATCTTCGTAGTGCTTCACAAAGATTAGGTCTTAGAATGAACATGGATAAGACGAAAAATTAGTCGATTGCCCATGTTGTACAATCTCTAGTTCAAATTGGGAATACTACACTCGATGTTGTAGTTCATTACGTATTACTAGGAAGAACAGGCAGTCCAGTTAAATAAGTCGAACTTCAAGATAGAGATCTTTCGTCGAATCCAACTTGGATAGGCAGCATTTGGGTAGTTTTGAAAAACTCTTTCCGTCTAACTTACCTTAATGTCTCAAGACTAAAGTCTATGACCAATGTGTGATGCCAGTGATGACTTACGGCAGTGAAACGTGAAACAGTGAAACTATGGATTTCTTAAGAGAACCATGCTCGGCCTTTCCCTACGTAATCGAACCAAAACTTGAGTACATACGTAAGGGAACTAATGTAACCTACATCGCTTGAAGAATTGCTCAGCTGAAGTGGCAGTGGGCGGGACACATAGCGAGAAGAACCGATGGCTGATGGGATTGAAAGGTTCTAGAATGGCGACCGCGCACCGGACGACGACGCTTCATTGGTATAGGTTCCTGACAAGGTGGACCAACGATCTGGTGAAGGTCGCGTCAAGCTGCTAGTTGCAGGTAGAACAGGATCGATTATTGTGGAGATCCTTGAGGGAGGTTCGCATACACATCACTTATACTCAGCGGTGGGTGTCGTGCGGCTGATATGAAGATGATTAGTCTAATTTGCTGGTGTCTATTTAATATTTTATTTATTTTTCACGAATTATATCACTATTCACATAATAAATATAGTAGTTATATCGTTAGTGATAAGATTTGAAACAATTTACACATCGTTTTTTTTCAAAATAGTTGTGTAAATTGATATAATTCGAATTTTTTAAACGATTCAACAAAACAAAACTCTAATTACTCATATTTAGAGATTGTTTAACAATGTTTCTTCGACAACTTGAAAAAAAAACCTACAATTAAAAAAGTTGACACAAAAAGTAAAGGTAAGGTATCATTTGACACAAAAGCAGATGTGCCTGGTGTAAAATGATAGAAGTATTATTATATCAATATACACAAAATAAATAAATGTGCCAAGTGATATAACTGAACATTTTCTTGAATACTGAAAAATCTGTTAAACTTTTCTCTGTAAATTAAACAAGAAAACAAAGCTAGCATAACTATCTACAGTCTACAAGCACTAATTTTATTTTATCTATCTCAGACGAAGAGTAGGATTTTTTTAAACTTTAAAGTCAATTTCCCAAAAATCATGTTTTTAGAGTTATACCTCTTTTCACTGAAGGTACAGAAATATGTTAATTATCTACATAATATGATATGTATGTAGGTAGGTACTTACATATTTGAAACAATATCTAGGTATCTAGAATACATTGTCTTTTATTAAGCTTACCTATTTTATTTCAATAGCTTACCTAATTTAAATCCTTCTTGACATAAAGTATCTTACCTATTTGTGTCAAAATATATGATCATCATTCATCAATATCATCATTTTATATTTTTTATAAAATAATATACCTAACAATAAAATCATCACAGCCGAAAGACGTCTACTGCTGACATAGGTCTCCTTTAATTTTCCAGAGCGACTAATTACAGACGACCTGCAGCCAGCGTATTCGAGCGGTATTTACCAAGTTGTCTGTCTGTCTACCTAATAAAACAAACATTATACCTAACTAATAATTATCCCTTCTTCGTCTCTGAGATTTAATTTGTTACAAAGTAGTAGCTCTGCTACTCGTTCGCACTCTGTCGCACGTAGTTCAGCGCCCAAGCGGGAAAGAGAAAGCAGTAGCCTTCCCCTCCCCGCCTCCGACCATCGCTGCCCGCCGCCGCGTCAACCTCATTCTTTGTTGCGCGCGCGCGCAAGACGCACGTAGTCACAAAAATGTTACTTTTTTGTTTAACTATAGTCTTAAAATCAGTGAAATTATAGACGTGAATTAATTCGTGAGAAACGGTAAAATACCGTCACTATGCAAGTGATACGAATGTTGAAGGTAGACTCACAATTATCTTTTCTCTTAGTGATGAAAAGTATGCAAGTTATTCACAAAGGCAAACCGCCTTATATTTGCCTCGAGTCAATACGAGATATTGACCAATGGTACTTTTTTCCCGAGTCAATACGAGATATTGACCAGTGAATTTTTTTTCCCGAGTCAATACGAGATATTGACCAGTGATACTTTTATGAGTTAATACGAGATATTAACCATCATTTTACAATAAACTGCCGAATACTTGCCTCGAGTCGATACGACATGCTTTTGTGAGTTAATGTCTTCGGACGAATCCTTCATATATTATGATTGAACTCAACTTACAGGTAAGTTCGTTTAATCATTATTAACCGCTTCATATTTAACAAAAGATTAGATTTGCTGGTGTTAACTGCAAAATATTTGCTTTGAGTCAATACGACATACTTGTTTTTATAAGATATTTTTTCCCGAGTCAATACGTGATATTGACCAGTGATACTATTTTGAGCTAATACAAGATATTAGCCGTAATTTTATAAAAAATATATACCTAGATTTGCTGACGTAAACTGTAGATTATTTACTTTAAGTCACTACAAGATACATTTATGTGTTAATACGAGATATTAACCGTTATTTTACAAATATTAATAAAATATTTGCTATCAAAGTTGAAGGCCTAATAACCTTTTTAGTAAAACATCAAAATTGTTGTCACTGATACAACTATGTACATACAAGTACTTTTATATGTTTTCGGTTTTCTCGAACAACATTATAAAACAAAATTCTGATTCCTTCTTATTTTGTTTTTCTTCGTAAAAAATCAGCAATGATGTTGAACATCAAACTACACTCCCACAAGTGTTAAAGGTGCCCTTAAGATCAGTAAAGTTTAAAAAAAATATTATTGGCAAACTCAACGCCGATTCGTTGAAAATGAATCATGCGATTATCATTTATTATGCCACTACTGAAAATCGTTCGTATAGTGTCTTTAAAGACCGTCAGCGCGACGACACCTACTGCTCAGTCCTCTCTAAACTTGGGGTCTGCCACAACAACCACAACCATATCTTGGAACACAAGCAATTGGGCCGAGGTGACGGACAGCAACCAGCAGGGCCAGTTTAACGTGTTTCATCAGCCTTGCGGCACCTACCTGCAGCTTCCAGCTCCAAGGGCTACCTGTAATCATCACCGTCGGCACCGTCGCGCTACTGGATCAGAACAAAAGGTCTGTACCTTGTCTGTATTTTTAGCTGGTCAGCTAAAATACGTTCTCGATTCGAGTAAAATCTATCACAAACAACCGTTATGTGCTTTCCAATACTAATCCTAAGTATTCAGTTAGTTAAATTAGAAAATAAACAAATATACATTTTTATTTTCTTATCAAAAGAAAATAGAACATGTGGGTACTTTCTGAACATTTTATGGAGGATGCTAGAACAACAATAAACTCATAACATGTGTCCTGATAATGTCATGGCACAACTATTAGTCTTTGAGAACAGTTGCTTTTACACACAGCGCAAAAAGCATTTAAGACTAGCGGCCGCCCACGGCTTCGCCTGCATGGAAATCTTTCTTGCTATCCCTCGGGAACCATATTTTCCTTTCGGGATTAAAGGTACCGTATGTCCTTCTCTGTAACCCAGGCAACGTGTATAAAAATTTCATGATGATCTATTCAGTAGTTAAGATGTGAAGGTGTAACAAACAAACAAACAAAAGGACTTTTGCATTTTTAATATTAGTAAGGATGTTATTTAGACATTAAACTTCATGAGTTTTGGGTCTTATTCTTTGGCTTTTGCACAGCACTACATATAATCATCATCTTCACTAAATGTTTTAAACCAATAATTTTAACCATTAATTTTCAGGCTTCAATGACCTATTAAGATGACACTTATGTCTGGGTATTAATTACCAAAATTTCTCAAATTTACAAGTATTAGAAACTATGAAAACAATGATTCAAATATTTAAGATCCTCATTAACTATCAAGAAAGTACTATTACTCCCAGCCAAACATGTAAATTCTGTGGCCTTGTATTGAATTTCTAAAATTAGTAGTATATTGACAAATAAGGACAAACAAAATATTTTTAGAAAAAGCTATTTAAATCAAATAAAATACATTTTAGTGATTTTGTCAGATAGTTAGGAACTATTACAGCAGTTTGTACTGCGGTAGCATTACTATTTTAACACTTAAAATTGTAATATTGGACAAGCTTAAGGCTTGTACAAATTTAGCATAAATGTTTAACTATATTAAAATGATTAATATAATAATTACGTTTTATATCGTACTATGGACCTTTTTAACTTTGTATTGTATGGTGAAAAAATAATATATTTCTTTTCCTGATACTTAGACCAATATGATAAACGAATAGTTTTCAATACTTTCTCCGTTGCTTTGACAATGGACTGTGCAGCAGCCGGTCAAAGTGAGACAATATAAGATTTTGCACAAACGAGGAAAAATTGCTGCTCATTAATGACCTGGATCTGCTTTTTTAGTATAAAATCCTTCGCATACCGTGCGTATACTAGCACTGATGGTCTGTTACCCGATGGGCGGCGCCTACCACTGCGGCTGCGCTGGCTACAGCTGGGACGTGCACCACGCCGTCTGTCTGCAGGTGCCTATACTGAAGTTTTTTGTTGTATATTAATAACACCACTGCCATTTCATAAATAAATCGAATTAGTGGTGTTCATTGCTTGCAATTAAATCAAATTGCTAAATTGCTCGCGAGAAATGGCAGTGGTATGATCAACAATAGGCGTAATAACGCCTCCCCAGCTTTCTTTTTCCTCACTTATTTTAAAAGAATAACTTTATTGTTTATGACAAAGCCAAATGACTTAATAGCTATCATGGCCATGGTTTCTCAATGAAATATAAAAAAAAAAGGTTTTTTATTTTCTGCAATTACACAATACATTAAATACACTTATATTATTGAAGCTACCCAGTAAACATAATAATATACTTGTGGCAACTCCATTCCCTCGTTGAAACCTTTATCAACTTGCTGTTAAAGAAATAGCGATGGTAATAGTCACATCAAGCGTTAATTTATTTTCATCTGTTCGCAGAAAGAAACATCATCCTCGCTCTCAGTTTTCTCTGGCTGCATATTATAAGGCAAACGTTCCTTAGTCAAGCGTTAGAAGTGTTTATTGATATCTTGCCTCAGTATTTGAATAATACTGCAAGCAAATCTTTATTTTTATTGGAACTATTGCCAAGAAATAATATCTTATTATATACTAATTAATTATTTAATAGGTTTTCGAAACAACTGTTTTCTAAATGAATCCCACTAAACAATCATTGCTCAGATATCTCCCAATTTTTTTAAATCTATATCACCGGCAAGGATAACCTAAAAAAAAAACAATATAGATATGTTTGTTACACTATAACGTTGGATCTCACAATAGTTTAAGATTACCTGTTAAAGTTACTCCCAAATAACTTACATTTTGAACAATTAAGCACCCATTGGTCACCTTGTTAGCCTTGGCTACATGTAAATGAATACAGATCATGTACTTAACTCAATTAAGCAACTCAGATCATTGTATTATATTATCTGAGGTAACACAGTAAGATTTGACGAAATAATTTATTATTTAAAATTTAAATGACAGATGTTTAATCACATCTTCTGTAAGTTTCAACTTGTTGAACTTTCCATTCTTTAAGTTTTTATTTCTGTAATAAAAGTATTTGTGTTTATTTATATAAATATCTTAAATATTGTCGCCCTTATGAACTAATACAAACCCCAAAAAAAATACATATCAATGCTGCCTCGTCACAAACATTCGGCAAAATTTATAATGGAGGAATGTTACACCCATTTTTTTTTATCTCATTACCTGTTTATCATGTTGTGTAACATGTGGTCACATCGGCGCGGCGGCCAAGTTGCTGCCATTCGTGACGAAAAATTTGTGCACTTACACTAGTAAGTGCACAAATTTTTCGTTTTCTGTGTGCCGGATTTTCTGTGGATGCTTTTCGCAATCTGCTGTTTGGACTGGACTATCGACAATATTTGCGTGTTTCCAGGCATGGGGCTCTAATGTCACAGAACCGACATTATAATAAAACTACTTTTTATTGTGTTGCAGTTGCAGGGGCACTGACTTATTTTCATCTTATTTAACTATTAAAAATAATTTAATGTGTGTTCACTTAACCCTTGTTTATTTATATAAACAAACAAGGCTTTCCTCTAATAACATTGATATCTTCTCTAAACATCCTACTTTGTAACAAATTAAATCTCAGAGACGAAGAAGGGATAATTTAATGATCAAACGAACTTACCCTAAGTGAAGTTCGATCCTAAAATTCCCTTCTTCGTCGAAGAGATTTAAAGTCCCAGCCCTCCCTTGCTAGTTGTTTGTTCAACAACCGTATCCCTATAATAGATGGGGATATCAATGTATTTCCTTACTACTCCAAACTGAATGAGGTTGACGCGGCGGCGGGCAGCGATGGTCGGAGGCGGGGAGGGGAAGGCTACTGCTTTCTCTTTCCCGCTTGGGCGCTGAACTACGTGCGACAGAGTGCGAACGAGTAGCAGAGCTACTACTTTGTAACAAATTAAATCTCTTCGACGAAGAAGGGATAATTAGGATCGAACTTCACTTAGGGTAAGTTCGTTTGATCATTAAATAATGTACTAGCCATCAAATTTCATAAAACAATTAAATGATGCCACTCGCCGCGCCGCCTGCCGTAGTGCTCGTAGTAGGTTCGGTGTACTGACTGGATTCTACATTACACCGTCCTTGCTTCAATGACAAAGGTACTACCACGGCCCAATGAGTGACAGGACGCGAGCCAAATATCCAATCATGTTTGATCTGCGTACAAACCCCAGCCAATAGAAAACAGCATATGCGTCAGAATACAACCTAATACCGATTATGCGAGCATTGTAATGAGGTTTGTTTTTGCTTGTTTATTGTTGAGTTTGCGGCCTTTTGTGTTACAGAGCATGGTGAAGGTGCCATTTTTTAAGCAATATTCGTTAGGAGTTAGGTTTCCTTAGATCTTAGTTCGTTGGGCGTAACGCTGTTTGCGACCTACGAATGCTTACTATGGAAATGTACTACAGCGGTCTCTCTCACACGCTTGACGCGGCGCACGAGCGCCGTGCGCCGCGTCCGTAGGCCGTACGCTGCCTACGCATTCTGGCGTACACGGACGCCGCGTTTTTGTCGCGCGGTCACTCTGGAAATAGTGAAATTTAGGAAATTTAGGTAGGAACAAGACGGAGTACTAATAGAATTCGTTAAATGAAACATAGTTTCATATTAGTATGATGGCAGCAATAAAAACAATGTGTTGAAACACAAACGTTGGGAAGAAATAAGCTTGGTTGTTCGTCAACCAGGTGAGAATCAATTTTATTCACTTGAGTAGGTACTTACCTATTTTGTTTTTGTATTGTGTAGGTACCTATGTACTTTGTTTTAAGATTTTGTATTTATTTACCTTGCGTAGGTACTATGCGATAAAAATCAACTTAATATTTAAAGGATCATTCCCACAGCTCCGGCGCGTTACCGGCGCGTCACCGGCGCGTCACCGGCCCGTCAACGGCCCGTCCGTCAACGTCAAAAATGTGTGTGAACAAGCAGTTCAGATCACCGGCGCCGGCACGTCACCGGCGCGTCGCCGGCTCGTTTCAGTCAAGTCAACGTCGCTTCACCGGCAAGGCAAGCAGGGTTGCCACTTTTTTGTTTTAATAAAGTATAGGTTTATAATAGGTAGAAAAAAGTACATTGTGGTATGGAAATAAAGAATTATTTATTTATTTCCACTTTAAAAACCTACTGTTTAAGTATGGTTTTTTGGAAATATTTTGGTAACTTTATTAGACTTAATTTACTTATTCCACTAAGTTCAAGTAAAGGTAAGTACTATTTTCTCGAATTATAATAGAAATACAACAACGTATGCGAATGTCGGATTTTCGGGTAAACAAATGAATGTCGGAACACAAGTGAAGGCATGAAAACATTGTCTACAGAAATTGTTGTATTATTATTAAAATTCGAAAAAATAGTACCTTTGCTTGAACTTAGTGGTAAGGTGAATTAAGCATTCTTTGTTCTGTGGAATTAAGTCTAACAAAGTTACCAAAATACTACCAAAAACAATACTTAAACAGTAGGTTCTTAAAGTTGAAATAAATAAATAAATAATTTATTTCTACACCACAATGTACTATTTTCTACCTATTATAACAACCAATAATTTATTATAATAAATAAGTGGCAACCCTGTTTGCCATGCCGGGGACGCGCCGGTGACGTGACGGCCGGTGACGCGCCGGTGACGTGACGGCTGGCGACGCGCCGGTGACGTGACGGCCGGTGACGCGCCGGTGACGTGACGGCCGGCACGTCACCGGCACGGCGCGTCGCCGGCGAGGCACCGGCAAGACAAACAGGGCTGCTACTTTTTGTTTTAATAAATTATTGGTTTCTATAATCGGTACAGAAAAAGTATATTGTGAACTTTTTAGATTTTTGCATTCACAATGCTATTTTTTATATTAAGATGAATAAATAATGAAAAATATTAGAAAAAAAATCGGCTCACCCGTAGCAACTTAGACGGGATTCGAACCCGCACCCTTAGGATTCCGGCCCAATGCACTACCAATTATGCTACCAAGCCGCTGAGGGATGTGGCGAAATTTTCTAATACTTTCCACGCTTCCGCTGAAGATCAGCGCCATCTCACCAATGTGAAGAGAACTACTTCGACATTCGGTTGTGGCTCCTTTGCAGGTGCCAGACAATCAATTAAGGTGAAACAGTACAATTTTAAACTTTTTAGATTTTTGCATTCACAATGCTATTTTTATATTAAGATGAATAAATAATGAAAAATATTAGAAAAAATCGGCTCACCCGTAGCAACTTAGACGGGATTCGAACCCGCACCATTAGGATTCCGGCCCAATGCACTACCAATTATGCTACCAAGCCGCTGAGGGATGTGGCGAAATTTTCTAATACTTTCCACGCTTCCGCTGAAGATCAGCGCCATCTCACCAATGTGAAGAGAACTACTTCGACATTCGGTTGTGGCTCCTTTGCAGGTGCCAGACAATCAATTAAGGTGAAACAGTACAATTTTAAACTTTTTAGATTTTTGCATTCACAATGCTATTTTTATATTAAGATGAATAAATAATGAAAAATATTAGAAAAAATCGGCTCACCCGTAGCAACTTAGACGGGATTCGAACCCGCACCCTTAGGATTCCGGCCCAATGCACTACCAATTATGCTACCAAGCCGCTGAGGGATGTGGCGAAATTTTCTAATACTTTCCACGCTTCCGCTGAAGATCAGCGCCATCTCACCAATGTGAAGAGAACTACTTCGACATTCGGTTGTGGCTCCTTTGCAGGTGCCAGACAATCAATTAAGGTGAAACAGTACAATTTTAAACTTTTTAGATTTATGTATTAGAAAATTTCGCCACATCCCTCAGCGGCTTGGTAGCATAATTGGTAGTGCATTGGGCCGGAATCCTAAGGGTGCGGGTTCGAATCCCGTCTAAGTTGCTACGGGTGAGCCGATTTTTTCTAATATTTTTCATTATTTATTCATCTTAAGTATATTGTGGTTTGGAAAAAGTATAATTTATTTATTTCAGCCTTGAAAAACATTTTTTTATAACTTTTGTTAATATTTCGGTAACTTTATGAGACCTTATTCATCTGTTCCACTAAATTTTGGTAAGGGTACAATTTTTCGAATTAATAAAGATACAACGTGTGTGGATTTCGGGTAAACAAATGAATCTCAGAAAAACAAGTGAAGGTCAACAATTTCTTTTTGCGAAATTGTTGTTTTAAGTTGTCATTTGTCAATCTTAAAACAGCAATATATCTCCAAAAATACTCATCCTAAAGTGGTGGTGTAAATTTAGTCTATAAAATTTAAAAAACCAAAATATTAAGAAAAGTTTAAATAAAATGTTTTTTAAAAATGAAATAAATAAATAATACTTTATTTCCATACCACAATGTACTCTTTTTTCTACCTATTATAACAACCAATACTTTATTGAATCAAATAAGTGGCAACCCTGTTTACCTTGCCGGCGACGCGCCGGTGACGTGACGGCCGGCGACGCGCCGGTGACGTGACGGCCGGCGCGTCACCGGCACGGCGCGTCGCTGGCGACTCAACGGCAAGGCAAACAGGGTTGCTACTTTTTTGTTTTTATAAATTATTAATTGCTATAATCGGTATAGATAAATACACTGTGGTATGGAAATAGAGTATTATTTATTTATCATAACTTTGAAAAACATTTACTTTTATTACTTTTGGTAATATTTTGGTAAATTTATTAGACTTAATTTACACCACCAGTCTACGATGAGTATTTTTCGAGATATTGCTGTTTTAAGATTGACAGATTACAGCTGTCAAACTTAAAACAGCAATACCTATCTCAAATAGAAATTGTTGACCTTCAATTAATTTTACGTCATTCATTTGTTTACCCAAAATCCACACACATTGTGTATTTTTATTTAAATTCGAAAAATGTTACCTTTACTAGAACCGACGTTCGTCTAGCTAGGCAGTTGACGCAACGACTAAAGGTGTAAGGGTTGGCACTCTGTGATTTGCCTTTTTGAATATCAAAAATTAATAAGAAAAATAAGATTGCTACTTCAAAATTCAAGTTATATTCTTTGAAAAAAGTATTGTTATTTTTTTCTAGAAGGTAAGATTTTTTTTTTAAATTTGTCTCTTTTTCTTCTTTTTATGCTCTTCAAATAAAGAATAGAAAAAAATGTGACTTAGTTTTTGCTCCTTTTCTTTTTGTTTATGGGCCGATTTCGCTGAAGCTCGCTTTTTGATATAACTTTGACACGAAAATAACAACGCAATGTTGAAAACTTTAAAAAATTCAAAATGGCGGCAAACTTTTTTGCTTGTGGTCTGATTTCGATGAAACTCAGTTTTTGGTACTATTTTGACAAGAAAACAGCAACACAATGTTAAAAATGTAAAAAATTCAAGATGGCTGCTAACTTTTTTGCTTGTGGGTCGATTTCGATGAAACTCGGTTTTTGGTACTATTTTGACAAGAAAACAGCAACACAATGTTAAAAATGTAAAAAATTAAAGATGGCGGCCAAATTTTTTGTTTGCGGGCCGATTTCGATGAATCTCGGTTTTTGATACTATTTTGCCAAGAAAACAGCAACGCAATGTTAAAAATACAAAAATATCTAAGATGGCGGCCAACTTTTTTGTTTGCAGGGCGATTTCGATGAAACACGGTTTTTGACACTATTTTGACAAGAAAACACAACGAAAAGTTACAAATGTAAAAATTCAAGATGGCGGCCAACTTTTTGGCTTGTGGGCTGATTTCGATGAAACTCGATTTTTAGTACTGTTTTGACAAGAAAACAGCAACGCTATATTAAAAACATAAAAATATGCAAGATGGCGGCCAACTTTTTGCTTGTGGGCCGATTTTGATGAAACTTGGTTTTTTGGACCGTTTTGACTAGAAAACGGCATCACCGAGTTTCATCGAAATCAGCTCACAAGCGAAATAGTTGGCCGCTATCTTGAACTTTCACATTTTTAACTTTGCATTGCAGTTTTCTGATCAAAATAGTGTCAAAAACCGAGTTTCATTGAATCGCCCCGCGAGCAAAAAGTTTGCCGCCATCTTAGATATTTTTATATTTTTAACATTGCGTTGCTGTCTTCTTGTCAAAATAGTACAAAAAACCGAGTTTTATCGAAATAGGCCCATTAACAAAGGAGTTGGCCACCATCTTGAATTTATTCCATTTTTAACTTTGCGTAGCTGTTCTCTTGTCAAAATACTAGCAAAAACCGAGTTTCATTGAAATCAGCCCACAAGCAAAAAAGTTGGCTGCCAACTTTGACATTTTTAACATTGCGTTGCCGTTTTCTTGTAAAAAAAGTAAAAAAACCGAGTTTCATCGAAATCGGCCCACAAATAAAGGAGTTGGCCACTATCTTGAATTTTAACATTTTTAACTTTGCGTAGCTGTTCTCATGTCAAAATAATACCAAAAACCAAGTTTCATCAAAATCGGCCCACAAGCAAAAAAGTTGGCCGCCATCTTCAATTTTTTACAATTTTAACATTGCGTTGCTGTTTTCTTGTCAAAATAGTACCAAAAACCGAATTTCATCGAAATCGGCCCACAAACAAAAAAGTTGGCCGCCATCTTGATTTTTTTTAGATTTTTAACCCTGCGTTGCTGTTTTCTTGTCAAAATAGTACCAAAAACCAAGTTTCATCGAAATCGGCCCACAAACAAAAAAGTTGGCCGCCATCTTGAATTATTTACATTTTTAACAGTGCATTGCCGTTTTCTTGTCAAAATAGTACCAAAAACCGAAATTCATCGAAATTGGCCCGCAAATAAAAAGTTGGCCAACATCTTGAATTTTTTACTTTTTTAACATTGCGTCGCTGTTTGCTTGTCAAAATAGTACCAAAAACTGAATTTCATCTAAATCGGCCCGCAAACAGAGAAGTTGGCCACCATCTTGAATTTTTACATTTTTAACTTTGCGTAGCTGTTCTCATGTCAAAATAGTACCAAAAACCAAGTTTCATCGAAATCGGCCCACAAGCAAAAAAGTTGGCCGCCATCTTGAATTTTTTTACATTTTTAACATTGCGTTGCTGTTTTCTTGTCAAAATAGTACCAAAAACCGAGTTTCATCGAAATTGGCCCGCAAATAAAAAGTTGGCGCCATCTTGATTTTTTTACTTTTTTAACATTGCGTCGCTGTTTGCTTGTCAAAATAGTACCAAAAACTGAGTTTCATCTAAATCGGCCCGCAAACAGAGAAGTTGGCTGCCATCTTTATTTTTTTACTCTTTTAATATTGCGTTTCTGTTTTCTTGTCAAAATAGGACCAAAAACCGAGTTTCATCGAAATCGGCCTGCAAACAAAAAAGTTGGCCGCCATCTTGAATTTTTTCCTTTTTTGACATTGCGTTGCTGTTTGTTTGTCAAAATTGTACCAAAAACCGAGTTTTATCTAAATCGGCCCGCAAATAAAAAAGTTGGCCGCCATCTTGATTTTTTTCATTTTTAACATTGCGTTGATATTAGCCTCTCGGGACCTCCCACCCCCCTTCTATACTGCACCACCCCGCACGATTGCTCTGTCTAGACTCCTTCGATGATCGACTGTATGAACTAAATATCGGCAGTGCTAGAACTTAGTGGAACAGGTGAATTAAGTCTCATAAAGCTACGGAAATATTAACAAAAGTAATAAAAAAAATGATTTTCAAAGTAGTATTAAATAAATAATACTTTATTTCCATACCACAATATACTTTTTCTCTACCGATTATATTATAGCAACCAATAATTTATTAAAACAAAAAAATAGCAACCCTGTTTGTCTTGCCGGTGACTCGCCGGCGACGCGCCGTGCCGGTGACGCGCCGGCCGTCACGTCACCGGCGCGTCGCCGGCCGTCACGTCACCGGCGCGTCGCCGGCCGTCACGTCACCGGCGCGTCACCGGCCGTCACGTCACCGGCGCGTCCCCGGCATGACAAACAGGGTTGCCGCTTATTTATTATTGGTACAAACATTGTGGCATGGAAATAAAGTATTATTTATTTATTTCAACTTTAAAAATCATTTTTTATTACTTTGTTAATATTTTGGTAACTTTATTCTGTACCAAAACGCTGTCAAAGTTAAAGTTATCGTCAAATGGTAATGCTACCTATTTGTCACGTCAAACTTGTCAAAGGACATCAAGCTGGCTAACAACCTCTTTTTTTGGCTAACTTATGCTTAACCGGTACTATAACTAGCCTGTTATCGTTAAAGTTAGGTGGTGCAACTGAGCCTTAATTCACAACCTCTTTTTTGGCTAACTTATGCTTAACTGGTACTAGAACTAGCCTGTTATCGTTAAAGTTGGGTGGTGCAACTGTGCCTTAATTCACCCTTTCCACCGAGTTCTAGTAAAGGTACTGTTTTTTCAAATTTTGTGTGTGAATGTGTGTGGATTTCGGGTAAACAAATGAATGTCGGAAAAACAAGTGAAGGTTAACAATTTCTTTTTGAAATATTGCTGTTTTAAGTTTGACAGCTGTCATCTGTCAATCTTAAAACAGAAATTTATCTTGAAAAATACTCATCCTAAACTGGTGGTGTAAATTAGGTCTAATAAATTTACCAAAATATTATCAAAAGTAATAAAAATAAATGTTTTTTAAAGTTGAAATACATAAATATTACCTACTTTATTTCCATACCACAGTGTACTTTTCTTTACCGATTATAGCAACCAATAATTAATTAAAACAAAAAAGTACCCTGTTTGCCTTGCCGGTGACTCGCCGGCGGCGCGACGTGCCGCTGACGCGCCGGCCGTCACGTCACCGGCGCGTCACCGGCCGTCACGTCACCGGCACGTCGCCGGCCGGCGCGTCAACGGCAAAGCAAACAGGGTTGCTACTTATTTGTTTTAATAAAGTATTGGTTGTTATAATAGGTAGAAAAAAAGTACATTGTGGTATGGAAATAAAGTATTATTTATTTATTTCAACTTTAAAAAACATTTTATTTTTTAATTCTGTTAATATTTTGGTAACTTTATGAGACTTAATTCACCTGTTCCACTAAGTTCAAGTAAAGGTTTATTTTTCGAATTTTAATAAAAATACAACAATGTGAGTGAACTTCGGGTAAACAAATGAATGTCGTAAAAACAAGTGAAGCTAGGAAAACATAGTCTTGTGATCTGTAAATAAATTATGACGACATCCGCGACGTACGCAAATCTCAACAATTTTTTTTATTGATATTGCTGTTTTAAGTTTGACAGCGGACATCTGTACAGGAATATCTCGAAAAATACTCATCCTTGACTGGTGGTGTAAATTAATTACCAATATATTACCAAAAGTAGTAAAAATAAATGTTTTTCAAAGTTGAAATAAATAAATAATACTTTATTTCCATATCACAGTGTAATTTTCTGTACCGATTACAGCAACCAATAATTTATTTAAACAAAAAAGTAGCAACCCTGTTTGCCTTGCCGGTGACTCGCCGGCGACGCGCCGTGCCGGTGACGCGCCGGCCGTCACGTCACCGGCGCGTCGCCGGCATGCCGTAGCAATATGCGTTTGACGTTGACGGGCCGGTGACGCGCCGTTGACGCGCCATGACTGATGTGTGTGAACAGTGTAGTACAACTTGTATGTAACTATATTTTTGACGTTGACGGGCCGGTGACGCGCCGTTGACGCGCCGGAGCTGTGTGACTGACATTCATGACTATCTTCACTTTGGTAAGTACCTAAAGTGAGTAGCAGTGCAGGTCATCCATATTTTAATCGCTCACGTCCGTTTACATTGAGCGTATGCGAAACATAAAAACAGTTCCGAGTGTCCATCGCAGTGACGCTGGAAGCCGCGCCCGGCGTCTGGGACGCTGGACGCGGCTTCCAGCGTCGCTACCAGCGTTTGTTGCAGACCACCGCCTAAGATAAATCCTGTGTAGATTAGGTAAAAAAGCGTTAATAGTATACTTAGAGAAAACTAAGCACATTAAGTTAAGCATTTGTGAGGACATTTAGTAATTTGAACGGATTTTAATCCTCATTAAGTCTCGAAAGCTTAATTAAATCACTGACAAAGCTAGAGCCTAATAACGCGTACATTAGGGCGAAAATTACTTAAGTCTGTGTTGAAACTAATACTATGAACCTACTTGACATTACATACTTAGCATGTACCAATCAGGGTTGTCTCAGTTATGTTCTATTAGTGGTATATTGGCTAGGCGCATAATAAACTCTAATCTATTCGACATAATGAGCAAATTGTGATCAAGATATTATAATAAATTAATATTTAGAGGCAACTGAACGACACAATCTCCATAATCTGATGTAGGTATAGTGTGATAGTACTAAAATGAACTAAAAATTATTTTAAAATTTAATAATTTTTTTTTTTAAATAATTTGACAACATCACATACATTGCTCCAATTCCAAAGTAAGTAGCTATAGCACTTGTGGTATGGAAATTAGAAACAACGGTGGTATGACAAACACCCAGACCTGAGACAATATTGAAAAGTTCATTTTCTACATTGACCCAGCCGGGGATCGAACCCGGGACCTAAAGAGATGGTGACGCCTTGAAAACCGGCGTGCAAACCACTCGACCACGGAGGTCGTCAAACGACAAAGTTAGAAGAAAGTTAAGCTTTAGTTGTTAAAAATTGCATATAAGGTAAATGTGAGTTTTTCAGTTTTGATGTTTCTTACTTAATCATGCAAAAACGGCTTATCTGATTTGGATGAAATTTGGTATAGCATGGATTAAAACAAAGAATACTTTTTATCCCTGTGTGACGCCATGAAGGAAGTATAATGAAAATATTTCAACTTTGCCTTACTGAATAACTTACCTTTTACTATACACATACTGTACATTACCTTGACTATGGTTCAGACCAGCAAAACATTCTATGGGATGCATAAATTATTAAACAGTGACACCACTTGTAAACTTATGCTGAAAATATTGGAAAGTGGTAATAAAAAAGTTAATAAATAAAAACATTTTTGACACAAATGGCTCTCCTAAATATTTAAGTAACAAGAACTCTTATACCAGAGGGGATTTTATCTGAATGACCAAATTTAACAAGTGCAAACTTAAGATTCAAATATCTTTGAATTCGTGGAAAAGACTGCGTGGGAACAATAACGGAAAGTAGGTAATGTGGTAGGGATAGGGATGCAGAAGCGAGGCCGAGGGCGCGAGTTCGAGATTCGAGGCGGGACGGCCGAGAGGGACGGAAGGTTTTAAAATTATGTGCAGACTTGTAATTTAAGACGAAAGTGTTGAGAATAATTCTAAATAGATACCAAATAATATTTAATCCTGAGTCAGTTATTAGTGTTGATGGAGTTAGTGGTAACTATGAATTTCCATTCGGTAAGTGTCATTTGATTATTTAATCTACTTTAATGACCTGCCTGTTGTCAATACTGGTATTGAGATGTGTCAACTAGACTAGTAATTTCTCAGCCTAGGATTATCATAGGGTAAACGACCTGTGGTCGGCTCTTTCATTCGAAGTATAGGGGAACAATATAAATTGTTCATTTAGGGACATACCTAGGTACATCGCACAATAACACTATGTTTGAAAACAAACGCTTTTGCATTCACCATACGAACTAAACACAGACACTCTTGATGTTGGATTGACAATAAGAGAGTTCATTATGGTAGTAGTCCCGTTGAAATTCCTCTTTTAGTAAAATTAATTTTGTTAATTTTCTTTTAATTGTATTATGCCAGCTGGAGATTTGTCCAGTCAGGAGTCGAGAATCACAATACGACGCGGAATCTAAAATTCTAGATGATCTAGAATTTTAGTTGGAGGGGCGTCGTTTCTCCCCCCCATTTTTCACATTTCACAAGGGGGGAGGCTGGTTATAATACAGAAAATAGTCTAAAAATCTTAAACAACAACGATTTCGAACCTTAGAGTAAAGATGAACAGTTACACCTGTCAAATAGATTTTCTAAATTTCCACGCGGACAAAATCGCGTGCGGTAGCTAGACCACTTATATAGAATAAGGTCCCAGTACTCTGACTATTTTGTGGCCCCAGCAGTGGGTACCTACATAAAAAAAAACTCAATTTCAATACAAGTGACTCGGTAGTTCAGCGGTCAAAGCATTGGACCGGACATCCAATGGTCGCGGGTTCGATTCCCGTCCACGTGTTGATCTGGTGCAAGTCGTTTTTTTTTCTAGAATAGTATTAGTATTGTATGAAGGTATAACTTATAACCTCACATGACTTAATAATAAATTATCCTTTTGGTCGTATACCTAATCTGAAAAAGGGTATGGGCACAAATGTATGGACTCTTGTCCTGGACCGAATAGATATAAATAGTATATCGTTAGAAAGGTATATTCTCATAGAGCACGAATAGGTATGGCGCTTATCCTGGTATGTTGTCCGATCGAAGTACGCGTACCTTGAATATTTAGTGTTTTGTGATTATATCTCTAAGTATTTTTGATATATTTTTTACGTACGGTCAGCAACGAAAGTTGTTTAAAACTTTAGTACTAGTAACTTTTGGAGTAATGTTTCAAACCGTAAGACATATTTCAAAAAAGTTGCGAAGACAAAGTACCAAAGCGTTGTGGTGGGCCTATAGCGGGTGTTTTGCTCTACACAATCAACAAAAACATCTCAAAATTCAACAAAAAAACATTATGATGATTTAGTTGAATGCAAAACACGCGCTATGGACCCACCGCCGTTAAGCGACTTTCATTGCTAACTGTACTATCCCAGAAATTGAAAACACATACTTTATAAGCCGATATTCCGAATCGGACAACAAATCCAAATGTAACCCTATAATAACTTTTTTTCTCTTGAAAAGACCTATCCATCGATGTACGATTCAAGTATGTTGGTCATAAGGACCAAAGTGCCCGAAACCCTTTAATATTTTTATTCATTTTGCTTTTCAATTTGGAAATTTATTGCAATCGCAATTACTCATGATCACGTCCCAGTTATGCCGCGCGGTCACTCAATTAAGGAATAAATGGGGAACTCTCATACAAAATAAATGGCATTTCGTTGGAATTACGACTGTGGTCAGATCTCACGTAATTTGCTTATCGTTACACAGGAAAATAAAAACTTCGCTGTATAACTTGTAAAATTAAAATAGTTACCAAATTTATTTCCCTGGTACCTGAGGTGTGTTGCGTGCCATTATTTCTCTTCGGTTTGATTTCAAAATGAGGATCAGTAACAGGTTTTAATCCTATGGTTTTATTGATATAATACAAACACATTTTGGTAGCTATGAAACCTAGTGAAAGAATTTTTGAAATCCGTTTAGAAATGATCGAGTTAAAAGGGTTTTAAGGAAATGCCAAGCTCAATGCAATATGTGCTTTATCACGTACGACATAAGGTTTGCGTCCGTCGCGATGACGTCATAGGGACCCCGAAAAAATCTGTGTTTTAGCTCTTATAACTTCTCAGGTTTAAAAGATATCGTAAAAAAATTTTCACAGTTGATCATATGGTGGCATTAGCTTTTTAATTAGCCCTTAAAAAAAATCGTTACTGATCATCATTGATAGAGATTAAAGTTTTATATTATATTTTTTTACAGTATAAAGATTCCCGCCCACGAGCGCTTAAGCTGAGCGATTTTTGTTGCCGAGAACAAAACATTCAGAGTTCAATATTTAAACGTCCACGAACTACAAAAAGTCACTAACAAAGTAACCAAAAAAAAACGGCGCGATTATCGCAGTTCCAAAAAATTGTTTAAAAACAAAAAAACCGACTTCAAAAAACCTGAAAAAAAAACAAAAACAGCTTCAAAATTAAATACCTTTAAAAAGCAAGAAATAATTTTCTAATCACTAAGTAGATACCTACGCATATCACTGTAATAAAACACGTCTATTGAAGTCGGGTGGGGCTGGAGGACAACTTCTTTTTTTTATTCTAAGAGCCCCACCCGACTTAATCGGTGTACATACAAAAAACAAAAAAAAAAACGGGTCGCATTGAGTACCTCCCTCATTTTGAAGTCGGTAAATAAAAATGGGACCAACTTGAGAACAAACCTGATCTAATAACGTTTGAATCATTTCAATCGGTTCAGCCGTCTTCGAGTAATCGGTGTACATACAAAAAACAAAAAAAACGGGTCGAATTGAGTACCTCCTTCCTTTTGAAGTCGGTAAAAAGCAGTCCGTGTACTTACGCTAAACCTTATTTTCTAACTGTAACTGTACCTATTACGTGTACGTGTTTTTGTTTTAACTAAGAAAATATTGTTCTAGGGTAACTAAATAACGAATAGAATAAGATAAACAAAAATAATGAATATTCATGACTCACAATCACATTCCAATAGAAAAGAAAAAAAACATAAAGCAAAATTCAGTGAAATTCAAAGTCAAGAGAGATATCTCTACGAGTTTCAGAATACGTCTCCCTCAGGAATGGTATAAATCGCGTGATGTAACAGCCTGGGAATGTTGCATCTGTTTTCATTAAACTTTGCATTTGTCATTTTGTGCAAGAGTAATAATGTATTACGGCATTTTATCAGATGCTGTATTTCAGGCCACCCGCGACTTCGTCCGCGTCGACATTTGTAAAATCTCTAGGGTACCTTTGACTTGGAAAAAGTATCCTATGTTTTAATCCAGTCTATAAACTATCCTTGTGCCAAATTTCATTCAAATCCGTTTAGCTGCTTTTGCGTGATTGAGTAACAAAATTGTGTTTTATGAATCACTTTTGTTATAAGTTTAGCTCAAAAAGTTGAATGTAATGTATTATTTAACTTTGTCAGGCTAAATAGCTTCGTTCATTAATTCGCTTTATAAGTAGGTAATATAGTAGAATATATTGCGTTTTGGAAAATATGTCATCCTTTCGTCTTTTAGAGTCCAATCAAATTATAATTAGTATTTTCTAATATGGCATTATGTCCCTTTTGTAGCCTTAGCCTTTTTGGTGATTCTATCGACAAGTTTTGAAGAAAATTGCCCGAGATGAATAAACCACAATTACAAATTTTAGTTTTTAAGTTTAGTTATTACCACTTATCTCTCACACTCTCTCTCCCTCTAACATGATTACATTAGAAATCTTGATATGGCACTAATGGCTATGTTACATTAGCCTAATCTTTTGATCAATGATATTAATCAGTAGGTCGAAGATCGATCGTAACAAACTTCTGCGCCGGTCCGATTCTTCGCTCACACAAATGAATTTTCCAAATTCTATGAGTAGAGTTCCCTTTTGCTCGTAATATAACTTTCCTTTTGAGTATAATTTACTTCTTAATATTTTTGGCGCTTTCTTGCCTTTAGCAATGTTTCTTTGTGTTACTTTGAATATTTAAAACTTTCGTACTTTTAGGTGTGTCTTCATATGATCGGCTTCCCCGTTCCCTTTCACTTTCATCTGTCGCATGCCTGAGTCGCAAGCCTGCCATCTCAAAAAAACGTCAAAAGGGGTATCAGTAATAACTGGGTCATTTTTCACGACTTCACTTCCAAAAAACTCGTCCCAAATAATATTCTACAGTGTAAGTCTCGATAGACTTACACTGTAGAATACTGCCCACGATTGGGCAGTTTTTGAGATATTTAAGTTCACCTATCCTCACAAAATTACTCTATCGTACGCGTACCCCTTTGTACAGCAGAAAGTTGAATGTGAAAGCGCACGGTTTGGAAGCACTGAACATTGCATGCGTTTGACACAAGTTAAAAGTTGAAGTGCCTTGGTGTAAACAGACCATTATTTTGGGTAACAAAAGGTAGTTGATTAATTCTGAGTGCAATTTGGTTTATTCCTTTTTTTATATAGGTACGAAATGTGTTTTTATTACCTTACCTACTTAAACAGTAAAGTGTTTAGTTTTAATTTGATTATCCAATTGATTAGCACCAACAGGGTTTCTTTGCACAACATCAAAATTAATCTGTAAGTATCAAATAAATACTTAAATACAAAAGCTAGTAAAAGCTTAGACCATATTAAAAATGGTGATTTGTGTGCGCATCGTGGCTCGTTTATTTTGTTGAGAATAGTATTTGGCTACGTCTGCCTCAACAAATCGAGTAGCTTTGAAATGGGTCGAGGGCTACAAGTACTACAGACTTGACACATGCTTATTACAGAAAGGACTGATTTAGTAGATGTTTAATTTAAACACCTGTGTTTAGTTTAAACGCGTTTAATACTATGACTTTAATCTCTATTTAATCACATAATGCGGCTTATTTAACTCTCCTACTACTCATAATGTACGAGTAGTAGTAGGCCGTTACATTTTGAAATAAACAGTTGGAGAAAACCTATTCAAAGTCACGGCCAAATACGAGTATAGTCTAATGTTAGAAAGAGATAGGGACCCCACATCACGATGAACTTGGTAAACTCACAAGTAGGTCCCTACGTGATGTAGAAACCTTGACTGTCTCTTTCAAACATCCGGCCGCAATTTTGATTGGTTATCTGTCACTTCTAATCTATTATTTCTTATTTTAGTAGTACTTATTCCTAATTCTAAGCTACTATAACTACTAATTATTTTAGTATACAAAGAGGACCTTTTTGATGGTAGTACTACAGCACTATTATTATATTACGAAAAAAGTACTAGAAAATGTCGTCACTCCCACTAGTGACTTGGTAGCATAATTGGTTAGTGCATTGGGCCGGACTCCTAAGGGTGAGTCGATTTTTTCTAGTACTTTTTCTATGATATAAATTATACTATTATTATATTCTGTGGTACTACGAAAAAGGCAATAATACAATACTGATCACTCTAAAATTTTATAGTTTACATAAGTACATCTCATTTGATCTTGGTATTATTTCTGTAGCAAGTCTATAGTATTCTTGGTCTAAGATGGGGGCGTGTTCGTACAACGAACAAAATTATTAAACGTCGATATATTTGAAAATAGATAAAATTTTGACTTTAGCTTTTACTGCCGTAATAGCTTACGCGCGTTCTACTTTCTTGAACAGTTTTATATTTTTAAAGATTAAATTTTGTACTAGAAAATTCAAAAAAGATTTCAATAATATCCTAGAGATAATTTTTAATTCCACTACCAAGAAGAACATGATCTTAATCAATATTAAATGATGATAAATCAAAAACAAACAGGAGGTGTTATAGCGTAGGTGTTATATACAGTACAGTTTCTTACTTCCATGCGAAAAGTGATTAATATTAGGTTCTGGGATCAACCCTTACTCCTTACAAATATTATAAATGCGAAAGTCCGTTTGTTTGTTTGTTCGTTACGCCTTCACGTCTTAACTACTGAAACGATCATCCAAAATTTGATATACACGTTGCCAGGGATATAGAGAAGGACATAGGGTACCTTTCATCCCGAAAAAAAGTATGTTTCCCGAGGGAAAGCAAAAAAAAAATCCACGCAGATGAAGTCGCGGGCGGTCGCTGGCATGCTTGGACGGTCGTCCAAGCTAGCATGATATAAATGACATCAGACATTAGACAGACAAAACTTTGATTGAGTTATAATGACACGTTTATTAGACAGACAAAACTTTGATTGAGTTATAATGACACGTTTAACAAACCTTTGAGTGTATAAAATTCATTTTGAAAGACAGCGATCACCATTTTTCATCAAAACATTTGCTTAGTAAGAGTTTCCATTATACCTAAATGTATCAAACAAGGACATAAAATAGTAAGCAAAAACGAAAATAGTTTAATATTCCACCCCCATATTGGTAATATAAATTTTGTTTGTCCTTAAGGTCGTGAGGCTCTAAACATTCGCATTCGCACCTCTAGAGGGCGCTTAATATTCAGAATTGCACGTGACTCGGGTCCCAAGAGCCTACTACGAAAACCGAACCACGATATCGGACGAAGTTCGTTTTGCTTTTTTATTTCTTACATTGCATTACGGCAAGCTTGCTAGATCCTAAATTATTGTTACTTCAAGTGCTATTTTAAAAATTTCGACATGCTACGAGAGCGTAGCTGATAAAAAATATAAGTAAGTGAGATAAATAAAACTACATTATTTCATAACACCTCTTCTTTATTACGACATTAATTTGTTTAATAATAACCTTAGTTTAATAAATTTAGTGATTGAATTTCTGATTTTGTTCGCAGGCGCCTAGGAAACAGGCAGTGCCCAGCAGTGGTTTGGCACTACACGACATTCATACTATGTTTGTGTGTGTGTGTGTTTCTTCGCGCCTAAACGGCTATATACGGATTTGGATATAATTTGATTGGTAGACAGATTAAGCCCTGGATTAACATAAAGCTACGTTTTATCCTGGTCTAAGATTCCCTAGGGTCCACGCGGATGAAGTCGCGGGCGGACGTTAGTTTTACAATAAGATAGGATTATGATCTAACATTATCATTGTAAATCAAACGATTAACATCGTTAGATTATCTCCATCCTTTTTTTATAGTAGGCCCTCTGATCATACTTGGATGGGTGTATTACGCCGTGTTTGCAATACTTGACTATTTTTGACATATTTTATTTTTATTTTCTAAACGAAATTTTCAGTGTTAGCCGAAATATTTTGTGTTAATTCGTGACAATACTTAGCTCGAGTTATAATAGTGATCTTGATTTTTATTAGTAATATAATTATTACTTAAATTAAAAGGTAGTGAGTATCAGAATATAAATTATTATAATGCTAACGAGTGTTATTAAATGTCTTCATACATATGGATGGAAATGAAACATTAATTTATTTTTATTTAAACAAACTTCTTTACTCGAATTTTGTAAAAAATAAATTATATTTTTAACCGCCTTCATCAAAAGGAGGAGGTTCTCAATTTGATTGTATACTTTTTTTATCGTTGTTCGCGCGTATCTTCGTCATTTATGTACCGATTTTGATGATTCTTTTTTTGTTCGATTCAGTATTCTTGCGAGATGGTCCCGTATTATTTTTTCAAATCGGTTCAGTAGTTTTCAAGTAATCTTGAAAATACTAGGTATGATTTTGCATTAACTACCTTGACGACTTTGTTATTTATGAACCGAATTAGATGAAGTTTTTTGTGTTGGAAAAGGGATACCTTTAGTGTAGTCTTTTTAACCGACTTAAAAAAATAAGGTTCTCAGTTTGACCTGTATGTATGTATGTTTCTCCGCGATTTACCTCACGTTTGGCTGAGCCGATTTTTCTACCTAATAATATACCTACACTCCTACACTACCTAATACAGAAAGTACTTACACTAAAAATAAAAAATATTAAAATTTAAAAAAAAAACAAAAAGTGGGGCATTTAGAATAAAAAAAGGAAGTTGTACTCACGTTCATACCCCACCCGACTTCAATAGACGTTATTATAACGATGATAATGCGTATCTAATGATTTTTATATTATTTCTTATTTTCAGGCAGGTTTTTTGAAGTTGGTTTTGTACAAGCAAACTTATTCTATTAGCTGCTAAACGTTATTGCATTGTAAATTGTAACACCTTCTAAAGTAACTTAAGTTTATGTCGGCTAAAGGATAAACCTAGTTAGTTTATTTCTTTAGAACTTGTCGAGACTTCACTAATCGTAGTGCTCATTGCAAACGAGGTGGCATTAGCAATCATGAGAGTTCTAAAAGTCCTTGCTTTGAGACGGGTCTTTACGGGCAAAACCACTGGACTTGGTAAAAAGAAGTAATTACACTGAAAAAAAAGAATGATTGATTTTACTAAATTCCTCGTAAATTTTATCAAATCCGCGGGTTAATATAGGTCCTACACACTAAATTGTTGATTTTACCAAATAAAACTGGTTGATTATTTAACCCATACGTTTAGTAAATTTAATAGTATGATTTCGTATTTTCAACTAATCAAGTCCTGTATATTTTACCTCGATGACTTTCGATATTTTACGATGAGATTTAATAAATGTCACTAAACGTGTTATGTGAAATATGTGAAATAAATTTTGCTACATTTACTTATTTTGTTTTGTATATTTGACTAAAAAGTCCTGTATATTTTACGTCGATTACTTTCGATCTTTTACGATAAGATTTAATAAATATCACTAAACTTGTTTTGTAAAATATGTGAAATTAATTTTACTACATTTACTAATTTCATTTAGTAAATTCAACTGATTCAGTCCTGTATATTTTACACCGATTACTTTCGATATTTTACGATGAGGTTTGATAAATGTCACTAAACTTGTTATGTAAAATATGTGAAATTTATTTTGCTACATTTACTAATTTCATTTGGTTAATTCAACTGATACAGTCCTGTATATTTTACATCGATTATTTTCGATCTTTTACGATGAGATATTATGTCATTTTATTTGTTTCGGCTTTCTTCTTCTTCACTTCTTCTTATTTTTTCTTTGCTACTACCTTTTTTATATTCCCCCTACCCCAATTTTTGTTTGTCCTTTAATAACCATTTTCTGTTCTTTTCATCTTTACTATTATTTTTTAACTTTACTAGCATTTTCTATTTATTAACATTCTAAATATGTACATTTGGATACAACCAAACATTTTTGATATCAGAAAAACCATCAATGACTGAGGTTCGAACCGCGGCCTCTTGAGCATTTAGCGAGCAGTCACACCATTACACCACGGCAACTTAAATGTAAGAGGCTAAAATGGTCATTGCTTGATGCTCCACGTTTCATCTATGTCATGTGTGTGACATTCCAAATGTCCTTGCTTGTTATGTACCTTGCACAATATGTATATTAATTATTTACCAAGTCATATTAACGTAGCACAAAAATAAATAGAAAGAGAAAAGATAGGTAGTACTTGTACATCCGTGTCTTATAAATCTTACTACAAGCAAAATATCACTTAGAATTTAATGACCAGCGTCTCCAAAATGTAAATTGTTTTTTTTTTGTACCTACCATGACATGAAATAAGAATCGAAATCGAATTTAGAACACGAACCTTATAAACATTAAACACGAGCAAGCGTCACCTATCGGAAATTTGGAGAACTATGTTGTTAAACTCGTACTGTTGTTTAAACAAAAGTTCTTTGTTGATTTTATTGACAATCTTGTGTAAAATGTACATATTTCTAATGTCAATTATATCAAATATATCTCATAATTTGTGTTAAGTAAAATCAATCCTCTAATTTGGTAGTTTTTACGAACAACTTTAGTAGAGTTGCAAGCGTCGCCTATCGGAAATTTAGAGAACTGTGTTGCTAAACTCGTACTGTTGTTAAAACAAAAGTTCTTTGTTGATTTTATTGACAAGCTTGTGTAAAATGTACATATTTCTAATGTCAATTATATTAAATATATCTCATAATTTGTGTTTCGTAAAATCAATCCTCTAATTTGGTGGTTTTTACGAACAACTTCAGTAGAGTAGCAAGCGTCACCTATCGGAAATTTGGAGAACTGGGTTGCTAAACTCGTACTGCTGTTTAAACAAAAGTTTTTTGTTGATTAACCGACTTCAAAAATTTGAAAAGGAGGAGGTTATCTATTCGTCGCGTATATATTTTTTTATATGTATGTACACCGATTACTTGAAGACGGCTGAACCGATCGAAATGATTCAAACGTTATAACATGAGGTTTGTTCCCAAGTTGGTCTCGTTTTTTGAAATTTTGAAATCGGTTCAGTAGTTTTCAAGTAATCTTGAAAATACCGTCGTTTTCGTTACCATTTTATACGAATTGAGACGGATTTTCACCCATTACTTTTTTGTTTATGAACCGATTGAAATGATTTTTTTTTGTTTGAAAGAAGATACCTTACGAATGATACCATATTAATTTCATTGGTATTGGATTTTGGATTTTGAAGATACACGAGGGAAATCCTCAAAAATAAATAGGAACTGTACAGTGATTGAAATATTGGTAGGTTTATGACAATCAAAAACAAGTTAAGTACCTATCTTTTGTCAAGGACGTTCTGGACTAGAGTTGAACTGCGAAGGCCCAACGGAACTCCTGTGCAAATTGAGTTACTCGGGGTATACCATTGAAAAATGTGAAACATTATAACGTTTTATTTTATAAAATCATCGCTTACATACCTACCACAAAAAAGTTTAAAATAAAAAAGCTTTTTAAAAAAAGCACAATCTCCTTCAAAAACCTTAAAAAACAGCTCTATAAAAAGCAAGAAATAATGTTCAAATCGATTAACTAAAACACGTCTATTGAAGTCGGTTGGGGCTTTTAAAATATAAACAATACAAAAAGTAAAAAAATTACTTCCGGCTCCACCCGACTTCAATAGACGTGTTTTAATTAATCGATTTGAACATTATTTCTTGCTTTTTATAGAGCTGTTTTTTAAGGTTTTTGAAGGAGAATGTGCTTTTTTTAAAAAGCTTTTTTTTATTGACAAGCTTGTGTCTAATGTACATATTTCTAATGTCAATTATATTAAATATATCTCATAATTTGTGGTAAGTAAAATCAATCCTCTAATTTGGTAGTTTTTACGAACAACTTTAGTAGAGAAGCAAGCGTCACCTATCGGAAATTTAGAGAACTGTGTTGCTAAATTTGTACTGTTGTTTAAACAAAAGTTCTTTGTTGATTTTATTGACACGCTTGTGTAAAATATACATATTTCTAATGTCAATTATATTAAATATATCTCATAATTTGTGTTTAGTAAAATCAATCTTCTAATTTGGTAGTTTTCACGAACAACTTTAGTAGAGTAGCAAGCGTCACCTATCGGAAATTTGGAGAACTGCGTTGCTAAACTTGTGCTGTTGTTTAAACAAAAGTTCTTTGTTGATTTTATTGACACGCTTGTGTAAAATATACATATTTCTAATGTCAATTATATTAAATGTATCTCATAATTTGTGTTTAGTAAAATCAATTCTCTAATTTGGTAGTTTTTAGGAACAACTTTAGTAGAATAGCAAGCGTCATCTATCGGAAATTTGGAGAACTGTGTTGCTTAACTCGTACTGTTGTTTAAACAAAAGTTTTTTGTTGATTTTATTGACAAGCTTTTGTAAAATGTACATATTTCTAATGTCAATTATATTAAATATATCTCATAATTTGTGTTTAGTAAAATCAACCTTCTAATTTGGTAGTTTTTACGAACAACTTTAGTAGAGTAGCAAGCGTCACCTATCGGAAATTCGGAGAACTGAGTTGCTAAACTCGTACTGTTGTTTAAACAAAAGTTCTTTGTTGATTTTATTGACAAACTTGTGTAAAATGTACATATTTCTAATGTCAATTATACTAAATATATATCATAATTAGTGTTAAGTAAAATCAATCTTCTAATTTGGTAGTTTTTACGAACAACTTTAGTAGCGTTACCTGTTGGAAATTTGGAGAAGTAATTTACAAACTTTCTTTAGTGTATTCAAATAATTGTTTGGTTAATTTTACTATACTAAGAATAGTTTTAGTCAATCTGTTTTGTTATGTAAAATCAACAAAGTATATATTGTTAAATTCACCCTTGTTATAGTAAAATTAACTATGAAATGGGTTGACTATGGCAGTTCACTAGGCAACCTACGCTACTTTAGTACATTCAACAATTCTTTTTTTTCAGTGTATGCACTTGTTTGTCCCGCCCTCAATCGAACATCACTTGGTAAGTTTGTTTGATTGTACAAATATACAGTATGAGGCAAATATCTTGAAATCGGGTGGCAATTGCGCGGAACCCTTATTTTGGGCATACGTATAGCGGTGAGGTACGCAGGCGGTGGAAGAGGGGCGCGCACTATTGGTCGCTCACAAGAGCACATCTGCGAACTTATCCCCACTCCGTCGAAAAAATTCAAGATATTTTCCTCGCACTATATAATGGGTTTCATTCTTATCGGCGACTGTTAAGTTAGCCGCTTTGTGCGTAGCCGTACCTCACCACTCGCCTTTCTCACCCACCTTCATAATTTCATTTTTTTTTTATTTTATGTTACATAAATTACCTCTCAAAAAAAGAAACATTGGTAAAAGAATTATTTCGCTAGCATGAAATCTGCCCGTGATATCACAGTTTGAAATGCACAAAATTGGACTCACCCGAAAACGCTCCATACTAACGGCTACTCAATTATGACGTCACGTTTGAGTAGTTTGTATACAACGCGTAGGAAATTTGTTCGGCAGCTATATTAAATATTGTGTTTATCAAAATTATTTCTTAGACAAATTTGCTATAAATTTTATGGACTAATTAAAGGTATTATTTATTTTAATAAATTTTATACTTTTTAAATGGACTTGTCCGCCCAACTTTGAAGGGTCCTAAAACAAATAATACGCAATATATAAAACCGAGAGGTATACAAACTACTCTAAAAGTTTAATATCTTTACGATTTTTATTAGTATTTCGTTATTTTATTCATTTGTCATCATCCCTAGCTTGACATTGTAATGAGATGTATGTAGTTCATAGCTCTTAATAGGACTGCACAGCAGAGTTACCAAACCAAAAAATTAAAAATCGGTAGAATCAGAGTCAAAAAATCGGTAGAATTCGGTAGATTTTTTTTAAAAAGAAAAGACCTCTTTAAACGTTGCATTATTGAAAGTTATGTGGTTTAATAATGTTAGCGCTCAAGTTCTCTGTCAAAACCATACAAAATCACCGATTCGGAACGCATTTTAGCGTGATTCGGAATCGAAGTCAGAAAATCTTATGTTAAATTTTTCGTCAAAAAGTTGTAAATTTTTATGTTTTAACCGAACGCTGTGTTTTTACAAATTGAAAATAAGGATGCATTTGTTCTTTTTGCTATTTATTAAGGAATTTCGGTAGAAATAAGTGGATGGGGTTAAAAATTTCGTTTGTTTTACCATTTATATGAAATTTCGGTAGAAAATGAGTGCTGATCGGTAGATCGGTAGAAGAGGTTAAAAATCGGTAGATCTACCGAAAAATCGGTAGGTTTGGGAACACTGCTGCACAGCAAAGCACAGTGTTTGAGGATTCCGGACGAAGTTCAGTTTACTACCACTCGTCATCGTATATGTTAAGACAGTCAAGCGCTATGCTCCTCGTTGTTAAAAACACTTTGCTGGAAAAAAGAATATTCAGTAAAAATATGGGCTGCATATTCCATAACTGTTACTATATTACTAACGTAGTCAATTCCCTTTTACAAAGAAAAGAATATTAAATATCACTATCAAAAAATATCGTTGGAACATAATAAAATGTTACGTAAGTCTTGAAAGATAAGATGAGGGGCATCCCAGGCAAATCCTACGCATTTTCGTAAACTACCTATTACCCTTATTTTATTGTAGTAGTGGTGAGTTTCGGAAAGCTGTTGAAACTGACTACAGAAATGCGTTATGGAACAGCAAATTACGTCTACATGAAGCTCACAATTCGTTAATCTCGATGGTGTATTAGGAATTATTGAATATGATGACTTCTATACATTTTAGGCACAAGTCGTAAATATCGCCAGATCAAGCCAATCGCGATTGAAACGTTTCTTGAAGTTGGTGGAGATGCTCGTGTTACCATAAATTAGTTTTATGCGAGGTTTATGTAAAAACACAGCAATAAACCGGTTTTCCGGTTGGATGAGACGGAGAGGGACTGGGGGATTGACTCATAACTCAGAGTTACTTTATTTTAGCCGTTGGATGAAATTGCTCTCTATATTCACACCTTACGCGTAAAAGACACGGTCAGCCAGTAGACTATTCTCACACAGAATAACATGTCAAAATTGAATCAATGCAGCTGAAACAGGGGATGTTTTTGTTAAGTCTGGTTATATTATCTTGTTCGTAGTAGTGTCATCTAGATATTTTTTCACATCACATTTCAGATCTCCTAATCTATTTTCATAAGGTTTTGGCTGTACCTGAACGTAGTAGTGACAGTTTACTATCCCCGTCAATTGGTAATGCGCTGGAACCTTGTCAAATTAACATACACATCAACATCATCCGCAACTAAAAATGACAAAAAACCGTAAAATTCTAATAGGTAATATAATATATTAATTATTGGATTCTTATTTTCAATAAAAAAGGGCTATATAAAAAAAATACAATTGTTTTTCATTTTTGAGGTTAAAATCATGACCGCCAGGCGCATTGCCAATTGACGGGGGTTATACATTAATTTATTAGCTTCAATCAATTTCATTATCTTTAAAGTTTAAAGTATCACTGAAAAACTTTGCGGTTCTTCATAAAAATTCAAATAAAATTAACAGAAACTAGGATCGCTTAGTGCTTGTTGCTGCTTATAACTGGTGTTGGATTTTGTCACTAGGCGTTCGTTTATAATCTATCGCTTTTTTAGCTTTGTAAAGAAAAGCGTAACTAACTGTGTGAGTATATACTGTGCTGTGTTACGTGAACACGACGTAGAGTAGGCAAATATTCTTATATAACTGACATGACGGCTATTTCAGCGAAATATAGTCAGTTTGAAGCATTGAATTTTTCTATTATCTCGTGCTTTCTCTTTGGAGGAAATAAGGGAGCTGCTATACACGGGTAGAAAATATAATTATGTGACGCGAGAACTGAAGTAATGGCTATTGTACATCTCTTCGTATTTTTTATTCCGTATCTCCATATGCCCTTGGTTTTTACTCCTACATTGTTAAGGCTGAGTGACTTCACACATCGCTTCGCTCATAGAATTGCTAAGCTAATGTAGCAGGGAGTGTATGAAGGCACAAAAAAACCGGCCAAGTGCGAGTCGGAATCGCGCACGAAGGGTTCCGTACCAAAAAACGGCAAAAAAACAAGTTTGTTGTATGGGAGCCCTATTTAAATATTTATTTTATTCTGTTTTTAGTATTTGTTGTTATAGCGGCAATAGAAATACATCATCTGTGAAAATTTCAACTATCTAGCTATCACGGTTCATGAGATACAGCCTGGTGACAGACAGACAGACAGACAGACAGACGGACAGCGGAGTCTTAGTAATAGGGTCCCGTTTTTACCTTTTGGGTACGGAACCCTAAAAACGAGAAGAACTGATGTCGTAGCACAGAATCGATATAAGTAGGTAGAACGTTTGTAGTAAAAGAATCTGGTGTGGCGACAATATTTTTAATCACATCGGTTCCACTTTACTTTGATAGTTTGTATTCACTTCTCAAGCTTACGCGCTCACTAGACATGAAATAAAAGACTTTTCAACGGATACTAGCGCGGTTTTATTGAAAGTACTTTGGTAATTAGTTGGTATTTGGTTTGATTTTGTGATTTAATTAATGCTTCTCTTTAGCATTAATTAAATCACAAAATTAACTTAAACCAATTAAAAAGATAAAAATTTGTAAAATATTAATTTCTGAACGTCTTAAAAAATTCATCGCTTGAGGGTAGGCTCACGAGTAGCTTCATTCCCCCGTGACCACGGCAGCTGCAAAGGTGCCGAAACGTCGGGAAAATTAAAAATCAAACCAAATACCAACTAATTACCAAAGTACTTTCAATAAAACCGCGCTAGTATCCGTTAAAATAGTAGATTATACAACAAGTGAAAAAAGAAGGAATTAATTTTTTTTCACGAGTTGTGTACTCTACTTTTTACCATTGACTGCGAGAAAACATAATAGCAGTACTCACACCTATAGTACCTATTTATAGTTATCAAATTTTATTATTTAGATAGGTAATCGGTAATTTAACCGTTAGAAAATAGTGAAACTATAAGTTTTCCAATGACATAAAACAACCATGCTATGAGGGAAATTACATGATCAGTTTGACATCAGTCCATTTCATCAGTTTGTATAGACTTTGAATTTTACAGACTGATGATCGTACCAGACTGATGGAATGGACTGATGCAAGACTGAACATCTAATCTCCTCTAATAAAAAAAAGAACCCAAAGATAAGACACTAAAAAGAACCTAATTAATTTGGCGAGATATTTTTTTAGAAAAGAACCCAAAGATAAGACACTAATAAGAACCTAAATAAAATTGGCGGGATATTTTTTTTATTTAATTGTATAACTATGGCTTTATTTATGGAATAGCTCCATACTTTCAGCACGTTTTTTTTTGTACATAATTCATACAAAAATAAATATATAAAAATAAAAATAAATTCTTCATCAAAAAATTATTTTTATTCACTCGGTGAATAAAATCGCTTATTATTCACTCTTACCGTTGAATTAAACGCACTTTTTAGAGTGGCGATGGTAAAAAGTCTTTTATTTCATTGATAGTTTGTGTTTTTATTACTTGTAAAAAATGATCATTAAATCGATTTGCTTCATTTTGCCTTTAATTTATCGTCGCCCGCGACTTCGTCTGCAAGGAAAGTTTTTTGTTATTGGGAACAATCTTTTATTCGGGATGAAAGGTACCCTATGTCTTTCTCTATACCCCTGACAACGTGTGATGCTGTTGCATGCTTTACACTGACCCGATCATCATCAATGATCGGTTCAGAACCCACGACGTGAAGGCGTAACAAACAAACAAACGGACTTTCGCATTTCTAATATTACTAGCGGCCGCCCGCGACTTCGTCTGCGTGGACAGTTATTTCTCTATCCCTCGGGAACAGTATCTTTTTTATTTTATTTTATTTATTAAGGTCTGCCAACGGCTGCCACAATATTATTTAACATTTTATAAATAAAGCTAAATGTGCAAGCCAATTATAGGCGGACACCGCATGCAAGTATACAAAAAAAAACTTAAAATTATAGATTACTAACTATGATAGGTACCTACATACACCAAAGTACAAAATAAATATGTCTGTCACGCACGTCACGTCTCATAAGCTTCGATGAAGGCTTGTCTGAGTTTAGGTAGTGAGTCCTTGTGTTTTTCGGTATGAAAGGTATCCTATGTCCTTTTCTGTACCCTTGACAACGTGTATGCAAAATTTCATGATGATCGGTTGAGTAGTTAAGACGTGAAGGCGTAACAAACAAATAAACAAACAAACAAATTGACTTTCGCATTTTTAATATTACTAAGGATTAAGTAAGGATTAGTAAGGATGATTTAACGTTGATACACCACTACGCTAAAGTAAGCACTGATTATGGTATCTATATCTTCGGTACGGAGCTCTAAATAGCATCTTAAACGTTCCGCGTCTCTAAACTAATTGGGGGTTGGCTTTTCTACCACTCTTACACATAAACCAAAATAGATCTCTAAGATAATCCCAGGAAATTCTCCTAAAGAAATATGACAAGTTTCCAAGTATCCTGAACACTTTCCAGGGCAGGTACACTCCCTCATTTGAATTCGTCCCAAATGCGGCCGACGCCGTAAAGATTTCCAAAAGTTAAATTGAACCTACTTGTTATCTGTCGCCCGTGTTTCTTCCAAAGGCTATTTGTTACCTTTCGAAATAAATTAACTGGGGTTATGACAGGACAACTTTTCAAGTACAGGTTTCTAATTAAAGCGTTACACGAGAAAGGGATAATCCTAAAAAAATATTTGTTACAAATTTTCGGATTGGGTGTTGTGGACTTCGAGAATATTAAATAGATCACTGAAAGTAATTTAAATTATTTTTTTCTAGGTACTTACTCTTCAACGATGATTTTTAAATGTACCTATATATTATTTTTTCATTTGTCGGCGTAGCATGGGCACGGCATCGGTACCGAAAGCACACCGAAAACTTACTTCAATAGAGTGTTCCTGATTATTTTGTGAGTACAGCAGCGAGCGGCGCGACATAGCACGAAATTAATGCGTGAAAATAAGTTTTGGTTTCGGTTTCGGCCGAAGCCAATGTCACATTCGCTAATCTTCGTTATCGGTTCGCTTTCGAAACATGTATGGGATTGACGGTTTCGTTAACAATAGAATTTTAAGAAGCTTTTTTTTATTTTTTAGAAGCGATAGCGAAAATTTGCAACTTTGGCTAGGGGGGTAGGGTCGAAAAATCGGTTTCGGTTTCGGTCGGAATTCTAGTTTTGGTCGGACACTAACAATAATGCTTCGTGAAATTAAACTAATTGAAAGTGGTCATATTGCATAAAACATTTTGACGAAGTGGTCACGTTTGATTGACGCTTTTTGTTCGAAATTGTGACAAGGCAAGGGGTTAAATCCGTTATCTAATAAATCTGTTAATATCATGTTACATTTTTTCGAATATTAAACTAGTCGTTGAACTTTATTAATTTGTAAATATTGTTTTTGTCTGCTTTAGTTTCAGTAATTAAAGTGAGACGATGACATTATGTTTGCTATAGTTATAGGTGTACATAACATAAGAAAAATCTGTGCGTAGGTAAGTACATCTACAATAGCCAGAGTATCATAAATCTAACACGTCAAGCTCATTGTGGCTTTGCTAAATAAAGGTCTTTACGTGACTTAGACCCAACTTACGATAAATAAGGTCAAGGTTATTTATAGACCAAGTTGAGAAAGAAAAAAGTATAGTACAGACACATCAGACTGTACATCTTAACCAAGAGATAAGCTTTATGTACTACGTAATATTTTTTAGGCTTTTTTAGGGTTCCGTAGCCAAATGGCAAAAAACGGCACCCTTATAGTTTCGTCATGTCTGTCTGTCTGTCTGTCCGTATGTCACAGTCACTTTATTCCGAAACTATTAAGATTACACAAGTGAAACTTGGTAGGTAGATGTATTCTGTGAACCGCTTTTAGGTTTTCACATAAAAATAAAAAGATTATGGGGGGCTCCCCATATATGAAACTGAAACTGAAAAAAAATTTTTTCATCAAACCTATACGTGCGGGGTGTTTATAGATAGGTCTTTAAAAATGACATTGAGGTTCCTTAGAATATTTTTCTGAAAGTTAACCGTTTGAAAGATATTCACTGCCAAAGTGGTAAAATGAGTGTCCCCCCCCCTTTAACTTTTAAAATAAGAGAGTGAAAAATCAAATAAAATGCTGTAGATCGTTATAAATACTTTCAACGAAAATTGGTTTGAACGAGATATAGTGATAATTTTTAGAGATATATCACATTTTCCAAAACCGCAAATATAAATTTGTCATTCATACAAACACTATGAAAAACAAAGTTATTTTTGCATACGAAAAATTATAGTGGTTTTCAATATGGTATTATATACGGTAACTACGGAACCCTACTGCGCGTGGCCCGACACGCACTTGGCCGGTTTTTTATTGTAGACGGGGCAGGCATTTGACCACCATCTTGCTTGGTAAACAGGATGTGGTCTAAGGTATAGCACGCTTGCCCAGGAAATGCCTGTTCACTCTTGCCTTGCCTCGATTGTAACTATCAGGGAACACATGAGCAGGTAGTGCATTCCGTTCTTTAGCAGTTCGCATAAGAAATGTATTGGCAAAGCGCTTGGTAAGGACCCTTGGAGTATCTACTATGTAAGGGTGATGTGCTAACCTGCGTCTATTATCCCGATGGTGGAAAGGGGCTGGAGGAACAAGGTTGTGCAGTTCCATCGCACACTCTCCAAAGTGTATTCTAGAATACACTTTGGAGAGTGTGCGAGGGGACGAGGCTATGAGCATCAAACGATGTACCGAAATCGACGATGTATTTCGGATCTGATCGATTCGGACTCTGATTCATGTATTTTGAAGTCGCCTATGTTCAATTTGTGACCTAGTCCATCTCCCACTTAGCACCTATTTCAGTACGCTATATTCAGTATGTTTGATACCTTACAATATCATCGTCATGTATTTTTGCTCGTCAGTTGTACTACTGTACAGTACTGTTGATTCCAGCAGAAATTATTTCAACACATTAAAAGAATTTTAGTGAAATATTTCAGACGGGAATAAAACAATTTTTAACGGATACTAGCGCGGTTTTATTGAAAGTTCTTTGGTAATTAGTTGGTATTTGGTTTGATTTTTGGTTTTCCCGACGTTTCGGCACCTTTGCAGCTGTCGTGGTCACGGGGGACTGAAGCCACTCGTGAGCCTACCCTCAAGCGATGAATTTTTTAAGACGTTCAGAAATTAATATTTAACAATTTTTTTTTAATTGGTTTAAGTTAATTTATAATTTAATTTTGTGATTTAATTAATGCTAATAAGAGAGAATCTACTGAAACTACCACCATTTCATAAAATTGGGAGGCCCCTCCAAGAAAGAAATGGCGAAAGAAAACTTGGAGAGGAAAGCCGACCTCCGTCTTTTATATATATTAATTTATTTGCAAAAGGAACTAACCGTATCATTAGATCTTGCAGTGTGTGTTTGGGGCTTTAGCTTGTGAATGATGGGATCCCAAGCTGGTTGCCGAAACGTCGCGAAAACCAAAAATCAAACCAAATACCAACTAATTACCAAAGAACTTTCAATAAAACCGCGCTAGTATCCGTTAAAAATTGTTTTATTTCATGTCTAGTGAGCGCGTAAGCTTGAGAAGTGAATATTTCAGACGGGATTAACGTTATTTTTCATGAATAATAAAAATAGACACAAAATGAAAGCGTTAGCTTTGATCTAGGATATGAACTAATTAATTATGTTTAAGGGCTTTTTTTTAAATATGATCAAATTCTTTGAGAGGTTTTGTATTTAAATTATGTAACTATGTTATAGTAAACATAACCAAGTGAACTTAAGTTGGATAAAAAGATGATAAATATTAACTATAAAATTGTAAACAAATTAATGAGAAAACTTTACAAAGATTGATTCAAATGTTGTAACAAAAGATATTCAATTATTACGAAATGAAACAGACAGAAGACATTTAGTTGTACGAAGTTGATAATAATTGGACACCAACCTAATGTCTCGTCGAGGAAATAATTTCAGTATTGTAATATTGGGTGACATCTTGTCACACAGCATTACAAGAAGGGAACTTGACAAGTGACAACCACTCAAAAATCCTCTGAAATGTGACATTCGTTTAAGTACACAAGATAACATTGAAAAACCGGACAAGTGCGAGTGGGACTCGCCCTCCGTTCAACTTTGTAGGTTCATATGTACGTACCTACTTTAAATAAAGTCTATATTTTTTATGATTTAATTACAAATGTATAGTTTTCAGATTTTACCGTGTAGGTACTTGTAGTATAAGACGATATTAACTTGCCGAATTTCATAGTTCTTGGTCAACAGAAAGTACTCTACACATTTTGATTCCCTTGAGAGTGTTGAAATATGCGTTTTTGCGGCATAAACGACCGTATCTTTTTTTTAAGTTTACTTAGAACTTAGAAGTAATTTTTTTACAGCTCCAAGGGACTGTAGGCTTGAGTTTTAATTTCAACTCGATATTTCCACGCTTTCCCGATATCTTGAAAGTGATCCTATAAGAGTTCCGTTTTTTCCTCTTGAGATACGGAACCCTAAAAACCATTGCTCACTGACATCTCTCCTGGATCTCCCCTTTAGAAGAACTTTGCAATACTTTGACGGACGATTTAAATCTTTGTTTGACGGAACATCTTATAGATATGAGATTGGAACAAAATGTATGGCGATAACACCGACAAACAGGAAAGGTACGAAATGGATTGTAGAATAAAGGCCTCCACCCTATACTAAAGGTACGGGGATCGTTTCGCATATGTACCTACTTATATACAAGCGCGCACTCATGGTTCTTTGCCTCTGAATCCTTATAGGGTATTTACATTCGTGACTAAAATCGCACAACTTTCGCCATTCAACTTTTTGGAAGCGACTTGTTAGGTGACTAAAGTCGACCGTCACAGGTGACTAAATAGGACCCATGTAAATAGCCCATTAGGCACCCTGCGACGTCTATAGACATGCGGCCTCCAAAGACATACCTAACTAATGTTCATGAAAATCTTAACTTTCCTGAAATGCAGATGGAATTAACAATTAATGGGGCAGGTATGTACAGCACAATGAATACCTACGTACATGATTATAATCATGCGTGAATGGCACCTTACAGCGGCCTCTACTTGGAGATGAGACAGACAGACATGACCATCATAATGTCATGCTAAAATAATAGTGATTCTCCAATGCTTAACTGCCAAATCACAATGGATTTTGGTCCATTAAGTATAGTTAAGACGCTATATTTATCATATTCTGTTTCGGCAGTTAGAGGTAAGATAGCCAGTTTGTCAGTGGTGAGATGAGGATTCCGGGTGTAGTTGCGCTTCCACTTTCGGCCTTATCGTCACTTAACACCGGGTGAGGTGAAAAAACAATTTACTTTGATCATTTGTAGGATCAAATAGTTCATACAGTATCAGAAAAGCTGCATGTTTGTATGCCATTGTGTTTTTTGCTAAAACAGAATTTCAGAAACTTACAAAAAGGTGTTTTACATCAAAAAGTGAACGTGTATTATTTTATTTTAAATTCTCGAAATATTCTCCGAAATGGTGTGTAGTATTAACCCATAATAGAATGGTTTATTTAAGAATAATGTAGCCATGTTAGTGAAGGAAATATTAACAACGTGCGATGTACGGAATGGAATTTTATATTAAATTCTAGAAAATAAGATGAGAAAAGTAACGCGTAGGTGTGACATTTTCTTTTTATAAGGAAGTCTAACATGCCGTTAAAATACCTGGTGAAGTAAAATACAAATTCCAGTATAAATAAAAACAACTTAAGTACCAGGGATGAAAACAAGGTTCTCATCACATCATTTGTGTGATCTTTCGGACAAATGTTAATCGCACAATCGGTCTTTCGTAGGTACAAACGTGAATCGGACAATCGCTTATTTTGAGAAAAGGACATTATGCGCCAAGACGGCTTTTCGTACGAACCTATAAGAAAAGATAATGAAAAATATTTATGTACCTAACGTTATAATTGTTTAATAATACAGTACAATATCCATCCAGTATCAATAAATGTTTATTACATTGCCAAAAAATAAATCGAAATTAAATTTTACTATACTCTCCACAGAGAGCTTAAATCGATTCATTGTGTTTCCAAAGTGTTTCTCTAAATGGCTGACTAAGGAAACGGGCCAAACTCCCATAAAGGAATCTCAATAACCCTAGGGAGCCATTCCCACTAAATTATAACAGTCAAATTACAGAAACGGTCGGCTAAAGGACGACATTTGCGAACAAAAAGCAGTTAGGGAGTTTGCCCCGGCGCGGCATATCTGCGTGCCCTCTTAATGAAGTCGCCGAATCAACGCTAGTATATATAAAGTTTGCGAAACATATATTATATCAAAGCAGTGAATATTCACAGCTATTTCATTTAACAAATTAACGAGGTTGTTCATATTAAGCTTATTTAGATTTGTTGCAATGAGCTTAATTTTACAGTACCTAAAAGTAATAATTCCCGCATAAGCATAGTTTCACAACAAGGTGGACCGACGATCTGGTGAAGGTCGCGGGAAGCCAGTGGATGCAGGCAGCGCAGGACCGATCGTCGTGGAGATCCTTAGGGGAGGCCTATACCCAGCAGTGGGTGTCGTGCGGCTGATATGATGATGATGATAAGCATAGTTTCAAGTTTTAAAACGTTGGAAATATTACAAATACTACCCATTTCTTATCAGTTTTTAAAGCTAAAGAATGAAGTTTCCTATCCAAAATATCAGCTTAACATAAATTTACTAAATAAATTGCTCTACTTGGCTAGGTATACAACGTGTAACGTGAATTAATAGCTATACCAGAATAATAATATGGTAGATAGGGACCATCAAACTGAACAACTATAGGACCAACTGAAATCGCGAAAAAATCAGCTATTTCATAAAACAATACAAAATCAATAACGAAAATATGAAAATGTATGAAACAACTGGTTTTTTTGCTATTTAGATTTGGTCCCATAATAAAAGTGTTCAGTTTGATGGTCTCTTATGTTGTTTTTAAAGTAAACGAGTACATGAACCACCATCGAAATTGACATTAGTACCTAGGTACTCTGATACTGTAGGAACAAAATTACTTTCAAAAGATTTGCATAAACCATCTACGAGTCAAGTACTAAACTTCATACTTAGAATAATTCAAAAAGTGAAAAAGTTCCTAAAAGACACAGGTAAAATAAAGCCTAAGTATGTTAGCAATTTGGCCCAATTTCTTATGAGCGTAACAATCGACGCTGAAACGTCGGTGACGACGTGTATTTGTCTTTCGACCTCCGAAAGGCCTTACGGTGGCCTAAGACATAGGGCTGTCAGCAAATCCACATACACAGTTATTTTTATCAATAAAATATTTTTATATGATAGACAGAGTATAGGATGGTACAATTATACCATTCTTACTAATATTATAAATGTGAAAGTCCTTTTGTTTGTTTGTTACGCCTTCACGTCTTAACTACTAAACCGATCATCATAAAATTTTACATACCTACACGTTGATAGGGGTACAAAGATGGACATAGGATACTTTTCATCCCGAAAAAAAGTATAGTTCCTGAGGGATACCAAAAAAACCTTCCATGCAGACGAAGTCGCGGGCGAAAGCTAGTCTTATATAAGCAAAGCAGACTTTGAATCTTTAGTTGAAGGAAGTTTTTCTGACGTTTATTTAATTTTGGTTAAGTCATTACAAAATTGACTTAAATGATTTTTTAAACTGATCAAATTAATTTTTCGTGCCCTCTGCCCGCGACTTCGTCTACCTCAGAAAATTGGGCATTATAAAAACTACTAGGAACTTCTAACTTAGTAAGATGGTAATTATACCATCTTATCTGAGCAAAGCAGACCTTGACTTTTAATAGTTGAAGGAAGTTGTCTGGTGTTTATTTAATTTAGGTTAAGTAATTATTAAATTGACTTTAAATGACATATTATTTTGTGATCAATTTAATTACCCTGGGGCGCACAACGGATGAGTTCGAGTTAGAATCGAATAAATGTCAAAAGGGTACAATGAAAACTTGGACGAATCAACCACTTCGTCCAAGAATGAAAACCATAGCAACCGTTTTCAAAGTACCAAAATAGCATATTTATAACGTTTTTTCGATCCTGATGGGAACTCGATCTTGTCGAGAGTAGGGGGGCAGGATAAAATTTACGCTACGAGGTTATATGCCCAAATCAGTACATACGTTTTTGCGTGATTGAGTAACAAACATCTTAACATACACTGCCGTACAAATAAACGAATAATAAGTTTATTGCACCATCTAACTTTAACAATAACAAGCTTGTTAAAGTACCGGTTAAGCACAAGTTAGCCAAAAAAAGAGGTTGCCAGCCAGCATGATGTCCTTTGACAAGTTTGACGTGACGAATAGGTACCATTATCATTTGACGATAACTTTAACTTTGACAGCGTTTTGGTGCAACTCACACATAACCAAAAAGTTTTAGAAACACTGTGAGTCGTCAAACGTTAGAAGGAATATTGCTTAGCAATATTTTTGGTTAAGCCTGAAAATCTTTGACATTTATTAATATTAGGATTTTTTAGACTAGACAGCCCTAGCGTAACCTAATGCCTGCAATCACTCAGTGTTCCGTTCGGAATGTTTGAGGAGTCAGATTGAAAGCGTATTTGCGAGCGCGCGAGTTTGTCTCACTTAAGGGAAAGGGGGGAAAGCGTTTTTTTTAACGGAATTAAGTTCAAAGCGGAGGGACAGGTGATTCGGGTGATTTGTATGTAAATTGCTTTTTTACGTGTCGTGTGGCGGTTGTCACGCGCCGTGGTACCACGTTTAACGTTAACTTTAAATGTCGTCTGTTATTACGCGTTTCATTGTATAACGGTCTGTTTTCCAAAGTAGGTCGTTGTCATAATTATATTCAGGCATATCATTAACTTAATTTCGTATGAGACACAATATATTAGTAATTTCTGTGACGGGTCTGGGTGTTACTATGTATAATAAGGATATATTTAAAAAGAATTTAAGTAGTGTTTCAGTTGTCTAACACTAACACCCATATTACAAGCTTTACTTAGTTTGGGGCTAGACGGCGCTGTGTTACATTGGCCTAGCATTAATGTATATATTATTATATGTATAATGATCATTTTTCACACCTATTAAAAGTGCTTACTTTAATTTTAGAATCATAACCAAAATCAAAACAGTCCCAAAAACGTAGTGTTCTCAGCAAATTCAGGAAAAGTTCTCGCAAAAAGATTCAACAGCTTTTAAATTAGAACTGTGAATTCACAAAAGCGAGGGTACAAAATGAAATCAGGTCGCTGTCAGACAAAAGGCTGAAAATCAGTGTCAGCCGTCCAAACATTTTAATAAGCGCCAGGTAGAGCCGGGTAGAGACGCTCGGAGATTCAGAGGTGCGTGAGTCCGAGTGTTCCTTTTGTAAGTGATTTTGTCAAACTAAACGCTCCAACAGTTATTTGGAATATCGTAGAATACTTTGCGTGGAACTTATGTCAAGGTCAGCTCTGTTTTATTTATAGTAACCAAATAACTTTTAAATTATTGGGATAAGTAGTGCTGAACGCCTGAACGAAACTGAACCACGATAACCGACTTCGTAACATATTATTAGCTCTAGAATAAGATCCAAATATAGTAAATCGAAGAACATACACACGGCAGTACTTCAAGTTAAACAATTGAACTACATATAAACAGCTTTTATTACGTGCAGCATATAACGGTCTCAAGGTCAACATGTCGCACCTCCGATAAAATAGGGTTACAACTCGAAAAAGTCGAATTTTGTGTTAATTACACAGAAAATTTTCAAATGTTATTATTTATCTTCTCGAAAATAGTTACATCTGTAACTCTAAAACTCGCTTCTAGGTGGCGTTGTAACGCTACACCATTAAAGCATTGTTACATCATTGTGATTTCGGTTAGTGTTACTAACTAAAATATTACTGTGTTCTTGATAGGTAAATTTTATTTTGTTAAGTATATTTTCTAATAAACGGTCACAAGTCGTCTTGTTACAGTTTATTGTAAAATGATGGATAAAAATTGTTGAAAGGGTATTATATTACAGTGATACATTTTGTATTGTATCGGTGTTTTAGGTACGGTTAATTGTAATTCCCCAGAGTACCTAATCATACTGTGTTACTTTTCTCCTTAAAAAAAAGATGATTTACTGAGTTTGGTAGATATTAATCATGTACCACGATTTTATGCGTCTTTTAACAACCAAATTGTGATTGAAAATTAGCTATCTGACACCCTGATTACGTGATTACTGAAATTTAGATTACTGAAATCTAAGATCTGTTTTTTTTTATTTTTTATAGTGATAATTATGGTTCCTACTTAATTATTCAACATTATTATAATTAGGAAAAGATTAAAACATAATATTATTTAAATGTCTCCTAATTTGAGACTATCTAAACTTGAACTGATTAGTAAAAAATACTCTAACTTTAGAGATAATTATGTTTTTAGGTTTGATCTAATTGAAGTTTTTTTTAAAGTTGATTTTATTTTGGAGTCTACATCAATACAAAAAATATTTAGCTAAGATAAGCTATAATATAAGCTATAAAATATTTAGCTATATTTAGCAAGTAACTGCCAGTTTTCAATTTAAATTAACATTGTTACATCTTTCACATTGTATTTTTATTTATAAAAGTTCAAATACCTATCTAAAATACCGTTACAATTGGAAATTTTCATGCAATTTTTCAGGAAAATTGAAAAACAGTATATGCCATTCGAATGTATATTTTGCAATCTTTTTAAATATATACACTTTGTAGTATATTTATACAATATTAAAGGAATAAAAACTACATAACAAATCCGTGTGTTTGTTTTCGCTCTCCTGAAAATCAAGGTTTTTCCAGTTGTAACCCTATTTTATCGGAGGTGCGATGTATAGTCTGATGTGCCGGTGACTTTACATACACTGCACACCCCTAATCAACGCGTTTTTTTTTGCAGTAAGCTCTTGGGTTCGAACCAAGTGTGGTATAAATTTTAGATATCGTGGTGATCCGACGTCCTGTTGACTGTACATAATCAGAAATAACGAGGGTTAATGTAAAATGTGTAAACAAACTACCTACTACCGCCGGCAAAAAAACAGAAAGTAATAAAACTAAGATATAGCATTTTATCCGTAAAGTGATAAAATAAAAAGCCATTCGGAATTTAATATGAATATTGCGTGTTTTTTCGCTCAAGTATTTTTATTCGTGAATATTGTAATAGGAGGCAGGTGATGGAATTGGTAAGTGAATTAGGTTATACGTTCGTTATGGAGCGTTCCTGAAAAAATAATCTATCGCATTTTACATTTATGAAAGATCTGTTTTGAAAAATACCTATTTTTTACACTTAAAATAGAATTGTTTTCAAGAAATAACAATCTCACGGGCCACAATTTTATTTATTAATATTTTAGGTGTAGTTTGAGGAAATTGGTTAGCGTAAACGGAATCAGGGACGTCCCGCACATTAGGTAATATTAAATATCAATTTGGAAAATTTGGATAGCCTGGTATTGTCAGTATACCTACACAATTAATTAAAAAGTATACAATGTTATCCGCCAGTAGTGTAGGTCACTGGTACCGTTATATATAATATATAATATTATATTAACGTTTTGGTACAGTATAAAAAAATGTATACAAACATAAAGATTTTGCCTGAGATAATCCTGGCGACGAGTAGAACTTTATCTAGTATATTATTGAGTATTGTATAAAGATTTGTTTCACATTTCAAAACTTGACAGTAGCGACAGGTATTGGCTTAACATTTATTATTATTAATATGTATCGAAATAACTTGTTTCTCTAAAAGCCTGCCATTTTTGAGCCACGTAAAATGGAGAACTATTTTCAGCACACACTGTTCAATGTAACCCGATTCGATTGAATTAGGTAGTCGAATTGAGCAACAATTTTTTTAGCTGTTTTGTTTAATATACAGAAAAATATTTCATTTGTTTTTACGTAACTTAAAAAAACAAAACGTTTCAACTATTGATTCAATTTCAATGAAATTAGAGAACATACATTCAGTGGAATCAAATAAAATGAAGTTGATTTTTTAACATTGTATTTAAGTCGGATAATTATTTTCCTTTGTAATAAAATGACAAAGACGTTCAAGTTAGACCACTTACCATCAGATTATTAACAGCGGAATTAATAAAATATACCTACTTAGGATTTTTCATTCTCTTTACTATCGATATTTGTTAGCGCATTCACGCGAATCGCTCGTTTTAGCAATTTTGTTAGCATATAAAGGGCTAGCTACTAGCTAGTTCACAATAGTCACAGGTTTTGGATAAGTTTTAGTTATAAAATTTGACAGACGACAAAAAATTTCATATAAATTTCTGTTCAATTTTTAACCCCCGATGCAAAAAGAGAGTGTTATAAGCTTGACGTACTATGTGTGTTTCAATGTTGTTTTTTTATCCGAGGGTTGTCATGTCAGGGTATCACAAAAATACTCAGAATTAGCCAAGGTATGCCTAAAGGCAATAATTAAAATATTTCTTAACTATAGGATCACAACATTACTAGGTATAGGTAGGTATTTTTTTTCACTTTTAGAGTTTTTTGAGCTAAGCAAGAAGATAGGCGCTAACTGGGACCTTTGAAAAAGCCTTAGAAAAATGATGTAAAATTATAGATCATTATCACTTTAGTATTCTATAGAGAACATAAGCCTTGAAAGGTTTTCGCGTTTAAATAGCATTTTAAGCAGTAAAATTTAAGAATTCAACTGCGACTTGGCAGAAATCCAGGCTTTAGTATGTTGCAGAGGAATTTCTATATAGAGAATGCACTATCTTAATGTCTCCATTCGGAATCCCTCAGAATGTTATAAATCAACTTGTTTAATTCTACGTTTAATAAGATAAACACGAACATAATTAATGTAGATATTTCTGCAAGTTTGTGTAAATAGATTTTTATTTCGGGCCCGGGAATATTCAAACTTAGAGCAACGCCGGCTTCATTTCCGCATTTCTCTAAGTATTCAAACATTTAAACTAGTGGCTCCATGAGCTGTAGACCTCGCGATAAAAAATGGCTCAAATTGTACAAAAGTAAAATGACGCCATGAAGATTTCAAAGCACACAAGTACGTCAGTTATTCGCAGCTAGATGGTGCTTCTAATTTTCATAATTTTTCGAAATGGGTGAATATTTTTCGATACATTTGGAAATCTGACTTGACTAAACAGTTAAATAGGTATAATTATCGAACATGCTCACAAAATTTCACCAAAATCGGTTGAGAAATGCGATCTGTAGAGGAGAACAAACACCCGGAAAGCCGGTCTGAAATGTGTTTTTTTTACATATCTCCGTCATTTTAATTTATTTTAAAAAATTGTCTTGACAAAAAAAATATATTTATCAAACCTGCTCACAAAATTTTACCGGGATCGGTTGAGAAATGTGACCTGTAGACGAGAACAGACAGCGCCCGGAAAGCCGGACTGAAATATGTATTTTTTTAACATATCTCAGCCATTTAAAAAAAAATGGCTTAATAAAAAAATTGTATACAATTTTCAAACTTGCTTACAAAATTTCACGAGAATCGGTTGAGAAATGCGACCTGTAGAGAAGAACAGACAGCGCTGGAAATACGGACTGATTTTATTTAATATTTCCAACATTTTGAAAAATTTAAAAAAATTGACTCGACAAAAAAATTCTATGTCATTTCCAAATCTGATCACAAATTTTCACGAGAATCGGTTGAGAAATGCGACCTGTAGAGGAGAACAGACAGCGTCAGAGAGCCGGACTGAAATATGTTTTTTTTACATATTTCCCCTATTTAATAAAAAATTTAAAAACTGGCAAGTTTTTTTTGTATTTTTATTTAACCTGCTCACAAAATTTCACGAGAATCGATTGAGAAATGCGACCTGTAGAGGAGAACAGACAGCGCCGGAAAACCAGACTGAAATATGTTTTTTTTACATATCTCCACCATTTTAGAAAAAATCAAAAAACTGGCTTGACATAAAAAATCTATATATTTTTCAAACCTGCTTACAAAATTTCACGAGAATCAGTTGAGAAATGCGACCTGTAGGTGGGAACAGACAGCCGGACATACGAAAGAATTTTTGCCGAAGCTGAAGCAGAGACGCTTCGCTCGCACTACGTGCTCGCTCGGTCAAAAGTCTTTTATGTGACATCCTTCGTAGCCTAAATATGTTTAACTGTGTTATAATATTATAAGTGACATGACAACCCATGGTGATAACAAAGTCCTTCTAGACACAAAAAATATTGAATTGATTTCGTTTGTTTCCTTTGTTAAAGTAAAAGCTAATTAGCAAAAGTATCCATATAAATTCTCAAAAAATGGGTGGTTTACCAATATTATAAAAATACTAGAATCTGCCCGCGGCTCCGCCCGCGTGGACGAAACTATACTATGACAAACAATTTATTCTTTCAAAACCACAGTGATAACACTAAATAGTAAAACTGTTTATGCTCTGAAAAGATTTTAATGCATGAATTGTTATTTACATAATAAATAATGTACAGGTTAGTTACAGCATAGTAACATAGTATTTAGAGATTATTTACAAATATAGTAAAGTAACAATTAATTAATTAAATTAATAAAACAAACAGAAAATGAACAGTTTAGGACCTACAGTATATGACCTCTACCTTAGACGCAATTCTCCACCAAGCCTTGGTCCTTCCTACCTTCTCGGTGTCTACGGACTAAATCTTGGAAGAGTGCTTTCCCCGTTTGCACTTTTATAACTCCCTACAAATTCTGTTTCCGTCCTTTCTTTTTGGCTATCTCTTAACTCTCCCCCATCTGGATCTAGGCTCCACAAAACGGTACTTCGGGCTACTCTCTAAATTCATTCAGACCTATTCATACCATAATCTGATGGTGTACCAGATGCGCGCAAACTCGTGCAGTGCTTTCCAGTTTTCAAGGCAACTGATGGGGTTCTGGTTATTAACGGGTCCAGTTTCTGGGTATTGGTCAATCTCACAGTGCGTGATCTTGGCTAGCTTGACTATTCCGGTGTCACACTTCCGAAGTCGCTGCCTGATACACCCATGTCCGGTCAGTAGTTGAGAGACGATGGAATCTAGTTCAATCTCCGGAGAGGCTCACTGCGATATCGAGAATGAATCTATTGAGTTCGCATCCGCCTTCACTCTAGTCCCATCGTTCCTGCCAAATAGTGACGGTTTCCTCTTTAATGGCTCTTCTTAGTCCTTGGCACTCCCTGGGAGCCAAGAGGCTCTCTTCCTCCGCAAATGGTCCCGCCCGAAAAATCTCAAGTTCAGCAAGGAAAACTTTAGCAAGCACAGGTAACGCTGTGGAACTACACGTCCTATAAGCTTTCGTCAATAAAATAAGCACCATTCTCTGGGTACTGAGACTACTGAGCTGAGCTCTCTTTACAATAAAAACTGAGGAGCATATGTACCTATACCATACGGCTGCAGCGTAGCACAGCACAGACTTCCTTGCAGCTTCTTTGGTATAAATTCTGAGCGAACCTTTTGGACGCAGAAACTCTCGTAATTTTTTTAATTTTAATTGACACTGATGGCAATATTTAATCGACGAAATAAAAACGTGATTTCCCTCTCATATTTCATATTTTTGCATGCTCTAATGACAATCACATGACAATTGTAATGACAATCAGAGAAAATCAACAGGTTATAAGTCAGTCAGTGGTAACTAAGCAACCCTGCGAAAATAATATTATTTATATTATTACGAAATTTTGCGATTTTATATTGCTTATAATTCAAAATTTAAACACAATGTCATATTTTCTTGGGTTTTTTGCGATTCCCGGCATCAAGGAATCAAATTACACACAAATTCCCGAGAAATATTGTGCCGTTTAAGAGAAACGTGTCAAAAAAGTTTCGTAGAGCGCCATCTCGCTTTTTGTCTCGTTCTGGTTTAACGATTTTATATATTAGATTACAGTAAAAAGCGTCAGATTTGATTCCGCCATTTTGTCTTGAATGGACAAAGAAGAAAAAGATTAAAAAGTATTGGACAGAAGTGCTCATTTGATAAAGTTAAGTTTGACAAAGAGTTTGAATCGAGCGTTATTTTCAGGAACCTTCCGTTATGAATACATTTTTCATAATTTATGAAACTCTCAGAAAAATACGATTCGAGATAAGGTATTGAAAGAAGTTATTTAGCAAAATTTGTTGTGCGAGAGTTGTATACTTACTTACTTATGTCTATTATTTCACTTATAGTTGTAGTTTTCACTCTGATAAAATAATTATGAACTCTGAAATTGCAAGCAGAATAACTTTATTGAAAACTTTTTTTTGATACTTAGTTCCTACTTACGGAAATTTTTATAGGAAAATAAAAATCATAAGTGGTGCCGTCTAATTATGAAAAGTAAATTTAAATTGTTCAAGCATAAAATTGAGGTCAAACTCCTCGATATCTACGATGTTTTTTCATATGATATCAAGAAGTTCGACGACGTATTTTACTGCAAGTAGTTTATGTAGGGTTGCCAAAAATTTTCACGAAGAATTACAGTAGATTATTCCATTTATGGTGTCAAAAAAAGTAATATTTATTTAATAATTAGAACCAGTTTTTTAAGTACCTTTATTATTCGACTAACAAACACACCCTTAAGTTGAAGGGATTTTTCATTTGAGGCTTCTGAAAGCGGTAAGCCGAAATGGATTTAAAATCATTGAAATAATAACCAGATCGACAATGTTACAGCTGTATTTAAATAAATATTATATTTTTCCAACAGTTATAGTATCTTGGCCCAAAATATAGTAGGACACTATAATTACAAAGTAGATTTGGCAACCCTACAAGCACCCCGTCTGGGTAGTGTCTTAGCAATGCATTGCAGTAAGTAATTTTTAAACAAGCCAGGATCCCTACGGCTTAGAATTTATAAGGAGACGTCATAATAAAGCCTGTATTCTATGAAGCAGTTTCATTCAATTTAAAGCTGCTTCAATTTACCTACCTATACTATTTTAGTCCAGTAGTTAGATTAACTGGGAATAATTCAATGAGTTTTGATTTCTTGTGCGTCAGATAGGCCTGGGGGCTGTTATGTGTAAGTTTAAAAAAATCTTTGAAAAAAAAATTCTTCAAACAAAAATATTGTTTGTTAGGAAAGCAAAGGGGACTAAATTTTATACGACAACATATTTTGATACAATCCATACAATCAGATAGTGACAACATAATAAACATGAGTAATTGTATAAACATTCATTTTAATTGTTCTTTTCACACTTTAATGTTATAGGTTATATCAAAATGTTATAGTATAATGAATTGTAGCATAATATTCTTTGCTTTACTATTTAAAAAGTTTAGCTATTATTAAAAACACAAGGGCTCGATCACATTTTTTAAACTTCTTCACAATTTTCAAAGTCCCAAATTTATTGTATTACTAGCTTCCGCCCGCGACTTCGTCCGCGTGGACATTCGAGAAAATCCTAAGGGAACCTTTAACCAGGATACGAAGTATTCTATGTTCTAACGTCCTGCCTCGCTAGGCAGTACGCTTGGTGTGGACGTACCTCGCTTGCGAGGCAGGGCGTTTGCCACTTGCGCGTGAGGATGCGGCCCGACATCGCACTCGGTCGATATAGTACGCGCTTACCAGAGGCCTGCTGCACGCAAGGCACGTTCACACCAAGCGGGCTACCTAGCAAGGCAGGATATTAAACTTTTTATCCAGGTTAAAGGTTCCCTAAGGATTTTCTCGAATGTCCACGCGAACGAAGTCGCGGGCGGAAGCTAGTAGTATAAAATGATATATATAATAGAAAGCGGGCTTAGATTTTATTGCATGCACGACTGCATGTGCATTTTTTACGAGAAATTAGAAAAGAAAGACCCAAAACTCGACACTTTATTGTTTACTTTTAAGCCATTGACCATTTTACCGTGCCAGATGTGGAAACATCAGGTCCAGTCCAGGTAGTCGTCGTTCTAACAGTATAATTTCCCAAAGATATTATTACAACGAATTCATCATAACTTTTCATACATATAATTTTCTACAGCTTTATTATATGTATAGATTAAGGCCTTAGTGCTATCTGACGCACAAGAAATCAAAATTCCTTGGTTAACTGAACCATTACTAAATAATACGTAGGTAATTACTGTTTAAAACAACATGGAATGATGTGTCAACATATGTAGGATTTCAATCTGGTACAGAACTTTATTGCTAAATTGTTATTTGTTTGTAATATGATTGTTATCTGTTTTGTTGTCCGCATAATAAATAAAATAAAAATAAAATAAAATAAATAAAAATTGTTCCTAAAACAAAAAACCGACTTCAAAAAACCTGCCTATAAAAAGCAAGAAATAATATTAAAATATGCATTATCATTGTTATAATAAAAATACTTCTATTGAAGTCGGGTGGGGCTGGAGTACAACTTCCTATTTTTTTATTCTAAAAGCCCCACCCGACTTCAATACTCGTAGACGTTTTATTATAACAATGATAATGCATAACTAATGATTTGAATATTATTTCTTGCTTTTTATAAGCAGGTTTTTGAAGTCGGTTTTTTGTTTTATAAACATTTTTTTATTTTGTTATTTTTAAGTGTAAGTAGCTTCTGTATTAGGTATCTTATTTAGGTAGAAAAATCGATTCAGCCAAACGTGAGATAATCGCGAAGAAACATACATATACAGAGAACCTCCTTTTTTGAAGTCGCTTAAAAAGACTACACTAAAGTATCACTTTCCCAACAAAAAAAATCATCTAATTCGGTTCATAAATAAAAAAGTCGTCAAGGTAGTCGATGCAAAATCATAGTATTTTAAGAAAATCATAGTATTTTCAGAAAATCATAGTATTTTCAGAATTACTTGAAAACTACCCGACCGATTTGAAAAAAAATTAAATGGGACCATCTCGCAAGCAAACTCATTCGAACAAAAAAAGAATCATCAAAATCGGTCTTTAAATGTCGAAGATACGCGCGAACAACGATAAAAAAACATATAATCGAATTGAGAACCTCCTCCTTTTGTTGAAGTCGGTTAAAAAAAAGACTTCACAATTTGTATAAAGGAACAGAGTAAGCCATAACGAGTATGCCAACGCGACGTCACTGCCACGACAACGCAATAGGACGACGTAAACTAACGTTATTTTATCGATGATGAAAAAATGGCGTGACGACGCTAATAGTGATGTGACACACAACGGACATTTTGATATCGATGCACAAAGGACACAAAAAGTCTGGAACGTAGGGAAAAATAGAGAAGATTCAAAAGCGCTTACCTAATTACTAAGTTTATTTGAATAAAGATATTTTGACTTTGACTTTGACAGGACACAGTAAAGCAAGTCTTTTTACTAGTAATTCTAAAACTTGTGGATATCCTTTATTTTCTACATTAATTTTACTTGTTTGCCCAATTAATTAATAGAATTAGTCCCAAGCCCAACAAAAACGAATGTACTCATACATGATTAGTTTAGTACAAGACGTGTAATAAATGGGTCTTACTGAAAGCTGTTGAAAATGAAAATAAAAATAAAAGTAGGTAGTAAGGGGCCGTATAACGCCAAATACACATTTTTGAACAAAGATTGAAATTGCGTGAAGAAGTATTACACAGTATTACTTGATTTATCGGTCCCAAAAAATAATGTAGAATATTAACTAGAAGTATTCAGTTTTGTGATTGACAGAAACATGATAGCTGAAACTTTTTTCAATAGAAAAAAATCGTAAAGTGACCTCCAATTTTGTAGTTTTTTACTGACACGCTAATCAATAATGAACCTATAATCTTAAAGCTATAATAAAAATAAACCTTAACTAGCTTTCTAGTTTTGTTATTGTTAGTTTTTCAGAATAAGAAATAGTTTAGTAGTTATTAACTAAAAACAAAAAAGTTGATAATAATTTCTAAAATGATTACTCTGTAAATTGCTTTCAGCATTGTACGGCCCCTAAGAGTTATCAGATCAACTTGGATTAATTGTTTTTTTTTTTTTCATTACGGTAAACTAATTTTAGTGCGGTTGTAGTTACCACGGCAATTGCAAAGTTGGTGAAACGTTGCGGATAATTATTGTTCCGATTTTATCGGATACTTTTATTAAATAAGGTACATCCCTACGCCCCCTTACTGCGTACCTGAACGTTGCCCAATTACAGCGGATTAGTTGCGGGCCACAGCCGCTCATGATTCAGCCAAATAACGCTTGTTATACCGCGCCATACTGTCTTTCGCTTCTGTGACACATTTCGTTGGTACTGTCAACGGTATCAATACAGTATTTCCTGAGACACATTTTTGGGACACCCTCATTTTATTCTATGAGCAAATAAAGAATTATGTTCCGATTCATAGACAAAAACTGCCGAAATTCTTACTATTATACTTTTGATGTTATTGCAATTTATCGAAAAATCCCGGAATTTTACAATAAACCCTGTGTTTAATGTCATTTCTTTTTTTGTTTAAACTGCGATTAATCAACCTTAATTTGAGACTCTTATCGGAAAGGCTCAAGATAAGGCTACGTTTTAAGCAATTTTTGAGCAAGCTGGTGCGTCAAAGTTACGAGATAATCGCGAAAAGGCCAAAATCGATTTTATTTTTTTGTCGCTAAAGTATTGAGTATTAGCATTTCGTTTTTGCTTTAAAATATAGTTACAATTAAGGCCTATTACTACAAAAAAATCCAATCCTTATCTTGAGCCTTTCCGATAAGAGTCTCAAATTAAGGTTGATAATCGCAGTTTAAACAACAAAAGAAATATCATTAAACACACGGTTTATTGTAAAATTCCGGGATTTTTCGATAAATTGGAATAACATCAAAAGTATAATAGTTAGAATTTCGGCAGTTTTTGTCTATGAATCGGAACATAATTCTTTATTTGCTCATACAATAAAATGAGGGTGTCCTAAAAATGTGTCTCAGGAAATACTGGATATTTATTTTGGAATCGTAGCAGTGTTACATGTTGTTATCAAATATTTCTATTTATTTATTATGGAAGAAAGGAATATAGAAATTAAAATGTATAAATATAAGCGTGGTGCTCTTATGTGTAAATTGAATTAATTTAATTATTACGGTATTATACCATTAAAAAAAAATTAAACATAAAAAAGGTTTTTATTTATAATATCGTCGCTTATTAATACCTACTACAAAAAATATAAATCAGACGCAACTTTTTTCATGAGACCATCATTATGCCGTACGACGACGCCTTGGTAAAAGCTGTTTTCAGAATCTAACTTGATGTCGTACAAAGTAAAAACTACAAAGTTACATAATAGAAACAGAGGATCCACTTTACCTTCTTTGAAACTCATAAGTACGAATCAGTGACAGCCAAGACCGAATAATTGATTTGGAAAATAAGAAAAAGAAAACGTGGTTCTGTATCATTGAGAGCCACCTTCTAATTCGTGCATGAAGTATAAAAAAAAATAGAATTGCGGAATTCAGTACAAACGTAATAACGGCAATACACGGCAGGGTCCCCATCGTGTAATCTCCTTATTCAAATGGGATTTAGCCGGGATCCAAATTAAACACGAAGACGTTATATTTGTAAGTCGACGAATTTGTGATCACTTAGTTGGCGTTTAGCTTAATTTGATCCGGCGTTTTGATGTAGTCGAGTCAATGTTTGTTAAGTTCACTTCTCTTAAAGCTCGTGTTGGAAATTTCAGGTCTTAAATGAGAGGTCTATGTACGCTTCCATATTATTTACTGATTTTGGTTGTTAAATCGCTGAACTTAATTACTTTGAAGTACCTATATGCTCTTTAGATTTAAATTCGGGTGTATTAAACTATAATTAAATTATACCTATTATATTGATGGATGAATACTTACTATGGGAAGACGGCAGAAGATAGATTGTGTGAGGAAGGATATAACGTCATTATAGGTGTAGATAATCGTGTAATAGGCATGTTGACTATTTTTTTATTTTATGTTACATAAATTACCCCTCAAAAAAAAGAAACACTTGTATAAGAATTATTTCGCTAGCATGAAAACTGCCCGAGATATCACAGTTTGAAATGCACAAAATTGGACTCACCCGAAAACGCTCCATACTAACGGCTACCAAGTTATGACGTCACTTGTATTATTTATTTTAACAAATTTTATACTTTCAAATGGACTTGTCCACCCAACTTTGAAGGGTCATAAAATAAATAATACGCAATATATAAAACCAAGAGGTATAAAGCTACTCCAAAAGTTTAATATGTTTACGATTTTTATTAGTATTTCGTTATTTTATTCATAAGTCAACATCCCTATTATTGATTCACATATCAGTGACACTGATAGTTGCTAAGTGTAGGTAATTCACAACCTTTTAATGACCATCAGCCATTTTAATGTCCCCACTGCTGGGGCACAGGCTTTCCTTATGGGTGTTTAAAGAGGTTGGGCCATAACCCACCACGCGGGCCCAATGCAGATTGGTGGGTGTTAACGACTGCAAACGCAGTCGGGACCAACGTTTTAACGTGCTTTCCGAAGCACGGAGGAGCTCGTGATAATACATTTTTGGTCACCCATCCCACGAACGACCCTTGCGAAAGTTACTTAACCTCTGCAATCGCTGGGCCAGGCGCTATACCACTGCGCCACCAAGTTCCTGCCTTTTCATAGTAGTACCCAAAATGTGGAATCATATACCATAATCTCACCCATCTTAAATGTTATACAGATATTGATTATTTACTTAACAAGTTTAGCTTAGCTCAAGCAATTCTCCAAAGTTATCGGGATAGTACTACTATACTTTACATGAAGAATAATAAAACTTAAGAAACGCCTACTGAAACACAAAATGCCTTTTATGTTACAACTAAAATGTCGTTAAAGGCAGAAGAAAAACGTTTCCTGTCAGTAACTTATTACAAAATGTAATATTTTCTGTCCCAAGCCTCAGGGAGCTAGTGAAGGCTGATTTCTTAGTAGTTTTCTCATCCAATCATTCCAATTACTGCGTCTATCAGACGCGATCTCCGTTTTATTTGATTCGCTAATGAAGACTTGAAAATGGAGCTATTTTAAAATTGGATGAAAAGAATTCTTATTTCTTGTTCCTTTGTAAAATGTTAATGGGTTTCTTTCTGATTAAAAATCAAACCAGAATTAGCCTGAACTATAGAATGGTTAACTGAAAAAGTTTTCCAGGCTCTAAAACAATGTAAACAAGTAATTTAACGAGAATTTACCGGGGGATAGAGTCTGAGACCGGCACCCTGATTATCTAAAAAGAAACTATTTAGCGACCGGTTGCATTTGACATACATTGCCACTTTTCTTTGGTATGTTTTTTTTTAACCCAAAAAGAAGTAGCAATGGATCACGATCATCTGTGAACTGCAACCAGTCGCTAGGTGGTTTTTAATTAGATAATCAGCCCGCCGGCATATTTTATTTTTGCTGACTTTCTGTTACCCCTTGTGCGACTTTCCCGTTCTTCTCAGTAGATGAAGCTGTATGGTTTTACAAAGCTTTTAAATTAGTTTTTTGTATTTGTTTATGATTTTAGTTCCCAATATTAAATATTTCTTCATTTAATCTGTGCTTGTTTGTAGGTAGTTAAAAAAAGTTAAAAAACGTGTAGACTTTGGTTTGGCACGTAAAACAGTGTTTGTTTGGGCATTCAATCACAGTATTTTTGCAGGCAGGAACTACACATGAGATTATTGAATCTAATTTACGAATATCTTTATTTATTATTGTTGAAAATAAGGTAAAAATAGCGACAATAAAAGAAAACAACCTCGAGCAAAAGATAAACAAACAAACGTCATTACCGTCCATAGATTAGATTGGCAGGTTGACGTCATAATGTTTTTTTTTATCCATATGGGCAAAGGATATTGTCCGCCAAAAATCCTTTAAATGGCACTTACGCTCTTTTAGAATAGATAAGTTTTCATTTTAATATTACGTTGACTAAAAATAAAAAAATTGGAAAATAAAAAAATACGTGTCTCATGTTTTCACCAGTAATTTCTAAATAACAAATAAAAAAACAGGATAAAAATTTTGATATGTTGTCAATTGTTGGTTTTTTGTAATTTTTTTTAAACGCTTTATTAATATTTAAAAAAAACTTATTATTGTGTTATATTTTCGATTGTTTTATTTAATTATGGTACCAAAAACGATCAAACCAACAATTTTTTTTATTGTATAGGTAGCACTTATTTAATTCATATCCATAAAACGGTTCTGTATGACCCACCCCCGCTGTCGATGTACAGTTTTTCACCCCCATAACGCGGGGTTAAAGTCTTGCTAATACCATGTTCTTACTAAAATTTAAATTTAAAATCATTAGACCTATGAAATTGCAGATTTATACATATAATTGTAGAGGTTTTATGTGGTATTAATATGCGTGTAGACGACTTGAATAATTTATAGTGCCTGTTATCGAGTACACCATTTATTAAATATATGGTTCATTAGAATATCTTAATTTACTGAAACTCAGTTAATTGAAACAGTAACTGATACCTTGCGAATTGTTAATTGCCTGTACGATAGTTATCTTAACTGGAATTAATACGATCTTCTGGTCCAATAAATAATCAACATGTATGCCTAGCGCACTGTTTGATACGTAAAATATAGAACATAATATTTACAGTATATTATTTACTTACAAAGAGAAGTACTAGTAATTTTTATACAATTACAATTAGAGCGCGCATCGGGACTTTTTCGGACGCAAATTCGATTAAGCATGACATAAAGTTTGCACAAAATGTTATTTTATTAATTCAAACTGAGTATACCAAACAGTGCACATTCGACCCATCCCAAAAATCCCCCAAGCTGAATCGTGTTGTTTATGAAAAAGTAAAATGCGAAACGTGACTACTAAGGCGTTTTTCTGACCGAAAGTCGCCGAGGTGAATTTTATTTAATATTGTAATTCTAATACACAATTTTAATAAAGCTTCTCGTGGATTTTTTAGGACCCATAGTCTTTTATTTTTAGACGGTATCATTACATTCCCTCGTAGTTACTCTAGAAGTAGATAGCAAAACTGCTGAAAGTGGCCGTTTTTGACATGCTTATCTACTTCTACGAATTACTGCGAGGGAATGTAGTGATACTGTGATGCCCAAATGCACCGATTACAAACTTTTTAGTCATTGAACAAGTGGTAAATCAAACAAATAACATTTTGTTTATTTGTAATCTGTGAAAGCTCATTCTGTCCTTTGGTCCGTAAAAATATGTCGACTTAGCAATTGTGGAAAATTTGATAAAAATTTAAGATTCACGCAAAACCCGTGTTTCCACCTTTAAAAATACTAGAATATGAGCCTTAAAATCCACTAAAAGTTTTGATAACTTTTCTCTTGATAAATTATTAAATAAAGACCTCTTAGGGCGCGACTTTCGGTCAGGGAATCACCTTAAACTTGGACTGCACCTACGTTTATTTTTGACTAAAACATGTAAGTAGCATTGGGCCTGTAGTAGCTCTAACTAAAGTGTTGTTATCTGTACCTTGTTAGAATGCACCGGATAAACCAACACTATTAACCCTGTTAGTCGGTCTATATCCGGACTCCGATGACGTAAACCCGGATCGAGTTCTCGGAAAATCAGCAATAGGATTGATTCTGAATTTATTCCTTAAAATCTTACATTTTAAGCTCAAAATTGATAAAAAAGGTATATAAAAGTAACGCAGACTAGCGTGCTGTTTACTGTTTTTTTAAAACAAAATATACTTCGGATTTTCTCAATTGACCAAGCGAACGCGAAGCGCGAGCGTCTACTCCGTTTCAGCTTAGGCAAAAATTCTTTTTCGTATGTCCTTCCGGCTGTCCGTCTGTTCTCCTCTACAAGTCGCATTTCTCAATCGATTCTCGTGAAATTTTGTGAGCTGGATTTATATTTATATGGATTTTTTATGTTATTCAGTTTTTTTTTTTCATAATGGCGGAGATATGAATGTCACAAACGCGAGGTCTACAGCTCTACAGCCACTAGTTCTTACTATGTTTTAAAACTTAAAACATGTAACGCGCTTTATTTACATAGTTCATCTTTAACATGTTAATATTACGGCACATCGTACTTTATACCACAAGGATAACAAAATTTATAGTCTCAAGTCCCTTCGTATGTCGAAAAATATAATTTATGCAGAGGCTGTCAACCCCAAACTCCAAAGTAAATTTACAGCTTAATGCGCTGTTCACAACTTTGAAGTAAGTACAAGACTTGTATTTGTGTATTATACTTTATTTACATAATCTTGAGAGGTTGTTGCCTGCCTGACAATGACACTTTACAACGTTATGGACGCTAAAGAATCTCTCTTTAATATTAAGGCTTTGCCAAACAGAACGCGTTTTAGTAAAGCTAATGTAACAATAAAAAGGTTGGATTCTACACGATATTAACTTTGTAAAATATTCGGCAAATATTAGCACGTATAGGCCGAAATAGTAGTTTATGAAACTGATACATAAAGAGGGGTATTAAAACACGAGTGTGTGTTTAAAAACCGAGCCGTAGGCGAGGTTTTTAATAGTATCACACGAGTGTTTTAATACCTAGTTATGTGCAGTTTCATACACTACTTTATCTACACTCATACATTTGGGATTGAACCTACTAAATGAAAGATCAACGTTAGAAAAGAGAGAGAGACTTTGTATTAGCTAGGTACCTACCTTGTAATAAGTCATTTCCTTATAGTTACAACTAAAATATCGGGCAGATTCAATTTTTTCACATTTTAAAGCAAGAATAAAGAAAAACCTGCGAAATTCAGAACAACAAAATGTAGAAATTGAAATCAAAAGTTTTTTGTAATGCTCTGAAAATGGCGCGCATTCCATTAGAAAATTAAAACATAAGATGGGTGCATTCCTGCAAACTAATCGCACTAATTCATCGATCACCATAGAGCGCATTTTAATCATCAAAAGTATATGGGAAAATATCGTAGTTTTTTTTTAATTTCACAGCACTGCCTTCTTCTTGGATTTGCCCTGTATCGTAATGAGAAAAAAAGTTATTTTATGATGCAGTTGACTGCATCGTAATGAGTTTATTTTTTAATTTTAGCTATCCACGAAAATAAAGTACGTATTTATATTACCCTTTTTGAATTCATATTTGGAACATTACGTTGTGAGTGTAGATAAAATATATTATAAAAAATAAAATCTGAGGATCTGGCATGGCTGTTATAAAAGTTGAGTTAAAGTTAAGGTCAAAGGTGAGTTCAAGGTCGAGATCAAAGCCAAGATAGTTAACGTCGAAGTCTAAGTCGAGATCGATACTGAAGTCCTACAGGGGTGCTATGCTCTAACATGCAACTTCACCGTCAGTGATCGTTTCGTCGAGTTTCTGACAGATGTCATTTTATTACCCATTAATGAGTCACTGGGCAAAATGCCATAGATTCCAAAGAGTTTAACCAGTAATGGCAATAGAACACCTGCCAGACAACGCAGCTGCAGCGACGAACTGGACGCTGTAAACTTTAGAAAATAGTATAGCTGGAAATTGGTTATCCTTATATATGCGTGTGATCACACTATTTTCGTGGAAAACTAAACATCAATACAAAATAAATTAAAAAGTGTCGTTTGATATTAAATACGGCAATCAATCTCTCTCAAACGGGTCAACGGTTAAAATGGAATGTGTTGCGCCAAAACGTATTTTAAACGAGAGTTAGTTCAATTAACTGTACGGCGCAACAAACAGAGTAGCGTTTGAGCTACATAAAAAAACATTGGAAACTCACGTCACGGACAAAGGCTACATCATCCGTTTACCGTTTGTTTGTTTGTTCCGCCTTCACGTTTTAACTACTGAACCGATCATCATGAAATTTTACTTACAAGTTGTCAGGGTACTTCCCGATGTATAGCTAAAAACTTTCGACGCAGACGAAGTCGCGGGCGGCCGCTAGTAATTAGATAATGAATAAACATGTGAGGTGGCTTAGCTACCCTTCGGTAGCTTTCAATTTTTTTTCTACTTATATTATTAGATAATTAGTATGTGAAGTTTTTACAATTTGAGATTAAACTTGATGTAATAACGTTTGAATCATTTATTCGTATGAATTATCTTAATCGGCTCAGCCGTCTTCGAGTAATTGCTGTACATATACAAATAAAAAATATACGCACCAAATTGATAACCTTCTGCTTTTTTCAAGCCAGTTAAAAATCAACTTGTGTGTCAATGTGCTCAGATAAAAGCTAATCCAAATCTTTTAACAGTTTGGACAAATGTACTATTAAATATTCTGTGCTAATGCTGCTGACAGTATTTTTTTTTCTAGAGTATCTTATTCATTTACTACTAGTGGCTCCGTGAGCTGTAGACCTCGCGTTAAAAAATAGCTCGAATTGTATGTTGTTTAAAAAGTAATCTAAAAGATGTCGCCACCCCTTTTTCCCCACACTGCTCACGAGCTTTTCGAAGCACATAGTGGGTTCGTGCTGTTTGGTATATTATTTGGTATGTATATTTGCAGCTAGATGGCACTTCTAATTTTTACCATTTTTCAAAATAGGTGATTTTTTGGAAAATTTCTAAAAACTGGCTTGAATAAAAATTCTATATAATTATCGAACCTGCTCACAAAATTTCACGATAATCGGTTGAGAAATGCGACCTGTAGTGTAGGGGAAAACAGACAGCTAGAAAGTCGGACTGAAATATGATTTTTTACGTATCTCTGCCATTAAATAAATAAAAAAAAACTGACGTGACAAAAAAATCTGTATTATTTACGAACCTGCTCACAAAATTTCACGAGAATCGGTTAAGAAATGCGACCTGTAGTGGAGAACATCCAGCGCCAGAAAGCCGGACTGTTTTTTTTACATATCTCCGCCATTTAAGAAAATTTTGAAAAACTGGTTCTATTTAAAATAATCTTTATCATTTTTGAACATGCCCACAAAATTTCACGGTAATCGGTTGAGAAATGCGACCTGTAGAGGTGAAAAGACAAAGCCGGAAAGCTGGACTGAAATATGTTTTTTTTACATATCTCCGCCATTTTTGAAAAAATCAAAAAAGTGGTGTGACGAAAAAAATCTACATCATTTTCAAAACTGCTCACAAAATTTCACGAGAATCTGTTGAGAAATGCGACCTGTAGAGGAGAACAGACAGCGCTGGAATGCCGTAAAATCTGTTTTTTAACATATCTCCGCTATTTTGAAAAATTTTAAAAATCTGGTTCGACAAAAAAATTTTATATAATTAACAAACATGCTCACAAAATTTTACAGGGATCGGTTGAGAAATGCGACCTGTAGAGGAGAACATACAGCGCCGGAAATCCGGCCTGAAATATGCTTTTCTTTAATTATCTCCGCCATTTAAAAAAAAATTGAAAAACTGGCTTGACAAAAAAAAACTATGTAATTTTCAAATCTGCTTACAAAATTTCACGAAAATCGGTTCAAAAATGCGACTTGTAGAGGAAAACAGAAAACACCGGAAAGCCGGACTGAAAAATGTTTTTTTAATATTTCTCCGTCATTTAGAAAAGATTAAAAAAACTGGCGTGACAAAAAAATCTATATTATTTTTAAACATGCTCACAAAATTTCACGAGAATCGGTTGAGAAATGCGACCTGTAGAGGAGAACAGACAGCGCTGGAAAGTTGGACTGAAATCTGTTTTCTTAACATATCTCCGCCATTTTGAAAAATTTCAAAAAACTTGCTAAACAAAAAAATATTGTAAATCATTTTCAAACCTTCTTACAAAATTTCACGAGAATCGGTTGAGAAATGCGACCTGTAGAGAAGAACAGACAGCGCTGGAAAGCCAGACTGAAATAAGTTTTTTTAACATATCTCCACCAATAAGAAAAATTTCAAAAAACTGGCGTGAGAGAAAAATTTTATGTTATTTTCAAAACTGTTTACAAATTTTCACGAGAATCGGTTGAGAAATGCGACCTGTAGAGAAGAACAGGCAGAGCTGGAAAGCAGACTGCAATCGGTTTTTTTAACATATCTCCGCCATTTTACAGAAATTCAAAAAACTAGCTCGACAAAAAAATTCTATATAATTTTTAAACCTACTCACAAAATTTCACAAGAATCGGTTGAGAAATGCGACCTGTAGGTTGGAACAGACAGCCGGACATACGAAAGAATTTTTGCCCAAGCTGAAGCAGAGACGCTTCGCTCGCACTTCGTGCTCGCTCGGTCAAAAATAAGAGAATAATATTAGCAAACTTCAAATGCATTATAATTATAAATGATAATTATACTAAGAGAAATTATATAATTGAAAAAATACTACAAAAAATCGACTCACCCGTGGCTGATTTTTTCTAATATTTTTTCAATTATATAATTCTCTTAATATAAAAATAGCATTGTGAATACCTGATCGCAGGTGAATACCTAAAATCAAAATTTTCGAAAGTATACTGATTCGAATCTGATAATTAACTGTGATTCTTTATGTAAAAGAAATTAAAAAACATTTCGTGTTGAAGCATAAAGAAAATTAGTTTGTCTGCTTCGTAGATATTAAGTTAGAAACAATTTTGTAACGTACTTAAGGATCTCATTTATCACAGCTTTCTTAGGAGATGGTTAATGAATCTAATATAAGAGAATAATTAACACAATTTTTGTGTTACTAAAAGAATTATGCCTCCGTCACTTACTGTGTTTGGAGAGATATTATCTTATAAAATGAGTATATATTTCTGTTGCGGTTTTATTAACATTTATACCGACATTGTAATAACGAACGTGTCTTACTTTGATTATGTGTTTTACTTTAATTGTTATCTACGTGTTTAATTTATTATTTATCTGTTTTGTTGATTATTTTCATTTTTTTTAAAATATCATTTCCAATCTTAGAGAACCATGCATGATGTGCATAATTTGTTGTCAATTTATAAAACAAAGGTTACAAAAAACAGATATCAATTAAGGCGGTACATAAGGTAAAATTGTAAAAATAACTAAATAAGCCAAATAATACTACAACTAAATAACTAAATAATTTTTAAGACTCCTTTTCAGTCCCTATTGTAAAAAAAATAAAAAAAATAAATTATTTTTTATTTGCAAAATAGTTGGGCAAACGTTATTCCAAATTTCAAGTTGATACCATTAGTAGTTCTCGAGATATCCGGCTGTTACAGACTGACAAGACAGTGAGTCACACCGTAAGGGTTCCTTTTTATTATTACCATTTTGGTACGGAACCCTAAAAACCAAAAGCAATATATTTCTCTTTTATTTTGTGTTTATAGTTGATTGATACAAAAAGTCGAGATTAGCTTTACAATTGAAATACCCTATTCAATAGCTTTGAACTATGATTGATTAATTGACTTTTCATTCCATTTATAAAATAAATATTTTATGTTTTATTTATGAATAGGTACTATTTCAATTCTATTTATTCTGTACAAAATGAGAAAATTTGAATAAAACCATTCAAGTCACTTGAATAAGTAAACTGGAATTCATTTGATGGATTAAAACTTTTACAAAAGCGCAGATGTTTTAAATAGTTGTAGTTTAATTTGTTTTAATTTAATTACTAGATTTTTTTTAGTTTTGTTATTCTCCCACAGATAAAAAGTTTCGGTTTAAGTCAAATAATCCTCATTTAAATATCTACAACTTCAAAGTCTGAGTAAAATTGTGAATGCAAAATCTAACTAAAGCAATCAAGGAGCTTGGTGGCGCATTGTTTAGCGCCTGGCCCTGCGATTGCGGAGGTTAAGCAACTTTTGCTAGGCTCGGTCATGGGATGGGTGATCAAAAGGTCGCACCTGCAGTCGTTAACACCCATCAGTCCGCATTGGGCCTACGTGGTGGGTTATGTCCCAAACTCCTTATCCACCCATAGAGAAGGCCTGTACCCCAGCAGTGAGGACATTAAAAATTGCTGATACTGAAGTCCATTGCATCTACTGAAGCAACCATTTTTGATCCTTTTTATATTCGACAAACTAACAGCGTATCAAAATTATTTTGACATTGAAAATGTCTTTTCGTTCGCTCCAGTATAGGCACCGATTTCACGAAAAAGTGCGATCCCCTTATATCACAGAAGGTTGTGAAGATATGATATTCAAAAAGACTCAAAAGACGCGTATTTACAAGAGCTACAAGGTGCAAAAAGAATTATTCGAGAAAATAAAAAACACTAGAAATTATGGCCGAAAAGGTGGAAAAAAATCTCATGTTTTTCCGATTTTTTTATTTTGGCGCTCGATATTTTGAAAACGAAGAATGATATCAAAATTTTGAGAAAAACTCCTCTGAACAATTTAGTCAGCTACAATTTGAGCCTAAAACAAAGACGATCGGGTTAAGGGTTTGCCCTGTAGCTTAACCTTTAACATTGAAAATGTTTTTTCAATCGCTTCAGTATAGCCCCCATTTTCGCTCAGAGTGCGACATCGCCTTGGTGTCGTAAGTTTTAAGGCTTTACCGTACTTTTAGGCGTACCATTCATGTGAATGGTTGAAGCCTCAAATGAAAAGGCAAAATAAATCTTAGATTTTTAACATTGAAAATGTTTTTTCGTTTGCTCCGGTAGGGCCCCATTTTCGCTGAAAGTGTGTTTGCCCCGTGGTATATAGTGGTTTAGGGCCATGAGGGCGTATGAGGGCTCAAAAGACGCAAAATTTGAATGGCTTTCAGATGGTGAAAATTTTTTTCGTAAAAGTTGAAAACTTTTTCGAAAATTTAAAAAAACCAAAAAAACCTTGATTTTTTAACACCTTTCCTCGGAATATCTTTGATATCTCGTGAACGAGATCGAAAATCGAAAAACTGAGAGACATGCCTAGAGATATTGAGACGAGAAATATTTTATGTCTTATATTTTTTTTGTGGGAGTGATAGGGGGGGCGGTATGCTCCCCCTTAGCGGCCCGTGGAGCGTAACCGTGTGGTATTACTCGGGAGTCATAGCCCTGTGGAACTTCGAAGCTTTGAGATACGAAGATCTATTAGGACTTAATAGACGCGGAAAATAAAGGGCTTTAAACAAATTTTGGAAAAATCGATTATTTTTTGAAAAATAAAAAAATAAAAAATATCTATGTTTTATACGAAGATCTATTAGGACTTAAAGACGCGGAAAATTAAGGGCTTTAGGATACTATAACAACAATTTTGGAAAAGTCGATATTTTTTTTGAAAAATAAAAAAAAAACTATGTTTTTTACAACGGAAATAATTATTCTAATAAGTACATAGCTAGCACACATAAGATTTGGAGAATTGCTATAGGTGGGTAACACGAGGAACAATCACGTTCTTTATAGACTTTACTATAGGTGTAGGCGACACGTGAAAGTATCACGATAGGAGGCGGCGGGAGGTGTCTTAGCGCGGCGCGGCGGTGCGCGAATCAGTCGGGCATCGCACACTTTTTAATTTTGAATAAATATCGCCTAAAGTCATTAATAAACTAAAATTTCGTGCCTATTAGTCGCAGTAATTACGTCTCAGTTTGAACTCTCAGGTTTGGTTTGACGTAGTTGAAGCCCGAGGCGAAGCCGAGGGCTTCAAAACAAATTTTAGATTTTTTTATATTTTTTAGGTAGTAGTACTACCTTTCAATAAAATAGTAGGTAATGTTTATAACAATGAAATATTTTTATAGGAATTTCATACACACGAATCGCATAAAAGTAGATCCAAAATTGTTCATGGCTTTGCTGTGATTTCAAAGTATTGTAAGTACTAATTCAAACAAAGGAATATTTTTAATAAAATTCAATAAATTCAATAATCTTTATAGGTAGATTCATTTTCAATGCCCTTTCAAGTCGTGTACAGCACGAGATCTGTGAATTTTTTCTCTTCAAACTATTTAATCAAATTGGTGTCAAATTATGTTTTTGTTTTTTAGCGCTAACTACAACATCAAATTACGAACCAGCAGTTACAGATTTGAAACAGTAAATTGATGGTTGTATATATAATTTACAATGAAATGTGAAACCATTCACATAGGATTTACAAACAGTTTTTAACGGAAAATGATATACTCGTGAAAATAGAATACAAAAGCATTATTTTTAAAGTTTGTGAAAATAAATCCTCTTAGAAAGAAATGTCTACTCGAAAATGTCTACTCGAATAAGCTAGGAGAGTGTATTCAGGGCAACGATGAAATTTGAGCAGCAGTAAATCTTCAGTAGGAAAATAAACAAACCCGCTGCAAAGAGGAGCTCACTGCAAGCAATTGTTTTGGTGTGTCTTCACCGAGATGCTTTCCCGTTCTTTCCCTTTTCAATTCGTCTTGAATGATGAATTTTGACTTTTTTTAGAAAATAGGGCCATGCCTCTGTTTTAAACTTTTACTTTTAAACTTTCGCGTTCCATTGTACTTAGTTAAAATAACAGTCAGTAAACGCAACTACGATAGGTTACAACTACCTAGGCTAGTTGAGACAAAAAATGGACCACGAACGTAGGCCAGAGCAGGACAAATATGTCTCGCACCTGTCTTCGCTGCTGTCTGCATCGCATGCGACGCTTTGTTCTAAGATACAGTACAAGGCAAACATCTTGAAACTTTTTCGACGGAGTGGGGATCAGTTTGCGCATGTGGACTTGCGAACGACCAATAACACGCGCCCTTCTCCCGTCGCCCGCGTACCTTACCGCTACCCATACCACATCCTGGGCACCCAAGCTCCGCGTTTCAACTACCTATTATACAGACGCTACACGTGACGTTTTTGCACACGCGCAACTGTGAGCGTGAAGTCTGGGGCTATTGAATGAGCACACGATTCGGCACATGGACTCGCGCGGTTGGGTGAGGTAATTGATTGAGGGGCGGAGCAGAGAGTTTCCTTTCTGTACAGTAGTACTTATATCTAGATAGATAGATAAAAAGTTTTTTACCATCGCCACTCTAAAAAGTGCGTTTAATTCAACGATAAGAGTGAATAATAAGCGATTTTATTCACCGAGTGAATAAAATTATTTTGAATTTGGAACAAGCGCGCATCATGAATTAGTACAAAAAAGTTCCTATACCTACTGGCTACTGTGGAGCTATTCCATAGAGCCATAGTTAAACAATAAAACTAAACGAAAAAAAATATCCCGCCAAATTTAATTAGGTTCTTTTTAGTGTCAATTTAATTAGGTTCTTTTTAGTGTCTTATCTTTGGGTTCTTTTCCATCTATTAGAGGGATTTTTGAATGTTCAGTCTATTCCATCAGTCTGGTACGATATTCAGTCTGAAAAAGTTCAAAGTCTATACAGACTGATGAAATGGACTGATCCCAGACTGATCATGTAATCTTTCTCTTAGCGTGGTTGTTTTATGTCATCGGAAAACTTCTAATTTCACGCATGGGTCGGTCATGGGATGGGTGACCAAAAATTTATTATCACGAGCTCCTCCGTGCCTCGGAAGGCACGTTAAACCGTTGGTCCCGGCTGCATTTGCAGTCGTTAACACCCATCAATCCACATTGGGCCCGCGCGATGGGTTATGGCCCATCCTCCCACCCATAAGGAAGGCCTGTGCCCCAGCAGTGGGGATATTAAAAATGGCTGATGGTCAACTATAAATACTAAGTATAAAGTAGATACTGCTAGGTATTTGTTTTCTCGCAGTCAATGGTAAAAAGTAGAGTACACAACTCGTGAAAAAAAAATTTCATCTCGGTCCTTTGTATCCCTCGCTTCGCTCAGGATTCTACTTTTGAATCCCTCGCTACGCTCGGGATTCAACTCTAGAATCCTTCGCTACTCTCGGGATCCAACTTAGTCCCTCGAACTAAATTCCCTTTTTATTCACTTGTTGTATAATCTACTATTATTTACTACGACACACACATTAAATTCATCAGTACAAAAACGATTTAAAAAGAACAATAAACAAACATTTGCGAGAAAAAAAAAATAAGGAAAAAAACAAAAAATATGAATAAAACAGTGAGAGGAGGGAATGCACGTGTGTGCAGCAGTAAGTAAGGTCTAGGCTCGGTGTGTCGCATTTGCCTGACAGCAAAAACACCGATTTTCAGCCGTCACCTTGATGAAACGCGGGAACCAGTAACTGCGCTGTTATGTCGAGAACATTTGCGTGTGTGTGAGTGTGTGTGTGTGTGTCTGTGTGTGTGTGTGTGTGTGTGTACATCTGTGTGTGCGCGTGAGTGTGTGTGTGTGTGTGTGTTCGGGATGTGTGCATGTTGAACGTATAAACAAATATTTTATAAAAAATAAAATACAATAAGAAAAGAAAAACAATATGAGTCATTAATTATATATACGTAATCATTAGATTGATAAAATAAATAAGATAAAATTGCAAATAAACCAGTAACAGGAAATGGGCCAGAAAATCTATTCTGTGCCCATACCCAAAATACGCGTTCCGCACAATCCTCACCCGATTTCAAGATGTTTGGCTCGTACCATATAAACTCTCATTTTTCGTAACGCTACGGTATCTCGTAGACGACTACGAGGCCACGATCGTTACTACGCGTGATATTGTCCTATGGGAAGTGGTCCTGGGGGCCTACTCCCACCTTTTTTATAAGTAAGCTTATATCCAGCAAGCTTGTTACAAGCTCTAAATGATATCACTCAAATTCGTACCACGACATCAAATAACAATCTTGTTTTGTGCTGGGAATGAACGAATGATTAGGTACACATAAAAAGCAAAGAAATTATGCTTTGTAAATAGTATACCATTTTATAAGAAATATATATGTACCTACCTAGAATAAAACTTTATGTATAACTAGCGGCCGCCCGCGGTTTCACCCGCATGGTTCCCGTTCCCGTGGGAATATCGGGGTAAAAAGTGATCTATGTTTTAATTTAAGCTATCTACTATCTGTGTGCCAAATTCCAACCAAATCCGTTCAGTACTTTTTACGTGATTGAGGAACAAACATCCAAACATCTAAACATCCAAACCCACAAACTTTCACATTTATAATATTAGTAGGACTAGTTTCCGCCCGCGACTTCGTCCGCGTGGATATTAGAGAAAATCATTTGGGAACCTTCAACCAGGATCAGACCAGTCGTTTTTACGCGATTAGGCGGGTCCACACCATTTCAACATACACATACAGTTCAATGACTTTAAAATACAAATTGGGTAAAGGGGGACCAAATTACTATTTGGACGACAACCTTAGGGCACACAAAATATAAAAAATTTGGCATTTATTTTATTTAAAAAAGATGACTACTATCCTAACCGATATGACAAAAAACAAACAAACGAGAAAGCAGCCTAATAAAAACGTGTTAAAAATACCATGTTGGGCAGCTTAAATCAGTTATAATAGTTATCTACTTGGTATAATAGTTGCCCACTCAGTATTTTTGTCACCCATTTAGAGTTTCCTCTGCTAACTTAAATTATTTATCACCCATATGTAGTCGCCGGTTTTGAGTATTTTTGTAAGTTAGTCGCCCGTTTAGTTATTTTGTTGCCCAAAAAATAAACTGCTGTCCAGTTTAGTGTTTGAATATCCCATTTACAGTCGCCTTTAATTATTTCCAGTCACCCATTTAATTAATTCCCTTTTTCATGTCATCATTTCATAACTCGTTCACTCAATCCGTACCATAAATCCGTACCATGAGCTGCCTTTTTGACAACTAGCAATCTTGTTTTACGTCAATTATGTCAAATCTAGCGATCTTTCAGCGATCTTAAAAAAGGTGTTTTTGTGCGACACAATCAACATGATTTAAAGTAAAATGTTCCAAAAGTAGATTGTTCATAGTGAACAATATATGCATAATTTACTCATATTTCTAGGCATATTGAGTGAACTTTCTTTAAAATATGACTAATAAATAAGTTATCTTTTACAATTATTTTTAGATGACAAAAAAATGGTACGAAATCACGAAGATTTACTGTGAAGAAAAAGGCGTCGTATTTAACCACGCCCAGAATGTGATTTTTTTTAACTTGATGATTATTTGTTCATCGGGTGATTTCATTTGTAGCAGAACCAGCTTGTTCATAACCTGTGCGACAATTGGAGGCTTGTGATGAAAAATCTTAAATTCTACTAGTATTTTCTGCGTGAGTTCTCTTTCTGTAAGTGAGCTTGTGCTCTTATAAATCTACAAAACTTCCTTTTAAAATAAAACAGTACATGTATTGTATTATTGCCTTTTTATTGATCATCTTCTAATGGGAACATATTACTAAGACAAGTTGTCCCTACTAAATAAACAAAATCAACATTAATTACAGCACGCCCACCTATGATAGTGCTAAGCTATATTAAGGTAGGTACCCAAGTTTTTTTTCGTAGAACATGCACAAAACCAAACTACAAATTTTACAAAACCAATTTATAAAAATAAAGTCACGGCCCCTTTGCTAAGCCTAGCTATAGCTAGCGCAATGGTACAAAATAAATAAGAGCAAAGAAAATGATTACTTTATTACTTGATATGGGTATTTATTTATGATATTCACTTTTCAAAATGAAACATCTTTTCTATAAGTATCTAATAAAATTGTCACAGTATTGTTGTACAAAATTATCCTTTTTAAGTCGGAAGCTTATGGCGTTTATGGGTTTATCACCGTATGATTCCCTGGCAAACCTGCAAATAACCAAAAATAATGTAAGTAGGTAGTTAGATACTCTAACACAATTCAATCAAGCGGTTACGAGCACTTCAGTATAAAACGACTTATTTACACTAGGTACTTGCTCTTAAGACCATAAAACAATAAATATAATACACCAATTTACTTACATGAACTTAAAAGACGTTGTGACGATATTCAGCTCTTTGAAGTAGAATCCTATCCTGTTTACTGCAAAAGTATTAAATTGTCCACTTTTAAGATATCACGTGTGTGGTTGATTTATCAATAAATTATTAATACGTGGTTATAAATTATATCAATCGAAGGATTATAGCTGTTTAGTGTTTAAGTAAATATTTTTTTGATCACGAGACGAGTAACATATTTACGCTACGCATGACATAAGTAGGTAGGTACCTCTTTGTTCATGTCTATTGTTGAAACCACAGAATAAATAATCACAACATAGCGTATTTTTTCCTATATCTAAGCAAGGTATAGACAAATTATTAGTAAAATTATTCGTTCTTTCCCAGTACTTTGCGGGAATAATATAAGGTTGTTATATTATCATAGTTTGTTTGACAGAAATGTCATGGTACGAATCTATGTAGAGCTCATATTAACATCGCTGGAAAAAAGATCGTTTTGAAAAAGGCTGGTTTAAACAAGCTGTTATTGCTTTGTCATTATAACACATTACATTTTGCATTAATAATTTTCATCATCAAGACTTCCTCATCCCGAGCACAAGTAAGTCTTTGTTATACAAACGAAAGGCCTCCACAGTGTGCGTCAAAAATCTTCTAAAATATTTTGTTGTTCAGTGTGAAAGTGTTGTATTTATAGTGTTCGTGTTTATTCTGATAATTTATTTAAAAATAATAATAATAAATTACGCTTTATTGCACACAAGTAGAAATATTACAGAAAAGGGGACAAAAATACAAAGAAGAAAGTATAGAAGAGGCGGTCTTATTGCCAATCAGCAATCTCTTCCAGGCAACCATTGGGTGTAAAATAAATAGAATAAAAATTAAATATAGGGGAGTGGGTGCAATGATAAAAAGGGAAGAACAAGTGTGTTATATGAATACAAACAATAGTTATACCTAAAGATATATACAATTAAAATAAAGGAGAAAATAAATAAATGGTCAATCAGAAGAAGAGGAAAGGAAATGCCTTCTAACTCTATCTCTAAAGGACTTGGGAGTCTGAGATTTGTGTTTACACGGACAGTCGCCATCAGTATATCGTAGCAGACAAGGTGACCAAATACTTCTGATAAGTTTAAAATGTCAATAAGTTCCATGCACTACAAGTTACCTTTACAAGTTCTGATGGTGACTGTGCGAACCAAATAAATATTCGTAAATGTTCGTGTTCATCATGCTCTTGTTCGTTCGTGTCTACACGCCTTAATAATTTTGATTCCATCCTGCCTGTCACTTTTATGATCGCCAAAGGATCGCTAGATTTGACGTATTAAAATGTATGCTTAGGGTTGCTAACAAGAATCTTATATTAATAAGATTCTTGGTTGCTAACCAACATAGTTGGTATATTGTATCCGGCGTTATTTTACTTTTTCATTGGTAGATACCTACAAAATAAGTATCGAAAATACTTTATACTTAGATAGACTTACTTAGACGTATTAACGCTTACGATTATGGGAAGAATGTTAATGTTAAGAATGGGACGGATTTCTGTGAGCGTTAGAATGGCTGGTTGTCTGTATCGATTCACGTCAGGCTGGAGACCAAAAGTTGCTCCCTATTTGCTACCATTTACGATTTACCTACAGTCAAATAATTGCTAAACTTTGAAACAAAATAAAGGGACTTCAAAATTACTAGCCATTCGGATATCAGGTATAAGAATAAATAAAACTTATTCTTATGTATCAGGATAGCCGGTCAAATCCCGGTTGTGTAAACTATTCAAATTCTGGGCACTCGTTGTCTACACCATTAACTCTAAAAATTCATGTTATTATTTACTTGAGTAATTACTACCTGTATGCAGAACAAAGAAAATATGATTTGTGAGTTTATCCTTACTATACTTGGTATCGACTATAAGTTGACATTCTTATGACAACTTAGTTTCGTTATAGAACTTGTAAAAGATAGTTACTTACTTAAACTTGCGTTAAGTTGGCAACCTTAGATATTTTTTGACAAAGAGTGAACGAGTTAAAGATGATCGCAACAAAATTGCTAAGAAATTTGAGGTAGAAACAACCTTCTTTATAGGACGTCGTGGTACGAAAAGTCAATGTAAGACCTAAAAGACATTGCTATAAGAGCTCGTTGTAGGCCCCCAGGGGCATCGCAGCGAAACATTTTAATTGGCTGTAGAAACGCTACGAGCGAATTGTTTCAGGGTTTCATTAATTACATTAATTTCAGCCATTACGTTATTCGTTCTCGATAACAGCCTTAAGAAAGCGAGATTGAATTTCCAAATGGCATCGAAAAAATATTGTGAAATAACGTTTTAAGGATAGTTTAATTTGATTAAAACTTTATCATTAAATGATTTACCATACTCTATAGGTAGGTACATATAATAAAACAGTAAATTATAAATTTTTGTGCGCAAATAACTCAAAAAATGCTTAAGGGATTTTGATGGAATTTTCACAGTTTGGTAGCTTGGAGTCAAACTTAAAATCTAAGCTACGTTTCATCTAATTTGGGTAGGTAGAAACTGGGAAATAGCTTGAACTCTCCATAGTACTAGCTTTCATACACTAAGGAGATCATTTAAACTGGTCGACTTATTGTTAAATCGCAGGCAAAAGAGATACCTCTATTGTCCACGCGGACGATGTTGCGGGCGGAGGCTGTGATGAATATAGGGCCTTCGGAGTTCCAGACATAGGTACCTAATGTTTATGTCGGCTAAAGCATATCTTTATAATATGCTATATTCAATCACCTTTGTTTAAATAAAAAGTTAGTTTTTATTTTACAAGGCTTTTGGAGATCTTGAATTTCACTTCACAAGTAACTTGTTTATTAGCTTCAAAATTCTCAAATAATATATCATTAAATTATCTGCATTCTGCATCATAAATTAGTTAGAGTCGAGATTCGAAATTAATTTGCGCGACTAGAGCGTATCATCATAAATTCAATTTACAATAATATGTGGCACGTCTGCAAATTTGAATTTATGGTCAATCGGTTTTGCTGCATAATAAGATTGTTCTGTCTTTTGTTCATTTGAGTAAAATAATCAAGATGCATTAAATTTTTGCATCGGCAATGGATATTTAATTATCAATACAAGGTTCATTTGTAACCACTCTCCAAATTTTAAGGATGTGTTCAGTCCATGAAACTTAACAACTTTCTCCATGAAACATGTGTCGAAATACGTAAAAAAAAATTTGAAGTGAAAACTGATCAGGTGATTTCTTTGATTTGAATGGAAAGTATTTTTTTACATATTTGACCCTATGTTTTTAAGAGAAAGTTGTTCAGTTTCATCGACTGAATACATCCTTAAAATTTTGAGAGTGGTTACAAATGCACCTTGTATTTTTTGTTGGCTGTATTTTGTGTGAACTACACTCGCCACTTTAACAAACACACATAATTAATGATGTTATAAATTATGTGTTTGGTAAAGTGGTGACTATCGCTGTTAATTGTATAATTAACACTGAATTATTGATTTTACTACGGTACAGGTTAGTTTGAGTTTTTTATATACTACCTAATATGCTTTGTATTTTTTGTTTAAATCCAAAATTGCTACCTGACGGCCTTGAACAAAAGAATTACTTCAAAACCAAACAAAAATATTATATTTTAGTTTTGTATGATAAAGTTATTCCTTTTAAGGTGTAGATAATTATTATTACATAATATTGAATTCAAAAAAGAATGATTTTCCACTATACTGTTTAAATATACAAAACAAAACTAACGAACAAAGCTTTCAGATAATCCAAAGCGAAGCTGAATTAACGAGCTGGCTTCGTTGATGTATGTGTCGCATATTCTGCATATAAATCAGTTACCATTGATAGGGAATGCATATTCCGGCTAAATGCAATTGACTACTATGAAGATGGATCTTTATAGATGCGACACCGGTTGAAATTCAAATAATGGCCGCTGATTTGAATGAAGAGTGATCCGAAACAAAGCCTAACTACTGGGGTGTCCCAGAAGTAAAGAGACCAAATAAATTTTTATTTTTGTACAAAAAAAAAGAAAACTGTTCAGTTTAATACACAAATTAACGTTAAATATACGAATTGTATCAATCTAAATTAAATTTGCTCGATCAATGACTTTGCAGCCGATTTTTCTGAAATTAATCTCTGCTTATCTTTTTACTGCTTTTTAGGTTTTCCTGAAGCTGCGGCTACCTCTTTTGGTAAATCTTACCGATCTATGTTTGAAAGACGTCAATGTTTTTGGTTTTTTCTGTATACTTTTTTCATAACCTTTTAGACAATGCCCAAAACTTATTGATACCTAGAGCTAAAAGGAACATTAGCATTGTTTGGTTGGATTAGAATAAATTCGAGATCCAAAATTTGCAATTTTGAGTGAACGTGATTGTCAACTTGTCTTTTGACGCGCTTCCATCTTTAACTTCTTTGGTGGTGGTTAATTTCACAAAGGTTTTCAAGCCTAACTATCGAACTATAATTGACATCTACATTTGATTAAGATATTTTTCCTAATCCACCGAAATCCTGGTGTTGAAGAAAAACCTTATTTCCCGTATTCATATTTCGATTAGTTGCTATTGTACATCACCTTTCTGAAAACTTTTTAAAAGTAGTCTCACTCGTTTCTATATATGGTATTATGATTCTGTAGATACTTATTCTTGTAACGTCTTATTGAATAAAATAATGAACTGTCGCCGGTTTCTCATTACATCGATAGTTATGAAAATATCTTTTAGCAAACGATTCTTGATTGTCTCGTTTCAGTTTCGAAAGATAAGCAGAAATTTGTAAAACCCCACTATTTGGACAAATTAGTTACCCGTGGTTAAGATGGTAACTTTTTTTCTTCTTCCTTAACTTTTATAGCGTGACCATCAGCCATTTTTGATGCCCCCCCCCCTCCCTCCACTGCTGGGGCACAGGCCTTCCTTATGGGTGGATAAGGAAGATCAGCCATAACCCACGTTGCGGGCCCATTGCGGATTGATGGGTGGCATAGCGTTTTTCTCCTGAAATTAACGCTTTCTTGATAATCAAGTAACTACGAGAAAAAAGTTCGTTATTAACTTACGGTAACTTGTTAGACCAAATAACTTAGAAACAATATGTTTCACATCGAGCTTAACAAAAATACCAAAATGTTAGTGGCTTTAGTTATAACACTAAGTTAGTTAATGCGGAAATTGTATTACAATACAAACAACCGAAACATTATAATTTTTTCTTTTTATTATTTTCCCCCATTCAACACTTATTCCTGCTAAAACAAAACTCTTCTAAACCTGTAAACCGTGATAAAACTTCGCCCTTTCCATTTACAAAACGGGTGCCTCAACAAAAGCGGCTAAAACATTACGCCATATTAATAGGTATTAGCAACCCTTCTAAAACGCGCCCTCAAACAGATAACGGTGGCTGAGAAGCCGCCATATTTCCCTATTTACCTGGTGTTGTTGATTATAGGCTGCCCCTTGCGATAATTCTTGCACCTATTTGTGTTGTTACCTAACAATGGATTCTTTAGCTGTAGAGTCTATAGAGTGATTTTAAGTCTCGTGACAAACTTTGAGAAAACCATTTTCTAAGAAACATCGAAATACGTAAAATAATTAGGCCACTCCATACTAAATCATTTACGTTATTACTCTGACTTGCAAGAAACTGTAGTAAAGTAAATGATTTATTGATTATTTATTAAACATTTATTTTCGTATAATTTGGATTTGTAGAATATCTATTGGGTACTTTCCAAAGTCTAGACTAGATTTCAATAATATAATGTATTTATGAACAAGTGGCTACAACGAAAAAATTGAATCCTCAACAACTTTACAAATTAATAATTATACTATTAAAGCCTGTTTTTGCTTTTTTTTAATAAATATTTTATTGGTCTGTAGTGTTTCCTTTAAGAATTTGATTTCTTCAAATCAAATACTAAGTATTTAATTACTCTTATTCTTAATTTCGTTAAATATTTACTCGAAACTAAATATTTATTTTCGTTCTAAGTAATCGTTTCAAAGGTTTAATTCCTTTGAGTAAAAAAAGAGAACCCTGGTAGATGCAATAATTTATTTTATTTTGACTTAGCTTTGAATTAGAGACAAAGGGCTTTGGGTAAAGTTGGCGGCGTTCTCAAATGTTGCGGCCACTCTTGGAAGTTATTTATTTCGAAAGAACAGTTTAAAAGAAACAAGATTTAGTTTATTCTTCATTATGTCAAATGCAATTATGCAATGCAAAAATCACTACATAGTATAAAACCAAGTCGCTTTCTCTGTCCCTATATTCCTATGTATGCTTAAATCTTTAAAACTACGCAACGGACTTTGATGCGATTTTTTAATAGATAGAGTGGTTCAAGAGGAAGTTTTATATGTATAATACATGGTGTCAAATTCCACACTACACCGAAGCGAAGCGAGGGCGGGTCGCTAGTCAGGAATATGATACACCGTTATTTTTAAGTATATCCAAAAATTTTATGGTGATATCAGACCACGTTACTGAATGTGTATGTGTAGTTAAAAGTTAAAAATTAATAATTTGAAAATATCGGAAAAAATCGGCAAACTCAAAAAGATAGCAAGACGCGTGCGTAGACGCATTTATTCTTTCCATGATTTACGTAAACAAGACGGTCTCATTTGATTGCGTGCGTAAAGGTCTATGAATGGACTCTAAATTCAGAATTCATTATTTTGGGATACAAACAAACCTAAACATTTTGACTAATTTATGAAATAACTTTTGATTACACAAACTTGCTTAGTAATAAAGGGAAGATATACGCTCAATACTTTGGCTGCCAAAAACCAAAACACAGTAAGTCACAATAAAAAAAATAACTTTCCTGGTTCACCTGTAACGCACTCCCCCTACTCTCGACGGGAATTAACGAGATTGTGTCGAGTTCACGTCAGGATCGAATAAACGTAATAATCTGTTATTTTAGGTACATTGAAAACGGTTGCCATGGTTTCCATTGTACTGTTTTGATACTTAATCGATATTAATTCGATCTCAGATTCTCGTTCGAATTTTCAAATTCAAATTCAAAAATAATTTATTCAGTCTAGGCTGTTACAAGCACTTGTGAATGTCATAGAAGCTTCGCCATCGGTTCGCAAACCCTAAGCGGGAGACCTTGTAACGAGAAGAACCGGCAAGAAACTCGTCAAGGGCTGCTTTTTTCTCCCTGTATATTTCATACAGAGTCGTCAACATTGAAAAATGAGCTCCACATTTAAAGTGAGGTAATTTTCTATCACAATAATTAACAAAAATTTGCACACAATGGGTAGGTAGGTTGAAATTAAATACCTACTACATATCGGATAGGTAATGAGAGTAAATAACTTTCAACTAGTTGAGAAATCACTCTGTCTGCTGCTGTCTGTTCGTGTTTCGGGAGTAGCCCCCGGTCTGATCCTCGTAGCGCTATATTGCCTAGAACCTAAATTAATTTAAGAAGTTTTAACCTAGTAAGAGACAAAATACTGCCCTATTAATCCAAAACACTCTATCTTTGAAACACCCGTTTTGAGAAAACAGGGTTTAAAAGATTTTTCATATTTTTGACGATTTAAGTTATAATTTTTAAATGAAGTGTGAAGTGTTAGGTATCAATCGAAAGATATTTTTATGATCAATATAGCCATGTAAGTTTTAGGCCAATACAGTAAATATTCTTACAATAATACTCATAAACGTGTATTGGAGTAACAACGCCGTAAGAAACTTTGCTATTTGTAAACCACAACACTGTATCTCCAGTACATTTTCCTGACTTATTTGAAAGATAATCTATTTAAGGCACTTTTGTTGCATGAATTATTAAAACAAAACTTGAAATACTTGTCAGTGTTATTAAAATCGACGTTTGAATGGCCTATTAGCGCCAATATTATCTTTGTTGCGGGTGCTATTATTTTCCTTTTTAATTGATACACTGTTTAATTTAGACGCCATGGTAGCACAGGAGGGATGGTTATAATGTTGTAAAAAATTCAATAAAATTAAATCACTGGTTGAATTTTTTTTACTGCGACCACTCGCTTGCATTTTTGCGTGATCGTGTCGCGACCCTGGCACGACCACTTATCGTATAGCTACTCTGCCATGCTAAATGCTACTGCACGATAGGTCCGACAAAATTAGCTAACCATAACACGATAACTATTTGTCTCGCGAAATCAGTAAAGCCGAAACACTTTTGAATAAAGGTGTTTTGGCAAGACAAACTATGAATCAAATTTAATTACAGTGTTTTGTAAACACTTATATCTCTTTATATATTATATGTAACTCAAGTTACAGTGTTTTGGATTTTCACGCCAGAATAGCACAAAACATCACATCAAAACACAGTATGTCTCAGAAACAAAATTCTTCCTAAAAAAAACACAGTTTTATAGATGTACTAAACAATTAATCAAATAAAAACAATTATTTATCTTGTGCAAGTTTTCCACTCATGAGAGCTAGCCAACATTTTATAAATCACCGAAACAATAGTATGACTTATTCAAAACACGCCGCCCTTTCATAGCACTGCCTATTTCATAGGGTTGCCACGACGGTAACATAATTTCCTGTTTAACCCTATATAATGCGAAATGGGGGTCCCACTCGTTGTGATGAATTTAGAGTTCTTGAACTAGCGCCGACGACGTTTATTGTCTGTAGGGTCCTTTATTATCACACTATTATACAAACCGCATTTTGGACTTCAAAATATAATTAATATATTGCGCGCTATAAATTCAGGTAGGTTAGTAACCATGTTTAATTACGTAAAAACTGTTTACCTGCTCGCAATTTTGACCTTTGTGTATCGATTTTAAATAATTATGTGAGTAAATTTACAGGGTGTTTCGTAATACCCTTACTCGAATATGGTTTATATAGGGTACCATGCATACAACCCGGAAAAATATTATAAATAAACATTTAAAACATGACTGAAAAAAAAGATTATTTATTTAAAGACAAAAGCGAACTCTTAATAAAACCCCCGACACAAAAAAGCTAACTTTTGAAAAGTTAAAAATAATACAATCAACAACATTCTCCAACTCGTAGATCTATGAAAAAAATAGACGTTGGGGGAGGATTTACATCTAAGCTCTTCACAATGTCTAACGATACCTAATGGTCCCCGACCTTAACTTTTTTTCATAAATCTATATGACTTGATGTTATTATTGTTAACTTTTTAATAGTCAGGTTTTTTATCGGGGGGTTTTTAAAATTAAGTTTTGTTTGAAGCTTTTAAAACTTATTTTGGCGGCCATTTTTTGCCGCCATTTTGTTTTATTATTGCACCTAAATTTGCCCAGTGTCTACATTATTTTACTCAAAGCACAACCTCTCTATCTTTTACCATTTAGAAAGGCAGTTGACCACATCCATAAATGGCTGGATGGATTTCCATCAAACGTGGCTAAGAACCATCTTGATTAATTTAGCTTTCAATAAAAAAAACACAATGAAATCGCTTGATCCGTTTAGGCTACGATGGTACGTACAGACATACAGACACAGGCTTCAAACTTATCTCCTCTTTGCGCTGCGTCGGGGTGGTCGGGGGCTAAAACTGCATTGTGGCAATCCCAGATCTAAATGGTGCATTGCTTTTGCCTATTAATGGAATTGATTCTTAAATCAATAGTCTTTCCAGGTCTAGGGTTGTTACTTTAAAGTTTTCCATATAAATATAAAAACAAATCACTTAGCCGTTATGCCAAGGTACGGTTGACGATCATCAAATGATGATGATGATCAGAGGAACCGCAGTTGTAATAAAAATTCCTACCCTTTGTTAATCTTAAGTATAATATCTCCAATTTGTGGTTTACCAATGCCGTCAAAAATATTTCATATTTAATGTAAGTAATACCATTTTGTAATTAGGTAAACAAAAACCATTGTATTGTAATGTATATCATGTCATGTTGTTAGTACTTGGTTTAAGGAAAACGTGCCAAATATGTTGGGTCTTTGTAGCCTTTACGTATTAAAATGGAACATAATTATTTTAACGCCCACAGCTATTTCATGTAGTATAAAACGTTCTATTGTGTAATTAAAATATTATAACGATAGAGCTTTGCCAGACTAATAGGGTACATAGTTAACGTTTATTTTCACTCGTAAATTTTTAACACTTACAAAGTGGTGTATGGTTTCTTGCTACCACACAACCTTTTAAGGTGAATCAAATATTGAAATATTTGAAATAATTAATTTTGAAGTTCTTGAAATTACAACTGTTTACTTTACGATTATTTAAAAATAATGAGTCACACAACATAATATACCTATCGATACGGGAACTAAAAATAAAAATACTTGTAAGTAATTTATTGTGAGTGCTGACATCGCCCTATTTTCTGTATTTTTAAATTATTTAATAACTAGTGGCTCAATAGAGCAAAGATAATTATAGAACCTACTCACAAAATTGGTTGACAAATGAGACCTGTAGAGGAGAATAAACGGACAACCGAACAGCCAGACCATTTCTACTATGGCCAGATGGACATACGAAAGCGTTTTTGTCCAAGATGAAAAAGACACGCTTCGCTCGCGCTTCGCGTTTGCTCGGTCAAAGAGGATTCCTTTCTTCGCAGTAATTATTATTTAATGCAAGGAACATTCCTAGTTTCAACGCCCAACTCCATGCACATTCTATGCGTTAAATAATTAAGTGAAAATAACGAAGTTTAATAAATTTAAGTTACTGCAGAGTTACCCCTACTACCTTGCAGAAGGTAAAAGCAAACAGTACGGCTAGGTACTTTGAATATTACCAAAAGTTTTTTAAATATTTTATATACCTACCTAGTTAAGAATTTTAAAAATTACCAACACCTAATTACCTACCGAAATAAAACGAGTCAAAAAAAATTTGTAGGTAAGTGAAAAGAAAAATTTAAAACAAAGCAAAAACTGAAGAAATATTTTGTTTCATGCCCTTAAGTTGTTTTGTTAATATTTCTTCGCCTCAAGTTCTTTGATAAGTTACTGGATATGTTTCGTCGGAGCTATTACATCCGTGTTTATGTTGAATTTTGGTATCCTGTTTTATTGTTAGCTTAAGCTTTTGAACTGTTCGAGAGTCTTGTTTAGATGTCAGTAAAAGTACTTTTGGGAACGGTTTTTAAAGGTTGAAATTGCTCATCAACATCAGATATTATACTTTGAAACAAAATCATAATTTTATACCGTCTTTAAACTATTTTCACTTTTTTAATTGTGTTACCAGCAATGTGTGAAATGCAGGTATTGTATTCAATACCTAGCTAGGTATTATACGTGCCGCGACAGCGAACGGGAAAGCTCTCGTCTTTTACACATTGCCATGAGGTATTGTATACAGCTATAGGTATTTCATACACTACCGAAACGTTTCAGGCATTGTATACAATACCGGATTATACACATTGCGCGTAAAATACAATAAAAAAAGTTCTCTGTCATTAAAATTCAAACAACTGACAAAATAATCCGATTTAGTTTTCTTAATTAACTATGCTAAAAAAAGCTTTAACGACTTGTAAACGAAATGACTTCTACAAAAATCAGACTACAATAAGTGGCCATCGCATTTTTACTCAGAATAAAACAGTTGAGTAGATTACTCCGCCTCGTCCTTTCTGTCCTTGTCACGTTTGCCCTCCATTCTCTCGACAAACATTTGTATACAGTTTCAGTATAAATTAGACGTAATTCTATCCCAGCTCTGGGCAATCTATTTTCCTTCAACTGCATCCGGAACGCAAGACGGATCGGCCTTTTAGTACAAGTGAACTTATATTTGCGCGACGGCCTGAGCCATCCCATTGTCCTCTTGGTAATGGCAGAATCGTCGTCTGTAAAGTACAAGCAATAAAGCTGAAATCAGATTGACAAGACAAGGTATTTTTAAAGTTGCTGGATGATTTTTAGTCACAAACAAACACGACAGCAATCTTATTAAAATCTATCCCTTTTGAATTATTCAAATAGACTTCAATAAATAATATTTTCGTTAAATAAAGTATCTACCTAAGTATTATACTTACAACAGCAGTGATTAAAGGAAGTTAAAATTATTGTAAGTAACTTAGACAAACAATAATTACGAATCATACACGATTATGCATCTGCAATAAAACTATTATTAGGTATTAATTTCTATTTGAAGTTATGATTTCTGATTTCAGAGTTCAAGTTCAAGTAGTGTGAACCTACGAGATAAACCACTTATCCAGGTTCTATAACATAAAAAAACACTGTCCCTTTTTTGTGTATCTTAACTACACTATACTTGTACTGGTCACCACTGCAGTGAGTGGCAGGAACGTTCGAAAATGCAAAGATAATTTATTTCTTGTACGGTTCAGCAGCTTTAGGTTATAAAAGCTCACCTGCAGTTTGTCCATAATTTGCGGGCGTTAATAACGCATAAACGCTGTCCGACAAATTGCTGTAAGCCCAAGCCTATTGTTTTATATAGCTATGCGGTGTCGGACAAGAGAAATGGCGAGACATACGGGATATTAATGGGGGCGGTAACGAATCGATACTAACGATGGCAATGGCTGTTGTGACGTTGCTCGGTTACCGCTCGGTATAGCGTAAGTGTGTCTTTACAAACATGATATGGGTAAGACTCGGCACGGTGTAGCGTGAGTCATCTTTTTGCCCTGCTCTCAAATGCGATACCTATAGATATTCACTTATTTATTTCACTATTGTTTCAAAGTTTGCATATCGCGCTTTCGTTGACAGATTTTTGATACATTGACTGCAAATTATACCTATCTTGAGTGTAAAAAGAAACGCCCTACAACAAATATGTATTACAAGCGGAAGTGGCAATGATTTTTAAGACAATTATATGGAAGTAAAATATCAATTATAATTACCTATTTAAATCATTGACATGATCAACTCTTTTATTGGTACAGCTCACTAGCCAAAATAATCGTTTCGCCTTTGAACATGTATGGATTTTACGTTTTAAAAAAATATTTCTTAACGAAAAAAGGGTACGTCAATCCCATACATCCTTTGAAGATTTAAAATATCGGGGTGCCTACTGTCGCACTTACCAAAATTTTTCAATATTTCATACAATCTGTAGCAGAAAGACAACATATTATAACGAAGAATTGCAAAATGTTACTTTATCTAGGTCCTCTGGTAGCTCTTTATAGACATCGCGCCCGCCCACAATAATGCCCCGTATGTACCCTTACTATCGCAGCGGCGGCGCCTGAAAAACGTCCGTGATTTATGGCCGGCCGCGGCTATCTGAGATAAATTATAGTCCGTAGATGCATACACGCGAAAAAGTGAGGAACGCTCGCCCTTACATTTCTTTCCACTCTTTTTGGACGAATAATGGTCGCAATAAAAAAGCGGTTAACCCTTCCTAAGGCCGCTGGAGATTTTATTTCATACTCGCACTTTTTGGAATTAAAAACATAAGAAGGTTTTTTATCACTTCTAAACAACGGCTACAAATCAACATTAATATTTTAATCGTTCATAATGTTGCAGTCTATTTTTGGCTAGTGCTGAGGCCGTATTACAAGCTCTTAAATCCTGCCAGGTTTATAAATTGCTGTAGTGACATCTCTTTCTCGTCGTATAGCAAATAAAAGAGATATATTGATAGCTAGTCAGAAAACTGCCTGGAAATAAGAGGTCATAATACGGCCCCTGGGCGTTCTGATAAAAGTTTTTGTAATTTTATACAACTTGTTACAAAAATACCCTTAATGCCGAATATGTAAAAGATAGAGACCATCAAACTGAACAACTTTTACTATGGGACCAACTCTGAAATCGTGAAAAAAAAACGGCTGTTTCATACATTTTGATATTTTCGGTATTCATTTTTGTATGAACCTGCTGATCTTTTTTCGCGATTTCAGAGTTGGTCCCATAGTAAAAGTTGTTCGGTTTGATGGTCCCTATCTACCATATTCGCATTATGGGTATTTTCGTAACACGTTGTATATTATCCAATCATAAAACAAAAATCACTAGAATAAAAATTATTAGAATGAGAAACGTAGCCATATATTGTGTTGTCATGTAGTATCATCATTGCAGCCCTTGCTGTCTGCGCTATAAAGGCCTCGACCTCCGGTCTCGGCCTTTATTCCAGCTTGGCCATCAAGGGTTGCAATGCTGACCGCGCTGTGACGGCCTGGACCTGCGCTAAGCTACGCTATCGGCCATCTTCATCGCGCTGCCAGCAATGCAGTCATTATTGACCGCGTCAGTAATACATTACTATGGTAATGTACTATTATTTATAACTGACAGACTTCGAATTTTGAATAACGTTAAAATATATTATTATAGCACACATTCTTATTTCTAGTAATAAATCTAACTTCGCAATAAAGGGTTAAGTTTTCCGATAAAAAAGTTTCTATTGTTATTTTCACTATACACTTTATAAAGGCATTGAAAGTTTTGTTAAGGGTAGAGTTTCTGGCCGAAAAAGTAAGCTTGGAATAAAATAAGACAATATATTTTAATGTTTAATGGAGTGTTATGAATCTTGAATAACAAAAAGGTAGTTTAAAATAACCATAAAGTGATTATCTGTTTAGTCAAATATCTATTCTGTGGTTTTGTATATTATGTATTCCGGATATAATAATTTTATTTCGACATATCTTTTGATAGTTTAGATCTGTTATAGTTTAGTAAGGTATTTCTAATATAAAACCGTCTGGTTCCCTTCAAAACCATCGTAATACCAGGAAATAATACCTGTAATATCCCCTCGAAGCCTCCCATTGTGGGGCGTTATTGCCTCTCACTCGCACAATGAACGACTTTTTATCTCCTGGAACATTTTTTTTTATATTGAATGGGTTTGCTCTTGACCCCACTCTTGCCCAGAAAGCAAAGACAGGGTCTACGATGGAGCGAGCTTGCCCAGAAGGTGCTTATTCACTCTGGCCTTGAATAGAGTCAGGTTGTATGCGCTCGGAAACACAGACGCCGGCAGGGAATTCCATTCCATAGCTGTGCGCATTATGAAAGATGATGAGTAGCGTTTGGTACGCAGAAAAGGTATATCAACTAAGAACGGGTGGTAACCTGCAGCAGTGCGTCTGGATGTCCGATGGTAGAAAGGAGAAGGTGGAATGAGTTCATGCAGTTCTTGAGCACACTCACCGAAGTACAATCTATAAAAAACCGATAGGCAAGCAACTTTTCGGCGGTGAGCTAAACTGTTAAGCTTAGCTGCTATCAGTTCTTCATCGCCTATTAATCTCTTGGCTCTGCGTTCCACCGAGTCCAGTGCAGCAAGTTGATATTTCGCCGAGCCATCCCATAGGTGGCAGCAGTACTCCATGCAAGACCGGACTTGAGCTTTATAGAGAGTTAAAAGCTGCCCAGGCGTAAAGTACCGCTTGACTTTATTTAGGACGCTCAGCTTCTTAGCTGCAGTTTGAGCCTTGGACTCGATGGAGGTGCCGAAGTTGAGATCAGAAGATAACTCCATGCCAAGAAGCTGGAGAGAATCGGTTACTTGAATAGATGTACCACGGAAAGTAGGAGTTAAGGTAAATGGACTCCTTTTCGCGGTGAACAGACATGCGTGCGTTTTAGAGGCATTGAAGCTGACGAGATTTTCATCACCCCATTGGGAGACGAGACTTAACGTCAAGTTCAATCGCTCAATCATGGCCTCTCTCATTATTTTTACCTCATCTCCACCGGTATTCGCGCTGGACAGATATCTCTCCATGACGGTACTGTCGTCCGCATAGCCAACAATGCCCGATATTAGTAGGTCATTGATGTGTAGCAGGAAAAGCGTCGCAGAGAGCACCGACCCCTGAGGAACTCCGGCATCAATCGCCATGAGGTCAGAGGAGCAGCCGTCAATGACTACTCTGATCGACCGTTCATTTAAGAAGTCGGCTACCCAGCTATAAAAGCCAGCAGGGATTCCTACATAAAAATGAAAGATATTAAAAGGACATTTAGATTAAAGTACACCTTACTTGTAAATGTTAAAGTTTCAGTTTTTAGAAGGGCTAATTCAACACAAAAATTTGTTAGAAAAAATTCACGACAAATAAAAACACAATGAAACTATTCACTTCTCAAGCTTACGCGCTCACTAGACATGAAATAAAACACTTTTTAACGGATACTAGCGCGGTTTTGTTGAAAGTACTTTGGTAATTAGTTGGTGTTTGGTTTGACTTTTGATTTTCCCGACGTTTCGGCACCTTGACAGCTACCGTGGTCACGGGTAGCTTCAGTCCCCCGTGACCACGGCAGCTGCAAAGGTGCCGTGGTCACGGGGGACTGACCACGGCAGCTGCAAAGGTGCCGAAACGTCGGGAAATAAAAATCAAACCAAATACCAACTAATTACCAAAGTACTTTAAATAAAATCGCGTTCGAATCCGTTAAAAGTGTTTTATTTCACAATGAAACTAGTTATTTAAAAAAAAAAACACTTGTAAATATTCCGTATTCTTGCAATACGAGAATATTCTGTATATCATTCCGTATTCTTACATATCTTGCAAACAAAACAATAGGAATACTAAATATTAAAGCATAGCCAATTGGGGACCGAATTTAAAATTGAAACCTTACCTTTCTTCAGTACTGGGATTCGAATCAAAATAGAAAATCACGAGTAATATCAAATAACATCTGCCAATGATTAAAATGGCGTAAACAAGACACACAAACGAAAATATTCGGTGCTTATCGTATTGAGAGTCAGCGAATTGTGAGTGATCTGGGTCAACGCTTAGTTATTGATCAAACATTCCTTCCTTGGCAACTGTGACGCAATGGAGTTATGGCCACAATTAATGTGACAACTTGAACTTGAGAAACATTTAAATCTGTAAAGATAAAGTTTCAATTTTCAGTTATTGACCCTAACTTGCTGTTAATAACGGACGTATAAGCATAATGTGTTTTCTAAGCATAATGTGACTGATGGATGTGAATGAAGCGAAAGAAGTGTGCAAGGATCGTAGCAGGTGGCGATCCATAGTCTCTGCCTACCGGCGTGAGTGTATGTACGTTTGTATGTATGTTGTCTAACAAATACAAATATTGTAAGAACGCTATCTAGTTCTTGTGTCAAGTCTACTCAACGGTAAAAAATGCCCTACCCTACGAGATGTAGTCTAATAAAGTTAGTTATTAATTTTTAGTGAAAGAAAATTAATTTTACCTTAAACTGTTCATTTCTGTGAACTCTTTGATGAAGTTTATTGTATTTTAATTGTTCATTAATATTCCTTGGAAGGACTACTTCTTTACCCTACCTAGGTACCTTTTTAATTTGTACATAAAAAGAAAAAGATACCTTTTACAGAAAGTTATCTCAGTCCTTTAGTACCTATCTAAGTGAATTGATTCCTAAGTTACGTACGTTCTCGTTACATTTGATTTTCAAAACGAATATACTAACCTAATTATTGTTTTCGTTGACTTAACGAATAAGTAATAAGAATAATTATGAATTCATATTATTCCACCAAGGCTTATATATTCATTGAATTGATTTCACTTAATTGCTTTTATAAAGACAGACCTAATTAAATCATTTTGACCCTCTTTGACAACCAACTAGATCACTCCTGATAGGGTAACCATGCTTTTTGTCTAACAAATCTGGATTAAAAAAATACATTACAGATGACAGTAAATCTTTGTGACTAATGAATTCTGACTCAAACGACAGTAAATTTATGTGATGCCTGTATAGAAGTAAATGCCATTATTATTATGGGTTATACAACCGTATTCAAAATTACAAAAAACGGCCAAGTGTGAGTCGGACTCGCGAACAAAGGGTTCCGTACCAAAATTTGAACAACACAAATGTCTAAATTTCAACTGTCTAACTATCACGGTAAGTACATGAGATACAGCCTGGTGACAGTCAGACAGCGGGGTCTTAGTACTAGGGTGCCGTATTTACCCTTTGGTTATAAACCATCTCAAAAATATTGTTATAATTATTATACGTATGCTGATGCTGATGTGACGAATAACTTGACATCCTAAAAACCCTCGGCGTATGTAATATTAACCGATGACGTCATTTACTAATTTAGAATAATGAAACAGTACCTACTTCAGTTCATTTATCTAAAATATCTGTTCAAACGTCTTCACAGCTATTTTAGGGATTATGTTTACTTAGGCTTCAATCCCGTTTTCAGCGGGAAAGTTCTTGACAAATAAGTCGAGAGGCAGAAACGTCGGACACAGACTTCGAATTCAAACATCTAATACAATAGAAAGTTTTGTTCTATAAATGTTAATTTTATTGATTAATTAGTTTTAAATCTGTGATAATTTTGATAGGCTTTTGGGAATTGGCTCTTAAGATTACTGTTATCAACTTGAGGGCTATTTACGTGGGTCGATTTAAGTCACTTGTGTCTGTCGACTTAAGTTACCTAGCAAGTCGCATGTAAAATTTAACCGCAGGTGACACATCGATGATGGCGTCGCTGTCGTCTATGTAGTCGATGGCTTAACCTAGGTAACAATATGTAATAAATACCAGTTTTGGACACCGGATCAGATAAGTTTGTTCAGTCACCTGCGGTCTAGGCCCAGTTACTATTTACATAGTCGTTTTTTGCCATGTGGCATAAGTCATGCGCCTTTAGTCATTCGTGTAAATACATAAGTACCACATTAATCTATTTGAGCATTATAATTTATAATATTCAAATTTTAATAAAAACTTTTTACATGCTACAAGGATTGGAAGAAACAAAGAACAAGTTTCAAAAAGCAAACAAAGTTCAAACGTAACAATCAAATCTTTGACTATAGATCTACAAGAAGAGAGAACGTTTATTTGGAACAAATCAAAACTAAGTTAGGTTTTTTATTTATTCTACTGCCTAAAATGAAATTTATTAGGTTTAAAGTTTCGTGAAGATTCGTCTACTGTATTTTTTTTTATAAACTAGCTGCCCGCCTCAGCTTCGCACGGGTGGCGCCATATTTAAATTATATTGCAATTTAAAATAACGGAAAAGAGTTATTTTTACCGTATTTGTTTTAATTATCTTTTACACTAACCTTGTCCTGATAACATCAAACACAAAAAAACTAATTTGGTGCAGTCGTTCTGAAGTTATGCGCTAACATACATTTCGGCAATTCATTTTTATTTAGAAAGATTGGTGTCAGCTTGGTCACCCTAGAAATGTTCTAGGACGATGAAGAACGCGTATTACAGATAATTAGGTGGTTCCCGCGGGACGCCACTAATTAGTGTATTACAGTGGTAATGGCAATAAAGACCGACTCCATGGAATTTGTATTAATCGCGATACAGTCGGATCTGGGATTTATTTCTCATCAAGACAGCAAAATTATTTTAAGTAAAGTACATGTTGCAATATTTTCTTACTTTTTCTCTACTTTTTTTTTGGCTTCCGACTAATAATAAAAAAGATGAACTTTTATAAAAAAAATACGTTTTTTCTATCTCTGCTTTTTAGTGAATGAATGAAAAACATGAAAACTAGAGCACAGTTCATTTAATAATGGTCTGTTATTTAATAACATTGAAACTAGCTTCCGTCCGCGACTTCGTTCGCGTGGAATTTCCAATTTGCGCAGGAGTTGTTAAAAATCTTTTCTTGGCTAGTTTTTAGGTACTTCATAATAATTTTATGTTGCCAAATTCCGGCCCGTCCTTCCAATATGGTTTCGAGATATGCTATGATAAATCAATGGGATGTATTTAATAGCACTTTAAATTTGATGAAAACAGCTATAAAAGTGTATATCAGCACTTTAAAATAATGATAGACCTATAATTTAATCTTATCACTACAAAAATAGTGGTTTGCACTTTAAAATAATAATAGATCTCATCATCATCATCATCATATCAGCCACACGACACCCACTGCTGGGTATAGGCCTCCCCTAAGGATCTCCACGACGATCGGTCCTGCGCTGCCTGCATCCACTGGCTTTCCGCGACCTTCACCAGATCGTCGGTCCACCTTGTCGGGGGCCTACCCACGGAGCGTCGTCCGGTGCGCGGTCGCCATTCCAGAACCTTTCTGCCCCAACGGCCATCGGTTCTTCTCGCTATGTGTCCCGCCCATTGCCACTTCAGCTGAGCAATCCTTCGAGCGATGTCGGTTACTTTAGTTCTCCTGCGGATCTCCTCGTTTCTGATTTGATCACGTAGGGAAACGCCGAGCATGGCTCTCTCCATTGCACGCTGAGCGACCTTGAGCCTCCTTATGAGACCCATAGTTAGCGGCCACGTTTCACTGCCGTAAGTCATCACTGGCAACACACACTGTTCATAGACTTTCGTCTTGAGACACTGAGGTAAGACATAATAGATCTATAAATTAATATTATCACTACAAAAATAATGGTTTGCACTATAACTGTGTCCCAACTCCGAAATCATTTAATTTCTGTCAAACCATGTCAGACTAATGAGATGGCAAGTCTCACCAAGTCGGTTCTAGCGTTGTTGGTCGCAATGGAACCTAACCTCCTCCTTAGCTCCCCTCTCGATGCGCCCGCTCGTCGTCGCACCTAGTCATCTGTTTACCAGTACTAATATTATAAAATTAATTTGTATGGTGCAAAGTATTAATTTTAAAGCTAAACAATTAAATTGTATAGTGCAAAGTATTAATTTTAAAGCTTAGCATATTTATAGTGGAAACCATTATTTTTAAAGTGCATTCAATAAATTTTGAAGCTAAACATTTTAAAGTGTGTTACATTATTTTTAAAGTGCAATTATATATTCCCCTAAATCAATGAAATGGAAGGACATCTAATTTTATTTATTATTAACTACCGCCCGCGACGTCCACGTTCACCCTAGGAAACCTTTGACCAGGATAAAAACTATGCTTTGTCTTATTCCAGGTGATAAACTATTTGTGTGCTAAATTTAATCCAAATCCGTCCAGCCGTTTAGGCGTGAAGAGGTAACAAACACACAAACTTTCGCATTTTAACACGTTTTTATATTTTTTTTTTCAGTGTAATATTAGTAGGTTATTTTGGATTACAATGAAATCATTAGGTACAGTCATAAGAAAAAACAAATAGTTTTATTTAGTCTTATGGTACAGTATTCATCTTAAAATACAAAAGTTAAATACACAGAACCACAATGCATAAAAAATAATCGTTATTCATGACAATAATTATGCTTAATCTTACAAGACAATGAAATTTTTCTCATCAATCCACATTATTTATAAATCCGGACAGCAAAATGATAATAAATTCATCTACAAAATGTTTCGCTAGGATATTTGTGAGTTTGACAACGACCGTTTTGTCCGAAGTTTCGGTCAAAATAGTCGAGTCACGTACCTTAAATTTATAGGGGGCTTGAGCCGCACTAAAAATATATGGATCAAATTAGGTATTTGCTGTGCTTTGTACATATATAAAAATATGTTGTTATTTTGAAGTATTCCACTTAGAGAGTGGAGAACTTCGTTAGAGTTGCAGTCGTGAGAGTTTTGTGCTGACAAGAATTGCCCATTCGAATAGCTGATTGCTGTTATTAAAATAGGTTCCGGTATTCACTTATTATTAACCGACTTCACAAAAAGGAGGAGGTTCTAAGTAAATTTACGTGTGGCAACAGTGGTAATTACTGACCAATAAATGCTATAATGCTGAGGAGCTCGGTGGCGCAGTGGTTTTGCGCCTGGTCTAGCGATTGCGGAGGTAAAGCAACGTTCGCAAGGGTCGGTCATGGGATGGGTGACCAAAAATTTATTATCTCGAGCTCCTCAGTGCTTCGGAAGGCACGTTAAGCCGTTGGTCCCGGCTGCGTTTGCAGTCGATAACACCCACCAATCTGCATTGTGCCCGCGTGGTGGGTTATGGCCCATCCTCATAAGGAAGGCCTGTGCCCCAGCAGAGAGGACATTAAAAATGGCTGATTGACGACAAAGGCTATAAAGTACGTTTGTCCTAACATTAAATAAAATAATATTATAAAAAAAAGATCACGCCCTGGTTAATCACGGATAGAGATAACTTAAAAATAATAATTTGTGGACTGTTCTTACAGGTTATTTTCAAAGATAATCATCAGTTTATTAAACAGATTATGCGATCTCATCATCATCAGACATTTGTAAAGGTTCAAAATGCGGGCTTCTATTCGACCTTCAACTGAGCTACTGAACAGTTTCTCTCATCGTTCCCTCATTACTGACTTTGACTCTTTGACTCTTACTGACTTTTCTGATTACTGAGCTGCCGTCATAAGCCAAAAAGCGGTATCTCAAAAAAAAACTATTTTCTGTTTTTTGTTGTATCGGATAGCTTAATCAATTATCTATCTGATGGACTAAACCAAATAGCGTTATCTCTTCTAAAACATGTCAAAAATCCACTTAGAAAATATTGCGTATCTCAATTCTACATAAAATTACTAAGAGACTTAGGGGTATACCATAATTTTGAATGCGAATGGCCGTAAAAAAATATTTCTAAGGCATTTGGCGGCATTTGCCTGTATGGGTAGATCTTTTTTTTCAGCGCAGTGTGCTGTGTTTGATAATTTATTCCTACAGCTAAGGATAGGATATACCTAACCTTCTAAATTTATAAATGTGAAAGTTACGATTTTTGTATGTTGGTTGCTCAATGACGCAAAAACAGCTAAACTGATTTGGATGAAATTTAGCACACAGATGAAAGTTTATAGCCTTGGTTATAAATAGGATAATTTTTATTCCTGTCAAAGGTGAAGGACATTTCGAATGTCCGCGCGGACAAAGTCACGGGCGGAAGCTCGTGAGTCTATAATCACCAGCATTGTTGCGAACAAATAAAAGAATTACTTCTACCCCTCAGAAGGAAATCATTTCTAATGGTATTTCATAGACTAAGAAGAGTAATATTTTGAAATCCCTTTAAAATATAATGCCAAGCAACCGATTTTTCTTTTTGAGGGAGGTGTTTTCTGAGTGATATAAAATATAGTTGGGTAGACCAAACATTTACAATTTTGTGCTTGATTTGTCCAAAACATAATAAAATTATTGAAAAATGCATTTACTTTTAGTTTCATTTTTATTGTTTTAGATTTTCGGCAAAAATGTAAATGAAAATATTTGTATGGAAATTTCTTTACAAACACTTAACCCGACAGCAGTAACTCATTTTCGAAAGCAAAGTAATTTGAAGGAAAATGGCGGTATCTCAAATTAAAAGCAAAAATATGTAGTTTTTCAATATTTTTTTGTATCAATACTAAATATGGTTTCAAATATTTATAAGCAAGTTATAATAATACATAAAAGACTTTTCTAAGTTGACGCGAAAATGAAAAAGACAAAACATTGATTTTCTCGGAAGTCACTTATGTTGAGTTAACGCTTTTTGGCTTATGAGGGCAGTCAGAGGATGGTGTCGTTATCACTCGCTGCAGCTTTGATGATTGGCCTCCATCGGTCTCTTGATGAAGTTTGCTTGAGGAGCTCTTTAACATTAGGTTTGCGTTCGATTTTACAAGCGATTGACGATAGAAAGCTCTATTCGGCTAAAGCGCATTTCACATTATTGCTATACAATGTCTAATACCATAAACCCCATAATGCCGAATATGATAGATAGGAACCACAACTTTTACTATGGGTCCAACTCTGAAATCGCGAAAAAAAATCAGCTGTTTCATTTATTTTGATATTTTCGTTACAATTTTTCTTATTAAACAGATGTTTTTTTTGCGATTTCACGTTGATCCCATTGTAAAAGTTGTTCAGTTTGATGGTCCTTATCTACCATATTCGGAATTAGAGGTTCTTTTGTAACACATTGTATAGTATAGCATTTTATATCATAAAGCACATAATATCATTATATAGCATGACGTTTACATTACGCGATATAATCGCAAGCTCAATTGACAGCGGTTGTTAAAAACTTCACTGAAAAGACGTTTTTTTAAATATCTTCATTGATTAACCTAGCCCCATTATATGTTTATTCTAGGATAATGAGTACAAGAGTGACTCAATTCTACCATGGTTCCTATATTTATAGTCTATTAATATGAACTTCCCATGTGAGTTGGAACAATACAATAGTTATGTATTTGGTGATTTAGATAAAGTTATCAGTATTCGAACGGATGGTCCTCTGTGTGTTTCCTGGAAACAGTTATGATACGCTTTATCTTAAATACTTCTACTGAAAAATAACAGAATGTCCATTGTTAATCAATATTTTTTCATTTTGTGTGTCAAAGGTTACGAGAGATTAATAAGAACAATGAGGGCTTTGATTGAGATTAGTCATCATTGGGCATGAATCTATCTATTATAATATTATCAAGGGTCTGTCAGAGTCATGAAAATCGGTAGAAATCAAGCGCTCGATGAGAGACGATCGATTTATAATAATGATCCCAAACGTGATGTTTCATCGGAGCGAGCGGGATGGAGAATGCGGCATGCGATATTATAGCGCAGAGCATATCGCTCAATCTCATGACATTAGCAAGCCAATGACAGTCATATAGAGTACCTAATAGTGAACGTGTTCTGTTTACCTACATGTATGTTGAGTATATATATGCTATATACTATTATTATAGCTTAATCAGAAAAGCGCTTAAAGGCGCCTAGCAAGTCGCCTAACAAGAATAAGTAGGTACTTGAAAAAATTAAGCCATTTCTATTTGGAACCTCAAACGCCATTTTTAACCAACAGTCAAAAGTTGAGGGGCTTATCAAAGAAGTTCTACGCTTAAATTGGTCCTTCGATGACAAATGACTCTTCAGAAAGGACGCTTAATTCAGACCGTTTTAGAATACTCTTTAAAGTCGACTGGATTAGGTTTAAAACAGATTGGCATTTAAATAGGGGTAATTTACCTCTGAAGTTTTTATTTTCATCACGTAGTAGGTATAATTTATAAGCTATCAAACATTTATTTTTAATGTCTCAAAAGTATTGAATTAATTTAGATTCTGTATAATAATTAATGTTCTTAACTAAGTATTAAAAGTCTGTAATTGAAATTCAAATTCATGTTAATTTATTCAGTACAAAATATTCCCAATGAAATGTTTTTCTGAAAAAATATTAACGTAGCCCAATATTGCCTAATACTTATCAATTAAGTCGATTAGGGTACATTAATTAACGACGTAGTTTATAATAATAATAATTACCTTAATTTTTATGTACGAGACTCCTCAATAATACCTAACATAAGAAGTTTGAATAGTTTGATTTATACACAATATATATACGTAAAATATCTCTATTTGTGCCGCCGTACACTGAGCCACTAAACCACAGTCTTAATACTACCACAGCCTAAAGACTGTGATAATACTGTGAACTGTGACTAACCGCAAACACGTAAGCCAGCGTGCTCTTGTGATTTTATAATCGGCCGATATGGTTCAATCTTTCTGAGAATCAGTGGCAGTGAGCGCAAACTCTGAGCGTCATACGAAAAACTCTACCGCAGCTGCAAGCTTGTGGCTAGGTCGGGGCCACTGAAATTAAATCAAAAATTCTTTATTCAATTAAGCTCACATGATAAGCATTTTAAATCGTCAATTTCTTCTTGTACCCTACCATACATTATGAGTTTTTTAGCTGACAAGAAAAATGGGCGCAAAAACTTAATCAAAATGGCTTAGTTTTTAGATTTATATCCTTCATACGTTACCTCATCGTAATTAAAATCCAATAATATAGTAACTTATATAATAAATGTACGAAAATTGAAACTGTTTTGTACTTATTTGGTATGACTAAGTAATAATGGAGAATAAAAATCGGAAAACAGCGCCATTTTGGCTGTTTTAGTTGCCTCACTTTTGACAGCGCGCTTTGGAGAGAACTCTCGTTCTAGTGTTTTTATTCTAAGCTTAATTATTACTTAATTATAGTCTTGTCTACCCACCGAAGTAACTTTGATATAGGTACAGATTCTCGTCCACAACCTGTGGCAGCCCCTCCTAGTGGCTTTAGCCGTCACTAGTGGGTCAGTGTGCGGCGGCCCTTTTTACCCGACTGCAAAGAAAGGGCTACCTATGTTTTTCGCGCGTATCTTGTATGTAAGTAAGTATGTTTGTTTGTATGTGTGTTTGTATGTAATATTCTTTATTACCTCATATCTTTCAAACGGCTGAATGGATTTCTGTTATTAAGATATCGTTAGATTGGTCTCGTCAGCCCAAGTGTTCTTAAGAAGGTGGCGTTACAAAAAAAACAAGATGGCGGCTGTACGGTGCTATTATACGTAGTGGAAAAATATTTTTTTCTTAGAATACTACAATATGGGTGTCAATTTAAATGGCTTATTATAAGGATTTCAAAAAGCTATATTATTACAGTATAATAACTAAAAAGATATAAATAAAAAATAAATTAAAAAAATTAAATAACCCGCCTGCATAAAACTGTAAAGTCAACAAGTAACAGTGTAACAAGTCAACTGAAAAGATGGAAACAAGATTAAATATTAAAGGCAACATAATAACATGCAGTCGGAGGCATATAATTCAAATCATTCATAACGTCACTTTCTTTATGCATGCCTCCGACTGCATGTTATTATTATCACCACTATCGCTACCGATATACAATAAGACATCTAATCTATGCCGACTTCCATTAAATCCATGGATATGCCATTATGTTAATAGAACTGGGCCTCAGAATTGCTTTATCAAAAACATATTGTTGCTTTATGTTGGTATGAGTTAAGTATATATTATTATCACAGACCATACAACAAGTACGGTATTATGTACGTGTTTATTTATTACATTCAGCTGTTTTTTTTAAATTGGCCTTTTTTATTATACAGCTATTTATGGCCAGGGCTCCGGTTCGATTCCCAGGAGGTATATTCAGTTAAGGCCGCCTTGCTACCACCATTTTACGTAAGTTTAACGCCATAACAATAAATACAAAATTTTCCGCAGTTGGAGATAAAATAGCAAAGGATCATGCCGCATTCTGGGCCATGATGCGCATTAACCATACATATCTGTGACAGACTCATGTCATGTCAAAAAGGGGTAGAAAACAAAATGTCATATAAGTAATAGGATATATAGGATATATATATCACAATTTCGCTGTCATACGCCTTCGCCGTGATATGCACATCCTTTCTGCCCTCTTCAAAATCCTCAAAGATCCCAAATCACCTAAGTACCTCGTTTCCCGTTTCCAGATGCTTCCTCCTCCCTCTCGCCTTAGGCAGGCTTGCACCGTCACTAAGATGCTGGAGCTACCTAGAAGCAACACCAGTTTCCTCCGTAACTCCTTCTCTGTTAGAGCTGTACAGCTTTGGAATAAACTCCCGTTGAACATCCAGGATTGCCCTAACGTCAAGACCTTTAAATCCAAAGTTAAATCGCACTTTCTAGCACAATCATACCCTGAGGGATAAATAGCATTATCTCATAATCACTTACATATTTATTTATATGTACGTATTGAGTATGTATTTAATGTATGTAGGTATATTTTAATTTATTTATTTATGTATGTGTATTTTATATATTATGAATAAGTATAGGTTTTGTATTATTATCTTATTATTATTTTTATATGTCTTGCACTTTATGTACCCGCTTACTATAAATCTCTGACACCTCTTAGGTTGGCTGGAAGAGATCTCTTTAGAGATAAGTCCACCTTTGCTTACAATTTATCACAATGACTTATGTAACTATTATTATTAGTGCAATAAAGAATATATATAAGTAAATTTAAAACAATTATAACCCCAAATGGCTCCTTGAGATTGAGATTTCTCTTTTTTCCCGCATTATATTTTAATGATATTCTTCCCACGCAATCACTATAAAATTACTATAGTATATTGGTAATTTCATCAAAGCGCATCATGGCCTAGCTTGTATAGTAAAATCGGCATTATCCTTTCTCACTGGTTGAGAACTGGGTGAAGTCTTATTAAACTTAAACTTCCAACTTCAAGACTTATAGTCACGTCACGTCACTTAACATCAGGGGGCCTACTCAAATGGCCACTTACTACAATTAACGCTAGTAGAATAGAAAGACAATGTATGGGATTGACATAGGTCACGTGATCAAGCGTCACGAATTTGTTGATTCGTACTCAAATGTACAATGTTTCTATTTGATCAAATAAAACTATGATCTTACCTTAAATTAAACAAATAGTCGTCCATCGGATGCCTGTGACTGTATTACACACATAACATTGCATTATTGTTAATTTAAAACCATAAGTAATCCAAAATCAAGTCAAATCATATTGCATAAAAATATTTCTAAGCGTTTCTCTATACAAAATCCTACGCTTAAACGATATCGACACTAATTTGGTACTCAAAAGTACATTAACATCACAAACGCTTGTTCCATTCTACAAACACAGAATACATAGAACGAAAACACCGATAGTCTCGTGTCATGACTTTGGGTGCATTCTAACAGACTATTCGCTGAGTCATCGATCATTTTTCAGAATCGACTAGCATGGAAAAAATAAAATTCGTCCTAGTTATTTTCAGCCCCTGATTTTTTCAGCACGCATTAATGTGGTGCATTCCGGTAAATCGAGTAAAAGTACATTACAACCGAGAACGGGAAGCTAACGAATTAGACGAAATTAGAAAGTCTAACGATTAAAATGTCGAAAACGAAAATGTAAAACACGGTCAGATAGTCATAATTTAAAAAGTCTAAGTTCAAATGAATTTTTAAAATGTCTAAAGGCCCGAACAAATTATCGGACGCGGCTTACTGCCGCGGCTGATCTGAGGTGTGCAAACTATCGGATGTAGTAGGTCGCGGACGTAACCATAGACTAATATGACGTCATCGGACGTCCGATAGCTATCTGGAACGCAGGATGTTATGAGAGTGTGCACACTTATCAGCCGCGGCAGTAAGCCGCGTCCATAAGCCGCGTCCGATAATTTGTTTGGACCTTAATACTCCAAATACATATCACGTATAGAATTTACTTATGCCTTTCTTTCATTTAGGTACTTAATTAATTAGGTTAAATAAATTGCGTGTTAGGCTGGCCCCAGACCTACCGGTTCCGTTTCTTTTCTTTGCTGTGCTACCTTGCTTGAAAGACCGCCGGCCAACCAGGGTAATTTTCAATCTATCGCATTTTGGGACTAGACCAAATTGGCAAGATAGCCATTAGCTTGGTTTTATCAAATATCATCGCCTGGATTGCGAAGTAGGAAGCTTTTAGGCGATATGCCACCCTGAACATGGACTCCGATCGTTAAAAATAACTCGATCGCTTATTTATACAAGATGTTTGGTAAAGCCCTATAAAACTGAATATGGTAGATAGGGACCATAATAAAACTGAACAACTTTTACTATGGGACTAAATCTGAACTCGCGAAAAAAAATGAACTGTTTCATACATTTTGATAATTTCGTTATTAATTTTTGTATAAAACAGCAGTTTTTTTTAAAACGAAAACTAAAACTTCTCATCGCACCCCAGACGACGATATTTGATAACACCAAACTAATGGCTATCTTGCCAATGTGGTCAGGTCAAAATATGCGATAGATTGAAAATGAGCCTCTTGGCCGGCGGTCCATGGTAGAACAGCAAAGCAAAGAAATGGAACCGGTAGGTCTGGGGCCAGCCTTAGTCTCTGTGCTTCCGCCGCATATTACCGTAGCCGCGCCGCTCCCTGATTCGGTATTTCTTCCTTATTCGTTAAGCCTCGATTACATACGCCGATTTAGCTTCCTTACTGGGGATCCAATCTAGGAACCCAAATTGGATGTAGCGATCACACTATGCCCCAATTAGGACATGATTTCACTGATTAGGGTTGTCACCAGTACTTGACAATAACATTATTCTACATAGATTAAGCAATGAGTTTTCACTATTAACGGAAACGTAAAATAGGTTTTGATGAGTACTCTGATAGGAAATGGTTTGATGATGAAGCCGGACGGAAAAAGGCCACTAGAACTATGTAATAAAAAAGATGGCGGTCAACTTTATTGTTTGTAGGCTGATTTCGATGAAACTCGGTTTTGTTACTATTTTGACAAAAAATAACAACGAAAATATGGTCAAAATATTATAAATCCAAGATGGCGGCCAACATGTTTGTTTGTGGGCCGATTTCGATGAAACTCGGTTTTTGGTCCTATTTTAACAAGAAAATAACAACACAATTTTTCAAAGACTAAAAATCCAAGATGGCGGTCAACTTTTTTGTTTTTGGGCTGATTTCGATAAAACTCGGTTTTTGGTCCTATTTCGACAAGAAAATAACAACGCAATATTGAAAATATTAAGAAATCCAAGATGGCGGTCAACTTTATTGTTTGTGGGCCAATTTCGATGAAACTCGGTTTTTGGCACTATTTTAACAAGAAAGTAACAACACAATTTTTCAAATACTAAAAATCCAAGATGGCGGTCAACTTTTGTTTTTGGGCTGATTTCGATAAAACTCGGTTTTTGGTCCTATTTTGACAAAAAAATAACAACGCAATATTGAAAATATTAAGAAATCCAAGATGGCGGCCAACATTTTTTTTGTGGGCCGATTTCGATGAAACTCAGTTTTTGGTACTATTTTAACAAGAAAATAACAACACAATTTTTCAAATACTAAAAATCCAAGATGGCGGTCAACTTTTTTGTTTTTGGGCCGATTTCGATAAAACTCGGTTTTTGGTCCTATTTTGACAAGAAAATAACAACGCAATATTGAAAATATTAAGAAATCCAAGATGGCGGTCAACTTTATTGTTTGTGGGCCAATTTCGATGAAACTCGGTTTTGTTACTATTTTGACAAAAAATAACAACGAAATGGTGAAAATATTAAAAATCCAAGATGGCGGTCAACATTTTTGTTTGTGGGCCGATTTCGATGAAACTCTGTTTTTGGCACTATTTTAACAAGAAAATAACAACACAATTTTTCAAATACTAAAAATCCAAGATGGCGGTCAACTTTTGTTTTTGGGCTGATTTCGATAAAACTCGGTTTTTGGTCCTATTTTGACAAGAAAATAACAACGCAATATTGAAAATATTAAGAAATCCAAGATGGCGGCCAACATTTTTTTTGTGGGCCGATTTCGATGAAACTCAGTTTTTGGTACTATTTTAACAAGAAAATAACAACACAATTTTTCAAATACTAAAAATCCAAGATGGCGGTCAACTTTTTTGTTTTTGGGCCGATTTCGATAAAACTCGGTTTTTGGTCCTATTTTGACAAGAAAATAACAACGCAATATTGAAAATATTAAGAAATCCAAGATGGCGGCCAACATTTTTTTTGTGGGCCGATTTTGATGAAACTCGGTTTTTGTTACTAATTTAACAAGAAAATAACAACACAATTTTTCAAATACTAAAAATCCAAGATGGCGGTCAACTTTTGTTTTTGGGCCGATTTCGATAAAACTCGGTTTTTGGTCCTATTTTGACAAGAAAATAACAACGCAATATTGAAAATATTAAGAAATCCAAGATGGTGGCCAACATTTTTTTTGTGGGCTGAATTTGATGAATCTCGGTTTTTGGTACTATTTTAACATGAAAATAACAGCACATTTTTTAAATACTAAAAATAGTAGTAGTTAGTACCAAAACCCGAGTTTTATCGAAATCGGACTACGAACAAAAAACTACGCCACTATCTTGGATTTTTTAATATTTTTAACATTTCCTTGTTATTTTTTGTCAAAGTAGTAACAAAACCGAGTTTCTTTGAAATCGGCCCATAAACAAAAAAGTTAGCCGCCATCTTGGATTTTTAGTATTTGAAAAATTGAGTTGTTATTTTCTTGTCAAAATAGTAGCAAAAACTGAGTTTCATCGAAATCGGCCCACAAACAAAAAAGATGGCCGCAATCTTGGATTTTAAGTATTTAAAAAATTGAGTTGTTATTTTCTTGTCAAAATAGTACCAAAAACAGAGTTACATTGAAATCGGCTTACAAACAAAAATGTTGGCTGCCATCTTGGATATTTTATTATTATTTTTAACATTTCGTTGTTATTTTTATGTCAAAGTAGAAACAAAACCGAGTTTCTTTGAAATCGGCCCATAAACAAAAAGTTGGCCGCCATCTTGGATTTTTAGTATTTGAAAATTTGTGTTGTTATTTTCTTGCTAAAATAGTACCAAAAACTGAGTTTCATCGAAATCGGCCCACAAACAAAAAATATGACCGCCATCTTGGATTTTTAGTATTTGGAAAATTGAGTTGTTAGTTTCTTGTAAAAATAGTACCAAAAACAGAGTTTTATCGAAATCGGCCCAAAAACAAAAAAGTTGGCCCCCATCTTGGATTTTTAGTACGCACTCAAAATGGTAGTGGTGGTGGTAATGCAATGTAAATTAGTAACAAGCCATGCTTGATCATCCAGGGGCTACTTATAATGTGATATAGGTGCCGTCATATAACTTGACAAAACAAAGATGAGACAAAAGATGCACCGAGTTTAGTGTTTGTAGCTGCTGCGCATCTTTTGTCTCATCTTTGTCTTGCCAAATTACGTGCCGGTAGTAAGTAATACACCCGCATAAATGCAAACTAAAGAAAAAAATATGTCTGAAGACTTGGCTGCATGATCAAAGTTTCATTTGCCTTACCTATATAGCCTTGGCTAGGGAGGCAACCCTTAAATTCCCCAACTAGGATCCAATTCGGGGCTTCGTTTCCAATCTGAAATTGGGTCCCCAGTAAGGACGCTAAATCGGCGTATGTAATCGAGGCTTTAGCCGGTGGCAGAGCTGGCCGCTGATTCGATAGCCAGCGAACAAAATCCACCAATAGGAAATATGCATCAATTTTTTTTTAAATCAAAATCAATAGTATAAAGGTCCAAACAAATTATCGGACGCGGCTTACTGCCGCGGCTGCAGATCAGCCGCGGCAGGTGTGCAAACTATCGGATGTAGTAGGTCGCGGACGTAACAATCGACTAATATGACGTCATCGGACGTCCGATAGCTATCTGGCACGCAGGATGTTATTAGAGTGTTCACACTTATCAGCCGCGGCAGTAAGCCGCGTCCATAAGCCGCGTCCGATAATTTGTTTGGACCTTAATGCTTGAGAAAATCAACTGTAATATTGAAACTTTTCTCTTGCGTTTTTTTCTCGTAATATAGTTACTTGAAGTTAGCACGCATCAGCTCCCGCCGAAAACGCTCTATATAAATATGTGACGTTTCAGGTGTGTTTCAGCGCGTTTAATATGGAGTTAGCTAAGAATCTTCAATTATCTCCTTAAATTTTGCGTTTTAGTACATATGTGTCATACAAAATATTATTTCTTATTGGATATTCTATCTGACTGTTAAGTGCAATATATCCGAAAATGAAAAAAAAATATCGTTATTTTCCCCTGATTTCATCGTGTGATAAAACTAAAATAATTCATTTTTTTTATTTTTCTTTCTGTTCCATCATGTTATTTCAAGTGTCCGCTGCGATCAAGCTCAATTTTATGAAAATCGGTGACTTATGCATATTCTCTATTGAGTTTGAAATAGATTTTTTGCTGGCGCTTCAAGAAAAATCCGTCTGGGGCTGCCATTGCTATCTCTCTAACTATTAACATAAATTAATCACAATACTAGTTTATTTCGGGGCAGGTAATGCAGCCCCCGACGGTTTTTTTGCGTTTGTATAATTAGTCAGTTTTATCCACTAATCTTGTCTTGTGGTTTTATCAAAAAAAAACGGCCTCGCAGCGTCATATTTAGTTAATTTAATGTTATCTACTATTCTTGTAATCTGTGGCTTCATCCGGGTGGACGGGTATATTGCGCAGCAAGGCTTGCGTGATTGAAGCATGTATCTATGCGAGATTTCACAGCGAGACCCGCGAAATTAAAAAATGCCTGTCTCAGCCTTGAGTCATTCATTTCCGTCGCTGCATCTAAAATATCGGGCGGATTCAAAGGACATCAGGCAGAGTCGCATAGAAAAAAACCAAACAATGTATAGCATTTCTGTTTTTTTTTTCAAAATGTAGGCATGTAATTAGTAAGTCATAAAAAATATTCATATTTTTACGAAAATTTATGTTTTAAGAGTTATTTATGTTTGAAAGTGTTTTTTTTTTGTAACCCCGACACTAAAGCCTCAATTACATACGCCGATTTAGCTTCCTTACTGGGGATCCAATTTCAGATTGGAAACGATGCCCCGAATTGGATCCTAGTTGGGGAATTTAAGGGTTGCCTCCCTAGCCAAGGCTATATAGGTAAGGCAAATGAAACTTTGATCATGCAGCCAAGTCTTCAGTCATATTTTTTTCTTAAGTTTGCATTTCTGCGGGAGTATTATTACGGGCACGTAATTTGGCAAGACAAAAGATGCGCAGCAGCTACAAACACTAAACTCGGTGAATCTTTTGTCTCATCTTTGTTTTACCAAGTTATTTATGCCGGTACCTATATCACATTATAAGTAACCCTTAGATGATCAAGCATGGCTTGTCAATAATTTACATTGCATTACCACCACCACTACCATTTGAGTGCGTACCAAAAATTCAAGATGGGGGCCAATTTTTTTGTTTTTGGCCTGATTTCGATGAAACTCGGTTTTTGGTACTATTTTGGCAAGAAAATAACAACTCAATTTTTCAAATAATAAAAATCCAAGATGGCGGCCATCTTTTTTGTTTGTGGGCTGATTTCGATGAAACTCAGTTTTTGCTACTATTTTGACAAGAAATTAACAACACAATTTTTCAAATACTAAAAATCCAAGATGGCGACCATCTTTTTTGTTTGTGGGCCGATTTCGATGAAACTCAGTTTTCGCTACTATGTTGACAAGAAAATGACAACACAATTTTTCAAATATAAAAATCCAAGATGGCGGCCTACTTTTTTGTTTATGGGCCGATTTCAAAGAAACTCGGTTTTGTTACTACTTTGACGAAAAAATAACAACGAAATGTTGAAAATAATAATAAAATCAATATACCAGCCAACTCTTTTATTTATGGGCCGATTTCTCAATTTTTCGATTTCGATAATGATGATTATTGTTACTTTTTAAGTAGTTAGTACCAAAACCCAAGTTTTATTAAAATCGGACCACGAACAAAAAAATAGGCCACCATCTTGGATTTTTAATATATTCAACATTGCCTTGTTATTTTCTTGTCAAAATAGTACCAACAACCGAGTTTAATCGAAATTGGCCCAATAGCAAAAACGTTGGCCGTCATCTTGAATTTTTGAATATTTTTAACATTGCGTTGTTATTTTCTTGTCAAAATAGGACCAAAAACCGAGTTTTATCAAAATCGGCCCAAAAACAAAAAAGTTGACAGCCATCTTGGATTTTTTGTATTTAAAAAATTGTGTTGTTATTTTCTTGTTAAAATAGTACAAAAACCGAGTTTCATCGAAATCGGCCCACAAAAAAAAAAAGGCCGCCATCTTGGATTTCTTAATATTTTCAATATTGCGTTGTTATTTTCTTGTCAAAATAGGAACAAAAACCGAGTTTAATCGAAATCGGCCCAAAAACAAAAAAGTTGACCGCCATCTTAGATTTTTAATATTTTCAACATTTCGTTGTTATTTTTTGTCAAAATAGTAACAAAACCGTCGGGCTGATTATCTAATTAGAAACCGCCTAGCGACCGGTCGCAGTTCACAGATGAACGTAATACATTGCTACTTTTCTTTGGGGTAAAAAAAACATACCAAAGAAAAGTAGCAATGTATGTCAAATGCAACCGGTCGCTAAATAGTTTATTTTTAGATAATCAGGGTGCGGGTTTCATTGAAATCGGCCCACAAACAATAAAGTTACCCGCCGGCCGCCATCTTTTTTATTACAGAGTTCTAGTGGCCCTTTTTCCGTCCGGCTTCATCATCAAACCATTTCCTATCAGAGTACTCATCAAAACCTACCTTTACATTTCCGTTAATATTGAAAACTCATTGTTTAATCTATGTACAATAATGTTATTGTCAAGTACTGTGACAACCCTAATCAGTGAAATCATGTCCTAATTGGGGCATAGTGTGATCGCTACATCCAATTTGGGTTCCTAGATTGGATCCCCAGTAAGGAAGCTAAATCGGCGTATGTAATCGAGGCTTAAATAGCAACACGTACCACGACCAACACGTTTCGTTAGTGATACAGATTAGCACCACAATGTATGAGTCAGAACCAGGGCCTCTATCTTATATCTTTAAACGAGCAATTCTTGTATATATATATATTTCTGTGATCTCGGAAACGGCTCTAACGATTTCGTTGAAATTTGGTATATGGGGGTTTTCGGGGGTAAACAATTGATCTAGATTGGTTTTACGTTTGGGGAAATGCGCGTTTTTGCGTTTTCATGCGTTTTTCTTTCGACGCAGCATATGGTCTCTAATTTCACCCGCGGCCGGCCAATGTCTGTTTGGTTCAGCGGGTTAGTACGTGGACCACAAGAAACGAGTGTTCAGAGTTCGAATCCCGCTCGGTGACTTACTTGTTTTATGTTCAAGTTTATACATATATTTTTTATTGTTTTTAGACAAGTTTAAAAAAATGTTGTTAATGTTGCTTTCGAGTTTTTATTTTATTGAGACTTATGAAGCAATAGTGCAAAACGAAAATTTACCGATACAAATTTTAAAAAGTTTTTCGGGTACGTTTTCTGACGCCATCTCTCGGATAATGCCATAAAAACTAACTACTACGCCTCGCGGAATTATTATGTATTAACTACATCTTATTCCATAGCTATGTAATGAGAGAAATTGACAATAGATGGCGTTACTCTGTGACAAAACGAGTAATGTAAGGTTGAGATTACGAATATCGAAAAAACATCACATACATTGCTCTGATCCCAAAGTAAGTAGCTAAAGCACTTTTTTATCACCTAAACACCACCATTTACAATAAATACTAATAACCGAGCTTGCTCGGTTCACCCAGGTACTGAGCTCTTATAGCAGGACTTATATTGAACTGCCTTACTTTTTCGTACTATGACCTCAAAGGTTAGTATGAAAGCAGGCCTTAAGCAGTCCTGTTTAAGGCCTGCTTTTGAACTAAACGGTTTCTTATTTGCTGTTGGTAAGCCCTCTGATCAAACGGAAAATCTGTGCATATGTCGCACGTAACAAAACGCTTTTGACAGTTGACTGACAGCTGGCAGACATTCTTTGTTTTTAAGTGAGCATGCGACTCTCCGTACCACATGCATAATTCCATTCTAAAACCACCTAGAAGTAATGTACTGATGATATACGTTCTTATTTCTGATATCAATTCGATTGTACCGGCTTCTCGGCAGAATTATGGACAAAAGCATGTGGGCCGGAGAGTCGCATGCTTTGAGGTTATGTTTTTGGTTAAATCGTCGAATTCCAGATCAATCTGAGCCTGTACCGGTGGGTTGATGTATTTGTAGCCGTTACATATTCATTGTTACAGCTACGAACACATTCGTTACTCATGTAACGCGACAGGGACAAAAATATCGCGATCTAAAGTTTTAAAAGCATGCGACTCTCCGGCCCACACGCTTAAGTCTAAAATATTGGTGAAAATAGTATAAGGATTAAAAATAAACAGGTTTTCTTAACAGTTTAATCACGATAAAGCCTCAATATAAAGCCGGCTCCACACTCGCGCCGCAAATCACGGGCGCGGTTCGCGCATGAAAACGGTGCGAAAAATATAGCCCTCCAGACTCGCGCGTGAACCACGGCCACGAATCACGGCAACCTTAGTTCGGCACACAAGCCTTTTGACACGGACCAAAAACCACCGGACGGGGAACGCCGCGAAGCGCGAACGCGAAGCCGCGAAACCCTCCACACTTCACACTCGCGGTTCTTGGCCTTCACGGGCTTTCGCGGCGCGAGTGTGGAACCGGTATAAGATTTAAATTATTAATTTATTTATATTTCACTAGAAAATAATTAAAGATGATGTTGTTTTAGAACGTGAGCAGCAGTGTTGCAAGTCACATTCGTTATAACCAGTGTGTATACAATACCCAATACAATGAAAGTCTTTATTAGTAAACAACTGTGTATACGATCTATAATACCTCTATCACTGTCATAGCTTAGCTACACAGCTGTTAAAGGGGTGGGTTGCAGTTCCTTATTAGTAAGGCGGATAAGATTTAACACTCGAACATCGTACAAAACAGAGCAGATCTCATAAAATCGTTGTTTAAACATGGCACATACAGAACCGTCTGTACCAGTTTTCAGTTGTCAAAATATCGACAACTAAACCGTTTGGAGCCAAATGAAGCAGTCTGTAATAGCAGCGTCACGTTTGATAAGTGACAGTATATAATACTTGAAATTCGTTCGCATAACGACACCTCAATAGAAAAAAGCGAAAACAATATTTCGAACCATCACACTGTATGGCCCATACATACTTAAAACTGTCACATTACGTGAATTTTGCTTCACGCAAGTTGTAAAGCAATTAATATTAAAAACAAGTTCCGTCACTGAGGATCTAGCTGCATCTAAAACCAATCACTGCAGGTAGTTACAATAAAATCCATGATTAAATTTGTATGAGATTTTTAAGATAGGGTGACAACAATGTACGTATGTTGATGGACAGAAAGGCTATAATCGTTATCTTATACCTTCGAACGAGCAATTTTTGTATTTATTTATTTCTATGATCTCGGAAACGGCCCTAACGATTTCGCTGAAATTTGGTATATGGGGGTTTTCGGGGGTAAACAATCGATCTAGATTAGTCTTATGTTTGGGAAAACGCGTGTTTTCGAGTTTTCATGCGTTTTTCTTCCGACGCAGAATATGGTCGCTAATTTCGTCCGGCCAGCCACTGTCGGCAAGAAACAAGTGTTACGGGTTCGAATCCCGCTCGGTGACTTATTTTTGTTTTTTCAAAAAGTCTAAAAAAGTCTGGAACAGCTGGTAGGAAAATATAGACGATTCAAAAGTACTTAATTATTAAGTTTATTTGAATAAAGCTTATTTGACTTTGACTTCATATGTTCAAGTTTATATATATATTTTTATTTTTATTGTTTTTAAATAAGTTTAAAAAATGTAGTTAATGTTTGAGATGACAATGTAGATTCTAGATTATCACCTAAACACCACAATTTTTGAGTTTTCATGCATTTTTCTTTCCACGCAGAATATGTAGAAAAGCGACATCTTGAAAACCGGTTTATAACCATTCGACCACGGAGGCAGTCAAACCACCAGAAAAAACCTGTCAAGTGCGAGTCAGACTCACGCACGAAGGGTTATACCATAAAACAGCAAAAAAGAACGTTTGTTGTATGGGAGCCCCTCTTAAATATTTATTTATTTTATTCTGTTTTTAGTTTTTGTTGTTATAGCGGCAACAAAAATACATAATCTGTAAAAATTTCAACTGTCTAGCTATCACAGTTCATGAGATACAGCCTGGTGACAGACAGACAGACGGACAGACAGACAGACGGACAGCGGAGTCTTAGTAATAGGTTCCCGTTAATACCCTTTGGGTACGGAACCCTAAAAACCACCAGATGGCGCTTTCACCACCATATTACAATAAATAGTAATATCCGAGCAAAGCTCGGTCACCCAGATATTAAATTAATAAATGCTTGGACAATTTCACACAGCGCCATAGTGATGCGCGATTATTACTACTAATTTCAATAATCGAATTAACTACTAATTACTAATTTCAATAATCGAATGTCAGATTAGTAATAAACTAATTTAAATAATCGAACAATTACTACTAATTAGTAATACTTTTGAGAAGTGGCTCTATGAGGCTCAAGAAAAAACGCCGTGGCGCTATAAAATAATATAAAAAATATCTACATTACTAATTAGTAATACATGTTGATGGTCATTCGAATTATTCGAATGATTGATTGATTACCCCAACTATGCAAAGCTTGTAATATGGGTGCTAGACAACTGATATACTACTTATATACTTTTTAAATAGATAATTATTATACATAGTAGCGCCCAGACCCGTCACAGAAATTAATTCTTATTCACATTTAAAAGTGGCGTCGTACAGTCGCCATATTGACTTCAAAAAAATATATAGCCATTGTCACTCGGAATGATGTCAGGATTCTAACGATACCCCAAACATCTAATTCCGTTAAGCTAGTTAGAAGTTATGGTGGAATAAAGAAACTCACATAGGTAACTACAAACATACATGAACCCTGAACACAAAATTATACAATTTTGGGCAGTCGTGTAAAAACCTAAAAGTAATGTGCACATACGCCACATACAGTCTCAATAAACTTCAATACAATGTCCGCAAAAAATAATACTTCATGGTCACCCTAGCTTATTTACATACTAATTTTTTTTAACCTCGAATTGCATCGTAAGTGCTGCAGTAATTGGTTTCAGATAAAGCTAGATCCTCAGTGACGGAAATTCTTTTTTGTGAACGTTAACTAACGCTTCATTCTAGCGCTATTCGGGTATTTAATGAAAGACTTTCGCCTAAATCTAACAAAGTGGAAAATATTCGAATATCACCGACTTGAGTATTCGAATAGCAAAATAAGCCGAATATTCGAAGTATTCGAATTGCAAGCCCTACTCACAACTCACAAGCCAGAAGGAGTAAGAGTGAGTGAGTAAGCACATACGAGATGACGATCATATTATACTGCCATTTCTTTTCATGGTTAAAATGTTCTTTATGGTGATCAATGACTCAGCGATTAGTCTGTTGGAATGCACCTAATGTCAAATTGTACGTAAGGTACTTTACTTACTACGTGGTGATTATTTCCTCTGTGTTGTGTAATGTGTTTACTACTACTAAACTAATTAATTAGAATAGTATAGTACCTACCTAATTTTCTTTATAATAAACCCTTGCTCAGTCAGCAATCATATGCCATGGATACCTATAATAATAAATAAGATATATTTACTTAGTAAGTAAGTAAGAACTTTATATTACTTACATCAAAATACCACACTTAAGACTTATCGTATGGATTTATCAATCATTACTTACATTTATTTCAGTTCAAGATACCTACAATACTTACGGAATATAATTGGCAAGAAAACATGACTCTCTTTTCTGACCAAAGGATGAAACAAACCAAAAAAGTGATCAAGAATGCTGGTAAATAATACTTATTATTACATGGTTCCTATTAAGTATATTATAATTATAATGTTACGGCTAATACCCAAAGTGCGGATAAAACTAGGTGTAGCCGATAGGCCTATACCCAGCAGTGGGCTGATATGATGATGATGATTTTTTTAACAGATAATACAAATAACTTTCTTCATACCCCAAACTACACATAGGCTACACATAGTTTTAGCCAGCTATTCGGGCACTTCGGCAAATAAGCCGTAACATTATATACTGACTACTTATTAGATCAAAATACCGCTATGGTTTTTAATAAGTCTTTTATTTACCTAAATTGTTATTAACTCAATCTTATTGAATTTCAGATACATACAATTCAATAGGTATATTGACATTGCAGAATATAATACACAAGTACCTTTTAAATTGGCTAGAAAAGATGTTGGAAAAAGCTAACCCTTGGACGTCGAACGTGCCCGATGGTGCACAGGAAATACGCTGAAGCTATTGAACAAAATTATAGTAATGAATATTTTGCTCCAAGGGACAAACAAGACTATGAAACTTTAGGTACTGTAATAATAAAATAAAAAGAAGCATGATGGAAAAGTTCTGGCTGTACCTACTTTGTGCTTTAAAATCATATACCTAATTGTATTGGTTTAGATATAATTATAAAATAAAATATTGACTACCTACCTATAACCTTTCATTTTGTGTACTATCTATCACATCTACAAAACAAAAAAAAATTTCAACAATATGTTGTTGTTTTGCATTATCAAAATAATAGGGTAGTTATAAGGTGTTAGATTAAAACAAATTTAAATTTAAATCAAAGAGAACATTTACTTTTTGAACTTAAAAGTATAAAAATAATAATAACAAAGCAACCACATCCTTACTAATAATATTATAAATGAGAAAGTCCGTTTGTTTGTTTTGAGGTGTAACAAACAATTGTTAGAATCATCATGAAATTTTACATAGGTACATGTTGTCAGGGGTACAGAGAAGGACATAGGGTCCTTTCATCCTTAACAAAGTTCCCAAGGGATAGCAAAAAAATCTTTTCACGCAGACAAAGTACTGAGGCCCATGATTTTGTTAGATAGGTACCATCTTGTATCAGTAGTTGAATCAGTCTTGCTTGGCTTATTGTAACTAGTATATCTTACAAACAGGCCTTCTTCTAAGTGTCACCTGTAAAAAAGTAGGTATTTATTTATTTAAGTTAACATTATATTAAAACAATTACTATTTTTATTCTATTTTTATTTTTTCACTCATTAAAGAGGTAAATTTATGACTATGTGATTATTATTAGTGAATTAGAATTTATTAGAATTAGCGAATATTAATTACCAAGTAACATTCCTGACATGTCAGGAATTTAAGTCATCTATCAGGAAAACAGGGATAAAAACTGTAGTTGTCAGGGATGTACTCATAACTGTAGCAGTAAAAACTTAATGAAAACACATAATTTTTTAAATCACTTGGTGTGAAAAGATTATTAAATATCAACTAAATTAAGAATGTAGATGTAGATTTACTAAATGCCAAGAAATTTCCTGAAAAGTCAGGGAAAAAGTCAGGAAATCTCATTATTAGATCTGGAAACCATAGCCCCGATGCAACTTAAACATAAAGATTGGGTGTTATTGAAGCCTTATGTCTGTATGTCTGCATTTAACTTCCAAATATGTGTCGGGGGACCACTACTCAACTCAGATCAGACCCACCAAGCCAACCTGCACTGAATTATAGCATGTCAGGATATAGTCTATGGTGGTGAAGTTAACTATATGTTATGTATAATATCAAGTTTATATTTAAAAGTGTTAACACTTACCATCACTCGGCCAGCTGCCGAGCTGACCTCTTTTTTGATACATGCTTTATAGCTTTTACTTTTAATTTATTATTTTTTAATTGTTGTTCCTTTTTTATACATGTGTAATAGCATTACTATGTGCTTGACCACATGTGATGTTGCCGTTCTGCTCAACTTCATGGCTTGGAAATATAGAAGGCTATGGTAATAGGTATAGGTACAACATAGAAGTCTTTGACTTATGACATATTTTTCTTATGTTTTATACACTATTTTGTTTGCCATTGTATCAAATTATCAATGCTTTCTCTGTGTTGTGTTTGTGATAAAATACATTAGTACAAAGCTTCGCTCACTCATTACACAGCCCATTAGCTTACCACAGTTTCAGAAATCATAACTATAATTGTCTTTACAATTCTTCTTTATCTTCTTATAATATAGGTAGTGCAAATTCTATTTTGAACGAAAATTCAAGAAGAAATTATCACAACCTGAAACAATAAAAAGTACTTAATTGAAAATTTGAAATCATTACACAGCTCAACTAATCCTTCATTTCCATGCTACATGAAAGATAAATGTTAATTATAAGGGAATCATATTTTATTGTGATTACCGACTAAAGAAAGGGAAACTAATGAAAAAAGATTTTTACATAATTAGGTATTGTACCTACGAGTAACTGGAACTAATTTATACTTACGAAATGACAACCTTCAGGCATTGGCAGGAAGGGGGTGGGCCGGGTGGGCCGGGTGGGCCGTGCACACCCCAGAACAGCCTGATACCCACCCCAGAAAAATACCAGCTATAATACTTTTCTATTGCCTTTCAAAACTCCAACGCGGCTCTAGTCAAGCACCCTAGGCTTTGCCCCAGAACTAGAGGCCCGGCCCCACTGGAAATAATCTTTAGATACGCCAATGCCTTCAGGCTTTTGTAAAGAAGAATACTCTTCAAAGTACCTACTGCATAATTTATCAATTAATTCTAAGTACTTACTGATGATTAGGGGTATAGGGGTTTTAATTCCGAGGCCCCACGCCTTAAGTGGCCTGTTTCAGTGCTTCTTACACAGATCACTATTATGATTTATCTCCTCCATTAGTTTTATTGGCAGAAATCACAGGAAACAAAAAAGACCCTTTTCAAAATTGAAAATAAAACACGTGTCGTACGACTTTGTTTCTTTCTACAGGGTATGGACGTTCGCTGCGTTTTAGTACGATTGCTGGCTATCGTCGGCAAATCTACATGTCAAAATAGCCATTTGAGTACCATTTCTTTCTGTCGGAGCCAGCGTAACGTTAAACACAGATCATACAGTACAATACAAGAGGGGCACACTTGGAACAACGCAAACGGTCGAAACAAAAGTAGCGTCATCTCTGAATCTTAACCATCAACTTTCACAATAAAATCTTCAAGTTTGCCAAATAATTTCAACTGGTTATAAAGTAGGTAATTAAAAACAAAATTATATTAAAATATGAAAATGAAAATCGTTTTTGAGTTTGGTCATGGTGCGAATTACAATAATAATGATAAAATTCGACACCCGAATTAATGACCCAGTCCAGTAGCGTAGAGCGGATTACCACACCACCTCCGTTTATTTACATGACATTACTATCAAGGTAATGGTACAGTCAGTGGCACGAATCATGAATATTTTTCGACGGAGTGGGGATAAATTCGCGCATGTGCTCGTGTGAGCGACCAATAGTGCGTGCCCCTCTCCCGCCGCCTGCGCCCCTCACCGCAACGCATACCCAGAATACGCGTTCCGCGCAATCCCCACCCAATTTCATGATTCGTGCCACTGACTGTATCTATCAGTATTCCAACTTCAACAATACTCGGTACACGAACAGTCGCGAATGCGCCGCAGTGACGAACGTAATATACCTACGAACTAATTATTGTTTGAAATACAAGTACTTACTTACTATGGTAAATTGCAGATTGTGCTGTTTGTATTATATTTATTATTTTATTACTCCAGAGATGACATGTTTAAATACCCGGAGTCCAAAAAATAAGATTAAGTATACTTTTATTAAAATATTTTTTTTTTACTATAGGTATTGCCTACTAACTACGGCCAGAAGGATTTGAAAATAATTTGTTTCTCTCTTTAATATGTAGGTATTTAGCTTTTTCAGTTTTTTATTTTTACTGTTAGTTTTGTTAACCTAGGTACCTACCTATTTCATTTTCCCTATAATATTATGGATTCTAAAATATTACGCAGGTTATACGCAATTACAAAACTAGAAAGATACGAAAGTAGGTACTTAGCTGAAATTAAAATACTGTAGACGGGTGTATCGTGCGACAAAAAGGTCTCAATTTAAGGTTGCCACCTGTACTTTATTTCGGGGTTATTGTACTCTCTACTTTATGAGGAAAATAAAGTAGGTACGTGAAAATACTTTATTTCACAAGATTTGTTTAAATATTGCCAAAAGTAATAAAAAGTATGTTTTAAAGGTAAAAATAAATATTACTTTATTTCCATACAACGTACTTTTTACTAGCTTTAGCAATCAATATACTTTATTAGTTCAAAAAAGGTGGCAACCCTAGTTACAATATTAATAGATATTTACCGTGCTACAACATTTATACCGTTGTACGAATACCGAGCCAAATCATAGTTGTTTTTGTATTTTCTTTGTTTTGATTTGTTCTTTTTCATTAATATTTTCTATTTTGTTATAAATAAAGATATTACAAAAAACTAAAATAAATATATAATAAGAAACAAAAAATACATTTTCAGCTATTATAATTTCGTGTCAGTAGTTCCGCATCGATTTCCAGAGGCGCTAGTGGACTCTTTGAGGTACTCTCTAGTTCTAGTTACTCTGTGATACAAGCGTTTGAAGATTGAATGCGGAGTGACGGGTTGAGTACCAAAATAATATCGCTTTCGCCGAGTCGAAGAAACATGTAGAATATAGAAACGCTTATAACGTTTGCCATTTGAGTAGGCCCCCAGGTGAGATAAGAAACGTTCATTATATTGAGGTTAAAATAACTTTGTTAAGCCCTATTTTTATTTTATTACCGAATTAGCTTAAATTGTTGCACACAATCTAGAATTCTAGACACTTTAATAAATGGCTAACTTAAGAGCTTTCACCGCGTAATCAATGGCTGTGTACAGAGCGAATCGATTTATTGGGGTTGCCGAGTTAGGAAACTGTAATTAGTACCTCTCGATTCAACCGCCGGACTCGATTTATTTCTATCGATTCAAAGTATTTGAGCAGTTGCAAACAGTAATGATTTACTATGAAGTCTTTCGGTATTTTCATAAATGAATTCAAATAGTACCTACTGTAGTTTCGAGTGCTCAGTGCTCTGACATTGATGATGATGTGATTTAACAAATCATAAAAAAACAGATCAAATAAAACTATAGTCCATACTATCGTATATTTATATATATTATTTTTCTGATTAATATTATCAATATGTATGGCACTTCTTACTCAAAATTTAAATTAATAAGTAAACCTTGTTTTGATTTCTCATTTTTTTATTGCAATCATTTTGCTTTCTATAGTCAGTAGTTTTGTAAGTAAAAGCCTATGTAAAGCTTTTGGATATTAGTTTTCAATTTAGTGCCTTAGGATGGGTAGCCTAAGTATGTCATGCTCTCTTTAATAATTTCTGCGGTGGTGTCGTGTGGGGCGGGTCGTTACGTTCCCTCAAAATATAGTTGAGCGAAGCGATGGCTGGTCCATGCGTCATGCTCGTGAACGGGTGCTGCCAGTGGGAATGAGTCTGCTTCAGAGTACCTATCTTTAACGAATATTTAATTGTAAGAATTGCATTTTTTTAATTATTTTTTTATGTCTTGTAACATGTGTTTTTTGGTTAATTTTGCCTACTTAGGTGCACTTTCGAGCAGCAGACAGAGTGATTTCTCAACTAGTTGAAAGTTATTTACTCTCATTACCTATCCGATATGTAGTAGGTATTAAAATTCAACCTACCTACCCATTGTGTGCAACCTTTTGTTAATTATTGTGATGGAAAATGACCTCACTTTAAATGTGGAGCTCATTTTTCAATGTTGACGACTCTGTATGAAATATACAGGGAGAAAAAAATAGCCTTTGACGAGTTTCTTGCCGGTTCTTCTCGTTACAAGGTCTCCCGCTTAGGGTTTGCGAACCGATGGCGTAGCTACTATGACATTCACAAGTGCTTGTAACAGCCTAGACTGAATAAATTATTTTTGAATTTTGAATTTCAATAATACACTGGTAATTTTTTTAATGATCCCAAATTATATGCCTCTTTAATGTCTTTAAATATTGTTTTAGAAGGATTTATAACGTTTTTGGAAAGTCAACTTAGATCGACAAAAAAATTGTAGAAAAATAAAAGGGACAACCGTTGACAAGACCAAAATAACACTAATAAACACCCGAGCGATACGAAAAACCTGAAGTAACTGCCGCTATTCCAGTGTACAGTCAGCAATACATGAGAGTACACAAAACTGTCAAAAACTCTAAATGATTATGAACCTAAATGTGTTAGTCGTGAAGTCCAAAATGGATTGAGGAAATTAGACACATGTTGGTAACCTAAGGTTCTGGTTGACTGTACGTCCAATTTCTCCCAGCCCATTGACATTTTTCCAATTGGACGTTTTGTTTTGTTGCCAGGACGAATTTAATTTGTTTGGGCGCAGCACTTATGAAAGTCGGCGGACCGAAATGAATCATTGTTTTTTGTGACCCGTTGTTTTTGGGACAGTCTGCTTTTTTATGTAGATAGGTCTTGTTCTATATACCACTCAATGACGGATTCAAAAGGAATGTTTAATCGAGTTTAGTCTATTATGTTAAAGTTTTTTTTAATATAAATGCAAATTTAGATATTTTGGACCTGGAAATAACATAAGGTTATCACTGGTTTGATGGTTTTAAAATGATATTTTTATTTGTATTGTTAAGCTATTTCCAATTTGATACAAATTAAACTACCACCGGAGTTACATTTCTTCTCTACTAAAGTAATAAATATATATTTGAAATTCTAAATAAAAAAATTCAAGTAAAAGTGAAATTTTAATGCAATAGAACTCATATTTTGTACTCTGCTGGGATTTTCTGAAAAATCCGAAAGCCAATTTCATTCGGGAGTAGTGCATCTTACAATAAATGTCCTTTACCGAATCGGTTCCGTAGCTCAAGAGATTATTTCTTTAAATAAACAAACATTATTTTATCATCATGAACAAAGGAAATAGTTTCTTTGGCAGAGGTAAACTAGGCCGACAAAGTTCTAAGATGGCAGAAACAGCAATTTAATCCTGGGTTTTCCTTACCAGAAGTCACTGAGAAGCTAGTTACAAACTTTTATCTCAAACCGCTCATATTTCCATTAACTTTAGTGCACCGGACAAGATCCGCTCTTAATTTGTCACAAACTCTTAAGATAAAAGTTGGATCGTTAAGGGCAGTTCGTTTAGAGCTTTATTTTCTTTGCTACGTGCGGTCTTTTCTTGTTGGATTTCTCTATGTGATCCTTTGTTCATAAAAGATGTAGTAGGTATTGAATACAAATTACGGGAGTTGTGTTACTCGTCTAATTTCAGTTGTAATTTAGCTAAATAAATCAGACTTTATCGATTTGTGCATCATATTATAAACCCTTCCACTAAAGTGTCTAAATTCTCACTAGTATCTGTACTAGTATTTAGCTTTTTGGTGAACAATTTACCTATGTATGTATAGTTAGTTTCCCATAAAAATTATATCAGTCTGATCAATTCTGAAATGACATTTTTATCCTACATTTTCACGTCCGTAAACTGATGAGTCTAGTCATCACTAAATACCACAAAATAACCACAAATTAAAACATTAGTATTGGTTACATTATGAATACTTAAGAAACTCAGTTATTAATCACAGTTTTAATAAGTTGTACTAAACCTTTCGTGGTGGTAGCAAGTTTGATAAATGTTGACTTTGACTTTCTTAAGTTACAAGGGCATTGCCGAATACTTTCAAAATAAATCTTGTCTCTAATTGTTATTCAAGTCAGATCTGAAGGATAACTAGTATCTTTACAAGGTATATTTTTAAAATAATATGTCTAAAAGGCGAACTACGATTTGCTTGAAGACTGAATTTTATTATTTTTTTATCCAGTCATATAGGAATGTATTTTTGTTGTCTTGTTTGCTTTCTTTTTCATTACTTTTCTTGTTCATTATGTTATTAACCTTCTTATTTTGGTTATAAGATGAGGTTATGCTGTTACTGAAGTTATGAACTCCTTTTTTATGAGAAGTTACATGAAAAAGTGACATTGTATTTTATTTTCTGAATATCTCTTTTTCTACACTAGTAATAAAGTTAACTAAAATGAATGTAAATTTCTTTTTAAAGTCATATTTATTGTAGCAAACATGCAAAATATGCTGAACAAAACCGTTCTCAAGCGTGAAATAATTCTTAAACAAAATGCTTCAGTTAACTTTCTTCTATACTTTTTACGAGACTGGTAGTAAAAAGCCCGATAGTTTTACGAGAGACCTCGTTGTTATTATAGCTTGATACCAAACAATGCATAAATAACGTTTCAGACAAAATAACAACCGATGAATCGAATATGGACAATTTAAACATTGTAATAGGAATGAATTTTTGGTGTCTTGTTGGCTTTCTTTTTCATTACTTTTCTTGTTCATTATATTATTATCCTTCTTATTTTGGTTGTAAGTTTCAGAGGTAATGCCTTTACGTAAGTTATGAACTCTTTTTTTATGAGAAGTGACATGAAAAATATTCGTCAAAAAGTTACATTGTATTTTATTTTCTGAATGTCCTTTTTCTATACTTACGTACTTGTAATTAAAGTAACTAACATGAATGTAAATTTCTTTTTAAAATCATATTTATTGTAGCAAACATGCAGAATATACAGAACTGTTCTCAAGCGTGAAATCATTCTTAAACAAAATGCTTCAGTTAACTTTCTTCTATACTCTTTACGAGACTGGTAGTAAAAAACCCGATAGTTTTACGAGAGACCTCGTTGTTATTATAGCTTGATATCAAACAATGCATAAATAACGTTTCAAACAAAATAACAACCGATGAATCGAATATGGACAATTTAAACATTGTAATAGGAATGTATTTTTGGTATCTTGTTGGCTTTCTTTTTCATTACTTTTCTTGTTCATTATATTATTATCCTTCTTATTTTGGTTATAAATTTCAGAGGTAATGCCTTTACTGAAGTTATGAACTCCTTTTTTATGAGAAGTGACATGAAAAATATTCGTCAAAAAGTTACATTGTATTTTATTTTCTGAATGTCTCTTTTTCTATACTTATCTACTTCTAATTAAAGTAACTAACATGAATGTAAATTTCTTTTTAAAGTCATATTTATTGTAGCAAACATGCAGAATATGCAGAACAAAACTGTTCTCAAGCGTGAAATCTTTCTTAAACAAAATGCTTCAGTTAACTTTCTTCTACTTTTTACGAGATTGGTAGTAAAAAACCCGATAGTTTTACGAGAGACCTCGTTGTTATTATAGCTTGATACCAAACAATGCATAAATAACATTTCAGACAAATGACAACCGATGAACCGAATATGGACAATTTTAAACATTGTTTATACCTTAGTAGTACTAAAAATCAGATTTCTCACATAAAGCTAAATAAACAGCAGTCACAGATTTATTTTATAGCTTTTACAGTTAGAATGATCCAAATAATGACAATGAGACGTGCTTTTACTACGAAATTACTTTTGAAAGAAAATACTAGAAACTAAAAACATTTTGAATAAAATTAAGGGATGATTCTGAAGTTCTTGTTATAAAACAAAGTAATAAGTTTTTGGCAATTCTAGTTAAGTAAGTTAAAATTTGAATATCTTTTCTGTAATGAATTAATGAAATATCTTTAATAGTGTAGTCAAATTAGATCGAATTCGCAAAAGGATTGGAAGTAATTCGTGTAGTTGTAATTTTTTATGGAATCATTAGAAGACATGAATATAAGTTTCCTCTGAGTTTGCACCATTCCTGTTATGTACGGAACATAGTTTAATGCTAGGTATTAACATTAAAATCCCAATATTTTATATATATACCTACAATAACAGTTTCTTTCTATGTTTTGTTACAATTTTAATTACCTATCATTGCATACCTAGCTAGCATAAATCAGATAAAAAAATATTGGAATTTTAATGTTAATACCTAACATTAAACGATGTTCCGTACATAGCAGGAATGGTGCAAACACGGAGGAAACTTATATGCATGTCTTAATGATTCCATAAAAAATACAACTATCTACAATCTTTTTACTAATTAGACAATACTTTAAAAGCAATATCTGAATAAGTTTTTTAATCTGGTTAAAGACACTTGCCACCTATTTCTAAATCAGAAGAGCAAAGAGCGGCCAAGACGCGAAGACAGCGGTCTATCCGCGTTAATCGCTTCATGAATTATTTAGTTATTCCCGCTTTAGCGGTTAAAAGGAATTCACTATTCGAGATTGTTTCAACGGGACTTTTAATATAAACAGAACTAAGCTGCTAACGGTATTTTGCGGGTTAAAAATTTAGTAGTGCACTTAGGGTTCCGTAATATTGTTAGAAGCATGATTTGATAATATTAAAATGTGTTTATCGTAGGATAAGTGATGCGTCATGTTTCGCGTCTAGTGTAGTCAATTAGGTCAAATTTGCAAAAAGATCGGAAGTAATTCGTGTAGTTGTAATTTTTTACGGAATCATTAGAAGACATGAATATACCTTTCCTCCGAGTTTGCACCATTCCTGCTATGTACGGAACATTGTTTAATGTTAGGTTTTAACATTAAAGTTCCAATATATTTTTAAATATAATACCTATCTACCTACCTATACCTATATATAAACAACAGTTTCTTTCCATGCTTTGTTACAATTTTAATTACCTATCATTGCATACCGAGCGAGCGAGATACTTTAGCCAGTGACAAAAAAGGTTTGATGATCAGTAACGCATGCGCAACGCGAAAGTAGTGGAACATGTGCCTAGGACGTCACAAGGGTGGCGCCTCCTAGGCTTAGATTTTGTCAATTATCTCGGTAACTTTTAATCTGACTTAAGCAAGCTAGGTATGCAATGATAGCTAATTAAAATTGTAACAAAACATGGAAATAAACTGTTATTGTAGTTACGATATTTAAAAAAAATATTGGGACTTTAATTTTAATACCTAACATTAAACGATGTTCCGTAGATAGCGAATGGTGCAAACTCGGAGGAAACTTATATCCATACAAAATTACAACTACACGAATTACTTCCATGCCTTTTTTCTAATTTGACTATACTAAGTCACGCTATAAATAGTTTAATGGCCGCCAGGGTTGCCAACCTATAAACGCTCAATTGCAGCTGCGCTCCGAAACTACTCTTACAGCTAAAATTTATCAGAATCGTTCTAAAATATGTTATGTAGAACAAGATTATTTCAGGTTCCAGATAGCTATCTTCTGGTTAAATATATAAACGAAACAAAAAAGAATAATTTGCATGAAATCACCGATCGGTTTGATAATCTAATTGAACACAATCGAAATCTGTGAAAATTATAACAACCATCTACAATACACATCATTACCGTTTTCATTAGGTTAACGGAATAACGTTGATTGCAGTTAGGTAGAAGTTTTGAAAGGAAAATATAGGTACAATGGGGAATATATTGCATCAACATTTTGTTTTAAAACAAAAACAAAATCGTTATTTTTCCCTGGTTTAATCGTGTGATAAAACTAAAATTGTACATTTTTATTTTATTTTCCTGTTCCATCATGTTTTTATACGTGTCCGAAGCGATCAAGCTCAAATTTATCTAAATCGGCGACTTATGCATATTCCCTATTGTACAATATGTTTGGTTAGCGATGTCGGAGATTTTAAAGGCAGTTAATTATGATCAATTTTATCGACAAAACACCCCACATGTTGGAGTCTATCCCCTCTCCTGTTGGAATGACTGGCATTTTAAATTTGACTTTAATTTTAGATGGCACTGCCGAAAAATATTAATTTCTCCGGATTTAAAAATCTTATAGTTATAAAAAAAATATTTTAGAAATCTAATAATATCGCCTATTAAGTAAAATAATTAATTATGTATTTTTTAACTTGAATACGTTATAAAAAAATAGTAAAGTAATCCGAAATTGGTATGCTATTTTTCAGTTTTTCTCACAGATCTCTAAAACTAGAACATCAATTTGCAGATCAAAATCATTGCTCTGGGTTGTATATTTCGAAAGTTATTTTTGTTTGAATATGATCCTTTCATAACCACCAAAAAAAGTTTTTTCAAAAATGAACAAATTTTAAAACATTTTCATCAGTTAAAAAAAAATTCTCTGAATTTAAATGTCATTGAATCATAAAAGCAAGTATTAACGAGTTTTGAATTTTGACTATTTTCGATCATAATTAATATTTAGTGCTTGTAAGGGTCACATTCAAACAACAATTACTCTCTAAATAACTATGCAACTCAGAGCAATTATTTTGATGACGTTTTGTAGATAATATTTCTGTGTATTATAAAAATACAAAAAAAATGCACATTAATCTCCTAGTTTTTAAGGTCTGTGAGAAAAAATGAAAAATAGCACACTAATTTCGGATTAAAATTCACTTTACAAATTTTTTATAACATATTCTAGTTAAAAGTTTAAAAAAATATTTTTTTACTTGATAAGTGATATTATGATTCCAACATCATTCCAACAGGAGAGGGGATATACCCCAACATGTGGGGGGGTTTTGTAGATAAAATTGATCATATTATCTGCCTTTAAAAGCTCCGAAATCGATAACCAAACATTGTACCTATATCTAATTGATGAAAACAGATTTTGTAAACAATATTGATGTATCTGTATCTATTTTTTTAAATATTAAGTAAATCTTTGTTAATTTTAGTCAAATAAAAAGTTATTATCTCGTTAGTCACGTTTATAGTACGAAAAAACAACTCGTTTCTTTTGGCCTTGTTTATAAAGTTTATATAACACTAGCTTTTGCCCGCGACTTCGTCCGCGTGGATATTCGAGAAAATCCTATGGGAACTTTAAACCAGGATAAGTAGTATTCAATGTTTTAATTTCATCAAAATCTGATCAGCCGTTTTAACGTGATTAGGCGGGTCCCCACCAAGCGCGCTGACCCGCTTTTTCCTCTCATAAAATTTCATTCCCTATTTTGACACCTACAGACTTTCATACAAACTTTCATCCGCTATTTTAACTCTTTCCACCATTATTTCGTAATAAAAGGTAGCCTGTGTCATTTCTCAAGCTTTACTCTATCTCTGAGGCAAATTTCATTAAAATCGGTTTAGTATTTTAGGCGTGATAGCTTAACAGACAGACAGACAAAATTACTTTCGCATTTATAATATTATTATGGATTAAGAATAGATTTTGTATTTTAGATTTTGAATTTTGTTCTGTCAATTTAACTCATGGAAGTCGATTGAATAACATAATCTCGTAGTGTAAAAGTATGTAAGTAGGTACCTTATAAATACGATAGTGGCATAACTTCTTTAGTCTCTCTATACTGTGGTACAATCAAACTTTCATCCCCTATTTCAACCCATCCAACACTTATTTCGCAATAAAAGGTAGCCTATGTCCATTCTGGAGCTCTACTCTACCTCTGTACCAAATTTCATACAAATCGGTTCAGTAGTTTCGGTGTGAAGGCGTAACAGACAGACGGACAGACAGACAGACAGAGTTACTTTCGCATTTATAATAGTAGTATGGATTAAAAATGTCTTCTAAAGGTTGACTGGGAGAGAATGCTTTTAGCATTGTCCGCCTTTTGTAACATTTATTTTATAAATAAAGGAGAAAGATTATTGTGAAAAAATGCATATTCTCAAACACGTATGTTTGTCTTTTTATTGTGCAAACCCTTATTTACAGCTTCTTTATTCACGGGATTGCTAAAAGCTTTACTTATTCTGAAACGCCTATCAATGTCATATTTTTATTGTTTATGTGAAACAATTTTCCTGAACATATCAGGCAGTTTTCTTTATCTTTCAAAACAACATACCTACAGTTTTGTTCGCAAATGCAGATATGGATAGTGTTGTCGAAAATTTTTCGATATGAAAAATATTTTACATACTGCGTAAATACTAAGTTAATTAGTATTACATATGATGATGATGAGTATTATTATAGTCCTACTAATATTATAAAATATCTAAAAGTTTGGATGTTTGTTACTCAATCATGCAAAAAGGTGTAACGGTTCAAAACTGAACATGTTATTTTGTCTCAAATATTTTTCGAATTTTGTTTCATATTGAGCATAATATTATTTAACTATCGAACAAGTTATTATAATAAAGAATGAATGCAAGTTTAGTTGGCTTGGAGAATTTTGTAGCGGATCTAGTACATTTCGTTAATCGTAGGCGGTATTTGCTTAAATAAGGGTACTTTGTTATACCATGCCTTTGCTTCATGACGCAGTTAAATTGGAGATTTTAAATTAAAATGGAAGTTTAATTTGATTTTATAATATGGTTTGACGTTCAGAGATAATACAGAGAGAAAGAAAAGAAATGAAACTATGTTTTATTCTGGGCGGAGTTTAGTTGACAGTTTAGTGGTAAATTGAAAACTCGAATTGTGAAATAAAAGGGAGATAATTAATTAATAGAAATATTGTAAGGATAAATCTAGAAATATTATTAAAAAACATAAACAATAGTTATTGAAGGTGTAATAAGAAAGTATTTCATGGGAAAATGTGGATGGAGCCTAATAAAGTTTGTCTTGTCGTTGGGTGTTGTACGAAGAAAGATTGATATGAAGTTTCTTCGAAAGCGGGATTTTATGCTGCAGGTTTATAATTCAAATGAGGGTAGGCATTTAGAAAATGTAAAAGTAGTCGGATGAGTGTTGCCAGTTAGGGTTTTTAAAGTACCAACATTGTGATGCTAAATTGATCGGAAATTTTAGGTTTAATTGGACCGAATACTTAATGGAAAATGTTGTAATACGTATTTTAGCAAATTGATTCTAGAGGTTATGATATTTTGGGGAAGGCGAGATAAAAAGATTGAAAAGTTGGATTCTAATTATAGCATATGGGAGGTTCAATTTGTTGTGAATATAAGATTCGTATTGATCAGAGTTCTATGATTATAGTACAATAATTTCATATGATTCTGGATAAATACGCTGAATATTATTCAAAGTTGTTAATTTTGTTAGAAATGATGTAAGGGGGAAAACTTGTTGATTTATTTATGATTGAAACGTTATTTCATACAATTGTATGAATTGCTTAAATCAAATGTAGCTGAAATGTCAGTATAGAGACATATTTAGGTAACAGATTAATTTTAATTTGGTTACAAATGGAGCGTCATTGTGCGCTTGAGTATAAAGAATCTTGAAGATAGAAGGTTATTAGTTAGTTGAATTGTACGTTGGAATTATTGATTAGTATAGGGGTTCATTTTGTAAGATTAGTAACTTAAATATTATATTTACAAGTTGAGTAAGACAAAACTGAATTCTCCCCATTTTTGAAGGAGAAGGGAAAATTTTAGGAATAATTTATGTAAAGTAGGGAAATGAAGGTAGGTAAAAAAGATGCTTAGATCGTGTGGGGTGAGGTTCCTGGAGTGAGTGAATGATTTTGGGGGGTTATAAAAGACGTGGCTCGAGGGAAATCGCTCTCTTTACTTTCCTCGTCGTCAACGTAACATCAAGTGGAACCTCGGTAGAAGCCGTCAATACCCCCTTTGTAAGATAGCTTCGAACAAGTAGTATTTTTATAACGCAAGAAAACAGCAAGAAGTCAGGAAGAAAGTGTTTATTTGAGGTTTTGACGTATAGGTCCGCAACCGGGTGCGAGTCTCTTGCATATACGCTTTAATTAGGGCTTATATGGTATAAGTAAGCTTGAAATTAAAGTAGGTAGATTTTGTTTGCGAATTTTCATAAAGTAAAGTAAATTTCCCAATAAATCTAAGAATTTTCCGAATCAAATTTGTTTGAAATTTATATAAGCAGTTGGGAAACGATAAAGGGGGGTTTGATTTTGAATAAATATCATTAGTTTTGTGTCTCTAAGGGGCGTTCGGTCAATCCTCAAGGGGTTAGGTAAAAAAGTCTGGTATGTGGCGTATCAGACGGGCATCAAAATTTCTAGATTGCCTAGCTAGTCACATAAGTGTACCGAATGTGTCCCATCTCTAGCAATCCGACGGTCCGAAAGGAGTTGAGAATCTAATTCCGTGCTAGCGTTGGTGTCCCGAGAATTCGGTATACTTATTCCGCTGTAGGTGCCTATTTGTTCCCTCCCAATCAAATTTGGCCACGTCCAAGCTGTTAGGAGAGAGTTAGGCGAGTCATGCTTGCTCACGCTTTAGAGATTCGGGGCGTCGGTGATGAGGTAAGCATCACAAATATTGCATAGGAAATCTAAATTTAGTCGCTGGTAGGCAGGTAAACTCATTAGGTTTATAAATTCATTGTTAGGTGCGTAGGAACAGTAGGTTAGGTTTGCATCTCAAGGCGGGAGGGAAACTTGGATGCTGGTAAAAGATTGGACGTTCTCAAGAAGGTCGAGCTGTCAGCAAGGTAACAACAGTAACGTTAGATAAGCTAGGAACTCTTATATAGGCGAAGGAGAGGTAGGTCAATTCGCAGTGTATCAGATTTAGGTAGGCCGCAAATAGGTTGGTGTACAACAAAATGGCTGTCGAAGCGAGACATAGGCAGGTGGTGTCGAGAATGGTACCAACAAGATGGCTGCCGCAGGTCATTCAGTGGTACATAGGAACTTGACTAGGATGTGATGAGGTAGGATGATTTAGGAACGGAATCTAGGAAGCGCAGAAGTGTTAAATATAGTGAACGAAAGGTTATGTGAAACTACTGGGTAGGATCCGAAGGAAAAGTATCAATCTTCTATAGTAGGCGCCTTAACAAAGATCTATTAAGGCTATGATTCAGTGTTGTGAATAATTACTACGATGCGCTCAATTGAGTAGACTTTGCAAGCTCCAGTAAGTACCCACAAGTTGACCGATCCGAAGGAAAAGTATCAATCTTCCATGGTAGGCGCCTTAACAAAGATCTATTAATGCTTTGACTCAGTGTTGTGAATAATTATTATAATGTGCTCAATTGAGTAGACTTTGCAAGCTTCAGTAAGTACCTACAGTTTGATTTACTATTAATTAGAGCTAGACAAATTCTTCTGTTAATATTGGATAATGATTTAATAGTGAAAGTTGAATCATAAATAAAGAATAATTATTCATCCTTGATTTGGATTGGTAAAATTGAACCTGTTTTCAATTGGTCGTTTACAGTTGAGATAATCCGTTTTGGTGATTGTGGGAGGAATACTGAAACAAGATCTGGGCGTATGGAATAATCCCGTGTTACCATTAGACTAATGTTGAATCACAGTTTATGGAACACTAGATCATAGTTTGAGTAAACCTTTCAAATTAACAGAATGAAGGTTATGACTAACAGTGAGATAATGCTTTGAAAAGTATCTACCTACTATGAAAATATTATATTATTTAGTGAATACATTAAATTCACAAATAATAAGTTCAACATATTATCTGAATTCAAATATTTCAACTGGGTTCAGCCAACTCAATTTGAGGATGAAAGAAATAGAATTTTATTGAAATCAAATATTGCCTAGTCTACTCAACATTGAAATATTGCCTTTAACTTTAAATGAAATGAACTGAAGTCAATTCGGTTTATGGTTGTATATTTATAATTTAGCCGAGATTAAAGTACGAAGAATCCGTCATAGAACTTTATTACCTTGTTTAGAATTGTCTTTCCTTCAGAATATGAGAACTATCAGTGTCCCAAGTAAATGGATAGTAATGTTGTGTCCATCTGTTATAATGTTAAACAATCATACTAGAATTATTTATTAAAGCAAAAAAAAATTGTAATTCAGCCATCACAATTGAAGGAGAATTCTTCATTGTGAAAACTGATAGTTCGCTTGGGAGCATTTTGCTCCGTCCTCTTTTGTAGAAACAGACTGACAAAGACCAAATATTTTAATATAATAAACTTACTAAGTAAATTTATCATGAAAAAAATATGGCTGGCCAGAAGAGAGTTGCCCAATTCCGGTGTCGAGACTCATTGTATAAAGCGGGGCGGTGCTTGTACCTTAGCTGGCAAAAACACAATTGCATATTCACTACTTGTACAATAACTTAAGAAAGTAAAAGAATTCTTATTTAATAGCGTTGAAGGTTTTATCATACTTTGATCTCAGGCGACTATAACTTCTTAACTTACCTGAAATAATCTCTCTTATTTAATGATCTAAGTTGACAATAGATAATTTACATTATTTAGAATAACGTCATACATGGCATATAATTTGACACTTGGCAGCGGAAGAAAATTATCCAAATTTAACCATTCTCTATAACCCGACTTACCTCTTTTTACCTTGTAGTCTATTATGGTTGAACTTACCCTCTTTTACCTTATAACAATACTCCATTTAACTCATAAATTCACTTCGATCATTTCTTATCAACGTAGGTTTATCTCGCTCATACTTACTTCATCTACGGAACGTAATTGGGAACGCTTTCCTCTTTAATTATAGTATTCCCATTTATTGACACTAAAGAACTATGGGGTTTCCCTTGGTAGTATGACAAATATTAAGAATTAATATGAAGTTAAAGTAGGCTCACTTAGGAAAAATACAGACTTAATTTCTATTTCTCTGGTTGTATCAATAGAGCAATATCTTTCATTTAGTGATATTTTCTTTTAGAAATAAATGTAATAGCAGGAATAATTAAGACCTAGTAATAAAAGCGAATACTTCTATTGGAAAATGAAAATCAATACTAATCACACTTTTAAAAGAATTTGGGTTCACTACTTATCACAACCAGGGTTCCTCCATTAGACATTCACAGGTCCTCTCAGATCACACAAAGCTTGTTAGTAAGGTTCTTTGTAGGTTAGTTAAGGTTGAATAAAGTAAACTTAGTAAATTGCATTTTGGAAGTTATTTAATCCAGTAAAATTAGGTTCCAATAGTTTAGTTATAATCAACGGTAAGTAGTAAGCGGATTTTGATTGTACTCTTGTCCTGTAGGTTATTAGGTTTCCACTTAGGTTTTAGTCTTCTTTCATAGGCCGTGATCATCTAGTCCTTATTTGTGCTTAGCCGGAAGGTTACAAAGGGCTGAATGGATTTAGATAAAATTTGGCACACACATAGTTAAAAAATACTTTTTATTCTGGTCAAGGGATCCCTAGGGTTTTTTTTTTTATTATGCAAATAAATTATTTGAAATTGATTGAAGTTACATAATTGTAAATGTTACTAATTCTTTATTAATAACTAAAGCATATCAAAATACATAATTATTCAGTTAAATAAAATGTACTAGAAAAAATCGACTTACCCGTAGCACCTCAGACGTAGCAAACAGTTTGTATAAACTCATGGTAGAGCTAGTCCCGGCTTTTTGTGGGGAGGCAGTCAGATGTAGTCATCAACTTTTCTACGAGTACTTTTCTGGCGACCAACGCTTAAGAGGATTGTCAAGCAAGCGGTCCCCATACAAACGGCGATAACGTTTCCCATCCTCTAAACCTACTGCAATGAATTTAAGGTATGTTTTTGAAATGCCTAAAAACTAAGGCTCTACGTTTTGATTTTTTAAATATGGTTTGCTTGACAATTCTCTTAAGCTTCTACTATCAACATCACATATCGATAGTTTGACTATCGAATCAAGCCAGCACTAGTCGAAATCTGTGCCTTCCCTTGCGTCGTACATTTATTCATAAGCTCACCTCTGTCCCTGAATCAAACGAATAAGGACAGCCTGACAACGAGTCGCGGCGGTTTTTTCCTGCTAATCGCCTCATACATAATTTAGTTATTCAGCTTTGGTGGTTCAAGGAATCACTATCTTGAGCTTTAATAAAATGGTTGTTATATAAAGATTTGACGTATTAGATTCAACATTAGATGATATACCTACGTTCGTTTAGGAAATGAATACCTCACTCCCTTTTTTTTAAAACAATCCCTTTCTCATTAATACACCAACTAATTACTGTCTTCTAATGGAATCTGATAACCTATGAATAAAATCATACGATACCTGATCGATATTAATATTCTGTTTTATCTATGTCTTCAAAGATAAGGATAAGGTATTAACGGCATCATGTAAATTTTTAACATCCACTTTACGTACTTTTGTTTGACCATGTCAGTTTTAATTGAGCCGGAGTATACTTCTACAGCCACACTATTCTCTAAAGTTTGCAGCATCCAGTTCGTCGCTGCAGCTGCGTTGTCTAGCAGATGTCATATTCCCATTACTGGTTAAACTCTTTGGAATCTATGGCATTTTGCCCAGTGACTCAGTAATGGGTATAATGATATCTGTCAGAAACTCGACGAAATGATCACTGACAGAAAAGTTGCAAGAGAAATTGGCACTCCCAAGAAGCTTATACCTCCCTCCAATGGAGATTGCACGGCCATATGTCATGGTGAAGATTGAAAAAAGCTCCTTTAGTGACGTGACGGCTACAATACGTGTTCGTTGTTCGTCGTTCGTTCGTTCGTGAGAAACGAAAACGTATTGTAAAACGAAAAGAAAGAGATAGCAATACGCAGTGACGTCACTAAAGAGTCTTTTTCAATCTTCAGTGTGATACTAGGCGTGCAATCTCCATTGTGGGTTTAAGCTTCTTGGGCACTCCAGATCTGCAGGCCTACAAACAATCGCGATAAGCGGACGATGTTCGTTCCACTCCGTGACACTATTAATTCACGTAAGGTCCAAGAAGGTTTCAAGTAAATTGAACGACGAATAGCGTCCGATTATCTCGATTCTTTTTATGTAATAGGCCTGCTGTTCTATGATTATTGTGTTATTCTTATGTAAAGTCTACTCCATACATCTGCGTCATGTTTCGTCTTCATAAAGTACTTTGATAGTGTAATTAAAAAGAATTAGAGGATGAGTGAGAAGTTTCTAGCTGATCTTTTTCGTGTCTAGCATTTGAATGTAAAAAGTATTGTAAAATTTTCTCAGTAGTAACACGCCTGTTTTCTCACAGCGCCCTAGATAGGGGTTTGTTTTGCGTCTGTTTTCTTTAATTCATGACTTTTCTTTTTCCGGTTCAAAGAGAGCAGACTATGAGGCGACGGGTTACAATTTTCTACGGTTCTGTTGTAAAGGATTTCTGTGGGAAAATTTTCTCTTCCTTTGCTAGAGGGAGATTTCTTTATGTGATTATCTAAAGCAATACCAAATGTTAATTCCCGCATTTTTATGTATGTTATCTAAGAATTTGCCTATGCACCTACAAATTACAGTTTGTAGTAATGGTGTGGCAATGTAGTGTGAAAAAGTTTGACTGTTGACGGTAACTGCATACAAAATCGTATCTCATATGCCTATATTAACAGCGGGGACAACAACGGATTAACTTTTTTTTTTCCTGTGGCAACACCGACGGCACCAGTTGTCAAATTTTGCTCCCGTATTTAAATTTGAAATATTTTAAATATTAGCATAATAATTGTGGCTAATTCCATTGAATCACGTAACATTTACGTATAAAATTAAGTGTAGTGAACACCAACAGTGAGTTGTTTGTGTATTTTGTGTGTTTTGTGACGTCGAACTACGGTCACTTTCACTTACCGGTATGACATGACATTGCATTTTTATCTGTAAATCATTGTTATCTCTTTCAAAGTAGTAATTTTTGTATGTGCTTTTAGTCTAATCTGTTCAGTTTATAACTAGTAAGGCTACATTTAAAGCCGATAGTGTAGTGTTATCATTTGGATAACCTCACTATAGTTGATTAAACAACCCCTTGGAATTACTTAGGTTTAACAAACACCTTTTTATTTTCACAATGTTGACCCGTAAGGCCGCATCTCGCCAGGAGGAGGCTAAACTCCATCAAACCCTACAGGAACTAAAGGCCACCAAGGAGTTGGTTAAGCAACTGCATTTGGAAAGAGATGAGAATGAAAAGGAATTGTTAGATGTGCTTCAAAGCAATACTCAACTCAAAAAGGAAATGTCTGAGTTACATTTGTCACAACAGAATATGTTTGAGGAACGTAATAGGTTACAAACTTTAATCGATGGGTTCGACCAGTGCAGAGATGAGTATGAGAAGGCCCTCAGACTCATCTCTGGACTGGAAAAGCAGCTACATGACGCTAATAACCGTATTTATAAGTTAGAGTCAGAACAAAACCAAGCGGTAGTCACTCAGAACTTGAGTCTTTACGATGAGTTAGTCGGCTGTGACCCAAAACTTGTTTCTCCCTCACTTAACCATAAGCCAACAATCACAATTGATTTAACTTCTGAAGACTCAATTAATTGCACTATGAGTCAGGCAATGGTTGGTTGTAGTAGAAACAAGCTAAAGAAATATGTAAAAATTAACAAGTATATTTCAAAAACAAAAAAGTTACTAAATAAGCAGAAACACTTTTTCAAAAATATTAGTTACATTAGAGAGCGTAGACAACTAATTGAAAAGCTGGATACATGTCAAATTATAATCAATGAGAATAGACTGACATATGAAAATAACATTGCTATGTTAAATACTAAAATTCACTCATTACAGGAGTCATTATCCAGGATGACCCAAAATTATGACCGTTCCAAAAAAGAGATAGGGGAATATATACTGGCACTTAAATGTTTATCCACCCCCTCTCTGTCAGAAAACCATTCAACCCATAATGATAGCTCCTTAGCGTCAGGCCTAGATGCTCGGGACCATTTACAAGACCAAACAGTGTATGAGCCCTTAATCTCAGAACATGTAAATATTTTAGCAAGCACAAGTGAAAATAATTCCTTTGCCACTAACAAATGTTCAAACATTATGTTGTGTGATGAAATTGGAAAAGATTTAGGCTACTTATTCAATAATCAATTGGGAGAAAAAGTTTTAAATTATTGTATACCGGGTGCGACCCTACATGACATTATGAGAAAAGTAATAACTTTAAACTTAAATGAAAATACCAATTTAATTATATTAGTTGGTCAAAGAGGTAATGTAAACAAGAAGGATCTCATTTCATACTACAATAAGTTATGCAGTTTAAATATAAATAAATTTGTATTGTTTACACTACCTTACAGTGCTAGCTTGCCACAGGAAGAAAATAATATCAGATATAATTTGAATTTAACACTAAGCAATATGACTTATTATAATAGTCAGAGATGTCACATAATAGACATAAATAAATTAATATTTAATTTTAAATTGACAAAAGATAAATATTATCTTACAAATTATTTTAAAAGACAAGTAGCTTTAGCGCTATCATTTTATTTTAAACATTTAGCCAAGAACTTGGCTATCACTTCTGCTTCTATTGAGCAGAATAGTTTTGACATTTTGAATGTGACCTTGGAATCCGTTCCAAGTAATAATAATACAATTTTTACTCCTGCTCCTATTGAGCAAAAAATTGTTGACATTAAAAATAACACTTTGGCATTTGTCCCAAGTAATTCTTTTATTAGTAATTTAAATTACATAATAAGACAATAGAGGAAGTCTCTAGCCGTGTAATGACTAAGGAAAAGCCTAAATATTTAACTATAGTTCACCAAAACATTCAGGGCTTTTCTGGCAAAGAATTAGAGTTAGAACTTTTTTTAACTGAAAAAAATGTTAATATTTTATGTGTCACTGAGCACTGGCTTAAGGAATATGAATTAATTACAGGATTTCAATGTTATAAAATTGCTAGTTCATTCAGTAGGAAATCCACCACTAGAGGGGGATCTTTGATAATTTTGCAAAACAATATGAATTTTAAGGAACGAAAAGATGTGATATCCCTCTCTATTGAACAACACGTTGAACTGTCATGTGTGGAATTAGATCAGTTGATAATGATTTGTGTGTATCGCCCACCAACTGGTAACTACCCTCAATTTGAGTCCGCTATGGAGGACGCTCTAAAATTAGTCATCAAAAAGAATAAAAAAATTGTGGTGTGCGGTGATTTTAACGTAGACATCTTAAAGCCGTCCTCAATTGCAAGTAGGTTTCTGAATTTGTTTAAGTCCTTCAATTTAGCAAACACCTTTTGTGAACCTACAAGAATCACTGCTACATCTAAAACTTGCCTAGACAATATTTTTAGCAACTGTAATGTACTTGATAAAGAAATAATAAATTGTATTCGTTCTGACCATAGCGGACAAATAGCTTCCCTTGAGCACCATCATGTTCCTCATCAGTGTAATATAATTTGCAGACCTCTAACTAAAAATAAATTGGAAAATTTTCATAATAATGTCACTGCCAAAACTCTTTGCTTACCTAGTAATGATAATCCCAATACTCATTATGATGATTTATTTAATTTAATTAAAGTAGAATTTGATAAAACATTTAAGCAAAGATCTATTAAATCCAAAGACTTTAAAAAGAAATTTAGTGATTGGGCAACACCAGGCATATATGTTAGCAGAAATAAGTTGTTTGAATTATATGGTCAGAAAACAATTTCAAATGATCCCGAATTTCATGAATATGTAAGAAACTATTCAAAAATGTTTAATAAAGTATGTACTTTAGCAAAAGCAAAATGTATATCTACAATAATTCATCAGTCAGATAATAAAATAAGAGCCACTTGGAATATTATAAATAAAGAGACTGGGAAAACTAAAAATAATGACCGTGAATACTCATTAGTATCAGACAATAAAATTATTGAGTCAGATGAAGGAGTGGCAACAATTTTTCAAGATTTCTTTTCTAAAATACCTATTGCAACTACCAGTAATTTAAATTCATCTCCAAAAATTGCTGTCTCCCTCTTGGAATCATGTGTTGATAAGTGCAATAATGTATTTAAATTTAGACATATCAATAGTGATACCATTCTTAAAACATTTAATTCAATAAATATAAAAAAGACTGAAGATCTCTGGGGCATTTCAACTCACATAATTAAGTCTATAATAACGACCATTGCTCCCCATCTTGCTTTTATTTTCAATAAGTGTGTTGATGAAGGGATATTTCCAAACTTAATGAAATATAGTAAAATCATCCCTCTTTTTAAATCTGGGGACAAAAGCGATCCCGCTAACTTTAGACCTATTTCCATTTTGCCAGCACTAAGCAAAATTTTTGAAAAGATCATTTATGATCAATTATTAGCACATTTTCTTATCAACAAACTACTTCACGAGAAACAATTTGGTTTTACTCGTGGTAGATGCACAACTGATGCTGGAATTGCACTTCTCAAACACGTCTTTGAAGCATGGGAGAGTAAACAAGATGCAATTGGTATATTTTGTGATCTCTCTAAAGCATTTGATTGTGTCAGTCACAGTACTTTATTAGATAAATTGGAACATTATGGTGTAACAAAAAATGCAATAAGCCTTATGCAATCGTATCTGTCGGCGAGAACCCAAAAAGTTGTTGTAAATAAAACAGAATCCTATGAAGCACCCATTACCATGGGCGTGCCGCAGGGATCGATATTGGGTCCATTGCTTTTTCTTATTTATATTAATGACCTTCCTTACTATACTAAAAACTTATGTGAAATAGTACTGTTTGCTGATGATACTTCTTTAATTTTTAAAGTTGATAGAGGATGTAACTGCAGTGACGATGTAAACAGCACTCTTTCCAAGGTGATGCATTGGTTTACTATTAATAATCTGAAGCTTAACTCTAGTAAAACTAAATGTGTAAAATTTTCACTTCCTAATGTGAGGCAGGTTCATATGACTATACATGTAAATGGCGAAGCAGTCGAATTTGTTGACTCAACAAAATTTTTAGGTATTACTATAGACTCGCGGTTGCAATGGGACCCTCATATCGATATCCTGTCAAGCAGACTTAGCTCTGCTGCCTTTGCAGTTAAGAAAATAAGGCTTCTGACCGACATTGAAACAGCAAGATTGGTTTACTTCAGTTATTTTCATAGTATCATGACCTACGGTTTGTTGTTGTGGGGCTCAGCTGCTAATATTAATAACATATTCATCTTACAAAAAAGGGCAGTGCGCGCTATATACAACTTACGGTCTAGAGATACTCTTCGTGACCTATTTAAAGAAATTAAAATATTAACGGTAGCTTCCCAATACATCTATGAAAATATAATGTATGTAAAGAAAAATTTAGATAGCTTTGTAAAAAATAGTAATGTTCATAAACTCAATACAAGAAACAAGAACAAACTTGCTGTTCCAAGGCGCAGACTGCATAAAACCGGAAGCTCTTTTTTGTGTAGATGTATTACCTTTTATAATAAGATACCAGAACAAGTCACAGAACTGCCCTTGGAAAAATTTAAAAATACTGTTAAATCCAATTTAATGAGTAAAGGTTATTACACTGTTGACGATTATTTGAAGGATAAAAAGGCATGGGCTTAGCTTTTGCATTGTTAATTATTACTCTAATACCTCAGTATTGATTAGAAAAAGTCCGGGGTTCTTTCATAGGTCTAGATAAAAGTCCTTTAATTAAACTCGAATCGTGATTTTCTTTTCTAAGTATAAAATTGTGAGAAGTATCCTACCTACTTAAAAACGTACTTCTGGCTTCTTGACTCGACGACTTGATATGGGTAGCTTTAGTATGTCATGCTCACTTCAAACATTTCTGCGGTGGTGTCGTGTGAGGCGGGTCGTTACGTTCCCTCAAATATGGTTGAGCGAAGCGATGGCTGGTTCATGCGTCATGCTCGTGAACGGGTGCTGCCAGTGGGAATGGGTCTGCTTCTGTCTGCTTGTATTAAGGGCGTCGTATAACTCGTATATAAAAGATCTGTTTTATATTGTCTGTATGTATGGCACTTCTTACTCAAAAAATATAATTCTTAATAGCTTACCTTGTTTTGATTTATTTAATTGCAATATTTTTACTTTCTATAGTCAGTAGTTTAGTGAAAGACCTATGAAAAGCTTTTGGATATAAATTTTCAATTCGATGCCTTAACATAGGTAGTCTTAGTATGTCATGCTCTCTTTAATCATTTCTGCGGTGGTGTCGTATGAGGCTCAAATATGGTTGAGCGAAGAGATGGCTGGTTCATGCGTCATGTTCGGGAACTGGTGCTGCCAGTGGGAATGGGTCTGCTTCTGACTACCTATCTTAATGCATATTGAATTGTATGTTTTTCTTTTATTTTTATTTATTGTAACAGCCTAGACTGAATAACAAGTTCAAACTTTGAATTTAGCTTAAAATCTGTAAATTGATTAAGAAATTTGAAACTCATTAAGAAATGAGCTAATTCAATAATGTTATTTATTTGTTAATCTTTGTTAATATCAAGTCTGGAAACGATATACATATTTGTAAATATCGTTCCATCTGATTGATAAAGCTGACAAGTTTTTTGCGCCCATTTTTCTTGTCAGTTAAAAGACGTCATAATGGGTGGCAGGGTAAAAGAATTGACGATTTAAAAATGCTTATTATGTGAGCTTATTTAAATAAAATATATTTCATTTCATTTCATTTCATTTCATTTCATTTCATTTCATTTCACTCAAGTTCAAGTCAATATATTTTTGGTGACCCATCCTACGACCGACCTTTGCTTACAATCAATACCTACTTGGAAGTTGCTTACCGCAATTTAAGGGCGATGCGCTGACTAATTTTGGACGTTTTCGGTCACAAATGTCTCCATATGGTCCGGAATTCAGCTATATATTTTGTCACTGGCAAGTAAATAAAAAAAATGGGTTTTATGTATGAAATTGCCGTTTTGTATGGAGAATTTTAAAGAATTTGCATTTTCCATTTCCATACTAACATTGTCATAATTTATTTAACAACCATGAACGCTAATAATTTAAAGCTTTTATACACAAATGTTTAAACACTCAGCTAACCACATGTATTAAGTGAAAAAAAAAATACATATCATAATAACTAAACCATTCCAACTATTCTCGAGATAACTACGGCCAAAAGACCTATTGTTTAGAATAAGTAAAGATCGTTTCACATACTTTTGTTATAAGTAACTAATGAACGAAATGCATAAAGCATGCTCACATATGGTTAATTCAACTACATTAACTTACCTTAAGTTGACTGAACTAACGAACGATTTACCTACTGTTAATAAATTTGGGGTTAAGTTGAGGGATAGCAGGTCGGTTCTGGCGTTGTTGGTCGCAATGAAACATAACCTCCTCCTCGATCGCTACGCTCGCTCATCGTCGCACCTGATGGATTAATTATGTTAGGACCTTTGGTAAACAGACTATTAAGTTCGACGACGAGCGAACAAGGAGGAAGTTCCATTGTGTCCAACAACGCTCGAGCCGAGCGAGCGAAGCGAGCGTGCCGCATGCGTGTCAGAACCAACCTGCTGGCGTGTAACCCTCAACTTATAAAATAAATAATTGATGAGCAGTAGACGAGTCGTCAAATATAGGCATTTCATACATAGTTGAAACATCTAATAAGATATCTTAATTGATTTTAGTTCAATCAAAGTTAAGTAAGTTAAACAGTAGTTGAGACAAGCAATATGCGTTATGAACATTGTGAATCAAGCGTATTTATCTCGAGAATAGTTGGGATTTTAGTTGTATATAATGTAACAAAATAGTATCGACTAAGTTAAAACGAATTGAGTGGTTATTTCTGCTAACGAAAAAAGGAGTCTCCTTTAATTTTTAAATTTGAGTCTTTTGCATTCACAATGCTATTTTCTAGTATATTATGTAGTATAGTCTCTTTTAAGTTACTATTTAACGTTCAGAAAAAAAAATTATTGCTTGTACGGTTTAGCAATCGCACAATATGGGTCGAGTAATGAGTTGAATGTTCGCAGTCTTGCGTATCAGCAGATTCCGCGACAATTTAATTTTGTTTAATTGATATTATAGTTAGTTAAGCGTTAGCCACCGACAAACAAACATTTATACTTATAATAACTTTGTGAACGAAAATAAAACTATAACTAAAACCGCGACGTCGTTTAACTCAAACATAAACTTTCTCTATAGGTGTAGGATAAATGCTACATTGCTGAGAGTAGGCAGTTCATTATTCAAAATAATAACAAGTAAACGAAGCATCTTTAACATCTTAAAAGATATGACAGCCTCTGTGTGTAAGAAAAAATCGGCAATTTCATACTTTAAGCTTAGTACTTATTTGATTTATTTATAATATTTATAAAATACTATTTAGTATATTTTGCTAGTTACCACATACGAATCATTAGTCTAAAAGCACCAGTACCCTCGAAAATAACTTTGTTTAATTTTACCAAAACCCAAAACCAATAGTTTAGGGTTATTTTAAAGTTTTGAAACAATTTAAGCTGACGCTCATCGTTCGACTACTTTTGTGGTGAAAACCCTGCCGATGTTTTGAAGAGTTTATATATTAATAAAGTACTTATACATTATAGGTATAAACAGGCTTATAAACTTTATAATATTTTTTTACATAACTTAAAAAAAAATGCTTTTCAAATATTTTTCTTTATAGTCTTACAATACTGTATTTCCACCAAAGATTTGCGAGGACTACTGTGACAATCAAATATTAAATTATGTTAGATAAGGAGTTTTTAGATTATTTCGTGTTTTACTTATCTACATCGACAGTAAATGGACAAAATAAAAAACACACATAAAAATACACTTTTTAATCCAATTTCATGCACATCTACAGTTTTGTTTCTATCATAACACTGTGATAACATCGTGCTATTAGTTGTCAAACTATCCAGTCTGCGAGCACAAAATAGAGAAAGAACAGAAGTTAAGCTTAGTACTACGCGCACTCGAGCAACGCACATACACATAGACAACTCTCACCGACACGGAATCTCTGCAGAGTGGTGACGCAGTGTCGTCGCGTCGGTTGGTGAGAGCTGTCTGGGGTATTTACATGGGCGACTAATTTTTTTCGCACGGTGAAAATTGACCGTGTAGATGGCAATTTGGAACTGCCGCAGATGACTGAACAAAATTATCTGATCCGGTGGCCAAAACTGGAATTACGTTGTTACCTACGCCATCAACTACATAGAAGACAGCAACGCCATCACCTGCGATTCAATTTTGGAAGTGACTTAGGTGACTAAAGGCGACCGTCTCAGGTGATTAAGAGTAACCGCTCACGGGCGACTTTTTGTAGCTGCGATAATCGCGGCGTTAACGCGGCGATAATCGCCCGCAAAATGACACGACAAAGGTTTTACTTAGCCAGCGACAAAAAAGCGCCGCGATTATCGCCGTGTTTATCGCAGCTACAAAAAGTAGCTCGTGGGCGTTTACGTATAGAACTCCCTATGTTCTATTCTCAGCGACAAAAATCGCTCAGCGATTAATCGCCCGTCAGCGGGGACGCTTAAATCGATCATGTAAATAGCTCACAATGGGCTATTTATGGGTCACTAAAGCCTTTCGCCGCACGGCGATAATCGGCCGTGTAAAAGGCAATTCGATCTAGGCCGCAGACAAAATTGTCTGATCCGGTGGCCAAAACTGTAACATAAGTTATTACAAATTCTTACCTAGGCTAAGCCATCGACTATATAGATGACAGGGACGCCATCACCTGCGATTCAATTTTGAAAGCGACTTGTTAGGAGACTAAAGTCGACTGTAACAGGTGACTAAAATCGACTCATGTAAATAGCCCATACGTGTCCGTTGCTCGAGTGCGCGTAGTACTAAGCTTAACTTCTGTTCTCTCTCTACTTTGTGCTGCGCTTCGACTAAAATATCAGTAAAAAAACTTATACAGACTGCTGCAAAGTATCAATTGAATCGTATAATTAATTATATTATTGCTATGCGTTTACAAATATGTTAAAAAACAACCTAAACGAATTAACTATACTGGTAAATTATTTCGACGTTTCTTACAAAAGATAATTTTACGTTTCCCTATCAAGATGTATCGTTGACACGTATTTATGATAATGAGATTATTTTATGCTCATCTCATCATCTATACTTATATTTTTCTACAGAATCATTATTTTTTTCAAAAGTTGTCTTGAAGTGATGAGATTCATAATGAGTTTCTACCTCTAGGTTTTCAATCACCAAAGATTAATAAATTGTTTAAAAACTACCTAGGTATAAGTAAGAGTACTATAACTTTACACATATTGTATTATGCTCGTGCTTCTTTTTCACAAAATTAAATCAGGACACATGAAAACAACACACACAAAAAATATTTAGGGTTTACAAAAATTTTCTGCTTTGCGTTAACGACAGAGTCCATATTATTTAAAACTCTGTGCCAACTTCAATTCCGGCGCTGCGGTGTTATTACTTCCATATTCATGGACTGTTGCCATGCCTGGGGATATTATTTCCCGTGAATTAATTCTAAACGACCCCATTCATTATAGGGCTTGCGGAATGATGCTTGATAACAAATGAAGATCTCCTTTATAGTTAGTTCGAAACAGATGACTCATCAGACCAAAACAAACGCCGATCAAACGAAATGATACATTAAGCTTTTGAGTTTAGGGTTCATTGTACCATTCCTGATTTTACGGTAATGGAATCTTGTTTAAAGACAGTGTACCCTTCCATTTGTCAGAGACAATGGTGAGGGATAGGCTCTAACATAAAGCACTAAAATATTCATTAGTTAGGGTAATGATAGGATTGATAATGGAACCAGCGTTTCTACCATAAGATATTAACGGACGTACCCAATTACCTATATTCAGTAAGAGATAGGTCTAATTTGATTTAGTACTAGGCAACTATTGTTATTTCAAAACAGAAATATCTAAGCAACTATGCTATAATAGGCCAGTATGTTATAGTTAATGAGGGGTTTTCAAATTGACATTTAAAAAAAAGAAAAGTAACTATTTGCCTCACTAGATGTCGTTGATGGTAAGAGGGAAGTCAAAATTGGCTTTAAAAATAAACGGCCAACCAACCGGCCAGTAAGCATGTACTGCACTGACCTCTATTATACAAGGAGGTCAGTTACATCTGCCTGCCTACCTGAGTACTCTTCGAAAAAAAAACACTTTGAATCCCCTATTTTTTTCAACGCTATCTATCGAGCCTACAGCTTTTTGTCATTTTAAAAAGCCCTCATTAATAACTATAAATGTTTCTTAAGATTAATTTTTTCATGGGGTTGCATCCTCATTATAACATAAATTAATAAGAAGTTATTAACAAAAAGTTTTAAATAGGTACTTAATTCTATGGTAAACAAACATTTTATGAACCCCATTATCTTTGTCAAATTAATATTAGGCAGGCTTTCAAAATCCATTTAGCACATTTAAAATTATGATGGCGTAATTAAATTAACAAGTAAAGAGACCAAGGAGATGGTAAGCCCTCACTGACAAATGCCTTTCATTTTAATAATCCCTCGGGAACACTTTATAATGCCTCATAATGATTTTGACATTATGCTTCAAAATTATTTCGTCAGTCTGGATTTTGAGATTTAAATATTCAATGCTAGAGGCCACGCGCAACTTCGTTTCCGTGGACAGATTTTTTAATCCCTCGGGAACAGTTCTTTCTTTCAAGATAAAGTACCGTGTGTCCTTTTCTGTACCCCTGATAACGTGTATGCAAAATTTTAAGATGATTGGTTGAGTAGTAACAAATAAACTCACTTATTTTAATATTAGTTAGGTTAAAAGAACGAATTTGTATTTACAAAGTTGCCGCCCACGGTTTCTCATTCTTTTTATTTTCATTCTCACTCCAGACAAAGACTGTAAGAACTTCTAAGAATGTTAATAGAAAACCTTGTAGATTGTAGAGTTCTATTTGGGTTAACAAAATAAATAAATTACTGTAGGTAGTTTTCAACTATTACACAGCTTTTTATCTTTTGAAATAGCTTGAGTGCTTTCAAGCAATTTGTTGTAATGTGAAATATTTTTAAATATCGAAAGTCCTTACTGACAAAACACATCTACTCGTTAGTAGTTATGGATAAGTTACTTTATAAATAGTTGAGGATTAACTTACAAAAATAGCATTGCGGACGCAAATAGCTAAATATGTTTTTTGATTATCAATAAATACGTGTGAATGAAACATCCCTGTCTTTTATTAGGGAGGTACCCTGATATCGATTTACATAATTTACTTAAAAACCACTACTTAATTCCCTAAGGAAAAGTTTATAATAAAATCTAATATTTACAGTATATTTACAACTTTCATATACACTAAGTAGGTATATTATAAGAAGAATTTAATTATATCAGATCATTGAACTATTAATTGTAAATTCGACACAGTTTGATCGTGGATAAACATAATAAATGGTATCATATTATGACCTGGCATAATTGCTTCAGAATTACAAAAGTTAACAATATACAAATACCTTCAGCCATTGAAGTTCAAAGTAATTTTAGAGCATCTTCCCTGTTACACCATTGACAAACTCAATTAAGTTAAATTGTGTACAACTTTCTAAATCAAAATTGAGTTAACACAAGACACTTAAAATTGACCAACTGTTTGCTTTACCCAAGCGCACTACAGGTTTGTTTGTCAACAACCGCTAACTAGGTTATAAATTAATGTTGATTCAACTAACTGTGCAGATAATATTGAAACTTGTTTACAAATGTCAATGTCAAACAATAAAATTTTTTATTTTAAGTGAATTCTATTCATGATTTTCGGGAATGTAGAAGTGTATAAATTGTATATCGTTAAAAAAACAAATGCTTATTAACAAAGGACTAGAATTTCAGATAACAAGCAAAGCTTTCTTTGATGTGCATGTTAACTTATAATTATATATTTGGTAACGTTACTTAAATAATAAATGTGTAAACATAAACACTAAAGTAACTTACGCAAGTTGTGCAAAAGCATATAAATTCAATGACAATTTTAACACATTGTGAAAAAGTTAAACTAGTTTTGACTAGAAAAATATCGGTAATGATTATCATTTGTATGTTAATGTTATGCGCAGTAAACACCTCTCGAATGCTAGTCAAACAATGGGGTTCGTTACTAGGTAATATACATGCAATTTTCACGTCAATCACATTAACATGTTTGCTTAATAAATGCTTCAATAACAGAAGTGTCAAACTGGCATTCGAGAGTGGAATCACGAAGAACTGTACATGTATGTATAGTAACTACTTAAATTCAGTCGCTTTATCACTTTATTAGCGTCTAAACTGCCCTATTCACGAATTATCGTCACGGCGTCGTCGTCAGATGTCGTTGGCGTCGCCTACATAACCCTCGTCAGGACTTTCCGAACATATGTCCGACGCGCATTTAGCGTTTGACACTTGGGGCAGGGGCTTCAGAACATTTTCAGACCCCTCGCCCGGCACGCGAGCGTCCGTCGTCTGAGTGTCCACACAACGAGTTTCCACTTGGTAACACCTTCCGGGGGCTTCCGCCACCCCCATCGGAACCATCACCGCACATGTGCCTTTAGGGTTCACCCACGAACTGCACGCGTCGGTGGGCGCGCAGCACTGCACCGGCTCCGTCTTATAACCCTCCGGCGGGGAAGGAACCAACTCTTCATTATAATACACTGTTCCATTTCCCACAAACGCTATCTGCCTGTTCCTCGGAACGGGGTAACCCTCCAACGTCCGCCTCACGTTTGTACCGCTAAATACCTCAAAATTAGCACAAGGCGGGGGCGTTGTGTTAAATTCCGTATCTTTGGCGAATTTGCAGACGAGTTTTTGTCCCTTGGCTCTATTATGAGGCAGAGTTTGATAGAAAGGCCCGACCACTGAATAATTAGACATAATGGGAGGTCGGCAAGGGTGCTTCGGTAGGCCATAATCGTAAGGATAGCCGTCACTGTCTAAAAAGCAGCCGGGATTTAAATGTACGTCTGCCGAGTGTTGGTACATGTTATTGATTGTGTTTTGCGGGATGTTTACATTGTTCAAATTCTGCTGATCTTGCCACGTAACTTGCCGTGCCATTGTCGGCGCTGTGAATGCGGTTTCCTCTTCAAACCCATCGCCGCTCGCTGTTTGCGTTTTATACACAGAGAGTACCGTGTTCTCGTTTTGTGCATTGTTAGCAACTGTTTCCGCGTCGCTAATTAGGTCAGGATTCCTGTCGACGAAACCTTTCATGTTATTACTTTGATACACATCGCTGGTTTCGTAATCACGATTTGTTTGTTGCACAGTGTAATGTAGTGCGTGGTGGGAATGTGCGTTCACTATTAAGCTGCCGTTGTTTTTAGGCAAAGTTCCATTGCTTCTATTTGACGGCAATATTTGATTGCACAGAGCGACATCCTTCCCGCTTTCTTTTTTCTTTCTACTCCTCGTGTCTGACTTGAACTTGAGTAATACTACGGCTATTATGGCTATCAGTAACACTATAATTAGAAACACGACTGTAACTATCACCACTAAGTGCCTCTGCGGGAACGTCACAACAATTACTACCGGTTCCTCTTTAACTATAATCCGGAGCGTGTAATTAGCAGTCGACCTCCCCGCCGGGTTCTCCGCCACGCACGAATACGTTCCGTTGTCATCGTTAGCGATGTTAAATATGTACAGTTCACTCTTTTTGTCTGTCACGCCATTTTCGACGTAATACACGTCCTTTGGCTCTGATGACATCGTTGTGTAATTATGTATGATTTGACCTTGGAACAACCAAGTTATTCTTGCCTCAGGAATCGCTTTAACTAAACACTCAAGCGTAACGTTGCTCCCAGCGTTTGTTTCTAAAAATACGGTCGTTGTCGGCGTCATTTTTGGCAAACAAGCCAATTCCGCTTGAGCTACACTCGTTATTACCCGTTTTTTCAACCGCTCCGGAAGCGAACAAATCGGTTCGATAGTGTGGGGCATATTGAAATTCAACAACCAACTATGCAAATCCCTTAAATGGCAGTCGCAATTCCAATAATTATTTTCCAAGTCGATACCGCGCAGCGTGTCGGGGAATAAATTTTCACCTTGAATATTTGACAGTCGATTACCATTCAATCTCAACCATTCTAAATGGTTCAACCCGGAGAACGCTTCCCTCTCTATGATTTCAATTTTGCAGTCGCTCAGTTCTAATGTATTCAAATATGATAGATGTTGGAAACAGTGCGTTTTTATGCTCGTTATGGGGTTATTGTTCAAAGTAAGTCGCATGAGTGCAGGAAAATATATAAAATTCGTGGAAGGAATCACTGTAAGGTAATTGTTGGAGAGATCTAACTCGACTAGGTTCGCCAGACCTTTGAAGGCGTGGCTATCGATTTTGTGTAATCCACATCTCTGCAGATAAATCTTTTGTAAGTCGAGCAACCCGAGCTTATGGAAAGTTTCCTTTTGTAACACTTGGAGGTCGTTGCCAGCGAAATCTAGGACTTGCGTCTCTGAATCTAACGAGTTGGGGATTGTTTTGAGTTCTTTGTCAGAGCATTCGACGTATCTTTTGCCGTTCTTCCACTTGCATACGCAGGAGGAAGGGCACGCGATGGCCGGGACGAGTATGCACGTCGTGCACAAGGCTATCAGCCTCACGTGCAGACTCCTTTTGATTCTCATATTGCCTCAAGGCACCAGTACTCTACTGTATACGGCGAACATTATCTGGAACAAAAGAAAATCGGAATTAATTATTTGATTGTAACAAGTGTAGACGTGGTGCGTGGAATTTTTTTTTTATAACCCTATCACCATGTGATTCGTTTTAGATGACATGTTTGTCGCTTATTTTACATTTATCTGCAGGTGACTTATGATGGTTTGTAAAATTGCAGTGAATTTTTTTTGGGGCGTGAGTTACGATACGAAGTGTTAGGTCAAAAGAAAGTTCTAGTTAAGTCAGTGACTATGATCTTTGATGAAGCTGTTCGATTTTATATCGAAACAAAGTGCTTGGCTTGGTGCATTAAGCAACTCTTATTTTGTTCAATTTTGGCCTCTGAAAGTGAGTTACATAATGTATACTGTTGCATTATTTATAGGCATCGAGCGGCCGACCCCACTTTCTGCGGTTATTTGTTAAAGCTGTGTTTGTGTCCGGGATCCTTTTGTATCTTTTATCAAAAAAGCGACCACAATATACTATTGAATTATGAATGACATCTTTAGTATACCCAAGAGAAAGTTTATGACAACAGACCCTGATAAGAATAATTCTAACCGTAATTCTGATTGTGTGATAAATATAATTTTGTTTGAATCTTCATGAAAAATAATACGAACTGAAAATTGTTTAAGTAACTGTTTCCTGAATTTTGATTAGAATGAAATTTCTAGGGAATTTGGTTGAAGCTTTTATACCAAATAGAACAAGTAAGAAAACAACTTTCTTGCTTCTATGTATTCATGATAATCGACAAATATTTAAACATCTGACCCTCGATTGGGAGCGAATACATATTTGTGCCTTACATGGACCAGAATCGAGTTAATCCTTAAGGACCCTTGGGATACAAGGTTCTCCAGATAGATTTACGTGTAATGGAATAGTTTGATATATTTATAGTTATTTGCTACAAAGTTATTGGCGAACTGAAACGTGAATGTTTTGTTAAGTTGGTTCGATTTTTTTGGAGAACATTATATACAGTAAGTATAGCTACCTACTTATTTACATACAAGAATAATTCAAAAGTCTGTCTGTAAGTACATTCTGCAAAATACAAAATTTGATATTTAAAACAATAACCTTTGAACTTTGAAAAAAGACCGAAAGTTAAAAATATACATTCCGTAGGGACACTAAACTTTTGTTTAAAGGCCTGGGCACACCGGATGCGTAGACACGCGCGTGGTTACGCGTGCGTGTACACGCGCGTAGTTACGCACGTAACCCCCTGACACACCGGGTTACGCATACGTCTACGCGGCACGCAACGCAACCTGTCCCTTGCGTACCCAGCCGCTGTGGCAGCCATGTTTGCGACTCTAGTGCGCGATGTCAGACGAAGATTGAGTAAATGGACTAATTTTTTAGCACTAATTCAGTTAGTTTTTCTTTAATATCGTTATTCATTACTTAAAAACAAAATATAACACCACTTACTACCGGTAGTACCGGTACTATTTGTAAACAAATACAACTGAATGCGTAGTCACTCGCGTGGTTACGCGCGTAGTGACGCGCAGGAAAGATACGTGCGTGTTCGTATTTGTTCGGTGTGACGTCCAATAGGCAATGCCATTGAGTACAACGTCATCAATGCGTTCCGCTCTGCGTAAGTACGCAGCCTGGTTGTCTCATGAGAGCTGCTATGCGTAGGGTTACGCATCGGTCTACGTGCACGCGTACGTTACGCAAGCGGTGTGCCATGTCTCATAAGGTTTCAGAGATTACAACGTCATGGTACGTCTACGTGCACGCTTACGCATACGCTTACGCATCCGGTGTGCTGGAGCCTTAACTCGTAGTTTTTCCAAATAAGAACGATTTTCTGTAGGAACGTACAACTTTTTTTTTGTTTTTCCGTTATGGAACATTTTAAATTAAAATCAAATCGAGATTCTATGGGTATAGCAGAGGGGATGTGTAAGCAATCTGCAAAGGTCCTGAGGGAACTCGCCTGTTATAAAAGTTCCATTTATGGCTTAGCGATATATGACGTGCTATGCATGTCAATGGGAACCTTAATGCTTGAAATTTATTATTCTTTCCCATGTATAAAAAATATGAAGAATTGATTAAGTGTTTCCTAAATAATATACAGCAGATCAATAGTTTATAATATTACATTACGTAAAAAAAATGGAAAAGTAGCTTCAAATGTGTTGCAGAAACGTATCAAATTTAATATTTCCTCTTGTTTAATACAACCTATTTCTAAAACTGCTATATAGTTATCATAAATAGATTCATAATAAAAAAACTGAAAACAAAAACAGCTTAAAAATTAAATACCTCTAAAAAGCAAGAAATAATATTCGAATCATTCGTTACACATATCAATATTAATAAAACACGTCTATTGAAGTCGGGTGGGGCTGGAGGACAACTTCATTTTTTTCTTAAAGCCCCACCCGACTTCATTAGACGTGTTTTATTAATATTGATATGTGTAACGAATGATTCGAATATTATTTCTTGCTTTTTAGAGGTATTTAATTTTTAAGCTGTTTTTGTTTTCAGTTTTTTGAAGGCGGTTTTTCTTTTTTTTTAAAAAGCTTTTTTATTTTCAACTTTTTAGTGGTAGGTATGTAAGCGCAGCGTGTAAATTTTTTTTTACTTTATATTATAATATTTTCAATGGTAAAATGCCCAGAACTCAATTTCCAAATTTACGCTGTTTGTTTTTGAGGAGTTCCGTTGTGTCATCGTAGTCCAAGTCTAGTCCAGAACGTTGCATCGCAAACCATGATTTGGTTTGTTTTGGATTGCCATAAACTTACCAAAACCTAAATCACTTTACTTATACTATTTGATTTTGAAGAGTTCCTTTATGTATCTTCGAAGTTCGAAGTCCAATAACAATGAAATTAAATTGTGACCACTCTTGAAGTATACCCTTTCAAATAAAAAAAGAATCATCTAAATCGGTTCATAAACAAAGAAGTTATGTCCGAAATTCCATAAAAACTCGTGCGATGGCGAGCTAAATAATTGATATTTTTCAGGATTATGAAAAAACTACTGGCCAGATCTCTGTAAAAAATTTATGGGACCACACACGAACTATGTTCTTTGAGTTAAAAAAAGAATTGTACAAATCGGGTAACAACTGACGAAGCTATGTTAAAACATACATAAAAAAAAAAAATAAAAAAAAAATACCGTCGACTTGAGAACCTCCTCCTTTTTTTGAAGTCGGTTAATTATATTACATGAAAAAAACAAGAAAAGTTGCTTCAAATGTGTTCCAGAAACTATCAAATTCAATATTACCTCTTATTTAATAGGTACAACCAAATTCTAAAAGTTTGCTATAGTTACCATAAATAGCTTTTTCTTTGATAAAATAAAAAATCGATCAAAATCATCAAACAGTTTGACCATGAGCCATTTTTGATGTTGCCACTGCTGGGGCACAGGCCTTCCTTATTAGTGGATAAGGAGGACGGGCCATGACCCACCACGAGGGCCCAATGCGGATTGGTGGGTGTTAACGATTGCAAATGCAGCCGGGACCAACGGCTTAACGTGCCTTCTGAAGCACGGAGGAGATCGAGATAACAAAATTTTTATGGTCACTCATCCCATGACCGACCCTTGCGAACGTTGCTTAACCTCCGCAATCGCTAAACCACTGCGCCACCGAGCTCCTCACACTTAAGTAGCTACGTATTTACTTGCTACAAAATGCTACGAAGTACGAAAAGTGCTACGCGCTACGCCGCTACGCCGTAGCACAGAATTGATATAAGCACTAACCGTACAGAAAGAAAACTCTCCGCCCCGCCCCACAACCAATTACCTCACTCCACCCCTCGAGTTCGTGTGCCGAATCGTGTGCTCATTTAGTCGTGTTTGTCAACGTCAACATATTTTGATATTCAAAGCAATGCATCGTAACTTTTTAGTCGTGTTTGTCAACATATTTTGATATTCAAAGCCATGCGTTGTAACTTTATTTCCCAGAAAGTTCGAATTACGAATTGAACGCCGCTCATACAGTACAAACTGCACGGTAGCCCTAGACTTACAGTTGCGCGCGTATAAAAACGTCATCTGACGTCATCTGTTCATAATAAAATAAAATAAAAATAAAATGTTTTATTGAATTGATACATTTCTGACTTACATTAGTAGGTAATAGTTTGGCTAATAATCTAGTACTGATAACTTAAAATTAGACCATGCACTTAGCCCTGGATTCCACACTAGGATTCCCTGTGTCGTGAAACCCAGGCCCAGGTCAACATAATGGCGCGGTTGTATGGGATGACCGGGGTGTGGCCGAGAACTTGAACAAAAGTCTTGCACAAAGTACCTACATATACCACACACACGTAAAACAGAGGCCCTACCATGAGTTGATGCAAACTGTTTACGTTAAACTATCGGATATACTGCTCACAGTCAATTCGAGTGAAAGAGAGAAAACAATAGTTTACGGTAACATAAACAGTTTGCAACAACTCATGGTAGAGCCACAGAAATAGCGAATTCAATATTGTCACTATTCGAATTCCAAGTGTGCTTCTATGAATTCATCTCAACCTTTACTACGTGTAGCACAATAGAAATATCTACACTGCACAAAGCTTTTAACCTATATATTTTCTAGCTTTGTACGTAGCGTATATTGTTCACGTCAGTCTCACATCCTTTTGATGTTTTTGATATAGAGCACAAGTGATATCATTATTATAATACAACTTAAGCTAGACCCTTAAGAATTAAGTCTTGTGGAATATTTACACACTGCTGTCAAAAGAAATATGATTTCTTTCAACAGGGTATAACCAATCTTATTTTTTTATGTTCAATTAAAACAATAAAAAAATACTTTGTATTTTATTAGCCTACGAGTTTGTTTGTTAAAAATATGAACCTTGAAAATCTTGAATAAAACCGTAAATAATTTATTGAAAAAACTTTTCAGATTACAAAATAATAGGTTTTGTTTTTTTACGCATTGATTACTTAATAGGGAATATGCATCAATTTTTTTTTAAATCTTAATCAAAAGTATAATGTGTGAGAAAGTTAACTGTAATATTAAAACTTTTCTCATGCGTTTTTTTCTCGTGATATAGTTACTTGAAGTTCCCGCCGAAAACGCTCAATACAAAACGGTGACGTCACACATCACGTTTCAGGTGTGTTTCGGCGCGTTTAATATGGAGTTAGCCAATAATCTTCAATTATCTCCCTAAATTTTGCGTTTAAGTACATAGGTGTCATACAAAATATTGTTTCTTATTCGATATTCTATCTGACTGTAAAGTGTATTATATCCGAAAATGAAAAAAAAAATATCGTTATTTTCCCCTGATTTCATCGTGTGATAAAACTAGGATTATACATTTTTTTTATTTTTTTTCCTGTTCCATCATGTTTTCATCAAGCTCAAATTCATCAAAATCGGTGACTTATGCATATTCCCTATTAACAAGTTCAAATAACAAAACAAATCCTAGACAGGTATAGAAATCATCAGTTGTATGCAAATCCGTCGAATATCGGTAGGTGCTCGATTTTGCAATGTAAGCTCGCCCAACTCAGCTTTCAGAACAATGGTGTAGTTTTTGCGGACGTGGCGAGACAACGTTTCATATTCACGCTGCTGCCGGCTGGAGGACACTTGCGATAGTTGCGATGTTGGTTTTGGCTTAGCTATAGATCCTACTACCTGATTTCTGCCCGTTTTAAAATTATGTTTAAGCGACTTCAAAAAAGGAGGAGCTTATAAAGTCGACAGTATGTTTTTTTAAGTATGTTTTAAAATAACTTCACCAGTTGTTAACCGATTTAAATAGTTATTTTTTTTTATCTAAAAGCACATAGTTGAGGTGTGTATACCCATATTTTTTTACAGAGATCTGTAATTAATTCAGTACCATCGCACAAGTTTTCAAGAATTTTCAGGCATAACTTCTTTGTTTATGAACCGATTTAGATGATTCTTTTTTTATTTGAAAGGCTATCTCAAGAAAGTTCAATAATTATACGAATCATTTTGATAAGTGTTTTTCAAGTGTAATGAAATTAATTAGTTTCAAAACTTTTAATTATTGCAAAGAAATATAAAAAGTATTATATTCACGAGAAATCGGTCACTAAAATAAGGTAAATATGAAAATGCGCACAAAGTGTGACGAACTTCACTTCAGTACGCTTGTACTACGATGTTTTATATTCTGTGCGAACCATACTTTCTCGAGTGAAGTTGCAGAGAACCGACGACATTGTCAGATTGATAAACCAAGTTTGAATGTACTAATTAATCCCATTGTATGTACAAACGATTATTTGTTTAATTTTTTTTTACTCTATGACTATAATTCGTTTAATTTAACAATGTACAACAGATGTGACCAACTTCAGAGTGCTTGCGATATAAAAAGACGTATTTAAAAATCTGTAAGGGTGGGTATCCACTTAGGTTTGCAACCTCCGTGCTCCGCAAACCTGGAACAGTGCGCCTTAACACAAACTACCCGTAGTATGTCTTTCGCATAGCTACCATCAAGAATCTTACGATATATTCATATTATATTGGTACCATGTTCGCTCACGTACACACTATGTCGCACTGTTACAGCATAATGATGAACATTTTTTTTGGTGCAGGTTCGCGCTTTATGCCATTTTTCTCATTCAAATCGTAATCTTTGGTCGTTGGTATTAACCAATCATTTCTTCCAGTTCAGGTAAGTGTTTGTGCAGTTTTTTTTGGCTTTAAGTCTAGGTTTATACAGCATTGTATGTACTGCAACTGTATTACACATATTAATACGTTTAATTTTTGATATAGACTAAAAAAATTGTTCAAAAACAAAATAACCGACTTCAAAAAACCTGAAAATAAAAACAAAAACAGCATCGAAATTAAATACCTCTAAAAAGCAAGAATTAATTTTCTAATCACTAGATACCTACGCATATCACTGTAATTTTCTAATCACTAGATACCTACGCCTACAATTTTTTATTTTATTCTTTTTAGTGTAATCACTATACTGTACAGTTCCTATTTGATTTTGAGGAGTTCCCTTGCGTATCTTTGATATCCAAGGTCCAATAACAATGAAATCGAAACGGTATCATCTATAAAGTATCCTCTTTCAAACAAAAAAAGAATCATCTAAATCGGTACATAAACAAAGAAGATATGGTCGATCATCCGTATAAGTTCACAAAATGGTAACGAAAACGACAGTATTTTCAGGTACTGAACCGATTTCAAAATTTTAAAAAATGGCACCAACTTGAAAACAAACCTGATCTAATTACGTTTGAATCATTTCAATCGGTTCAGCCGTCTTCGAGTAATCGGTGTACATACAAAAAACAAAAAAAAAACGGGTCGAATTGAGTACCTCCCTCCTTTTGAAGTCGGTAAAGACATCGTGTGTACGATTCTTATACAGTGTATGCGCTACAAATTTTTCAATAGGTACGACAACGTGTATTCTGCAAAACATGCAGTAAAATGATATATGTTGTCTCAGTAAAAGCTATTGTTGTATTCTTGTGACCTTTAGTGTTTGTTTGTTTTCAAGACAAAGATAAAGTTTACTAATTACACTCTATTTACTAAGAGGGTTTGCGTGAAAACTAAACCCATAATGATATACATTTGAATACCCTTATGAAGCGTAGTGGAATTAATAGGTATTAAAACTATTGAACTGTGAATAAACTTTATCGTTCACAACTATTAAAGTTTCCCAATCTGAATGCTGCTAATGTTAACGTAACAATCGTGTCACAGTTGTGTTTCAATAGTATTCTTTTTGTTTTATTTTATGTCAAAATGCAATACCATTTTGTACACTTTGAGACACTATTGTTATGTTAACATAAATATTATTGAAGTTGTAAATGAAAAAAAATAAAATATATTAATTATTTATACATTATGACGTCTTTTAGCTGACAAGAAAAATGGGCACAAAAAACTTGTCAACGTTATCAGATGGAACGATATTTACAAATTAATATGTATATATCGTATCCAGACTTAAAATAACAAAGATTAACAAATAAACAACATTATTTAATTAGCTCATTTCTTAATGAATTTCAAATTACAGGGTTCAAGATAAATTCAAAGTTTACAATCAATACTGAGGCATTAGAGTAATAATTAACAATACAAAAACTATGCCCATGCATTATTATCCTTCAAATAATTGTCAACAGTGTAATAGCCTTTACTCATAAGATTTTTTGACTTTCAGCTTGGGCAAAATGCTTTCATATGTCCGTCCGGCTGTTAATTTGTTCTCCTCTACGGGTCGCATTTCTTAACCGCTTCTCGTGTTGTGAGCAGATTCTACATATTAATGGCTTTTTGTCGATTCAGTTTATCAAAATTTTTCAAAATGGCGGAGATATGGGGAAAATCATATTAATTCAATTTCGAAAAATGCTCAAAAATGTCACAAACGTGAGTCTACAGCTCTACAAGGGGTGACTGACATATCAACGCACAGCCCAAACCGATGGGTCTAGAGACTTGAAATTTTGTACAAAGATACTTTATACAGTGTAGGGATCCACTGAGAAAGGATTTTTGGAAATTCCCCCCCTAAAGGGGTGAAATGGGGGTTCAAAGTTTGTATGGAAAAAAAATATCAAATAGACATTTCGACTTGAAACTTCGTAGGAGTACTTCTTAAGACAAATAAGTAAACACGTGTTTCGTGGTTTTCCGAAAATCAACCCTTTAGGTAGTAAATGGGGCAAAAAAAGTCCAAAATGACTGACAAATCCACGCACAGCCCAAACCACTGGACCTAGAGACTTGAAGTTTTGCAAACAGATACTTATACAGTGTAGGTATCCATTAATTTTTGAAAATTCCATCCCTAGGGGATGAAAAAAGGGATGAAAGTTTGTATGGAAGTCCCTCAGTTTTGAAGCTAGGATCTCGAAATTTTGTATTTAGGCTGACGATTGAAAATTAATAACTACATGTCTCAGCGTTTTTCAAAATTCTACCCCCGAAGGGGTGAAAAGGAAGATGAAGTTGTGTATAGAAGAAAATTCTTCATTTTCGAAGTGAAAATCGCTAAATTTATAATTTAGGATTATGGATGGAAATCTAACGCAACGTATATTGTTTTTGTTAGTATTTTAACCCTTATGGGGATGAAATGGGGGTGAAAAGGAGTAAAAAACCTAAAAATAGATATGGATGTCGTTATCGAGGTTTTGTGGGATGACGATTGCAAAAAATACATTTATTTTTAAGTCCAACAGGGTGGGCATGATTTAACCCCTAAAGGGGTGAAAATGGTGTTCAAATTTTGTATGGAAAAATTATATAAAATAGACATTAGGTACAACTTTCAATTTCGTAGGAGCACGTCTAAAAATAAATAGGCAAAAATATATTTTGTGATTTTGAAAATCAACCCCTTAGGGGGTAAATGGGGTGAGTAAACATAAAAATCGATATGGATTTCGTTCTTGAGGTTTATTGGGATGGTGATTGCGAAAATGAGATTTATTTTGAAGTCCAACGCGGTGGACATGAAACATCATGAACCTGGACCTGGACATGCACATCCAGGGGACGGGAACGGGGGCGGGAACGGTAACGGAATGGGAACGGAACGCGAACGGGACGCGAACGGGACGGGAAAGGGACGGGAAATAGATGGGAACGGAAAGGGAACGGAACGGGATCGGAACGGAAACGGGACGTGAACAGGAACGGAATGGTAACGGGAACGGGCACGGACACGGGAACAGGGACGGGAATGGGAACCGAACGGGAATGGGCCGGGAACTAGATGGGAACGGAACGAGAACCGAAAGGGAACGGAATGGGACGGGAAAGGGACGGAAACTAGACGGGAGCGGGACGGGAACTAGACGGGAATGGAACGGAAATGGCACGAAAATGGAAAGGGAACGGAACAGGAACGGGACAGGAACGGGACGGGAACGGGAACGGAAAGGGAACGGAACGAGAAGCCTCATACGAGGCCCACCACACGCGGCAAAGGTCTTGCCTCGCGACGCAGCGCGCTTGAATGGGACCCGCCTAATCGCGTAAAAATGGCTGGACGGATCCTGGTTGGTTCAGGTTCCCTGAGGATTTTCTCTAATATCCACGCGGACGAAGTCGCGGGCAGAAGCTAGTTGTTGTATAAGAATTATCAAAACTACATTTCACCGAAGTAATTTTACACAATTACACTGCGTTAATAAGATAATCTTGTTTTTTTTATGAAATCTTAAATTTTACACGATTTAACATGATGATAAGATATTATTTTTTAATGTCATTAGACCAAATAATATCAATTATATGAGATTTTAAGACGATTGAGATAGGTTGTGAATGTGTATGGTCTTCGGCTATGGATGTTGTTAGGCATGCACATACACATTGTTTTAGTGTGCGTTTGAATGCTCACGTTGCACACTAAAATAATGTGCACGCCTAACAATATCATAGCCAAAGCACTTCGTGAGATAGAACAACTATACCTAATTTCGCTGTAAGATAAACGATATCTCGCGCAACTTATAACATTACTCAACTTCAAACCTTATGCGACAGCCTTGAAACTATTTAGTTTATTAAAAGGCGCAGGCTATTTATTTGGCCGGAGTGCGGTTCTGTTCATCCCTAGATGAGTAATGATACTTCGCGGTTAGGGACCGGACTCGATGTAAAGAATAGACCGGGAGTTTTATAAATAAGCCGTTATAAATAGTGGGGTCTGGTGAACGCGAAGCTTCAAAGCTACATCGAATAAATCAGATTTTGTGATGCGAGTAAAATACAAAGGAATTTCAGAATACATAATAATAACTACCCAACTAATAATTTATTAACGTCGTGCAATGGTTTTGTAAACATTATCTTATTACCACTGGTCGCAAAAGCTAGGTCACACTAACGTTATAATAACTTTTAAGAACGCGAAAAGGGCCCCATTTATACGATCAATATTGTTGTTCAATGGTCATACAAAGTCACAAGATTACCACTTTCATCGTCGCATCAACATTTTACAACGACTGGTCATACAGGTGTTTATGAATGACGCAAACGTTTTATTTGAGTCTAGTAACAACATCTGTAAGACTGATTCTTAGTCTTCGTTAGAAACTCGTATTTAGGGTTTTGTATCGAGATCTGCGTCCAAAATAAATCAATAAGTACCTACTTGCAAGAAAATAAAAGGTGAGTATAATTTAACTTTCATATCTTGCTAACTGTGTCTGTCTCTCATACCGTTTAGTTTGACTGGTAATATTTTTTTTATGATAATATGTTTTACTACTATTCATATTTTTATGCTCCATTGTACTTAGCTTTGCGTTTAAAACATATTTATTTATTAATAAAATTATGTTTCATTCTTAAAATGTCAGCCATGTTGCTTTTGTCCCACACTTATCTCTTTACGATGTTGTAAAGACAAAAATGTAAAGACCATACAATACGCCATTTTATCAAATGTTCCGTAAATATGGCGGCCAAGAACTTTTTTAAATCAAAACCTGACTCAAATGCGATTACCTACAAGTCATTAAATGGACATCACATGATATAATCATGAGATTCAATCATCAGAGTCGTGTGTGCTCGGTGCAGACGCATGCTAAATATTTTATTGCAAGTGCCGCTGTTTCGCAAGAACCATGAGTGATAAACCTGTGGCAAACGAACTCCTGGCGTTCCTGTAACAAAAACTGGACGTCATGGATGAGGTGAGCGTGCTGCAAATATGCAAGACAAGCTTTAGCGAGGTCGGTGTGGCCTTGGCAAAGAAACTGCTGTACGAGTCTCTCGGCAAAAGTGACCAGATGGTGTCCCGGAGGGGTGATGGGACACAGAAGAGCCTGCAGGAGATCATCACCCTGTTCAAGGAAATCGATCCCGATGACGTGCCGACGTTCGTGGCCAGGGACCTCAACAAGCTGCCCCCCGTCACCTTCGATCACGTCGATGTGACCTGCCTCCTGAAGGACATCGTGTCCCTAAAGGCGAGTTTGGCTGAAGTGATGCTGATTCCAAGCATCCGAAAATACGGTGAGTGAGTTGCGTAAAGAAGTTGACGATTTACGTGAATCACGCGCCGTAAGTAGGTCAGTTAGTGCAGGCACAAATGTCAACATGCGACGTGGGGCCTGCCTCGATACATCGTCGTCGAGCTGCAAGTCAGCAGTTTCGACTCCATCCCCGCCACGGCCCGACCGAGCCCGAGCGCCGCCGCCGCCGCCGCCGCCGGCCGCGAACGCCGACCCCGCGAGCTGCGCGCCCCCCTGCCCGCGCCCCGCCGCCGCTGCCTACCGCGGTGGCACCGCGCGCGCCTGAGATGCGTGCGCCCGTAAGCAGCTGTCAACATGCTGGCAACGGAATTTTGCTGCCGTTGCTGCCGCCAAGAACTGAAGGCCGCAGTCGCAGCTGCCAGCTCCCGTCGATGGAAAAGCTCATTCGCATGATGTCGTCCGACCGGGCCAAGATGAAGACGGCTTCCTCGAGGTTCGGAATAAAAAGCGACAGCGTCAGCGAACGAGGCAGAATCACCATGGCACCGCACCGACAGGGCCCAACTTCCTGCTGCGAGCTGCCATACCGACCACGGCCGTGTATCTGTCCCGCCTGCACCACACCACCACCGCGCAGGACGTGATAGAGTACATCAAGAAGAAAAGCAACTTTTGTTTGAGGGTTCAGCCTCTGGAGTCGCGCCATAACACCAATTTCAAGGCGTTTGGGGTGCGCATCCCGACAACAAGGCTGGACCTTTTCATGAAGGAGGACTTCTGGCAGCAGGGCGTGGTGTACAGGCGCTTCCGAGGGACATTGCCCTGTGCCCCCGATTCGACACAGAAAATAGTGTCAAATTAATTCTTTACTAATATTACTATTAAGTTATTAACTAACACAATTGTTTTATATTTTTATATATGTTTAATTTTAAGGTATATATGCAAGGCACTTGTTGCCTGATTATAAATAAAAAAATAAATAAAATATAACGAGCATTCACAAAAAAACTGTCGCTATCAAAGTTGAATGTTTTGAATTGAATTGAGTACCTATTTTAGTTAATTTTAACTTATTCGAAAATAATATCAATTCTGAATCTGTTTCATAAAATACAGGTTGGTTTGAAGTGCATTTATTTCAATTTCCATAAAACTTTAAAGAAACACCACTGTAGGTAAACGTGTAGACAAGGTGTAGGACTTTGGAACGTAAAAAAGTGTTTGTTTGGAAATTTCATCAAAATAAAATTTTGGAAAGGAAAAAAATACGTGTCTCCTCTTTTCGTAAGTAATTTAATCATAATAAATACTCATTTTTACACAGGTAAAAGATTTCGAAACGTTGTCAACTTTATTGTTTGTTCGAAGTAGATTTTGTCTCATTCGCACATTTTTAGATGACACGTAATTAAAAATGACTCTTACGGCTTGAGCATAAGGTACAATTTGGCAATATTGTGTTAATTCATACTGATGTAGGGGTTTTTAACTTGTCGGCAATAGCTTAGTAATAGATACAGCATGTAGAAAATGTTAAAAACGAAAAAATGATTCTTGTGACTAAACTACTGGATATTTTTCATTGATATTTTACAGGCAGACTGGGAGCGTTACTAGATATACGAAATTTAATTAATTGTCGCATTGACCTCTCCACTTTGTATAATGGTTATAACAACCAAGTCATTTAAGTGTCTGAAATTGACTGCTGTATAACAAAATAGTGATAGTTTTATAAAAGTCACTGTAAAAAGTATATACAACTGCTACATTATAATAATTTATAATAGTCGTATAAAGGTTTTCCAAACACGTACAAACGTTTTTAACGTCGCGCGTCGTATATTTAGTCTTGCCGACGTTGCTATGACCAGTTTATTATTATGACATATTCGTTGCACGACTAAAAAGTTAAATTTAAGACGTCTTGGTATAGAACCTAGCAGTCATCTAAATTCTATTTTATATAAGACTGCTATTGATTTAGAAAAAAGTTAATCAAAAGTAGATACTCGTATTTAATAAAAAAACGGACTAAATTATTACAAAAAAATCGGACTAAAAACATTAAAACGGACTAGTAAAAACAGACTAAAAAGTAAAAAATAAATTTTTATGTAAATATTTATAACCTACAGAAATTTTAAATCTAAAAACGTGGGGCGCATTTTATAAAATTTTTCATCCTATTGTCTTTAGTATGCGCCCCACGTTTTTAGATTTAAAATTTCAATTTTAATTATAATTAAAAAGTATATTTTTCAGTAAATTTTTATTTTCTGCTGTTTAGTTAACGAGCTAAGACTAAAAATATACCATCTCCTATCGGAGCACTCGTCAAGACGATTCAAACGAGCCCAAACTCGATGGGGTTGGATGGTTTTATTACAGAGTTCCAGTGGCCTTCTTCCGGCTCCATCATGAGACCCTGGAAACTATTTCCTAACAAAGTACTCGTCAAGACGATTCAAACGAGCCCAATCTCGATGGGGTAGCGTGGTTTTATTAAATAGTTCCTGTGTCCTTCCTCCGGTTCCATCATCAGACCCTGGAAACTATTTCCCAACAAAGAACTCGTCAAGGCAATTCAACCGAGCCCAAATTTGATGGGGTTGCATGGTTCCAATATTGAGTTCCTATGGCATGGCCTTTCGGCTTCATCATCAGACCCTGGACCTCGTCTTCCATTAGAGTACTCGTCAAGACAATGCTAACGAGCCCAAACACGATGGGGTTGTATGGTTTCATCATAGAGTTCCTGTGGCCTTCTTCCGGCTTCATCATCAGATCAGCTCAATGACACCATAATATTGCATTGCCTTCCAGTTCTGACCTACGTTCAAAGTTTCAAGTCTCTAGCTCATCGTAAAGCTAGGATAAAATCGTTCGCAAACTTTGTGGAGAAACACACAAACACACAAACAAACAAACAAACGCGAAAGCAACCTAATAAAAACGTGTTAAAATAAAATCATACTCTTTTCTATTTGTTTAAAGGTACAGACCATTTAAGATAAAAAAGAAGATATTTTTTTACCTTCGATTAATTGAAATCTATACGTATTAAACACTGTTCTAATCATAAGATATAACAAGAATACTCCCTATTTGTATAGTTGTACCTACTCCGACATTCATTCCCTGAGGAACAAAGCCTTCGAAGTAAAGTCTTCGAAGTCCTATAGCTGTTCTTTGATCTCAGACTAAGATTTGCTGGCGGCGCAATTAATCTCACAGTACTTACCTATAAGTCTAAGGCCACACTATAAGTCTTACACCCGTATTCACAAAAATTACTGTGAGGTTTTACAGTGGCCGCGGATGCAAAGAGTTCAACTACCAATCACACGTAACACGTAAAACAAATGGACCAATTACAGAGCTCTATTTAAAAGCAGTGCGTTTGCATAGGCAAGGATCGTATGTGTAGAGCCAAATTTACATTACTAAATTAGGCCCATGCTACACGGAATCCGCTCCAAAGCCGCACTAGACACAATACTCCGACGCGATATGCAGTAAAGACTGAAGTAGGTAATAAAAAATAAAAATAAAATAAGCAGTTTTTTTCCATAAGTAAACCCAAACTGGGACTTGAATCCGGAAACTTAAGGGGGAGAGAGATCTTTCGACAACTCAAACTGAAAATTATTTACAAACGAATCCTATAAGTACCTAATATACAAAGGCGGCAATTCCACTCAATTTCAAAGATGAACTATTAATGGCGTTATATATATTAATCTCTGGATGTAATTTATTTATGTAAACACATTAAATGTGAGAATTTGACAGTACAAACAAAATACTTAAAAAATAGTTCCTAATTGTCCTAAGTCCAAACAAACCATACAAACAAATACAAACCAACCAAAAAAAATACTATTTTATCGCTTTTCCAAAATGTAATGAGTGTATATTGCCTCCATTGATATTATACGATACAAACAATTGGATAGAATCAAATTAATACTCTATAGGGACTTACAAAAGCTTAGGTAAATACAAGGTTATGTTTAGTTAATACAAAACCTCTCGTGGGGTTGATCAGACCATGAAATTGAACAACTTTCATTATTGGGCCAACCTCGAATTCACGATAAAAAATCAGCTGTTCCATACAAAAGTACAATCCTACTCCTAAAAAAAGCTGATTTTTTTTGCGATTTCAAGGTTGCTCCCATAATGAAAGTTGTTCAGTTTGATGGTCTGATGAACCCCACGGAGAGGTTTTGTATTAACTAAAAATAACCTTGTATACTTTTATTTATTACAAAAGCTTAACAAGCAGTTACTACCTGATATTTTACTAGTGGGAATTTGTATGGTAGGTAACTTTATATGTATGTACGGTAAAATACCTAGGGACGATGTTTGGAGGTTTGGAGTTCCGTATAAATTACTTATTACATACAAAAACGTTTTGTTAACCTTTCGCGACAAGGTATTTAATTACTAAAATGATAAAACATCCTTGTATCAATTTTAGTTTGATTTTTTTTGCAATATTTACAAGAAAAACAAGTTGAGAAGAGTGAAATGGGAGAAATAATATTTTTTTTGTCCGTTTTTTACGATAAAACTTATAACAATTTGATGGATGCAAAAATAACAATTATAAACTTCGTACTATTATATCTACTTATTCTGTGTTTTTGCTAGAACTTTAGAAAAACATACTTGCTACAAAACAAGGATATTCTAACCACAAATGAAACTCTTTTGTAGAATACCTCGAGTTACGTATTACCTAAGTTTAGCGTCAGATTCCGAATAATTCGATTGTAATTAATCGTGAGTCTCTCTGGCTTAGCAATAATCCCCTCATCTCTGTGTTCCGTCTCGATCGATATGAGGGACGGACATAAGTTATGAGAGAACGCGGAATAGTTTTTTTTATAGGTTTTTAGGGAGACAAATACATAATAGAGTTTTTTTTTTATTTGAGCTATTTATATAAATGGACTCCATCACAAACATTGCTCCAATTCCAAAGTAAGCAGCTAATTACTTGATTTTTGGAAATCAGAGAAAACAGTAGTAAAACATACACACTCAGCGTGAGACAATATTTTATTTTATATTTATTTTCATTTTAATATACAGGGTTATTTGTAAAATACCAACAAAATCGCAGGGGTAGATTAATAACATCACATCAACATTTGCTCTACGACTTTTTGAAAACAGACAAAAAACGCCTATTCATACAAAACTAGATCAGTTGAGCGGAAATTAATATGGAAAGTCGATTTTTATTCGTCTGTTTTCGGAGAAGTCGTCCAGCTGTAGGTGAAAGTGACCACTGACCTCTCACCACCGTAATAACAAAAACTAATATTAATGCTATGCGCAAGACCAATTTAGAACAGTGCCATTAACACTAAGTACTTTTGTAGCTATGTACCACTCCTGAGAACAGAACATCTCTGCCTCAAGTATAAAGGTGGTCACTTGAGCCCTCAGATTATTGCGACACCACCAAGGCACCAAATACAAATTCTGTGTAGACCGTTGACCAGCGCAAAGTATTCCCAAGGCCCTCTTATACCATTACCATGCCAGACGCACTTTTATAGGGCATGAAAGCTGTTTTATAGGCAAGTTGTTAAAAGTTCTTGCCGGTTTAGTACTTTCTTGTAAAGTGAAAAATTACTTGCCAAAACTTCCTCTGTGTCCACTAAATACAAGATTTATTCCAAGAAGTTTAAATTTATAAGTCTCTAGTAATTTTAATTGCTAAAGTTTGAAACATAGACCAAACGAAATGACGCCGCGTCGCGTCTGCGCTTCGTCTGTAGGCTCCAAATGTACCTACAAAGTTGCATTTCTATCTATCACTATAATCTATGCAGATCCTTTCAGAGTGATAATAAAATATATCGTAAGTATTGTGCTAACACTGCTAACGTATCATAATAATTATGGTACTTAACACAGCACTAATATTCCATGGATCACTCAATGAATCTATGGCCTATGTCCAAAGGCGGACGAACGAAAGGCTTCTATAGATAAATAGATAGAAATTATAGTTAAGTGCTTATTTATTTTAGCATTTTAAATCTTATGAGTAGGTAGCATCCTACTAATATTATAAATGTGAAAGTTGTGGGTTTGGATGTTTAGATGTTTGGATGTTTGTTCCTCAATCACGCAAAAACTACTGAACGGATTTGGTTGAAATTTGGCACACAGATAGTAGAGAGCCTAGATTAAAACATAGAATAGTTTTTATCCCGATATTCCCACGGGAACAGGAATCACGCGGGTGAAACCGCGGGCGGCCGCCAGTTTCAAATAAACATGAAATATTATAATTCTAGTGGCTCCGTGAGCTGTACTGTAGACCTCGCGTTACCTAGCTGACCTAGCTCAAATGGTATGTTGTTTAAAAACAAATAGTATACGCAGTCCTAGGTTCTGTCACAAAGTCACAACCTATTTTCAAATTTTGAATATTGGCCTAAAATGTTCTGATTATTGAACTTTTGAATCTTCTAAAAATTAAAATCACATTTGCTTTGCAGCGCTAACAATACAGTTTTGTTACACTTTTAATAATTATCTAACCTGCTCACAAAATTTCATGAAAATCGGTTGAGAAATGCGATCTGTATAGGAGTACAAACGGACAGACATCTGGCGGACAAACATATGAAATATTTTTTGCCGAAGCTGAAGCAGAGACGCTTTAATTATACTTACCTATAATCAACTAACTCATTAAAATAGGTCAAAAATTTATCATACCTTTTTAACTACCTCGAAACCTAGCCAGAATTGTATGTTAGCCAGGTTAAGGGGTCAACGAAACGTTAAGTAACTTGTTTAATAATATAAACGGGGATTTGGCTCTTTATAATCCCAGATACCAAACTTGCAGAGAGTAATTTACGCGTACTCGCCATGTTAAGTAAATTCAACCTTTTTAGAATAGGGCTTACATGACATGGGAGCTAGTTTAATAAAGGCACTTGTAAATGTACGACCCTCCTACTCTCGACGAGAATTACGAGATCGAGTTCTCATCAAGATCGAATAAACGTCAAAATAACTTACATTGAAAACTGTTGCCATGGTTTCCATTGTAATGTTTTGCCGTTTACTCGATGCCAATTCGATCTCAGTGTTTTGAGAGTAACTCCCCAGTTTACATAAAAAATGTCACGATTAGATTAAATTGAAACAAAATACGCAAGTATTTTGGATTGGAAGTCCCTGAGTAGGTATACCTATTTTTTTGTGTTAACCTTTTTTAAAAGTCGCTCTATCCTTCTTTAAGTAAAAAAAACTTTATTTAATAAAATATTTATCGTCCTAAAACGGTGTCACGAATGTGATGTTGTAAATTGTTTTCAAAGTTTTGGGAATAAAATTTTATAGTTTTTTACAAAAAATATTTAATTATCGTATTCTCGTCGTAAGAAAGTGCTCTTGAACTAAAATAATTTGTATCATAATCTGGTACAATACAACTCTAGCTCTGCTAGACCTTTGACACAGCATAATTTGACTAACAAAAAAAGCACTTCGAATTTTGTTAATTCGAATCCCCACAAACATTTTTATCTGGGTACAAATTACTAATAGTAAAAAACATAAAGAAGATAATACTTCGTAAAAATTAATCTCTCGGTTTGAAAGTGGGCGTTATTAGGAGCTGTGCTATTTTTGAGACTCTGATAGGACATGGGGTATTCTTGATCGAAGCTTAGGACTAAATGATTGCTGTGAGCGTAGCGTAGAGCGTGTGAACCTCATTGTAAACGAAATTGCCTTTTGAAATTCCCATTTATCGTTTACTTGAACTTCTTATCATTTTCGCTTACCCAAGAAGCCTGAAGTGATCTATTGTTGCCTATAAACCTGATCAAAACGAACATTCGAGGGTGCTACAAGGCGAGACTCAATTGATTCTTGAAAGGACCTGCTTTGTAAAATACACTTAAAAGAAATTGGGGCTATAGAAATAATAGTACTTCAAAGTAAATCTAAAGAACTGATCGAAGCATCTATTTGTTGACGTAAGCCTATTGAGTTGAGTATTGAAATAAGCTTTTTTTTTTAAATAAAGTGGAAAATACTTAGCTTATGTCTTGTTTGATGGTTATCAGTCTAAAAAGCATTATCTGAAAACTTTTGACAAACTTGAAGTTTGAAATATCTAAGACATATCTTACATAGAATCATCGCCAACCAAGCTTTTTTAAATAATTGGCTTCTGTGTTGTAGCTTTTTGTTTTTATTGTAAAATATTGTATGTACGATAAATAGAGAAGTACATTTCAAAACCTAAACAAAAGAGTATTGCAACCTTAATTTTCTGAGTCATAATTTTATCAAGATAGTTTATTTATAAAATAATATGTTGATGTAAATATTTGTTTTATTAAACCTGTATTCATTGGAAGATATTGATATTATCAATTACTGTCTTCATTAAGGATTAAATAAGATTAAAGCGAAAGCATAAAACAATCCCTTGATAATCTTCAGTGAAGCCTTGTATACACGGGATATCGCGAATAAGCCTTTTGATTAACTCAGCATTTACCTTAAGAGTCTCTTGAGAAAACAGGTTGAAATATTTAGTGGGTACAACGGTTTTTCTAATACGCTATGCTGTTTTAGTTCTGCTTGTTCAATCAATTTCAAGAATGTCTATTAAGCTTGCCATTTTTACTTACGAATTTAATTATATTATTTTGTTAAAGTCTGAAATGGATTGAAGGGAAGTTACTATTTGGCTGCGCCGTGCGGTGTTCTTGCTCTAGCTAACAATGTTTCTGAGCTTTGGAAAGAGATAGAGTTATATGAATATGTGTAACCGGGAGATCCAATACAGATTTAACCTCTTTGGGTTGCGAGTTGTTGAAGTAACAAAAGGTCACCAGAGCTTGAGGGTAGGCTCATGAGAAAATAAAAAAAATCAAACCAAATACCAATTAATTACTAAAGTAAGTACTTTCAATAAAACCGCGCTTGCATCCGTTAAAAAGTAATTTATATCATATCTAGTGAGTGCGTAAGCTTGAAAGGTGAATAAAATAAGGCCATCAGCCTGCCATTTATAGATAACTGTCAAGATGCATTGTAATTTAATAGTCAAATATCGATAAATCACTATGTCTTAACATGAGAATCGAGGTAACTGTAGGAGCTGATCAGAAAGGCGGTCACATAACTTTCAAACAGCAACAGGATTTCAAACTATTCAAACTAGAAATAACAATAAACAGACCGAACTGCACCATCAATAGCCCAAGACCACAATTCAGCCGCAATATCAAATAACTGGCGCGTATAAAACACCGCTCTCAGATTGATTTACGTGGTGGTAGTTAAACTAAACATCGGCGCAATTTACGGCATTAAGTTGGCCGACTGTGCCCTAAATCAAATTCAAACTGGAGCGCTTGTTCGAGGAAGCGGGTGTATGCATACTTCAATGTGTTGCTAATGTGGTAAGGCAGCTGGTTAAGTTAGAAGCAAAATAATCCTACTTCCATAATAATTCCTTCCTAATATGAAATTTTGTGGGTTTGGATGTTTGTTCCTCAATCACGCAAAAACGGCTGAACAGATTTGGATGAAATTCGACACACAGATAGCTTAAAGCCTGGATTAAAACATAGGATACTTTTTATCCCGTCAAAGTTTCCCGAGGGATTTCCCGAATGTCCACGCGGAAGAAGTCACGGGCAAAAGCTATAGTGCTTTAATAGAGCAGGTGCGTCTTTGGCCATTATGATATTTCTAATATTTTAATTTAACCTCATTTTCATATAGAAAAATGAACTAATAGATTCTGATAAAACCTAATATTTTTAGGGTAACTGTCAGGTTCGTTTACTTTCAAGTTCAGTTTTAAGCCAGCATAAAAAGGTGACGTCAAATTTTGATTTGCCAATGTCAATAAAATCCTTCCTGATCACACTGCCTAAAAATCAAAAGCAAAATCAGAAGCAAAATGCCCCCGTATTTTTTTACTTTTTGTTTTCATATTGTTTTAATGGCAATGTGTTTTTACTGAAATTTTACAAGAGCAAGCGAGTTCGGCTGAATTGTATTTTATTTTTCGCAAGATATTTTCACGTATCCATAACATAATGTTTCAACGAAATGAACTTATCATCTGAAATGGGTGGATTTATAGAAAATTCAACATGGTTCAATTTTCTCCTCTCTAAACCCTCGGTCACACATAGCGAATAGTCGCGGCGAGTGCATTCGCTGCGATAAATACTCGCAGCGACTATTCACTGCCCGCCTGTAACAAATACCGAGTTCGCAACGAAAAGACCTATTTTTGAATCGTTCGACTAGCGTCGAGCGCTCGTTTCTACTGATTTTCGTTCGACAAATCAACCCAAATGTATGAGATTGAGTCAAATGTCGAACGAAAATATGTAGAAAAGAGCGCTCGACGCCAATCGAGCGATTCAAAAATAGGGCCCTGGCTAACTTTTCGAACTTCGGTGGGTCTGCCGAGCTTCAACTTGAAACAGATAAATCGAAGTAAGGAATTTCGTATTGTACTATTTACCGAAGTTATTTGGAAGATATCGATGTTCGTGTGACATCATGAATTGGGGTTCACCATTTTTGGCCTGATTGGGGCTCGATTTGTCTGTTTTAATTTGTAGCCGGGCAGACTTGCCGAAGTTCGATGCGTTAGCCGGTGCGGCCCCTGTAGCACGAGATGTAGTCTAGATCGACAAGCTGAGCGAACTGGGCTATTTGCAGCGAATACCCTGTCCTGTCACAAATACCCGCGGGGAGTGCGCATTCGCAGCGAGTAAAATTGAACATGCTCAATTCTAATCGCGGTGAATGAATCCGTTGGCAGCGAATAGCCGTCACACACAGCGAAAAGTGCCTATTTGCCGCAACTATTCGCTATGTGTGACCGAGGCTTAACTAAACCCCTGTACAGTGAACTCGGCAGGTCGTTCAACTGGCGCATCCCAAATCAAATTCGGGCTCTGGTGTCTGGGTACCTACCTGTTAGCGCAGAATGAAATATCAACGGCAACACACGGCATTAAATCACGATTCTGCCAGAGTTTCATGAAAACTTATGAGAGATATTTTATAAAATTACGGCTTGTAACGTAACTTTTTTGAACGACGGTAAGAAGATACGTTGTTTTGTTAGTCTGTCTATCAAATAGCAAGCAGGTAAACAGTATTACAAAGTATGAAATCGGATGAAAACTTTTGCTTCAGAACGTTTGAATTTAGTATTCAAGTATGTTCGAAAATTATGCGTAACTTTTACACACAGCAAAAACAAACCGTTTAGTTCTCTTTACGGAAAAAAAAAAGCCCCTCCAAGAATTTAAACCTGGCACCTTTGACATAATAGGCATAAATGCGATGCTAACGGGACTTTTGCATTTGTAAAGTACTAGCCAAAAATGTTACGGCGTTCGTCGGTGTGTTTCTGACTACTATTAACAAGTACGTTACTACAGAACTGTTAACATCGCGCCAGCTTCAAGTTTGTCCTCCTGCCTTCATCCTTTGTCTAACCAGGGAGCCCAGGGGCCGTACCGGCTAACGCATCGATTATCGAAAAGTCTAACGGGTTTCAAATTAAAACAGATAAATAGAGCCCCAATTGGGCCAAAATGGCGAACCCCAATTCATGATGTCACACGAACATCGATATCTTCCAAATTACGTCAACAGAAAGTACAAAAAGAAATTCCTTACTTTGTTTTTTTCTGTTTTAAGTTGAAACTTGGCAAACTTTTCGATAATCGATGCGTTAGCCGGTACGGCCCCAGACCAGGGGCATAATATAGAGAGAGTGAATGGGCTTCTTCTGGGCAAGCTCGCTCTATCTTTGGCCTCTTCTTAGACTTATGGTTCTCGAATGTGGCGAAACGTAAAAAATTAAATAATTAAGCTTAGTACGTTTTGTTTTGTTTTGTTACGCCTTCACGTACGTTTCACGTGAAGGCGTAACAAACAAACAAACGAACGGACTTTTGTATTTATAATATTAGTAAGGATTAAGTACTATGTACAGATATCGTATCATGACTGATATGTGGACGGATGCCATTATTTACATGTATGGCATCAACTCTAGTATCCACTAATAATTATTGTATTAATCCTTGGTAACATTATGGCTGTTAGTCAATGCCTAACAAACAATACCCACATGATCACACACAGTTAATCACAAGTATGATTATCATGATGATTTTGACAAATAATGGTCATGTTCCTGTGTAATCCTTTCGTTGACAAATAATTTTAGCCACTACAAAGTACTTATAAAACTTTCTAAACTAATTTAACTTCAACGTAAACTTAAATTAATGGCCGTTTTATTTCACTAAAAATATAAAATTATAAATTAGCATTTTAATTATGTTTTTACGTACCTCTGTGTAATGCCAAACAGAAACTTCATTTTTTTATAAAAAACTTGTAATTTTCTTCGTTCTTAAATGCATTTATGATGTTCATTTCACGTTGGTACTAGAAATGCTGCCAAAGGCAAGATTAAGTCTGCACTTCGGCAGACTTCTGGCAACTCTCTCTAGCTTCATGTTATTAAGTTTTGCGAAGACAGAGCTTACAGAGGGATATGAAATGAAAGTTTAATCTATGAAAGAGGATATTTTGTCTTTTTATGATTATTTTCGGTGCTGCCAATACTCAAATAAAATAATAAACTACATCTCCTCATTCTTTCTTTAATGGATATAATAATATTAGTAGCTGTGCGTGAATCCCAAGAATCTTATAATTAGAATATGAATATAAGATTCTTGGTGAATCCACTACAAGACAAAATATTGATCAACTCAGTTTCATATAGTCGAACGGGTCCGTGTAGAAGAAAAACAAATCTTAAAATTAAAAATTGTAAAGCCCTAGTGACCCTTTTATTGGTTCGTCAACTTGGATGTGGATCCAACCGTTGGTTGGTCATTATTACATATTATGTACCAAGGAATAGGAATGTATGCGTTAACCTCGTTAGATGCGATCCCGTTTGGTCCTATTAGGCTTGTATGGTGAGCATCATGGAAACTCCAGTACTTTATTATGCAAGCAGCTATTTCAGACTAGCGAAGCAATCTCAGCGTTTACTCAAAATTTAGTGTGTTACTTGGTTAGTTAAGCATTGACTCAGTAAGAAGTACTATTATCGATTCTGTGGTAAGACTAACAAAACTTTAGTAACTAATAATCAGTTTAAATAAAAACCTGTTGTATTAAAAATTGCTTCTATTTTCTCTTAACTTTAAACATATTGCATTATGATATTTTCAGCAGAAAATAATACAAAAACCGAACAAATGACTCGCCTACCGAGGTTTCCGTACAAATTTGTAGGTACTTTAAATAAAAACTCTATTTTTTTATTACAATTTATAGTTTCAGATTTTTTTCTTTACTTGTAGTATAACATGATATTACTTGCCAAATTTTATACTAGGTCAACGGAAAGTTCCCTATAAATTTTGATTGTCTTGAGTGTCGAAATATGCCTTTTTGTGGCGCGTTTTGGGTCAGTTTGAAAAATCGAAATCTTTTTAGTACGATATAATATACTTAACATGTTTATTTTTTTTAAGTTAATAATAAAAGGCTATTCCTTGATAAAGTTACATTAATTAAAAAAAAACTGCTTTTGCTAGCGATCGCAAACTTTTTAAATGTGTGTATGGTTTTAATTTCAACTCGTTACCTCGACGCGAAATAAATGGTCTTGACAGATAGACAACAAAGTGATCATATAATTGAGGGATCCGATTTATTATGTTGAGGCACGGAACCCTAAAAAAAATTACATTTTGAAAAAATAATAGATATAAGTACTTAAACTAAGGTTTAAGTTAACCAATTCCTGGCCCAGTTTGCCCAGCGATGCCATTTTGAATTTTACCCTTTGTGAATTTCACCCTTTCAGAATTTATTGAAACTTATAAAGTATGTAGTTTATACTGTAGGTACTAGTAATCCTTGCAATAAGTAATTGTTGCAATCAGTATATGTAACAGATGCAGCGGTTTATGAAATGCTATGCTACCACATCCAATCACGTATTGTATAATTAGGCTAACAGTTATCCCGTGTTAGCTGGTAGAGATGTAATTAATAGGAAATATCGATTATCGATATTTCCAAAAATATATTAATTAATTGTATTTTTCTCACAATCAGTAAATTCTTCTATGTCTTTTGAGATTGTGTACATAGATGTGGCCGAGGTTGGGACATGTTCATTAGCGATGGCACACTTCAGATGTAGCATCAAAAGTTAATTGGAAGATATTACTACTTAGCATTAAGGCCGCTGCCCGCCTTATGTGTGCTTTTGTCTTGTTAATAGTTAATATTTTTTTTTCAATATTATTAAGTACTATTACGCGAAATTCATGTGTACTTTAATAATATTATATATCAGGAAAATTCCATCGTTCGATACTTGATATTTGATAGCCAGCCCCTTGATTATGTATTCTGTTGCTAACAACTTTTGATTAAAACTGAAAGAAATTGCAGTTATATTGCTGCTTTGTACGAATCAATGTGACAATTATATAACTTAAAGCAGCAATTTAACTGAGATTTAATTTACAAAATCAGGAGGCTCTTTGCATTGTCGAAAGTCTGTAACAAAATGTCGATAACTCTGGTAACCGGTTACGTAACAACACTATTGCCGGCCTCTCCTGGGATCAAGTGGTGCCGCTATTTGGCTAGTATCGCAGTCGGTCTTGGTAAACCACTATTACGAATCTCACGAGGAATCCGCAGCTTGGATTTTGGTTTATCCATCCATACTAATATTATTATAAATGTGCTGTTTGTTACTTTTTTACAGTTATTCCACTGAACTTTGATTTAAAGATAGATTGAATCATGGTGAAAAATATACCCTACCTTTTGTTGCAAACATAAAAACAGCTATTGTAATATTCGTATGGGTGCATACGCAAATTTAATAGCTACTAGTTATGTCTGTTAGTGCTGGGCGGTTAACATGATTTCTATAAACACTCGAAAAAATAAAATTACATGTTTTTTTTATCAAATACATTTCTTTCACTGGACTTTCTGAAATAATTTGTATTTTTTCCCCATAGAAACGACAAAACAAAGAAAACATTGGTTTCGTTCATTTTTAGGGTTCCGTAGCCAAAATGGCTAAAAACGGAACCCTTATAGATTAAGTGAAACTTGGTAGGTAGATGTATTCTGTGAACCGCTTTAAGGTTTTCACATAAAAATAAAAGATTAAGGGGCTAAGGGGCTCCCCATACATGAAACTGAAACTAAAAAATATTTTTTTCAGCATACCAATACGTCTCATAGATAGGTCTTTAAAAATTACATTGAGGCTCCTAAGACTATTTTTTTCTCAAAGTCAACCGTTTGAAAGATATACACTGCCAAAGTGGTAAAATGAGTGTCCCCCCACCCCCTTTTAATTTTTAGAGATATATCACATTTTCCAAAACCGCAAATATAACTTTGTCACTCATACAAACACTATGAAAAACAAAGTTATTTTTGCATACGAAAAATGATAGTGGTATTCAATATGGTATTGTATACGGTAACTACGGAACCCTACTGCGCGTGTCCCGACACGCACTTGGCCGGTTTTTTTTTAGTTCACGTTTCACTTTAACGCACGTGCCGTTTTTATGCTTTGTAAATATATCCATGGGGCGGAAAGGTTCTAGAATGGCGACCGTGCACCGGAGGAGACGCTCCGTGGGTAGGCCCCCACAAGGTGGACCGACGATCTGGTGAAGGTCGCGGTGCGCCGCTGGATGCGGGCCAAGCAGAACCGATAGATGTGTTATGGAGATCCTTGGGGGAGGCAATACCCAGCGGTGGGTGCGGCTGATAATACGATGATGATGAAATATACCATAGCCTTCTTCATTTCCAAGCCGTGAACATAAGTTTGGCAACGTCTGTTACTGTCAGTTCGTGGTCATGTCGTCCACCAGTCTCCATACTAAATGTATGGGAATATTTCAATTTTAAGAGGTCGATATTTTTTTTTCATAGTAATCGTGTGAGGTTTAAAATATGAAAATAATTTAGTTCTTTTATTGAAATGCTTTGTATATTAAACAATAAGAAAAATATCAATGTTAACTAGGAAAAAATGGCTGTCAAAAATGTCATCTTTTTTGTTGATTTTCTTCAGCATGGAGTTGATTAACACGCCCTCTAGCAATAAATGATATATCATTAGAAAGGTTTTTTTAAGACAATTATTTGCTTCTAATATACTTTATATCAATTGTTAGTACTTTTGGAGTTAAAGGTTATTAAAGTATAAAAGTGGTATATTGTCTTTGAGAGTTGATCTACCACACCTATTGAAATGAATGATATATCATAAGAAAGGTTTTTATATGTCAATTATTAGCTGTAAACATACTTTCTATTAATTGTTAGTATTTTCGGAGTTTTAGGTCATTAATGTTAAAAAAATTGGTCAAGTTTAGAGCGTTATAACTCTCAAAGTACTAATAGTTGACGTTTATAGTAATACAATAAAGTGTTTCAAATTTAAATACCTTTCCAATGATGTAAGATTTATTGCTAGAGGATGCTTAGATCAAAATGCTCATCGTACTAAAGGACCCCCGAAAAGTTCAAATAATTTGACTCAAACCTTATGTTCTAATAAATAAATAATAATAATAAATATAAAAATTTATTGAAATAATCTTACATCACAATTTACAACTAGTTTAAACATAGATAATATAGGAAAAACAAATAATAAATAATTTTTTAAATAATTTTATACTATGTGCTTGACCACATGCGATGTTGCCGTTCTGCTCAACTTCAGGGCTTGGAAGATAAAGAAGGCTATGAATATACCCATCTTAAAATTATTGTATTTTATCAACACACTTACTTGAAAAACCCGTTTTCGATTGGGTCTTCTCTATGTTATGTTCTGTATTCAGTTTGGCAGTTTCTGTAACAAAAAGATACCAACATTATATTGAGTCCGTTCTGCAATACAGGGTGGTCCAGATAGTGACGTCCAAGATTTTTTTTTATTTTTAGATTGTGAGCAATCTCAGCGCAATCTGTGAGCAATTGTCACCTGGGTGCATCAGAAAATACCCTATGTATGTTCCGCGATTTTTCGTAGTTTAGAAGTTATGATTTTTCTAATCTGTTTTTGCGAATTTTGTACCGGACGGACCAAAAAAATTCAGAACTCCTTTCATATTAAGAATTTTTTGGGTTTTCTTTTTGCAACATAATTGTCTTGAAACACTCTTCCATACGTAAAATAATCAACTACACAACATCCAGATAAGTTCCTGAAAAAAGGGTCGAAAGTGAATTTTTTTGGTTTTGGTTCGACGAAGTAACATTTTAATAATTCTTTTAAAAATACAAAATTGATATTTCATCAATTCAAACTGATTTTAAAAACTTAAATGGCTTCTTAGCTTCATAAATAAAACAAAAAAAGTGACACTTGATAGGGCATTTTATGCTGAAATTGGCTTTCAAAGTTTGTAGGGTGAAAAATCTCCTTCTATTTGAAAACACCCAATATTGAACTTTTTTCTATTCCTAGCGCTAAAAATAGTAAAATATCTTCGAAAACATTAAATAAAACTAAAATTCACACAAATAGTAAGAAAATAATGTAAGCTATTTATTGGTATACACAAGAATTTATGTACACCCATTTTTTATTTTATTTGGAAAACAAACAATATTTTAATACATATGGATTAAAAACACCCACGATATTTATCTACACCCATGATATGTAAGAGGATGTCGCACTACCCGCGCCCACGCCCGATGAGTTACATTATGAAATTCAGTACAACATTATAACCATCATCGTTCGGATGATATAATGACGAGGAGGGCGAGGAAAGTCAAAATCAAAGTTAATTCAGAGTCAAATTTAAGATCAAAGTCAAAAACCTTTATAAAGGGTTTTGAATAAGTAGAATAGAATAAGTAACGATATTTACAATTTCAACCTAACCTTACCTACATTTTTGTGATATTTTATAGTTTTTCATTGACCATTTTAGTTTAATTTAATGCTTTCAATGATATCTTACTAATTTTAGCGATAAGAATGAATAAAATTGTTAAAATAAATTTTCAAACAATTTTATTATGTTAACGGATTTTTCACCTTACAAACTTTGAAAGCTGATTTCAGCATAAAATGTCCTATCAAGAGTCATTTTTTTTGTTTCATTTACTAAGCTAAGAAGCTTAAGCTTAAGTTTTTAAAATCAGTTTGAATTGATGAAATATCAATTTTGTATTTTTAAAAGAATTGTTAAAATGTTACTTCGTTGAAGTAAAACCTAAAATTTTCACTTTCGACGCTTTTTTCTTTTTTGTGTAGTTGATTATTTTATGTATGGAAGAGTGTTTCAAGACAATTATGTTGCATAAAGAAAACCCTAAAAAATCTTAATTTGAAATGAGTTATGAATTTTTTTGGTTTGTCGGGTACCAAATTCGCAAAAACACGTTAAAAAAATCATAACTTCTAAACTACGAAAAATCGCGGAACATACATAGGGTATTCTCAGATGCACTCAGGTGTGAGTAATCTAAAAAAAAATCTTGGACGTCACTATCTGGACCACCTGTATAATAATAATATTATCCCAGCGACCACATTCAAATACGAAAACGTTCATTATTCCGTCGGCGAAATGTTCTATTTACCACTAAGTTCATTGGACTAAATATAGTCGCAGAGCCAGACAACTTTTCCACTAAAGCAATAACCATTCGTACAAACTCGAGTTGCGTCATTTTATCATCGCTTTTGATGAACTGATGGAGTTTTTTTACTGTCGTAAATGTGTCCCGTTTGTTTGAATTGTGGCTAAAAGTTTGAGTTGAAAATATTTATTATACTGAGAGAGCTTCCTAGATTGATTATGGTTTAAGTTTGAAAATGTTGTGGTACTTATTATAATTTTTATGGAACACCAGGTAGCGGTTTAGTAAAAATTCAGTCAAAACTAACTCCCAACCGCAGTAATTAAATTCGTTTTATTAAAAAACATTATTAAACGAAATACATGTACCTACCAATGCGAAGAATAAAGTTTATAATGAAACAGTCATTAAAAAATCATCACCATTTAAACAATAAGTACCAATATTAAAAAAGTACGACTAAAATAATCTTTGTAAACTCCATCTGGCACCAAAAATTAAACTTCAAACGATTACTTTTAATTAATTTAAATACATGCGTCAGAATCCGAACTGTTGCGAAGTTGTGCGAGTTCGTGCTTGTTAACATATTTTATCAACAGTCGTGACAGTCGGCAAACAGCTGGTCCGAAAGTTCGCCGCCATGTTTAATTTTTTTATTTATGTAAATTTTTAGATTATGAATGAAAGGTCTCTTTGCTTATACACTCTTCTTTAAATATTTGAGTTTTATTCAGCTCTGCGTTTTCTTTTTTCTTGTTTCCAAAATAAATAATTTAAATACATCCTCGTTATTTTCTAAGCTTATTTTATTGGAAGCATATTATTTTACCAAATAAGTTTATGGCTTTGAACTGTAATTTTTCTTTTTTATCTAGGTTTAGGTTTTATTAATATTCTGAACTATTTTTTAAAAACTATTAATGTTGTAATAGTGTAACCATGAATAGGCAATGCGTAAGTGACATACCTATAATGTTTACGGTTAAATTACTAATAAATAAATAAAACCGTTATTGCTCACACACTATGAGAATAATATACAAAAATGAAAACTTAATACTACTGTGATCAAAGGTGGCCTCATCACTGGGAGCGATCTCTTCCATGCAACCATTTTGTTACATAGGATAGCTATGAGATTCAAAAGGCAGAATTATTGAGTTACCAGTTTATAAAGCTTAAAGCTCTATTAAATAAACGCTTTACTTTTTGTTGTCAATGTGAATAGAATTAAAAACTCTTGTTCAAAGTTAGGGTTAGGGCACGTCAAATTATTCGGCTAGAATTGGCTCCATGTTATAAACTGGTTAAACAAGTATCTTACTTAGTATTATATAAGTAATTTCATATTATAATAAACTGTTTACGGTACTAGGTAGGTAACTTTAATATTATGGTAACCGCTCACCAAAAAGCAGGCCCAAAGCTGCCACCCCTGTCTTAACAAAATACAAAAAAAACATAAATACCATTTCTCAACATTCCAAATTAATTATCCGAATCAACGGCGAATAAAACCGTTTCGAATAGCATTTTATTTTCTTACTCAACATCACAACAGACGTAAAAAGACGAATCTCGTATCAAAATCCCGAAGGAAGAAATAGCCAGGGCCGGCCCACTTCAGGACGCGAAGGGCCGCAGGATAATACGGATTAATTTATAGCTTTTTGCTCTGAAATTCTAATTAAAAGGCCTTTAAAAGATCCCCCTGGTCCTGTTTATTGTGAACAAGATTTCGGTCCATTTTGAACACAATAATGTAATCTCGACTTATTTTTAATTTAAACTCCAAATCTGTTCGGAAAGGCGATAGAATTGGAGTAAAAGCTGCTTCACTTATTTATTTATGGAGCTGAAGGCACTGAAGGTAAAATTTGAGTAATAAATTTTAAAATCAGCAAATTATTTATTTATTTCATTTTGATAGGTAATCGAAAGCAAAAAATATAAAAAAATAATGAAAAAAAACTGTTTCATCATAGAGCGTCACGTTATAGGTCCAAAATATTATGTGCTAAGGACCTTTCAGAGTATTTCAACATTGACGTTTTTAGCTTTTAGATATGGTTTAACAACAAGATAATTTTACGTTCATTCTTGGTTTAAGTACAGTAAAAGAAGATAAAATTACTTAGTATAATTAACTCTATTTTACAACCTTTTAATTAAGCCGCTCTTATACGACCATGCACTTTCATTTGGAAAGAAGCGCTCATGGCGGAACTTGACAGACTGATCGTGATCGATCACGTTTGTTAAGCAACGCTGGGTCCGGTCAGGTTTCGGATGGGTGACCGTTACATTAAAACTGAGTGCTTCCGTGCTTCGGAGGGCACGTTAAACCACTGATCCCGGCTGCTGTCATCTGATAACAGAATTTTCAAGTTTTCCTGAAAAATACTGAACCGATTTCAAAATTTCAAAAAATGGGACCAACTTGGGAACAAACTTGATCTAATAACGTTTGAATTATTACAATCGGTTCAGCCGTCTTCGAGTAATCGGTGGACATACATAAAAAAAAACATACATACAGACGAACAGAGAACCTCCTCCTTTTTGGAAGTCGGTTAAAAACACGTTTAATACCTCTGATTTTAATCTACTTTTAAGCATCGTATGATTTCCAAACTGGACAAAGTAAATGGTAAATATGTTCATGATTTACTTACAATAAAAGGAAATCTGAATAAAAAATGTACGAAGATCCACCATTGAAAAAAGTTAATCTCTTAAAAGTATCCTTAATAGATCAATACCTTATCCGATTCCAATAGAATTAGCTCCCTTTTCAGCTATCGAGTATTTTTTACCTTTGTTAAATATACCCAAGGCTTTTATTCGTATGAATATCATGTCTTAAGGATCGATTTGAGCGCCTAAAATGTATACGCGTCCCTTCGAGCGAAGATATTTCTTAATTAGAAATTTTCGGCCTTCTCGTTTTAGGCAACAATTTGAAGAGGAAAATTTTCTCGAAAACGTTGGTTCTGCGATATCGTAATATTTCGGAGAATAAACTCTCCGGCACAATATCTATTCAAGTTTTCTTAGTAATAATATTATTTTGCAGGAAAAGAGATTAAAGATATCATTTCTTTATTAAAAGAACAATAGTTAATTACTTCAATGGCTCAATAATTCCAAGTAAGCATTTTGCAACAAATGTAGGTATACACCGTTATTTTTAAAGTATGTCTAAAAATTAAAAGGGGTGTTCAGACCACGTTAATGAACAACTTTTACTATGGGGCCAACCACGAAATCGCGAAAAAAAATCAGCTGTTCCATACATTATAGTCGAGTCAATGTTGTACTTTCCTATGGAACAGCCGATTCGTTTTTAGATATACTTAAAAAAATAACCGTGTATAGATTGATTTGTAAAAAAAAAAAATGTTTTTTTTTACCTCTTTGTCTGTCTCTAATTTACAGGAAATGCTTGAAAGAGAAATAGATTGAATTAACCTACTTATTTTTCGAATAACAGTTAAGACGTCAAAAATAACAGTTTATAATGAAGGCGACATTATAAATGGGATGTTCGGGTGTTTAGATGTTTGAATGTTTGTTACTCAATCACGCAAAAACGGCTAAATGAATTTTGATGAAATTTGGCATACATAAGTTTTCAGTCCGTATTCAAACTTTGGATACTTTTTATCCCAGTCAGAGGTACCCTAAGCATTCCCCGAATGTCTACGCGGACGAAATCGCGGGTGGAAGCTATAGTGTCATCATAAATAACAGCCACTTGGCGCTAATAGCTATCCTGCTTCTTACGCCAACGCAACGGTCCGGGTTCGATTTATTTATTGTTTACTCATCGGATTAAAATCATGTACTTATCTCATATTATAATTATTTCTACTACACTAAATATTCGTGAATTTTGTACGTACCAACATCAAAGCCTTTACATTTGAACGCAAACAGAACAGGAACGTTTAATTTCGTATATATTAACATGTTAAGACTTGTCCCGTTTGACCCGCCGGCCGATATCGCGCGCAGCACGCAGGGAAATTGCCCCAGCCCATCAACGTAAGTGCCTCCTACACCTGAAAATCGGACGCGACTATTAAGTTCCAATCGGTATTCATTACTTCGCTGCACTGAAAGGGTTAATAAAAACGTTTCACGGAGCGATTCATGTAGGCTTAATCATTTGCACGAGGAAAATGATTATTTACTTCGTTAAAGGTTATTGAATTGCAATTGTGCTACGCTTTCTTTTTGGTTCATGCGAGCTTTTTCACGTTAGAGTGATTGTTAGATTTTAGATAACATTTAAATTTAAACATTGCTACTGTCAAAACTTGAAACTTACTGCAAGTAAAAAGTTTTCGATTAATTTATGTAAGTATTCAATTTGACCTATTGAAAATATACTGCATAATTATAATATTATATTTGGTAAAAAATGTTTTTATTTACTTACAAATTTCCAGAGTACAGTAAAATCACATTGGTAGTTTTATCTTTTTTTAGCCAATTTATAATGCAGAATACATTATTTATGTTATTTAATCATATCAAGTCACGTGTTATGCAGTTATAAATAATTAAAGCTCATCTGAACTTTATTTATATTTCGTTGCAGTGTACCACAAAAACGGTCCAGGATTTTTGATACAACTATTGCCAATCTGTTGACCTACAAAAGCCGACAATGGCGACTTAAAATCACGTTCCAGCAATAACAAAAGGATTAGAATCCAACCCGGCTTAATTGCGTTTATCCAATCACCGGGCCAGATATAGATCGCTGTACCATGGCCATTTCTATGCCGAAGCTATTCTGTAACTTTTTACATTTGTACCCAAATTAAAAATTCTTTTTGAATCCACTCAATTCGAATGTCAAATATTTTAAATTCCATTTCGTTTTTGCGCGTTCAAAGCTAAAAGGGATTCAAAGTGAGAATTGTTTTGAACTAAGTATAAAGTTTTTTAGGCAAGAAACAAATACCGAAATTTTTTTTTATGTTGTTACTAGCTTCCGACCGCGACTTCGTCCGCGTGTGAAAATCGAAAAATCCTTCGCGTCTTAGGCTCGTATTACAGAATCAAACTCAAACTCAAATCTCTGCTTGATACAGTTAGATAGGGATGGCGCTATATGCGATGAATAGCACCATCCCTTTCTAACTGTACTCAAGCAGCAAGCAGTGCTTGAGTCTCGTCCTATGATACGGACCTTAGATCCTCCCCGTCTCCGTCATGTCCGCCGTGTCGCACTAAAAACCCATTTTACCACTTTAGGGGTTGAATCATGCTCACCGTGTTGTACTTCAAAATAAATATCATTATCGGGAAGTAGAAGTCTGTATTGGGAAGAATTTATGAAAAAGCTGAAACACGTATATTTTAATTTTCAATCGTCAGCCTAATCACAAAATTTTATTTGGAGTCTTTAGACCCAGCGGTTTGGGCTGTGCGTTGATATGTCAGTCACCAATCAGTATCTTATTTTTAACCGACTTCTTATATATTAGATTTGCTTATAAAAATGCAAGGTTATAATTTCAGTTTTAGCTTAGCTTATTAATAATCCAATGACATATCTATTTATTTACTGCCTTCTTCTTCCTATGATGCCTCTCCAACTAATGCAGGTTGGCAGTCAGTTCTGTATACTTGGTCTTGTCCTTGGCAAGGCGAAAGAGTTCAGCGGCATTTGTTATTCCCATCCACTCCCGAATATTTCGCAACCAAGACTTACTTCTTCCACCAGGTATTATTTTCCATCTTAATTAGTTGCAAAAAATCTTATCTCTCGTGCTTAAATACGTGCCCCAGATATGCAATTTTTCTCTGTTTGCAAAAGCTTGCGTTTCTGACTCGTCGCAGAACTTCCTCATTGGTGACTTTCTGAGTCCAGGACTTATTAATTAGTAAATGATTCATTCATGTTTTCTGACATGAAGTAATTGCTAAACAACTAATGATAGGTATATTTCTTTTTATTTTATGCATCAACTAGCGGCCGCCCGCGGTTTCACCCGCGTGGTTTCCGTTTACGTAGAAATATCGGGATAAAAAATATCCTATGTTTTAATCCAGACCATTATCTGTGTGCCAAATTTCAACCAAATCCGTTCAGAAGTTTTTGCGTGATTGAGGAACAAACATCCAAACATCTAAACCCACAAACTTTCACATTTATAATATTAGTAGGATTGTTGCTGTTTACCATTGTACCTATACATATATTAAACCAAACACTATTGTATTCCTTTGAAGTCCAGAGGCTAAATAAAAAAGGTTCATTAACCTGATTCGTGTCATTGTACCCTTGTTACATTAATCCCTTTTTTCCGGGATCAATACACATTTGGAAGAGGGTCCATGTTGTTTTGGCGCAGGGCCCACTATTGATCTGTTATGGTTGAGTATTTCTCAATACTTAACAAGTTTTATGACGATGTTTTTCCATAAAATTTTGTATCTATAATGTTACTAGCGGCCGGCCGCGACTTCGTCTGCGTGGACAGTTTTTTTGCCGTCCCTCGGGAACTATATGTTTTTTCTGGATAAAAGGTACCTTATGTCCTTTTCTGTACCCCTGACAACGTGTATGCAAAATTTCATGATGATCGGTTCAGTAGTTAAGACGTGAAGGCGTAACAAACAAACAAACGGACTTTCTCATTTATAATATTACTAGCTTTTGCCCGCGACTTCGTCCGCGTGGATATTCGAGAAAATCCTATGAGAACTTTAAACCAGGATAAATAGTATTAGATGTTTTAATTTCATCAAAATCTGATCAGCCGTTTTAACGTGATTAGGCGGGTCCCCCCCCACCAAGCGCGCTGACCCGCTTTTTCCTCTCATAAAATTTCATTCCCTATTTTGGCACCTACAGACTTTCATACAAACTTTCATCCGCTATTTTAACTCTTTCCACCATTATTTCGTAATAAAAGGTAGCCTGTGTCATTTCTCAAGCTTTACTCTATCTCTGTGGCAAATTTCATTAAAATCGGTTTAGTATTTTAGGCGTGATAGCTTAACAGACAGACCGACAGACAAAATTACTTTCGCATTTATAATATTAGTATGGATTTTGTATTACTGATCTTAAATTTCGTTCTGTGAATTTTACTCATGGTAGTCGATTAAACAACATAATCTCGAAGTGTAAAAGTATGTAAATGGGTACCAAACAAATACGATAGTGGCTTAACTTCTGAAGTCTCTCTATTCTGTGGTACAATCAAACTTTCATCCCCTATTTCAACCCCTCCAACCCTTATTTCGCAATAAAAGGTAGCCTATGTCCTATCTCGAGCTCTACTCTACCTCTGTACCAAATTTCATCCAAATCGGTTCAGTAGTTTCGGCGTGAAGGCGTAACAGACAGACGGACAGACAGACAGACAGAGTTACTTTCGCATTTATAATATTAGTATGGAGTATGAATTTTGTATTACTGATCTTGAATTTCGTTCTGTCAATTTTACTCATGGTAGTCAATTAAAAAAACATAATCGCGTAGTGTAAAAGTATGTAAATGGGTACCTAATAAATACGATAGTGGCATAACTTCTGAAGTCTCTCTATTCTGTAGTACAATCAAACTTTCATGCCTTATTTCAACCCTTCCAACCCTTATTTCGGAATAAAAGGTAGCCTATGTCCTTTCTCGAGCTCTACTCTACCTCTGTACCAAATTTCATACAAATCGGTTCAGTAGTTTCGGCGTGAAGGCGTAACAGACAGACGGACAGACAGACAGAGTTACTTTCGCATTGATAATATTAGTATGGATTTTGTATTATTGATTTTGAATTTCGTTCTGTCAATTTTACTCATGGTAGTCGATTAAACAACATAATCTCGAAGTGTAAAAGTATGTAAATGGGTACCAAACAAATACGAAAGTGGCATAACTTCTGAAGTCTCTCTATTCTGTGGTACAATCAAACTTTCATCCCCTATTTCAACCCCTCCAACCCTTATTTCGCAATAAAAGGTAGCCTATGTCCTATCTCGAGCTCTACTCTATCTCTGTACCAAATTTCATCCAAATCGGTTCAGTAGTTTCGGCGTGAAAGCGTAACAGACAGACGGACAGACAGACAGAGTTACTTTCGCATTTATAATATTAGTATGGATTTTGTATTACTGATCTTAAATTTCGTTCTGTCAATTTTACTCATGGTAGTCGATTAAACAACATAATCTCGAAGTGTAAAAGTATGTAAATGGGTACCAAACAAATACGATAGTGGCATAACTTCTGAAGTCTCTCTATTCTGTAGTACAATCAAACTTTCATGCCTTATTTCAACCCTTCCAACCCTTATTTCGGAATAAAAGGTAGCCTATGTCCTTTCTCGAGCTCTACTCTACCTCTGTACCAAATTTCATACAAATCGGTTCAGTAGTTTCGGCGTGAAGGCGTAACAGACAGACGGACAGACAGACAGAGTTACTTTCGCATTTATAATATTAGTATGGATTTTGTATTATTGATTTTGAATTTCGTTCTGTCAATTTTACTCATGGTAGTCGATTAAACAACATAATCTCGTAGTGTAAAAGTATGTAAATGGGTACCAAATAATGCGATAGTGGCATAACTTCTGAAGTCTCTCTATTCTGTGGTACAATCAAACTTTCATCCCCTATTTCAACCCCTCCAACCCTTATTTCGCAATAAAAGGTAGCCTATGTCCTATCTCGAGCTCTACTCTACCTCTGTACCAAATTTCATCCAAATCGGTTCAGTAGTTTCGGCGTGAAGGCGTAACAGACAGACGGACAGACAGACAGAGTTACTTTCGCATTGATAATATTAGTATGGATTTTGTATTATTGATTTTGAATTTCGTTCTGTCAATTTTACTCATGGTAGTCGATTAAACAACATAATCTCGAAGTGTAAAAGTATGTAAATGGGTACCAAACAAATACGATAGTGGCATAACTTCTGAAGTCTCTCTATTCTGTGGTACAATCAAACTTTCATCCCCTATTTCAACCCCTCCAACCCTTATTTCGCAATAAAAGGTAGCCTATGTCCTATCTCGAGCTCTACTCTACCTCTGTACCAAATTTCATCCAAATCGGTTCAGTAGTTTCGGCGTGAAGGCGTAACAGACAGACGGACAGACAGACAGACAGAGTTACTTTCGCATTTATAATATTATATATAGTATGGATAGTAACGATAGTAAGGGAATAAGGATATTGCGAGATCTAGAAACAAGAATATCTAACCTTTTGATCCAAGACCGTGCTCTGTTTGATAATATATTGATTTTTAATAGTACTGTTTGAAATAAAGCATACAAAGAAAGTCTAATAATATTCGTAACTTCACAGAATAATTTACTAACTCGAATTCCAACGCTTTCGCCCCCATCCAAAGATATACAACACAAATCACCATGCAAGCACGCTCATTATTTAACTCACAACATAAAAAGGATCCAAAAGAAAACTCATATGATTTCTATTCTTTTCTCGCTGAAATGAGAATAACGAAACGAATAATTCCCAAATAGAAATTGCCTCTGTGCGTAGATCCATATTAGTATTCGTTTTGTGTCCGAACTTTGGTCCACACACTCTCATGTATACGCTCACGTATACGCTCGCGTATATTGCACGTATACACTCGCAAACTCACCGCTGATATCTTGAAGGTCCTATTACGACAATAACCAAGTTTCTTAACAACCTTTGTGGAGATACGGAATAGCTTAACGGGGGTCGGAATTGCGTTTATTTCATAAATAGTAATGTTGTGTCTAATATGACACGTCTAGGGTTAACAAAGCGTATGCTTAAATATTGAATTTTACACTTATCATTCTTAAATTGTTGTTATTGAGAAAATCATCGAGTATTGAATATATTAACATTTCATCGAATTTTATACCTTTTTCATGGGAATTAAGTTTTTCAATGAGCTGACATTTCAGAGTAAGTATAATAACAAAAGACTTGTATTTTCTTAACCTAATTTTACCTACGCTGTAAATTAGGATCCGACTATATAAATATAGGCCATTATGACACAAATATATAAACGTAAACCTTTATTCCATTCCATCCAGTCCTACTATTAGTTCGATAAGCCTCAGACAACCTCCACGCACGACCTAAAACTATTTAATTGTTAGGTATGACATATCACTATACTAACTACTCTTCCAAGTAGTTGAAGAAGACATTCCTCCCACGTCCGCTGACGCAATTTCAGCTGATTACAGTTCAAAACTTTCCTATCAACTACAACTACAACTTACGGAGGCGTAAAGACTTTCAGTAAAAACAAACAGCTTTTTTCGTAAATAAAAAACTCACGGTTTCCCTCTGGAATACTAAAATGAGGAAGTCTGTGCTGGAAGGCCTGCCTGTGACACGCGTCACAGTAGCTCTCGACGAGATTTATCGTTTTTAATGAATCGCTGGAAGTTTACAAACTTTTTTTTTTAATATATTCGCCCTCGAATAACGTTAATTGACTTAGTATGTAACTGAAACCCTTTTTTTTCGTTAAATTTGAAAAAAATATACATCATACTATACGTAGCCTCTATATTTTTTTTAATTAAGTTATAATTATAAAATAGTAAATATTAAATATAATAGAGTTATAAAAATCTCAAATTTAGATCGAGCATACAAAAGGATATTTTTGGCATAAGCGAATATTTTTCAATGAACTTTCTCAGAAAATTTGGTTTAAAAATTCAGGTACCATAAGTAGATTTTCTAAAAGACGGTTTATTTTCAACTAACAAAAGCTGTAATTGCGCCGTGTTGTTACTTAGGTAAACACGGGTGTATCTACGAGTTTCTGCTTCCTTAAGAACATTAACATCATTATTCCCGAGTTTCATAATGAAGAGAATTTGATATCGCCTCCGGTGGTCGGAGTAAGGGACGAGCCCCGAATGTTAAAATATCTTGTCTATTTTCGCAAATCATAGCACGACATTTTATTTTATTCGGACTTAATTTTTGCATAAATTTCAGGACTTAAATAATAAATAAGAAAAGGTTTTTCTAAATAAAGTGACGCGAGTCTCTGATCATCAAACTACAAGCTTGGACCTTTACCAATATGCCTTTAACTGATTTCATAGGTGCTTATGAAATCGATTCTTGATGGCCTTTTCCGTATAAAAGTCTTATTTCTTATAAAAAATAAAGATTCGGGTCCCAAAACCCCCTTAATCCCCTCCCTGACCCTTCGCTTCGTTTATACCCACCGTTTTAAAGGAGCTCTTTGGCACACACAAATTCTCGCAAATCTACAGACTCCGCACAAAACACGGACAGATGCATAATAAACATTGGGGAGATGATTGATCGTCCCTTTGATGTGAAAAAAGTATCTGAATCCTTCTTTACGACGGTCACCTTATAAGAGTTTTTACGACATAATCCCTCTGCTTGGGTGGTGCTGATAAAATTCTCCATTTGTCTGTTCAAGGTTTTCATAGTGCTGTAAGCGGATTGTCTGTCGGTGTTATGATTGTATTTGCCTTCTAAAGAAATGCGAAGGAGGAGGGTAGTCATTTTCAAACCGTCATCGTGTTAAAGCAGATATCTGAATCAATTTTTGAACTGAGCTTTGACAATTGTATACCTAGGTACTAAATGCATTTATTTTTGAATTGTTAAAGGCAGATTGTGAAGACCACTTTTAGATTCAGGGTTCCGTTTGCAAAATAGTGAAAAAATTTGTTAGAGTCAATTACCCCCACCTACCAGGTAAACGGTTGTTTTTGTATACGTATTCAAGACAGTAGTGACGATGAACTTAAAAGGAAACCTATCTCTCCTAGGTATGATTCACAAGTTAATGAGTACCTAATAGTCGATCAATTTACAAAATTCATGTATTCACTGTTATTTTCAAAGTATATCTAAAAATGAAAAGGGGTGTTCAGACCACGTTAATGAACAACTTTTACTATGGGGCCAACCACGAAATCGGCTGTTTCATAGAAAAGTACAACATCGACTCGACTAATGTGTGGAACAGCTGATTTTTTTTTCGCGATTTCGTGGTTGGCCCCATAGTAAAAGTTGTTCATTGATGTGGTCTGAACACCCCTTTTAATTTTTAGATATACTTCAAGAATAACGGTGTATTGGAAAAAATTGCGTAGAAGAAACATTGAATAGTTAGTTTTTATACTTAATTATAGTCGTTAGTTATGTAAAACAGGAAGTAGGTAACTGTGGAACCCTATACTGCGCGTCGCCCGACACGCGCTTCGCCAGTTTTTTAATACTGAATATTCTTTTAACTTTGTTATATTATCGAAAAAGGATATTGTTCCCTTATCGGTACTTTAACATCACCATTTCTTTCATTTTATGATACTCAGATATACCTAAGTATACATTAAGCCTCTTTGTTATAGAATAGAGCCCATATATACCTACATACGTAAGTATATAGCGCTTTCCATGGCAACTTTTAAGTAAGGCAACACTTACCTTGTATATTATTTTTTGGTTACCTATTTGCATGTGTAGTGTATGACCTAATAAATAAAATAAAATACATGGGATTGCAGATTAGTTATGTATGCAACTGTACTTTAATGAGGGGTATTTTCACCTCATGTGATAATAGTATCACATGAGTGTTTTAATACCTAATTATGAACAGTTGCATACAAGACTTTATCTACACCCATTTTTTTTGGGAAAAACAATATTTTTATACATATGGATTAAAAACACCCAGGATATTTATCCACACCCAGGATATGTATCCTCTATAAAGGTTTTGACTTTGACTTTCCTTCCCCTCCTCGTCTGAATTTCATAATGCAACGCTTCGCGCGTGGGCGAGCGGCGCAACAGGGACCTCCTCCCGCTCGGATACTGTAATGGTGGCAGTAAGCTAACCGTTGCAGAAACTTTTACAGAGGATTTAAAGCATGGGTGTAGATAAAAAAATATAAAAGCACTCTATCAACTTCAATCATGTTAAATTATAATTTTAAATATTTTAAGAAGTTTCTAAAATAACTAGAAATCATTAAAAGTCATAACATACTTAATAGCTTAATAATATCTTATCATTTTTCATAATACCCTACACGGATACAACGCGGTTTTACAGATTTCTAGTTGATTTTAGAGTTTCATGCCTCAAAAGGAAAAAACTTGAACCCTTATACCTACAATCACTTTTTTGTCCGTCTTTCCGTCTATCTGTCAAAACTGTTTAGGTATCTCGAGAAATGTGGAGGTGTCGAGTTGAAATTATAGTACTCAAGTCTACAGTTCTTTGAAGTTGTAGAATATAAAACTTCTAATAAACCTAAAAAAAGATACGGCCGTTTATGCCGCAAGAATCGCATATTTCGACACTCAAGGGAATTAAAAATGAGGTGGAATGGTTATTGTTATTTGTACGGAACCATCGGTGGGCGAGTCCGACTCACACTTGTCCGGGTTTTTTGAATGTGGTTTTCCATAAAATTTGTAAAAAAATTAGTTTAAGTAAAGATAACTTCTTACTGATTCATCTCGTGTTTTGATAATTATGCATTACCGGGCTTTTTTAAATTATAATATCATTGCTACCAGGTAATAGATCAAACAAAATTGTTTTCCTTTTATATGTATATAAAATACGACTTGTTGGTGATAATTGAGATTAGTAGGTAATTCAATAAAATAACGTTCTAAGAATGAAAATAAACAAGTTAATAAAAAAAAATGCTTTGTTCTTAGCAAACAAGAAACAATCTGACAAAAGATATTTTACTTATAATAACGTTTACAGTATTGTCAAATAAACAAAACGCTGCGTCTCTTTGTAACTATAGCTCTATGAAATAATACTAATACAAAATATTTAAATATTAAAACAAATAACGGGCAAGTGCGAGTCGGACACGGGCACGAAGGGTTCCATACCAAAAAACGGCAAAAAATCACGTTTGTTAATAGAATAAACTATGTCGGGATTTACACCATGTACCTGTTTATTTTTGAGACTCCGATATTTCGGCGCAGTTGCATGCGCCATGATCACGGAAGAACTGTCGATTGTTGCGTGCGGGTAGATGTTATTGGCAGACGAATCGGTCTACCCTCCGTCTAGTTCTTTTATTACTACGTTCGATACCGGTACCACTGTCTGCAAACTCACTATTCACTCGAATTTGTTCTCGACACACGACACTCACTGTATCTGTACGCGAAACGGCACTTTTTTTATTTTTGTTGTTTTTACACAACCGGACTACTGGATTCCAGACACTCGACAATTTAAACCCATCCTCACGATTGAAATTTTGTATTTGGTTATTTCAATCGCTTCCCTGACCATTCTTGGTATGTAGTGGCGTTCTGTTGAAATAATCTGGGGGTTATGTAACTCGATCCAGTGATTTGTGTCCGAATGGATTAAATGTTCAGCAATGGCCGATTTTTGCGTATCGTTGTTTTGGACCGCTTTTATGTGCTCCTTTATACGGCATGCTATTGTGCGTTTAGTTTGGCCGATATATGAGCTACCACAACTGCAGTCGATCTTATAAACGCCAGGTTTCTCCAAAGGAAAACTATCTTTCGGGGACCGTAGACATTGCGATACCTTTTTCAAAGGAGTGAAGATAGTTTTTATTGCGTACTTTTTCAAAATATTTGAGACCTTATCTGTCACTCCCTTTACATATGGCAAAAATATTGGCTGTCTATCTACATCCTGCTTCTGTAACTGGTGCTTTTTCGTGTGTCTAGGTGGAAGCTTTCCTGAATATCCATTTCTCTGCAGGACATGGCGCACGTGTTGTAACTCTTTGTCCAGGTGTTCATCATCACAAAGATCATATGCACGGTTTGTTAGTGATGCCACGACAGAGTTTAGGTGTCTAGGATGATGATGCGAAGTAGCTTTGAGGTAACGATCTGTGTGTGTGGGTTTTCTGTATACAGAGTGGCTGAGTGTACCGTCTGCGCGCACATTAATCTTGACATCTAGGAATGCTAAGCTTCTGTCTACCTCCATCTCACAGGTTAGTTTTATTTTCGGATGAATGTTGTTTAAATATGCCAGATAACCTTCAACATCCTGTTTGTTTCCCTTCATTATGCAGAGAACATCATCGACGTACCTTTTCCATAGTTTGATCTCAGCAGGTGCAGTCGCGAGGGCTTGTTCTTCAAAATGTTCCATCCAGAGGTTGGCTACCACTGGGGCTACTGGACTGCCCATAGCTACTCCTTCTACTTGAAGGTAGTACTGACCATTATAAATGAAGTAATTCTTCGACAAGCAGTGTTCCAACAATCTGGCATATTCCATCGGGATATCGTTGATTTGTAACTTGACCTTTATTATTTCGAGACACTCCGCCACTGGCACATTGGTGAAGAGCGATTCTACGTCGAAACTGACCATCAACTCATTCTCCTCGACCTTGTTGTGTGACAGAATGTCAACGAGATGACGGGAGTCCTTAACGTATGATGACGTTTGTCCTGCTAACGGCTGTAGTACATTCGACACATGCTTCGCCAATTCATACGTAAGTGAACCTATTTGACTCACAATGGGTCGTAATGGCACGTTTTGCTTATGTACTTTAGGCAAGCCGTATAATTTAGGAGGCTGGACGTTCTTGGGGCTTAACAAATATTTGACAATATCATCGTCTAATGCGTGAGAGCATTCTATTATCAGCGTGCGTGTGCTCCGATCTGTTCTCGCTGTTGGGTTGTAATCTACCTTTTTGTATGTTTTTTCGTCGCTGAGTAGCTCTAGGATTTTGTTGTCATACTCAGATGCGTTCAGTACTACGGTTGCATTCCCTTTGTCTGCTTTTAACACTATTATGTTTTGATCTCTCCGTAGTTCGTTAAGTGCAGACAACTCCGAAGCCGTAACGTTGGCCCGTGGTGGTTTTGCATGACGTAATGTCACGGCAATATCTTGCCTCAAGGTGTCCGCATCAATTGATGGTATTTTGTTACGTCTGATACCTTCCTCGACCGAACCAATTACATCCTCGTAGGGAATGTGTCTAGGTGTGATGGCAAAATTCATCCCTCTTTCGAGAACTGACAGTGCAGCGTCAGACAAGTCGACATTAGACATGTTTACAACCGTTCGAGTTTGGGATGAGTTCTCATGGTAGGGGGTAACCGACTTCTGTTCTTGTTCAAGTAACTCGAATTTACGATGTTGTTTCACAGCACGTAGTTCTCTTATCCGCTGGGCTTGTAAATAGGTAACACGATCGCAAATATCAAAGTCACTGGTTGAAAGAGACTTACTGCACTCGAGATGTATTCGATACAACTCACTCTGAACTTGATCCAGTTGGTACCTGCAATTACGTATCACTTTTCGTAATAGTTTTACACAACTACACTTTACACTTTTGAAAAAGGTATCGCAATGTCTACAGTAGATTAAAATTAGGGTACCTAGATCAAAAAAGATCTAGGCACCCTAATTTTAATATTTTTTTGTCTATTCATGATTGCATCCACCTATTCATCGTACCCAGGTAATTGTTATTATTTTCCAGTCTGATACTCTTGTTGTCTTTAGATGTAGAAAACTTGAATAAACTATCGATAATCATAAATTCAATATAAGATTAATATTGATTGATTCATTCGATTCATTGTCAGTATTATTTTTTTCTTGGCGCAGTATTTAAAAATATTTGCTTCGCATGTGAAAGGAGAGTGAACGCAGTGATATTTGCAACCACGCTTTTATGTCTTGCGCCTTATTATAATAAGGTGTCAGTAGGTACTAGTTAAAGACACGTCATAATAAATAAAGTACTAGATATTTATACTTATTTACTTATGAGTAAATACTGTCAGTCAAATTTTTAATACATTGTTACCTTTAAATTGTACAAAGGGAATTATTAAAATAAAACACACGAGTAGTTTGATTGAAATAAATTTATTCAAGTAATAACAACATAAGATATGTTTTAGTCGCAAAACGAAAGTTTAAAAGTGACGGTAGGTACTTATAAATATATTTCACTTTGTTCGTTCGTTTATCCTTGCTCTATACTGTCTTGGATTTGTGCTATTATGTTTTTAGTGCCTGTATAAATACTGTCTAGAAAAATATTCTCGACAACGTATTGTGTACAAATTTTAGCATCACAAGTGCACACTAAACTTCTATTCGTGAGCTGGTTCGCATCGTAAATTTCAATCCGTATTATTTTTGAAACTCTGCTTTTATGTGGTTTTTTAATATAAGATTGAGGCAGGTGACTCTTCTTCAACTTCTTTTTTGTACATGTAGCTGCTTCACCTTGAGGAGTATACTCCACTGCTCCAAGCGTCCGATTTACAGGAATGAAATTGAATAATTCATTTGAATCCTGAAAATAATGAATAAATATAAGTAGTTAAGTACTCAATTAATGACATCACATACACAAGTATTTATTTTTAATGTTAACGTGACTTACCTCCATTGCTTGCGACTGACTCTGGCGTTCCGCTAATAAATTGTAGTATTTTTTTTAAGATGCTTCACATTCATATAGAAAAAAAAAATGTTATTAAGGTTCATTATATGTAAAAATATAGCAGCGACAATATTATGATGACAAAGCAAAATTAATATGAAACTACAATATTCCAACCACATAACTGAAACGTCACTAAATGATTAGATATTTATAATACCTATTCTATAAAAAGGCGAAATATTGTTTAAGTCATCAATTTTAATTAAGAAATTTTCATGAAGTCATTAGCTAAGTTAAACCAGACTGTTGAAAACTAAACTGATCTAAGTAAGCAAGTACAGTTAACAGCACGATAGGACATGTTGACCTTGAGACCGTCTTTATGCCGCCGGCGCCGTACTGTAGTAGGAACTTACATACGTACGTTTTCTTCATGATGTCGGATATCTAGTCCATCCATACTCATACTGTTTTAATGTAGGTATCATCTCTAAGTAATATTATTAAATGTGAAAATGGGTTGTTTGTTCGTCACGCTTTCACATCTCAACCAATCATAAAAAATTGCATACACGTTTCACGGGTACAGAACGTAGGCTACCTTTTATCCAGAAAAATATTGTATGTATAGAAAAGCAACTGTTCGCGCAGGCGAAGTCATGGGCGACCGCTAGTTATTTATAAGTATGGTTCTTACAAGTTCGCGTTAAATAAACACTTATATTAGTCACTGATCCAAGTTCTATTTATCATCTATTAATGCATAAAAAAAAATCAAGAGAAAGAATCGAACCTGAGCCATTCTTCTGTCCGAGTGGCTACTCTAATTACTAAGCTATTATGACATTAGTTGAAATCATAATTAAATTCGATAAATTTTTGACGAGTGTAAGCTACGGCCAGGCCAGTTAGCCAAGCGCGGTGCATTCGCCTCGGATTGTGAAAGGTACTAATTCGATTCCCATCTAAAATAGGTACTTGATTTTTATTCACTAAATTTATTTTCAACATAAAACTTTATTAGCTAGTTAATACAATTTCATATGAAAAAAACAATGTATCGAGCACCGAACCGATCACACCGGCTGACTGAATGTAACCACTGAGCTATTATGGCTATATCAACCTAGCTTGATTTATCGAAACTTGCTAAAGTTATATACTTACCTACCTTATTCAATAAATAATTTAAGGGTGAGGGTGACCTATGTTTTTTGTAAAACTATTACAACTAAGAATCATGACGAGTGAGTGCTCTAACCATTGAGCTTTAATGGCATTTATTTCTACGACAGTTAACAACCGGCTTAGCAGAGTAGTATCATACAGACCTAAAGGTCTCGGGTTCGAACTCGAAGAGGTACATAAGGTAAGCATGTGTGATAAATAGTGAACACACATGCAAACATATAGCTAAGTGGTACCTCATATCAAATAGACTAGCATATAAACATAAAACCTAATACCTCAGCGTTTTTACATATTTGGAACCTGTGATTTTACTAATAAGGCTTAGAGTCCACGTGGACCTGTATTATTTAAGCCCGACAATTATCTCGTGGTAGCACAGAACAGCTCCTGCCTCCTAAGGGACAAAGCCTCCGGTGCCCAGTGCTCTAACAGTTCGAATCTGCAGTGAAGATAATTATATTAAAAAAATGTAAGTACCAACTATTTTTATTGTCCTCGTTAAAAGTTTGTAGACTGACGGACCCATTGGCGCAGTGGTGCTGAGCCAGAGTGGTGAACCAGAGGTCGTGGGTTCGATCCTCACCCGGGACAAACACTTAAGTGATAAGCATTTATTTGTGTTTGCTCCGTGTCTGAGTGTTATTATAATTAGTGATCTCTCAGTGTCCTGGGTTCGATTCCCGGATGAGGCAAGTACGTTTATGCTGAAAATAGGATTAAATTGTGTTTATATTGCATTCATGTTATCACTTATGAGTGTCGAGTAGAGATAATTAATTTACCTACATATTATTTCAACTTAGTCTGTTACATACTATAAACATTGAACAAATTAAAATGTAATTGTATTTTGTTTACAGGTCTGAAATTCTCGCCAAGGATCTTTTCTTGTCAAGTGACTCAGAAGAAGAGTCACAGCCACCACCACCACCACCTGTAGAAGAAAAGAAGGCTAAGCGTAAGCCTAGCAAACCGCTCGAGGGAGGATCAACCACCAAGAAGCAGAAGATAAAAATCAACCCAGTCACTCCGCCCGCTCGTCTCACCGCACACGAGCTATTCGGCAGTGACGAAGAAGACACCGCTTCACCCAGCTGCAGTAGAACGGGTAAAACACTACCACCGCTATATTCATATTTAACTAAGAGGCAGTCAAAGGGCTGCACAAGACAGGTCAAGGAAATGTCCCACGGAAAATTTTACATTGAACTCAAAGTCTATGATGCCGAGGAGATCAAAAAAGTGCAGCCGATCAACAGATGGCGCTACGCTATAACCACAATTAAGACTCGCATGAGTGATGATAAGGAGCCGTGGCGGTTTATTAAAGGCTTCATGAGAGAGGCTGAAAAAGACTTTAAACATTGCCCCGCCACTCTGATGGGCATGTATGAGAGTTAGTTATTAGTGAAAAAGTGCCTAATTTTATTGTTTAAGTCCCTATTATATAAGTATTAATTATCATCTTTTTATTTTTCGTGTCTTTATAATTATAATGCATCCATTATTATACTTAATATATCATAAATAATACATTTGAATTTTATTTTTTTTCACAGCTGTATCACCCAACAGCATATCAAGATCTCGAAAGTTAAAAGACTGTTATGAATGTAAAATTTTAATACCAGAAAATCAGTATCAATATCACATGAGAACTAATATGCATAAAGCAAATTGTTTGTTGAAAACACAATTCAACAATATTAATATTATTGCAACTGCATTTAAAAACAGACTGTTAACATATCGCCTGAACGTCTCTGAGAATGAACAGTACCTCTATCCAGAGACTTTTCTCAGCGATAAACAGAAAGATATTATAAAGTTAATTACGATGACATTGAATGAACACAATTCCATTAAATTGAATTTTGAATTGTTTGCTAACTTTATGCTACCGACATCAGATGAAATTTGTCTGAAGTCATTTAATGTGAAATATTTCATTGTTTTTAAGAACACTGATTTATATGAGTTATTAATAGACGTATCAAATCAAATTAAAGCAAAATTAACTGAGTTTCAACACAGTCAATCTGGCTGGATGTATGTTTCTATGAGTCATCTTGAAATAAACATGAATAAATATTCACCTATGAGAGGTGGGACATATGTAAGCCTACCCTCATCCATTAAAAATACTAAAAGTTGTATTAACATCCAGAATCAAGATAATTGTTGTTTTTTATGGAGTATAGTTGCAGCAATATACCCAGCAAAAAGTAATGTATGCAGAACTAATTCTTACCCACATTATTCTTCCGTTTTAAATACTGAGGGAATGAGCTTTCCTCCAACAGTAAATGATATAAATAAATTTGAAACAAATAATCCTAACATAAGTGTTAATATTTATGGCTTAGAAAAAAAATGTACAGTCACTGGACCTCTTTATCTTACGAAAAACAAAAAAGAATGTCATGTAAATTTACTGTACATTGAGCAAAACAATAAAGGTCACTATTGTCTAATTAAAGATCTAGTACGCCTAGTAAAGCGTCAAGTTACTCGCTTTAAAGGCAAAGTTTACTTATGTGAAATGTGTTTACAATTTTTTAGTAATGAAATGAAATATAAATCTCACAATTGTACAAAAATTTTATCAGTTTTACCTGAAAGAAATACTGTTTTAAAATTTCAACATTATGAAAGACAGCAAAAAATTAATTTTGTTATTTATGCTGATTTCGAGTGTCTGTTGGTTGACTGTAATGAAAAAAACACACCATCCAATACTCAGAAAATTAAAATACATCAACCTTCATGTTTTGCTTATTATATATGTTGTTCTCATAATAAACAATTAAACAAGTACGTTTCATATCGAGGTGAAAATTGCGCAGAGATTTTTGTTAAATGTTTAATAAAGGATGCAAAACGATTACACAAAATTTTAATGAATAAAAAAGGCATGACCCCTTTAACTAATGAGCAAGAGACACAGTATCGAAATTCTACAGTTTGTCATATACGCAAACAATTATTATTGAATGACAAAGTTCGAGATCATGATCATATTACATCTGAGTACAGAGGGGCGGCACATTCTCATTGTAACCTGATGTACCAAGTTTGTTCATTCATTCCTGTTGTGTTTCATAATTTATCTGGGTACGATTCACATTTATTTATTAAAGAGTTGGCAAAGTATGAAGGCTCTATAAAAATAATACCAAAAACTAAAGAAAAGTATCTCTCTATAACGAAAGTTATAAAAACAGAAGAATATAACCAACCAATTCAAATAAAATTTATTGATTCTTTCCAATTTCTCAGTTCTAGTTTAGATACATTAAGTAAAAGTTTATCTGAAAACGATTTTGTTAATTTATCTTTAGAGTTTAAAGATAAAAGACAATTTGAGTTATTAAGGAAAAAAGGTATTTATCCGTATGATTATGTAGATTCTTGGTCTAAATTTGAAGAAACAAAACTCCCTTTAAAAATTAGTTTTTTCAATAGTTTACGTAATCAACATTTAAGTGACGATGAATATAAACACGCTCAAACTGTTTGGAAAACATTCAATATAAAGTCCCTAGGTGAATACACTGATTTATATTTAAAATGTGACGTCCTATTGCTATGTGATATATTTGAAAAATTTAGAAATACAAGTTTACATTATTATAATTTAGATCCTGCACACTACATTACATCACCAAGTTTAAGTTGGGATGCAATGCTACTTTTTACTGGTGTTGAACTCGAGTTAATTAACGATTTACAGATGTATGAGTTATTAGAGAGAGGAATACGAGGCGGGCTAGCACAATGTACGGTTCGTCATGCGGAGGCGAATAATAAATACTTACCTTATTTCAATGATTTAAATCCTAGTAGTTATTTGATATATCTTGATTGTAACAACCTTTACGGTTATGCAATGACCAAAAAGCTTCCTATTTCAGACTTCAGATTCTTGTCCCAAGATGAAATTAATAACTTAAATGTAATGGATGTATCAGATGATAATGATTATGGTTATATATTGGAAGTAGACTTGGCTTACCCAAACTATTTACATGATAAACATAAAGATTTACCATTTGCCGTTGAAAAGTTAGTACCACCTTATGGGAAAACGTCGAAATTGATTGCAAATCTTTACGATAAATGCAATTACGTGATTCACTATACTCACTTAAAAGAATGCTTGAAAAACGGTTTAATTTAAAAAAAAATTCATTGTATACTCAGTTTTCGTCAGGAAACTTTTCTAAAAAAATATATTGATCTCAATACAACCCTCCGTCAAAATTCTAAAACAGCGTTTGAAAAAGACTTCTTTAAACTATTAAATAATTCAATATTTGGAAAAACTATTGAGAACAAACGTAAACAATCTGATGTTAAATTAGTAACAAAATGGAAGGAAACTACAAATAAAACAAATAAACATCTAGATGCTGAAAAACTGATTACAAAACCAAACCTAAAAAGTATTTCGATATTTTCTGAAAACTTTATAGCCGTGGAGTTGAGTCGTGATAAAATTTTCTTAGACAGACCCATATATATCGGGTTTACGGTTCTAGAATACTCTAAGCAGCATATGTATCAGTTTCATTACGACTTTATAAAAAACAAATATGAAAATAATGCGAAACTATGTTACACAGATACCGATAGTTTATTGTATTTAATATACACTGAAGACTTTTATCAAGACATGAATAACGAAATTTCAAAATTTGATACAAGTAATTTTAATACAGACAATCCGTATCAAATTCCGCAAGTTAATGCTAAAATTCCTGGATTATTCAAAGATGAGATGGGTGGTGATATAATTACTGAATTTACAGGTCTGAGACCTAAATTATATTGTATAAATAGCATGAAAACTAGAATTAAAAAAGCTAAGGGTATATCTAAAGCAGCTGTGAATGACTTGGAACTGAGTGATTACAATGAGGCGTTAACAACTAATAAAATGCTCAGATGTAAAATGAATATGATAAAATCAATAAAACATGTATTATTCTCTCAGCAAGTAGATAAAAAAGTTTTAGACAGAAATGATGATAAAGTACAAGTGCTTAATGATCAAATTAATACTTTACCGTGGGGTCATTATGATTCTATGTTTTTAGATTATTCTAGTGATACTTAATATAAGATTGTATTCCGATTAATATAACTACTCACACTTAAGTTAAGTTCAGTGTTTAAATTTGTATGTAGTATTTATACATTATTAATGTTTGATTTTAATGTATGTTGTAATCTTTGATTGTCATATTAACGGTAAAGTGATGCAAAGAATAAAATTTTATTATTTTAAAAAGTCTTTTATTTTTTTCCCGAAACTAATACGATAGATTAATAAATTAAAAAAAGGTTTATATAATTCAGCACTACTACTTGAAGTCATTGTACTGAATGCCTTGAAACACTGCGGTCAAGTTCAAATACCAGATGAAATTTCTCAAACAAAAACAGACGTTAAAATTAGAGTGTATCTGTCCTCCACAACCAAAGGAACCAAATCGACATGGTGATTTATTACCGAATAGTATCCGTTGTATTGTTTGTGGCCCGTCGAATTGTGGGAAAACCAATGTTATGATAAACCTTTTGTTACATGAAAATGGTCTTAAATTTAAACATATTTACATATACTCAAAAACAGCCTTTCAACCGAAGTATTGTTTTTTAAGACAAGTTATGGAGCGGATACCTTGCTCCAAATTAATGATATTTCATGACAACAAAGATGTGATTTCACCCGAAGATGCTTTTACAAATTCAATAATGATTTTTGATGATGTCGCATGCGAAAATCAGATAAATATTCGCAATTACTTTTCCATGGGCAGGCACAGAAAGATTGATTGTTTTTACCTATCGCAAACTTATTCAAAAATACCCAAACAGTTAATACGTGATAATGTAAATTTTCTAATCATTTTCAAACAAGACGATATTAATTTAAAACACATCTATAATGAACATGTAACTACAGATATGAGCTGGTTGGAATTTAAAAAACTTTGCAAAACGATATGGTCAGATATATTTAGCTTTTTAACGATAAATAAGGACTGTCCTCTTAATGATGGAAGATATAGAAAAGCCTTTGATACATTTATTTATTTATGAATAAAATAATGTAGGTATATAATAAGGCAAACGCTTGAAAATCAGTTAATTGATTTTAACTATCAACAAAGAACGGTTGTATATAATCGGACTTAATGGATGCAGATGTTAAGAAACAACTGATTAAATCAGTTGAAAATATAAAAAATAAAATAAAGATGATGAAAAGTGAAGAAGATAAAGCTAATTTACAATACAAAAAGGTATTTAAACCTATCACAGATAATTTGGACTCAATTATTAAAGCTGATGACAGAGATCAACCTACATTCAATGTTTCCATTGATATGGGCAATCATGACAAATTAGAAGATCAAAATTCGATTTTAGACTATGATAACTTTAGCAAAAACGTACAAAAAGATTTAGATGATAGCTCAGAATATTACGACTATACTGATGAAGATAGAAGTCCTCCAAAAAAAATTAATGATACTCTAATGTCACTAGAAAAAGAAGAATTGATGACTAAAAATATAAATGTGCCATTTGGAATACGTGGGCAAAGTAAAAACTTAATGATGGGAAACACCAAAGTGTCATTCTCTTCTACAAGCGATGCCAAACAGTCGAATAAAAACTATATAGTGAGCATTGGTAATAGAAGCTATGAATTAACACCAGGATTAAAAGAACTACTAATGCGTAAAAAACCTAATCTTAAAGCTGTTACTGAAAAAGATAAAATAACCTATAAAGACATACTTCATTACACAAATGCTCATAAAAGAAACTTTAGCCAGAACGGCCAAATTAAGGGTGACAAAGGTTTAAAATATCGTCACATTATTAAACCACTATTTTCTCAAGAAAATAATGCTAAAAGTAAAGAGTCAAATGATGAACTGAACACGAAAAGCGGTGGCTATATACCAAAGTATAAAACATATAAAAATAATACAGATTACGTATTTTGGGACGATCCCAATGAATTGATTGAAAGGTTAAAAATATTAATTGCTTCCAAATGTGCTGGTAATACTAATCATGATAATGAAATTTTATCAATCATTGAGGAACTTAAGGAAGCCGGCATTATAAAAGAATAAAAAAGACTAGCCCTTATAAATTAATATTAGTTACAAGAAGGATATAGATCATGAGTGTTGCCAAAATTGTGAATCAGTTTAATAATACTCAAAATAAAAATTCGCTTAGAGAAGTGCCATCATCACCGCCAAGAAAATCTATATTAAGTACCACCATTGACAAAAAATATATTGATCAATTTAAATTTGATATTTTAAATGAAATTGTTAATTTAAAGAAGCTGAATCAACTTTTGACTGAAAGAATTAAAAAACTGGAAAGAAATATATATATCAGTGATATAGCAGGAAAATTTAACAAACATTATGAGCAAAGCAGATGTCATAAACGAAATCTGTAGAAATGCTCGAGTTAATTATCCTAGAAGAAATGTCTTTCTTAAAGATATAGATGATCTTTGGCAAGCAGATTTAATAGACATGCAAACAATGTCAAGAGTAAATGGTGGTAATAAATACATATTAGTAGTTATTGATTGTTTTAGTAAATTTGCATGGGCAGTTGCGCTAAAGCAAAAAAATAAACAACTTGTATCTAAAGCATTTAATAGAATAATACAAGATGGACGTATTCCGAAAAACCTACAAACTGATCATGGAAAAGAATTTTATAATGACCAGTTTCAAAATATTATGAAAAAGTACAATATTAATCATTACTCTACATACTCTACTAAAAAAGCCTCTATTGTTGAAAGATTTATTAAAACTTTGAAGAGTAAATTGTACAAAGAATTTTACTTGAATGGAAATTATAAATGGAATAACGGAGTTCTCAATAATAAGATATCTGAATACAATAACTCTAATCACAGAACCATTGGTCAGCCTCCAGCTACAGTTTGTCATGATAACAAAGCAAAAATAATGCAAAGGTATATAAAGTTGGCTCAATTAAGAAAATATATAAAATGTGCAAAATTTCAAGTAGGTGATTATGTGAGAATAAGCAAGCACAAAGCATGTTTCGATAAAAGTTATACACCTAACTGGTCGACGGAAATATTTAAGATTTATAAAGTACAAGAAACGAATCCCACTACTTATTTAATACAAGATTCCAAACATCGACCAATACTTGGAGCCTTTTATCCTCAAGAACTACAGAAAACAAAACATCATGATGTATATTTAGTAGAAAGAGTTATAAAGAAAAAAGGGAATTTAGTTTATGTTAAATGGCTAGGTCTCCCGAGTAGCGAGAACAGCTGGATTCATAAAACAAATGTTTTGTAAATGCATTTTTTAGTTTACATAAGTGAAGTTACTTATATAAGCTATTACCCTATATTTTCTTCTCATTCGAGGTCAGTTTACGAAACGGTCTAGACTATTACATTTAAATACGATTATTTTAAAATTTAATAAAATGAAAAGGAAGCGATGTTCTGAAACTTTACCTAACACATATAAACGATCAAAGAATAAAGATAATAAATAGTAAATGCCTAGTCCATCTTTGTAGGGTTTTAGGTGTACTCCTTTCCCAATATACACCGCCTCTAGTTGCTTATTGTGTCTCTCTAATTCAATCCACTGTTTTTTGGCTGCTTTATATTCATTTATGGCTTTAGCAATTCCAAGAGAGACACAATAAGCAACTAGAGGCGGTGTATATTGGGAAAGGAGTACACCTAAAACCCTACAAAGATGGACTAGGCATTTACGTCACCAAGAAAAAAACTGATTTCCAGGCTGCCCAGAAGAGCTTTGACTAATATTGATATTATAAGGCATTCGCATCACATTCCCTTTTTCCGAGGTGTATTTATGAGAGATGAATTGCCATACAAGCCAAATCGAACAGAATGTGGTGTTATAAATCTTGATACCTCCGAAAAATCTGGAACTCATTGGGTAGCCTACGCAAAATTAAATGACTACATCGAGTATTTTGATAGTTATGGTAATTTAAGACCGCCGAAGGAATTAATACAATATTTAGGACCTAATATTTATTATAACTACGATAATTTACAGAAAAATAATGTATATAACTGTGGACATTTATGTTTAAAATTTTTAAAAAAATTCTGGAAAAATAAAAAGTAATTTCTTATTTCTAACGTTATTGTAGGTATTCTTTTCAAATACTTACCTTTCAACCGTATATAATATAAGTGAGAATAGCATGATATACATTAGTCTTTCTTTGTTTGTGATAGCAGCCGGATGAGATCTATTAAACTCATCATAATATTTTAAGAAGCATTAAGGCCTCACAAATTTTTACCACCTACATAAAAGTACCATGATAGTATTTAATAAAATTCAGAAACCAGGAGGCAGATGTAATATTCCGCATTCTGTGCTGAAAAGAGTCAGACGTGTCAGCGTAGTGAAAACAAAAAAAATATCTAAAGAAAATAAAAGATTTTTGAAAGATCTCGGTTTTAAAATATAAAATGTTGCAAATCACAGATCTACCGTATCATGATAACTCGATAGAGAGTTATGAAATTCATAGTTATAATCCTTATAGTAACAGTTTCAAAGATAATGATGAAATAAGAATTCCTATTCACCAACAAGATACGTACGTTCTACCGTCAGGAAGCTCTATTTACATAGAAGGTTATGCGCGCATAACTTCCAATGATCCAAAAGTGAAAAAAGATGTTAATTTTATTAATAACCCACTCTTGTATTTGTTTCAAGACATAAGATATGAATTAAATGGTATTGAAATTGATCGCATAAAAAATGCTGGAATTACTACAACAATTAAATCTTATGTATCTATGACTGGAGGAGAGAATAAAGCAGCAGCAGTTTGGGGATGGAACTTAAATGGTACACAGATGAAAGATGGTCATTTTAGTGCAATTATACCATTAAACAAACTATTAGGGTTTGCTGAAGATTACAACAAAATAATAATTAACTGTAGACATGAATTAATACTGCATAGAAGTAGTAGCAATGAAAACTGTGCGATTTTGGAAAAAGATGATAATATAGAAATAGAAATTCAAAAAGTTCAGTGGCGCGTCCCTCATATAAAAGTAGCTGATCGTAACAAATTGTTATTACTTAAGCGCTTAGAAAAAGATCAACCTATACAGTTAGCGTTTAGAAATTGGGATCTGTATGAATATCCCCTACTACCCAAAACTACTAAACATTCCTGGTCAATCAAAACTGCATCTCAATTGGAAAAACCAAGATTTGTAATCTTTGGTTTACAGAGTAATAGAAAATTTAATAAAGCTAAAAGTTCGGCTATGTTCGACCATTGTAAAGTAACTAACGTAAAATTATTTTTGAATTCACAATATTTTCCATATGATTCACTTAATCTGAAATTTGAGGAGGGTAAGTACGGTATATTATATGAAATGTACGCCAATTTTCGTCAGTCTTACTACAACACTGGTGTTGATCCGTTACTTCAATTAGCTCAATTTAAGGAAAAGGCCCCGTTGTTTGTCATTGACTGTTCAAGACAAAACGATTCGGTTAAAAGTGGACCTGTTGATGTACGGATAGAAATTGAATGTTCAGAACTTATACCTGATAATACAACAGCTTATTGTCTGATAATAAACGATCGGCTATTTGAGTACAGACCTCTCAGCAACATCGTAAGAAAATTATCATGAATTCAATAGTAGATGTACAAGGATTCAAGGACGATCGAAACCAGTTTATAGTCAAAGAAATAGCAATTCTCTGGAACAGACAAATAATGACAATGGTGATAAAACCGCCATATCCGTTTTATGAATTGACGAAAACAGAACGTTTGCGTGTAGCCTGGATAGAAAGAAATAGAGGAATTTATTGGAATGAAGGAATGGTACCATACCAAAATTATAAAAATCATATAGACAAGCTTTTAAACAAAAACTGTCGCATTTTTACTAAAGGATGTGAAAAAGTTTCCTGGATAAAAGAGATATTAAATATCGATAACGTATATAATTTAGAGGATAGCGATTGTCCTAGTTTATTAACCCTGTATGAAAAATATTCAACCTCGTCTAATATTGTAAGCTGCATTAATCATAAGAAAATATGTGCTCTCAAAAATGTAATCTGTTTAGACAATTGGTGTAGAGAACAAAATCTACTATTTAATCAATAAATATGTTAAGATAATAATCCTGTAACTTTATAAGTCTGTAAAAAAAAAACTGATTGTTACAATATAAGTAGGTATTCAGTATCATGTTAATTTAAGTTATAAACTAGAATAGTTAGTGGTTCCGAGGCTAAAGTTCATGTATCATATTTTATGTAAAATATTGTATTGATAATAAACTGTTTTATTGAATACTCTAGTTTTTTTCATTACTATTGACACAACGCAATCAAATAAGGTAGTAAAAAAATGTAACTTAAAAAAAATACTGACAATTAAATAGTTCATGTAGGTTTTCTAGATCTAAAGCCAATAGGTAGGTATACAATGCAAGAGTGTCAGGCTCGAAAATAATAACAATTACAATGAATAGATAAATTAAATTATGAATGGATAAAAAAGATTAAAATTAGGGTGCCTAGATCTTTTTTGATCTAGGTACCCTAATTTTAATCTACTGTCTACGGTCCCCGAAAGATAGTTTTCCTTTGGAGAAACCTGGCGTTTATAAGATCGACTGCAGTTGTGGTAGCTCATAATTATATCGGCCAAACTAAACGCACAATAGCATGCCGTATAAAGGAGCACATAAAAGCGGTCCAAAACAACGATACGCAAAAATCGGCCATTGCTGAACATTTAATTCATTCGGACACAAATCACTGGATCGAGTTACATAACCCCCAGATTATTTCAACAGAACGCCACTACATACCAAGAATGGTCAGGGAAGCGATTGAAATAACCAAATACAAAAATTTCAATCGTGAGGATGGGTTTAAATTATCGAGTGTCTGGAATCCAGTAGTCCGGTTGTGTAAAAACAACAAAAATAAAAAAGTGCCGTTTCGCGTACAGATACAGTGAGTGTCGTGTGTCGAGAACAAATTCGAGTGAATAGTGAGTTTGCAGACAGTGGTACCGGTATCGAACGTAGTAATAAAAGAACTAGACGGAGGGTAGACCGATTCGTCTGCCAATAACATCTACCCGCACGCAACAATCGACAGTTCTTCCGTGATCATGGCGCATGCAACTGCGCCGAAATATCGGAGTCTCAAAAATAAACAGGTACATGGTGTAAATCCCGACATAGTTTATTCTATTAACGTCAATAACCATGGAAATTTAAAACAATATATCACGTTTGTTGTATGGGAGCTCCACTCAAATATTTATTCTATTCTGTTTTAGTATTTGTTGTTATAGCGGCAACAGAGATACATCGTCTGTGAAATGTTCAACTGTCTAGCTATCACGGTTTATGAGATACAGCCTGGTGATAGACAGAAAGACAGACAGCGGAGTCTTAGTAATAGCGTCCCATTTTTTTTTACCCTTGCTGTTATATGCTATTCTATGCTTTTATAATCAGTCCTACCTTAATACCAGTAAATACTAAAAACAAAAACATTAAAAATAACTAAAAACATCACAAATGCTTTTAAATCCTCAATAAAAAAACCGAAACAGAGCATCTATAAATCCTGAAGCCGTGTATAGCCTTAAGCGTTCGCGATAGCAAGCCTCGGGAAATATCCAGGATATTTGGTGCACGTTAAGTCTCGGTGATATAAAGGAAGCCTTGAAAGGTCGTTGGAACCCTACCTTGGAAAGCTGTAGCTTTGGTAGAAGGTAAAAGACTCAAAGACTTTGCTTTATAACACTTTGCTTTGCCACTTTACCAAAGTCTGAAAAGTATTCTGTAGTCGTCATTACAACAATGTTGATCCTACTTTCTCGTAAATGTACGACAGTTAGCTCCGCAATACGTATCTACTTAATATTATAAAGTAATATAATAATATGCGTAGAAATAATAAAAAAATAAAAAAATCTAAACATTGTTAAGGGCCCTATCACATTTTTTCGTCGAAATTTCGATTTTGACGGATTTTAGCGATACAACCTAGAGAAACCTTTGGGTCTACTAAATACATTTATATGTGTCCGCGACAAAAAGTAATATGATGACTCACTGCAAAGTTAAAGGGTTAGAAAGGAAAATTAAAGTTGGTGAACGTTTTTTTAGAGTCAACTTTGAACATACACAGAAAGCCACACAAGTACAAACAACAAATAAAAGTATGAAATTTGATTTTCTTATGAACTAAAGATTATTATGATATAATAATCTTTCTCTGCAATATCGAGTTTAATTATAAAGTTAAGCAAATTTTCAAAAAAGCGAGGCCGCTATGAACTATTCCAATAGCTATTCTGCACCATTCAATAAGTCAAAATTGTTAATGTATTTTTGTTTCTGAGATCGATAACGCCAAAAATGGCCATTTTACGCAAAAATCACAGTCGAAATGTAATATGCCTCTTAAAGAAGCACATGCTTCAAAACTTAATTTAAGTCTAATCTAAGATTAGACTTAAATTAAGTTTTGAACTGATCCCACAGTCAAACAGACTAGTTGATTTTTTGGGACTATTTTGTAACCCCATATTGTATACTCTTTGTTTATAATAAATAAATAATGCATAAAATCTAAAACATTAAATAATATATGCGTCTTTGTATATATGTACAGTTCAAATTTCATACTATACCTACTTAACTAACGCAATGTCTCAGAAACTTTCTGTTAAGTATCAATTTCATACTTGTATAGGTATGTTCTGCTTGACGATAAAATCTATTTGTGGAATTAATATTTTCAGGTGCTGAAATCGTGTGGTTCTGAAGTTTCTAGGTTAAAAGCCACGATGGATTAATAGCAGTTCACCAACAAAAACTATACTCAGTTACAAAGCCCCACGTGAAAGGTCACGAAACTCATAAAAGTTACATTTGGCAAGTTCCTACCGGGTATAACACCGACGCTGGTTCGCACGCGAAGCATTTAATTCTGTGTTTAACAAACACTAATGTTCGGCCCGAGTTATTTGAGAATCATGACTTGGCTTCTTTGTTGAAAGAATACATTTGCAGACCGACATTTCTATAACTATAATTTTGTTATCGATTCATTTTCTTAGACCATTAACGTGAAAAAAACACCAAAGCGTGCAAAAAATGCTAGTTGTATTGATTTTAGTCGCTAAGAACCAACGCTTATAATTTGCCGTAAGTTAGAACTTACTGGGTGCAATCCTACTATCCTACTAATATTATAAATGTAAAAGTTTGTGGGTTTGGATGTTTGTTCCTCAATCACGCAAAAACTACTAAACGGATTTGCTTGAAATTTGGCACACAGATAGTAGATAGCCTAGATAAAAACATAAAATACTTTTTATCCCGATTTTCTCACGGGAACGGGAACCACGCGGGTGAAACCACGGGCGGCCGCTTGTAGGTAATATATTATAGACTAACGGCCGCCCGCAGTTTCACTCGGTTCCCGTGGGAATATCGGGATAAAAAGTCTCTTGTTTTAATCTAGGCTATCTACTATCTGTGTGCCAAATTTCAACAAAATCCGTTCGGAAGTTTTTGCGTGATTGAGGAACAAACATCTAAACATCCAAACATCCAAACCCACAAACTTTCACATTGATAATATTAGTAGGATTTAACACTGTAAAGAGCGTGCTATCGCTATCGGGGCTAATTACATGACATGATTCGATTTTAGTCACTGTAACGGTCGGTTTTTCACCTAGCAAGTCGCTTGAAAATTGATCGCAGGTAAAACATAGGTGACAACGTCGCTGTTGTCTATGTAGTAAGTGGCGTAACCTAGGTAACAATATGTAATAACACTTAGTTCCAGATTTGGCCACCGGATCAGATAAGTTTTTTCAGTCACCTGCAGTCTCGGCCGAATTGCCATACACAGTCGATTTTCGCCGTGCGGCAAAAGTCGTGCGGCTTTAGTCATTCATGTTATTCCTACATAAATATACCTACAACATTTCAGCGCAATTTCACTTTTATTATTACGATCTTCTTTTGTTCACTTTTACCGGAAAAATAAAGTAAAATTTTGTTTATTCTCAATACCTACTCAAAAACTACTACGTTTGATTCGTAGCGTAAAATTTTATTCTAAGTACACTAGTTTTACAAAGAAACATTATCTTACTTTGAAACTACTGAAGTTTTGTACTTTAGAAACAGTAACTGTCGTTTTGCAATGAGCTGTTCAATATTTATATATCAGTAGTGATATTCAGTGAGTAGTAACTGAATAGGTATCTTTTACAGATAATGGGATACAGTCAATAGGTATTATTCCATTCGTGATTGAAACCTGAATAGAGTTGAGTATTCGACCTATTTGGCCCCGAGAACAGCCTATTGAGTCCAAAGGTCGCTGGTTCAATACCCGCCAAGTTTGATGAATACGTCTATCTCTTGGTGAAATCGTATCTTATTTGTTATGACATAAAACTTGGGAGTCTATTTATACTCGTATCTATAACTTTTCTAATCCATACTTGCGTTGCATCGTAAATACATACAAAGCTAGACTAACATATTTCGACTCCTTTTTTTATTATTATATTTTTATTGTGCATGCTAAAAAACTATAATACTTATTAATTAAAAAAATACTCGCTACCTACTTTAGTTTTTGAAATTGATAAAATAATACAGCAAGCGATGTTATAGATAAAAGGCTAAACACCTCTTTTAAAAATAATAAAAACACCGGCCAAGTGCGACTCGGACTCGCACACGAAGGGTTCCGTACAAAAATACGTAAAAAAAATACGTTTGTTGTATGGGAGTCCCACTTAAATAGCATTTTATTCGTTTTTTTTTCTTTCTTATAGCGGTAACAGAAATACATCATATTATTATACAACTGTATATGTATCACGGTTCATGAGATACAGCCTGGTGACATACAGACAGACAGAAGGACAGTGGAATCTTAGCAATGGGTCCCGTTTTTATATACTCAAAATCAGAATAATTTATTCAGTCTAGGCTGTTAAAGCACTTGTGAATGACATAGAAGCTTTGCCATCGGTTCGCAAACCCTAAGCCTAAGACCTTGTAACGAGAAGAACCGGCAAGAAACTCGTCAAGGCCTGTTTTTTTTCTTCCTGTATATTTCATACAGAGTCGTCAACATTGAAAAATTACCAGTACATTAAAGTATTTTTCCATCCCTTAAAAGATAACAAGTTGTGTATCAGTACTTACGAGTAATACAGTTTTATTTCTGTGTAAAATGCAAGTAAAATAAGATTAAAGTCGTGCGCTTAGAATAATATCATGCGATGGTAAAGATACCTAAAACTTATAAGTACAATACTTATGTCAAGAACACAAGGATTGCTTTCATCTCCGAATGCCCCATTCACACGAAACTTGTTTTTTGTGTACGTGGAGTTTAACAAAAACCATCTTTCTCGGCTTCTTTTGGCTTCTTCGGTAACACACAATCACATACAAGAGGTATTTCGTGTTGGAGATAATTATAACACCCGACCTATTAATTTGTAAGCGATAAGAAATTGGTTGTATAAGAAATGGAAGCAATTTTGGCGAAAGAAAGAATAACTTTATGACACAAAGTAGCCCTTACAAACTGAATATTGGTGTTTTACTCCGATTTATCTTAACATTTTCCCAATCTCTTGTATTTTTGACTTGAAAATTTCTGGACAAGACTTGAATCATTTTAAGAAAATTTGTAATCTAAAATAGATCACCCGAGCATTGCCAACCTTCTAGTATTTTTATAATTTGTAAAACATGAAATCTAAATGAAAACGCCAAAACTTTATAATACTTTTTTCTTATGTTTGGAAAAAGCAATTTACACGTAGGTACTTGTTTTCCGATGCGATAAGTTCTTGGAAGTAAAAAGAACCTTAATATCATATATAACTATTTTTCCAGTAAAAGGAGTAAACCTACTTTAGAATTCAATATATGAATAGACCCATCTCCTTTCATCGCCTTGATGTTAACACCGAGGAAGCAAATTTGTATGCAGACAACACCTCACTTCATACAACAAAATTGATTCAGCACCCTTCTCACGGGAAATTGTTTGATCTACGAAATAGCATGCAAACTATAAAAATAAAGTGTTTTTTATTATTATATAAAATCAATTCTTTTATTTATACATTTTAGAGACAAATTATTTTGGAATTTTATCACTAAAGCTTTTATTTGATTCTGTAACGTGCAATTTCAACCATAAACACGAAATGGTAAAGAAATTACTGTCAAACAACTAACTGGATTACCGATAATCTAGGTATATCATAACAAAACCAAACTATGTATATCAGTTTCTTAACTACCCATATTGTAATATTGAAAAAAAAAACCGGCCAAGTGCGTGTCGGGCCACGCGCAGTAGGGTTCCGTAGTTACCATATACCATGCCTTATTTAATACCACTATCATTTTCCATCTGCAAAAATAACTTTGTTTTTCATAGTTTGTATAAATGACAAAGTTATATTTGCGGTTTTGGAAAATATGCTATAGGATCTCTAAAACTACTTAATATATCTCGTTCAAACCAATTATCGTTGAAAGTGTTTATTAAGATCTACATTCTACAGCATATTTTTGTGTATGTTTTTCACTTTCTTATTTTAAAAGTTAGAGGGGGGGACATACATTTTACCACTTTGGCAGTGTATATCTTTCAAACAGTGGACTTTGAGAAAAAAATTGTCTTAAAAACCTCAATGACATTTTTAAAGACCTATCTAACGATACCTCAAACATCAAAATCTGTTCAGGCATTTAGAAAATAAAGTGGAATAAAGAAACTCACATACATACAAACATCACTAACTTGAATCCTGAACACAACAAACTCTTCTTTGGGCAGTCGTGTATAAACTTGTAGCCATATTAGTTCCATTAGAGTTTGTTCAAGTTGTAGTAGTATAGTTCTTTAAATGTCCGATAGATGTCACTGTGCCCTGCTGAATCGCGGTGACAAGATTTTTTTTGTATAACATAAGTGTTTTGCTTTTTTGTCAATAGACGAAGGCATGTCGATTCATGAAAAAAATAATCGATTTTTGGATCGATTCGAATCGAACGCAGAAGAATCGATCTTCGATTAAATCGACCGTCGTGGAATCGATTTTCGATTAATCGATTTTTTTAACATACCTAGTAAAGACGATAATAAGTAATAATAATATCAGTACCTAGCGATAGCTTGACACTGTTTGTAGGTCCAGCAACAAAACTCAAGTTAAAAATATTAGTTATTACTTACAATAGGACAATTTTATGGTGCACATAGCTGCACTTAAAAACCTGTGTATATTTTTTATTTGAATTGCAACTTTAACATTAGTTATTTTTAAGTTCAAATCGATTGGATAAGTCTGACGTGCTGCTTGATGTCCATTATAATATGATATGCTAAATAATATGATATGTGCTAAACAACAAAATAATATGCTAAACAGAAAGAAAATCTGCCTTTATAGCATTATAATATGCTACCTTAATTAGCAACACTGATATTCAATCTTTTTTTAATTCTCCTCTCATAGGGCAGACAAAGGAATTTAAATCCGTACAGCCGATTATTTTTTGTATTGTTGTCCTCTTTGGTTTGAAAACCGGTAAACCTCACCAATTTTTAGATCTTTGACATTAAAGATGTGAATCGGTTCGATTCCGGAGATTCTTGGATCGATTCACTGAATCGATTCAGTGTTTCAGATCGATTCAAAAAATCGATTTTTGGACCTTAAAAAATCGATTCTTCGATTAATCGATTTAAAATCGACATGCCTATTGAATAAAGATCGTCGATCTTTATTCAATATATTGTTTTAAATTTCCATGGTTATTGACGTTAATAGAATAAAATAAACTATGTCGGGATTTAAAAATTTATGAATAAACTATATCGTGAGGATGGGTTTAAATTGTCGAGTGTCTGGAATCCAGTAGTCCGGTAAGTCCGGTTGTGTAAAAACAACAAAAATAAAAAAAGTGCCGTTTCGCGTACAGATACAGTGAGTGTCGTGTGTCGAGAACAAATTCGAGTGAATAGTGAGTTTGCAGACAGTGGTACCGGTATCGAACGTAGTAATAAAAGAACTAGACGGAGGGTAGACCGATTCGTCTGCCAATAACATCTACCCGCACGCAACAATCGACAGTTCTTCCGTGATCATGGCGCATGCAACTGCGCCGAAATATCGGAGTCTCAAAAATAAACAGGTACATGGTGTAAATCCCGACATAGTTTATTCGATCTTTATTCATATTATCGATACATCGATATTTATAAAAATATCAATATCGGCGTCGATATATCGCGAAAAAAATATCGATATATCGGTCGAATTTTCAGAGAACATTTGCTGTTTTGAAATAATGTATTTATTTTAGTCTAGCTCAGTAATATCATATTACTGAGCTAGACTAAAATAAATACATTATTAATATCAATAGAATTTATAAAACAACATACATTACTCTAACTAATGTATGAAAATCTAAAAAAAAACGAATAATATTTATAATATCAGGCGCATATTTATTAAATCAGATATTCAACGCAGTGCAATTATTAACTTAGAGATTTTAAGATAGTGCATGAAGCAAATTATGAGACATTTTCTACTTACAAATATCGACAGTATTTTGTCCTTTTTCTTTAATATCAAGAGAGTCACCGGTGTGTCATAGTAAGAGAGCGTAGGTTTTTTTAAAACGTGAATGTTAATTTATTTTTAACAATTATTTGATCATCGCATCACCATCAGATAAAAAACATTAAACACAATAATTTAAGGTAAAATGCCATAGGTAAAAGCAAAATAATCACCCATCTGAAAACTGGTTCTAATAGTTGCTTAACTTTTGTAATCACAAATGTTAAATCCATTGCAGATTCACAAAATAAAAAAAGTACCTATAGTTAATAGAGCTTACCAATAAGCATGAAAGTTTTCAAATTCAATCAATTAAGAACATCTGAAAACTTTAAACTCAATTATTTCTTTAACTATTCCCGAATAAAACAACACTTAATTCAACTGTACCCAAACTACGAGAATAAAACGGAAACTTGGAAGGGACGGTTACGTTTGAGAGTTCCAGTAAGTAGTTACGAGACATTTAAACCCATATCAGCTTATATTGAGTTAGTCCACGTCAAATCCTTAGACACATGAAGGGACTCGAGCGCTTTGAACCACAGTAGATGGAATATTCAGTAGGATAACTACATTTTATGATAATACTTTTACGGCTTACAATACAATGCATAGAATCCGTAAAAGTGATTCATTTTAATGTAATTGTATGATATGTTTAAAGGGTTTGTTTTAAAATCTCGAAAGTTGAATGCTGCTGGCGTGTAACTCTCAACTTAAGTTGTTAACCATCAATTATCACAATCATTTATGTTGAGGGTTACACGCCAGCAGGTTGATTCTGGCACTTTTCTGGCCCCTGTTGCAGCACGCTCGCTTTGCTCGCTCGGCTCGTGCGTTGTTGGTAGCAATTGAACCTAACCTCCTCCTTGCTCGCTACGCTCACTTGTCGTCGCACCTAATAGTCTGTTTACTAAAAAGGTCCTAATATACTTCATCAGTCCATGAAATGATTTGATAGTGCCAATCATAAGTTATCATTATCGTTAGGTCTAACAACGATTAGGTTTCACGCCAATTAGATGTTTTCAAATAAGGTCTTTCGTCCTTAGTTGTTATGACCTAAGGCCATTTAACTTTAGAAATTCTAATACATAACCGTTTAAACACATTATTATACAATAATGAGTTCACTTGCAAACTCTACACTTCATCATTATAATTTATTCTCATTTACCTTGCCTTTTACAGTAGTTAGCACAAAATATTGAACATTTGTTAGCGTAATTATAAAATAATTAAATAAAATAGTAGAAGGTACCCATATTATTATACTTGTTATAATTTTTTTTTTTGCCCCTTTGACGACACATTCAGCTATTTAAATACATATTTGGCAGTAAAAATATATTGCTAAAGATGGGTTACTTTGGGCGTAGGAGGCAACTCGCTTAAATAAAACTCGGCCGCTAGTTTGATTGCTCTATTTTAATCTACATAACCCAACCACCCATGTTTAATTATGTACTTATGGTTTACCAGAATAATGGCAAAATTTTTAACTTTGGGTTAGAGTTTGAGTGGAAAAATAAAGTGCAAATTGCGGGCGGGTTAAAGTTTAACTGCTGAACTAAGCAATGTCTCTGTAGCTCAGATTCATATACTGTAACTACTTACTTATATCAAAACACAAGCGTTTATTTTGTATACTGTGACTAGTTTTAGGTGATCGACCAGATCCTCAGTGCCGTAGGTGTTACTACAAATTGAGAAGTTTCAGGGATGAATTATTCACTGTTACAGTTGAAATCTCTTTGTTAACACGTTAAACGCCATGGGGGTCACTGGTGACCTCATATGTTCTGTCCCAGTACGCCTTGGGGGTCACCAGTGACCTCAAGTCAGACCTGTTTTCAAGAGATTGCCCTGCGCCGTACACGCTAGTTTGTAGCTATTTGGTGTACTGAGATGACCGGCATGGCGCCCAAGTATAAAACTTTCGTCTGGGACTTAGGTGCCACAGACGGAAGTTATGAAATTAAGACAGTGTATGAAAAAAAATGTAAAAATTTTGCGAATCCTTTTTGTTTGTGATTAATGTGATTGTTTGTCACTGAAATTATTCAAAAAATGTTCTGAAATTATTCAGAAAATGTTTGGCATAAACCATGTGGATAATCATCATAAATATATACTAAATTTATAGCTTCTTTATGAATGATTGATAGATTGAAAAACTACCTATGTTTTCTCGGAAACTACCACTCCGACGGAAAAGTTATGTACCTATAAGAGAAAAAGCTAGTTTATGGAATAAAACAAAACAATATTATTTATATCAGTACACTTTATTAAAATATACATGACAGACTGAGGCGCGGGGGTGACCGGCATAGTGGGCGACGCGGCGCTGCCGTAACGGTTTTTTAACTTTCCGTCACAGGGCGCCATGGGGGTCATGGGTGACCTCAGTCAGTTTTTTTAAAATAACTCAAAAACTACATTTCAGATATTAAAATAAAATTATTTGTACACGTATCCGGTTATAAGAAACAAATTTACAGCAAAAAGTTTTTTTTACAAAAATCACCAATTCCACCTTGGCGTTTAACGTGTTAAATACGGTTATCGTTTAAGTTTACTTAACGTACTTTATTACCATCCTAATTGTTATTCAGAAAAAATAAGCATTTTTAGGTGAATAAAAAGTTGTTCAACTTATCACAAGATTCGAATAATTTATAACTCTAGGAAAAAACCAGCCAAGTGCAAGTCGGACTCGCGCACGTAGGTTTCCGTGCCAAAAAACGGCAAAAAAATCACGTTTTTTGTATGGGCTCCCCACTTAAATATTTATTTTATTCTGTTTTTAGTATTTGTTGTTATAGCGGCCACAGGAGTACATCATCTGTGAAAATTTCAACTGTCTAGCCATCACGGTTCATGAGATACAGCCTGGTGACAGACTGACGGACAGTGGAGTCTTAGTAATAGGGTCCCGTTTTTACCGTTTGGGTACGGAACCCTAAAAAAGAATCAATCGGACGATGCGATGATCATTCTTGATTATGAACTTTAAGCTGGGTACCCCTTGAGCCTTTTTTTATGCTGGAGAAAAGTTATTTACGTTTGTATTTCTGGAGGTTCGTATGTGGGGCTCGCCAGGAGAGCGCCGGCATTTACGCATCCCCCCTGCAGATGAGCTGGGGGTTCATATGTGGGTCTCGCCAGGAGGGGGCCGCAACACTGAGACACTGCCAGCTATTGCTGACAGCGCTAGCGGACACCCTCCACGACCGCTTTTGGGATCCCACCCAGCCACTTGAGGCTCATTTTCAATCTATCGCATATTGGAACCAGACCACATTGGCAAGATAGCCATTAGCTTGGTGTTATCAAATATCATCGTCTGGGTCGCGAAGTAGGAAGCTTCTGGATATGCCACCCTGAACATGGCATTCGCTCCAATGATCTCCAATCGCATAAAAAGGGAAGCGAGCAGAATTAAGGAGCTCGGTGGCGCAGTGGTTTAGCGTCTGACCCAGCGATTGCGGAGGTTAAGCAACGTTCGCAAGGGTCGGTCATGGGATGGGTGACCAAAAATTTATTATCTGGACCTCCTCCGTGCTTCTGAAGGCACGTTAAGCCCTTGATCCCGGCTGCTTTTGCAGTCGTTAACACCCACCAATCCGCATTTGGCCCGCGTGGTGGGTTATGGCCCATCCTCCTTACCACCCATAAGAAAGGTCTGTGCCCCAGCAGTGGGGACATTAAAAATGGCTTATGGACGAGCAGAATTACCACGATTCTCTTTATGTAATAGGCTCTCTGTACAAAATACCCGCCACCGCTCGATCACCACGGCACTAGCAGGAATTTCACCTAAATCATAGCTATTCATTCATATTTATATTGTATCCATTATTCAGTATTCATAGTTAAGCTCTGCTTAGTTTAGAACTAAGTGATTGATGTTAATTGAATGGAATGTATTATTTATGGAAATCATAAACAGACCCAAGGTCTCTTTTAGTAAGGTTTCCCGCTCTAGATTTGCTAAACGGTGATGTAGCTTGGCCTTCATAAATGTAATAATCAATCCAGACATAAATTAAATAAACCCAAACACATTGTCCTGGAACCCAATTTTAATAGGGTTCTTTACTAAAATGTTAAAAAGGAATTATGGTCCAACTCAGTCTGTCAAGAACTACTAATGCAACCAACTTGGAACGTGGAACATATTTTTTATTTTTTTAAGCCGCATAGTTTTTTACTTTTGATGATAAATAAAAATACCGTCCCACCTCCTCCATATCTTTATAATTATTATTTGTGATAGATAGATATGAGAAAAATAAAACGATGTCTTTAGAGACATTGGATCCACTTTAGGCGTTAACTCACATTGTAAGTACACGAACACATTTAAACTAAAAATGAACGCTAACAAAAATAATTTATAAGACTCATACTATTTTTTTTTATATTTTCCTGAATTTTATTAAACACTAGCTTCTGCCCGCGACTTCGTCCGCGTGGATATTAGACGAAATCCTTTTTAGGAACCTTCAACCAGGATCCGGCCAGCCATTTTTACGCGATTATGCGAGTCCCCATCAAGCGCGCTGCCTCGCGAGGCAAGACATTTGCCGCGTGTGGCGGGCCTCGCACAAGGCTTCCAGTTCCCGTTCCCGCTCCCGCTCCCGTTCCCCGTTCCCCGTTCCCCGTTCCCGTTCCGTTCCCGTCCCGTTTGCGTTCCCGTCCCGTAAACGTCCCGTAACCGTCCCGTACCCCTTCCGTTTTCGTTCCCGTTCCCATCCCGTTCCTGTCCCGTTCCCATCCTGTTCTCGTTCCCGTTCCCGTCCCGTTATATTCCCGTTCCGTTCTTGTTCCGTTCACGTTTCGTTCCCGTTCCCATTCCCGTTCTGTTCCCGCTGCGTTCCCGTCCCGTAAACGTCCCCTAACCGTCCCGTACGCCTTACGTTCCCGTTCTTGTTCCCGTTCCGTTCCCGTCCGGTTCTTGATTCCGTTCCCGTTCCCATCCTGTTCTATTCCCGTTCCGTTCCCGTTTCATTCCAGTTTCGTTCCCGTTCCGTTCCCGTTACGTTCCTGTTTCATTCCCGTTCCGTTCCCGTCCGATCCCGTCCCGTACTCGTCCCGAACCCCTTCCGTTCCGTTCCGTTCCGTTCCGTTCCGTTCCGTTCCGTTCCGTTCCGTTCCGTTCCGTTCCGTTCCGTTCCGCTCCGCTCCGCTCCGTTCCGTTCCGTTCCGTTCCGTTCCACTCCGCTCCGCTCCGCTCCGCTCCGCTCCGCTCCATTCCGTTCCATTCCGCTTCGTTCCGTTCCGTTCCGTTCCGTTCCGGACCGGTCTGTTCCGTTCCGTTCCGTTCCGTTCTGTTCCGTTCCGTTCCGTTCCATTCCGTTCCGTTCCGTTCCCGTTCCCGTTCCCGTTCCCGTTCCCGTTCCCGTTCCCGTTCCCGTTCCCGTTCCCGTTCCCGTTCCCGTTCCCGTTCCCGTTCCCGTTCCCGTTCCCGTTCCCGTTCCCGTTCCCGTTCCCGTTCCCGTTCCCGTTCCCGTTCCCGTTCCCGTTCCCGTTCCCGTTCCCGTTCCCGTTCCCGTTCCCGTTCCCGTTCCCGTTCCCGTTCCCGTTCCCGTTCCCGTTCCCGTTCCCGTTCCCGTTCCCGTTCCCGTTCCCGTTCCCGTTCCCGTTCCCGTTCCCGTTCCCGTTCCCGTTCCCGTTCCCGTTCCCGTTCCCGTTCCCGTTCCCGTTCCCGTTCCCGTTCCCGTTCCCGTTCCCGTTCCCGTTCCCGTTCCCGTTCCCGTTCCCGTTCCCGTTCCCGTTCCCGTTCCCGTTCCCGTTCCCGTTCCCGTTCCCGTTCCCGTTCCCGTTCCCGTTCCCGTTCCCGTTCCCGTTCCCGTTCCCGTTCCCGTTCCCGTTCCCGTTCCCGTTCCCGTTCCCGTTCCCGTTCCCGTTCCCGTTCCCGTTCCCGTTCCCGTTCCCGTTCCCGTTCCCGTTCCCGTTCCCGTTCCCGTTCCCTGGATGTGCATGTCCAGGTCCAGGTCTATATGTGTCATGTCCACCGCGTTGGACTTCAAAATAAATCTCATTTTCGCAATCACCATCCCATAAAACCTCAAGAACGACATCCATATCGATTTTTTTGTTACTCACCCCACTTACCCTCTAACTAAGGGTTGATTTTCAAAATCCCAAAATATATATTTAGACGTGCTCCTACGAATTTTAAAGTTGTAATTTCGATTTTGTATTCTTTTTCCATACAAAATTTGAACCCCATTTTTACCCCTTTAGGGGTTAAATCATGTCCACCGTGTTGGACTTCAAAATAAATGTCATTTTTGCAATCGTCATCCCAGAAAACCCCAATAACGACATCTATATCGATTTTTATGTTTACTCACCCCATTTACCCCCTAAGGGGTTGATTTTCAAAATAACAAAATATGTATTTGCCTATTTATTTTTATATGTGCTCCTACGAAGTTTAAAGTTGTAATGTCAATTTTATATTATTTTTCCATACAAAATTTGGACCCCATTTTCACCCCTTTAGGGGTTAAATCATGTCCACCGTGTTGGACTTCAAAATAAATGTCATTTTTGCAATCGTCATCCCAGAAAACCCCAATAACGACATCTATATCGATTTTTATGTTTACTCACCCCATTTACCCCCTAAGGGGTTGATTTTCAAAATAACAAAATATATATTTGCCTATTTATTTGTAGATGTACTCCTACGAAGTTTAAAGTTGTAATGTCTATTTTATATTGTTTTTCCATACAAAATTTGGACCCCATTTTCACCCCTTTAGGGGTTAAATCATGTCCACCGTGGTTGGATTTCAAAATAAATGTCATTTTTGCAATCGTCATCCCACAAAACCCCGATAACGACATCCATAATTCCATATCTATTTTTAGGTTTTTTTAACCCTTTTCACCCCCATTGCATCCCCTTTGGAGTTGAAATCCTAACAAAAACAATAAACGTTGCTTTAGATTTCTATCCATAAGCCTAAATTATAAATTTAGCGATTTTTACTTCGAAAATGAAGGATTTTCTTTAATACACAACTTCATCCCCCTTTTGACCCCTTCGGGGGTAGAATTTTGAAAAACGCTGAGACCCGTATTTATTAATTTTCAATCGTCAGCCTAAACACAAAATTTGAATATTCTAGCTTCAAATCTGAGGGACTTTCATACAAACTTTCATCCCTTATTTCATCCCCTTAGGGATGGAATTTTCAAAAATCCTTCCTTAGTGGATGCCTACACTGTATAAAGTATCTGTGTGCAAAATTTCAAGTATCTAGGTCCAGCGGTTTGGGCTGTGCGTTGATAGATCAGTCAGTCAGTCAGTCAGTCAGTCAGTCAGTCATTCAGTTTACGATTTTATATATTAAGATAGTTATTTTGTTGTACTTACTTAATTATTTTTTGTTAATCGCCGGCGCTAGAGAGACTCGGTGCGCCCTTAATAATGCGAAAAGTCACATGACGTATCAACTGCAGCCGCGTTAACAAAAAATAAAAAACTTGCTATTCTTTATGACTTCTTATAAATAAAAAGAAGTGACCATAGCAAAATACAATACAATTTCACGAAACTTTTAAGGGATGTTACCTTTGCGGTCCTTTCGACCGTAAATTTGTCCTCGACAGTCACATATTAATTGCCAATTTGGCAATTCTGGCCCTAACTGTTGGTTTAGGCACCTACCTGCCTCAGCAACAAATAATTTAAGTCTCGGGTAAAAAAAACATTATTCTTTGTACAAGACTTATATTATCTATCAATGTTTTTATTTCGAATTTCAGTATAGATTGTTTATGTTAGAGATTAAGAACTAATCACACAATATTTATTTAATATTATAACCCGAGCATTATTCCTTTAAAAAATTAAAAGAATCGCTCTTGATTAAAACTTAAGCAACGGACAAACACAGAAAAGGGCACTAAACATATTTGGTATGATTCGAGTATTTGTACTAACTTTAATGTCTTTTTCTCACTAATTATTATACTTGTTTATTTGTTTATTATTATTAGGGAAACATACAATGTTTTATAAGACTTACATAAACTAAACTTAAATTTTAACGCATATATCAGCAAAGTTTCCACTGTTACATAACACACACAAAGTACCTAAATTTATCTAATAACGGGCACAAAAGGAGAAAATTAAAACAATTAAGCTAAAATAGGTAAGACAAAAAAATCTGAGTCAATTAAAAAAGAAGTTAATGTTATATTATTAATAATGATATAATTAAAGTAACTACCTACCCACCACTATTATTATTATCGCTGCTAATCAGCTCATGGATGTATTTTTTCCACTGAGGAGGAGTACAATTAAATATGTCAACTGACGTAAAATTTTTGTTATGAACATCACATGACCTGTGCAAAAAAGTATTTCCAGCATACTTAGTTCTAGTAGTGGGCAAACAAAACACACTTTTAAGACGCGAGCTTGACCGAGGACATCTCAGACCTATATTTTCTAGAAGATAGGGAGAGTCAATAATATTTCTTAAAATTTTGTAAAGAAATACTTGATCTCTTTCTATACGGCGATCTACCAATGAAGGGATATTAGGAACAGGTACGTTAGAGCGGCGTGCTCTGTAGTTCAGATGTTTATAAAATTTATTATTGATTCTTTCAATTGAATTTATGTGTACATTAAATTGCGGGTTCCATACTGTGGATGCATACTCCAAGATAGAACGGACGAAGGAGTTAAACAGAAGTACCAAAGTAGAACAGTGCCTAAAATCTCTGCCTATTCGAATGATGAAACCAAGCATACGGAAAGCTCTAGTCGTGATACTATTTATGTGCGATTTGAAAGTCAGTTTACTGTCAAGGATCACCCCCAAGTCTTTAACTTCAGTAACTCTTTTGATATTATTATTATTTAATTGATAGTCATATTTGATAACGTTTGATTTACGGGTGAAAGTTATTACATTACATTTGTTAGGGTTAAGGTAAAGATGATTTTCTTGACAGTAACTACAAAGGTTGTCAAGATCCTTCTGCAGCAAGGCACAATCAAGGGGGGTTACAACTTTTTTTTTAATTTTCATGTCGTCAGCATATATTAAAACTTTAGAATATTTTAGAATAGAGACTACGTCATTTATAAACAAATTAAAGAGAAGGGGACCAAGATGCGATCCTTGCGGCACCCCTGAAGTAACCGGAACAAAAGATGAGCAGTACCCCTTTACAGTGACAGCTTGGCTGCGGTCTCTGAGGTAGGACTCTATCCAGCGCAATAGGTCCCCATGTATACCGACTTCACCAAGTCGTTGTAATAAAATAGAATGCGGAATCTTGTCGAAAGCCTTGGAATAGGCGGTATACACTACATCTACTTGGCAACCCTTATCCATAGTCGTGGCAACCTGATGTACAAACTTACACAAATTAGTTTCGGTGGATCTCTTACTTATAAAACCATGCTGTTCATTCGCAATTATGTGTCTCAGTAACGGATAAATAATATCATGGACATTTTTTTCAAATAACTTAGGAATAGCGCTAATTTTAGATATAGGTCGATAATTTTGAATATTATGTTTATCCCCGGACTTGAAAACGGGAACAACATGGCACTCCTTCCAGATTAGAGGCATTATACCTGAATCCAAAGAGAGTTTAAACAATATGTACAAAGGGAGAGCCAGTACTTTATGACACATTTTTAGAAAGTATGGGGGAATACCGTCCGGCCCACAGCCCTTCGAAATATCAAGTTTCTTTAGAAAGCTTTGAACCAGTGTTAAATTGATATTAACAGATCCAACAGAAGTTGCATTTGTGTCTGTACGAGGTTCGAAGGCAGAGCTAAAATAATCATTAAACATTGAGCAAATTTGTTCCCCCTCACTCGAAAAGTTATTGTTTAAAAACAAAGCGTCAGGTATAAAAGAAGACGTTTTTATTGATTTGACAAAAGACCAAAAAAATTTACTATTAGTTTTTATCATATTTTCAGCATCACGTACAAAATTATAATAACATTCACATTGGACTCTTTTCAGTCGTTCACGCAGAAAGCTGAAAGTATCATAATCACTTTGTCTTTCGTAATCTTTCCATTTCATATGAAACTTGAGTTTTTCTTTTGTGATTTTAATAAGAGATGCCGAGAACCAGGGAGGATACCGAAGAACGCCTTTTACCACCTTAGTTGGGACGTGCTTGGAGATAACCTTGTTTAACTCGGAATAAAACCTGTTGACAGCCGTATCAACATCACAACCGTCGAGGAGATCTTGCCATTCGATGGATGCAAGTTCACTATTTAAAGAATCATAATCAGCAACTCTATACAGACGTACAGTACGCGACACCGATTGCAATGTGTGGGGGAGTGACGACTTGACAAGTATGTATAGTGCATGATGGTGAACATCTTCTTCGGTCAAAGGTTCTTTATTACGGGTTACTGCACATTCACAACTACTTATTACAAGATCCAATATTCTGTTATTCCCATTTCCAATGTCGTTGTATTGTCTTAAGTCAGTAAATGCCAAAAAGTTCTGTAAAGCATACTCCAAACTACCGACAATAAATCCGCAATCCATAAGAGTCACGACAGCTCCGGTGCGGTTCCACTGGGCAGATGAAATATTAAAATCGCCGACTACAAGGTAGCAATCATCTGCGCTACCAACAATAGCATCCGACAAGGCTACGTAGAAGTTACAGAGGCAATCGAATTGCAAAGGGCAATGAGAAAAATAGCCACAAAAAATATGAAGTAACTTGGAATTATGGTTACTGCTATATTCAATTACTACTTCAACCACCTCCGCAGCAGCACCGGGCATACTTACTATGCTTATGTTCTTAAATGTTCTCATTCCATTTGAAAAAGGAATGCGGGGCGTTCCAATTTTCCGTGGGGACTTGTCTAAATTCGAAATTCAGTGCGGAAATGAATTTCAATACATACTTCCCCCACTAGTGCGCGAAGTAGTATTCCAAAACTCATCAGCTAACTTTTTTTTTAAATTTAATGGTTGCGTTACTGGTCATTTAACATGGCCTCACGAACCAATTTAAAAATCACATTTTACTAAGAAAATTACCCGCGTTTAGTGAGAAAAATATTATACAAGCCTTGTACTGGAAGCTATTTGCATTGCCTCGAATGATTAAAGTCCTCCCTGCGGCTCAGGCTACAAACCATCCTCGACAGTGCAAATGCTAGCTTCCCGTTCTCGGCTGTAATGTACCTATTATTCCACGACACGGAAAATCGCTGGAGCCAAGCTTGGCGTTAAACCAAACTTCCGGTCGTCAGTCTTGTATGGGATAATAAGAGGTATTCACTCGATGCCGGTTCTGGCACCGTCCCGGTTCACGGGCTAAAAAGCCAGTTGAAAAAACCGGGGCGTACAGAAACCGTCTCGTGGAAAAGCGCCCTTAGTAGTACTTGAGAAGTAATTTAGTAGCTTAAACTTTATTCAAAATTCTGCTTTACTTAGCCCATTGAAATCTAAATTGACCAAAGCAATTGATGGAAAAAATCGGTTTAAGCCCGTAGTTACAAACGAGAGGAGTTTAAAAACCAATATTGTAAATAATGAGCCTTTTCACCAACTGTTCAAGTAATCGCTTCGCTCGCTCAAACCGCTTAGGATCTTATATTTAAAATTGAATGTAAGTGTTCAGTTTTTTGCGAAGACCTTTTTCAATTTAAAACTTCTAAATTCTTATTGAAACAGATCAGTGAGTTGGATTAGGTTTTTTATAAGGATTTTTTTTTTCATAATTTATTTCGTTTTTCATTCCATGTAGATGTTAGTGATTGATATAATATATATATAGTCATAAGTATACATAATTTTTACGTATTACAATTTATTTATTTAGAGCTATAAAATAAATTGCTAATATTCCTTTTGAGTTTACCTTGTTTAAAGTTTATTTAACATGCATGTGGTGGTAAAACTTAAAAACAAATATTTCGACAGGTCAACCAATCAACTCAGTGAATCATCCCAATTGTATGAAATCCTCTTTTTCAGTGATTATTTTCTACTACATACCTACTTTACGCTGTATCAAATATGCCACAAAAGAATTCATACGCACGAAAGAAAAAAGTCAAAGTTATTTTCCAACTTCAGCTACAAATCAGACTCAAGAGGTAAAATCACCGATGCTAAACATTGTGTGAACACATACATATCTTACCATTCTTTTCGTTTTCAGGCCGTAGGACATCATTTTTCAATACATTTATCCGTGTTTTTCATCTGATTCCTTCCTCGTGCCGAGTAATAAATCAATATGCCGGAAAGTTATACGAAAAACGGGGACGTTCGTGGATTTGCCTGAAATATATCGGGGAATTGACAATGCGTCCGACGTGTGACATAAAGATTTGTTGTAGCTTAAAAAACCGTATGTCCTATCAAGAAAGTACCTAAGATTTTTTAATTGGCAGAATACAAAACAAATATGTTAAATCCAAGCAATTTCAGGTTATAGGACCATTTATTTTCATTAAATTCCATATTGTCTTAATAGTTATCAATATTCTAACTAAATAGAGAGGTAAGATGGTAATTATGATTTTAAATACAGCAAAGGTATCATTTAAAAGGATCTAACTTTTATTCATAATTTTGTAAAGGTACTACTAGTAGGTTATACCAAGAGATACCAATTCTAATGTGGATACCTAAGTAGTAGGAATGTTATACAAAACAAAAGACATATTTTTATATACAGCTAAGGAATCAATAACAAACTGAGAATGGAAATATACTCATAAGAGCTTCGATATCAATGAATGAATGAATGATTGAAATATATCGGTGACAAGACAATCAATACAAAGCTTACTTTAAAATAAATACAGTAGATACATTAGATACAATACAGTACATTTACACATTACATACATTAGATACATTAAAATAAATATAATAAAGGCATTCACTCAGCATGATGTCACAGCATTCTAGAACGCCACGACGTTGGTCTTCCGTAACTGCCAAAAATAGTGATAGAAATATATTATACTAGCGACCCGCCCTCGCTTCGCTTCGGTGTAGTGTGGAATTTGACACCATGTATTATACAATTATAAACCTTCTTGAATCACTCTATCTATTAAAAAAACCGCATCAAAATCCGTTGCGTAGATTTAAAGATTTAAGCATAAATAGGGACAGAGAAAGCGACTTTGCTTTATACTATGTGGTGATTATTATAACCAATCACGTATTCATCGACCTCTGCAACATATCAATGATCGAATTAAAACTAGCAAATGCCCAACCAACAGTACAGAACAGATGCTAGTGTTACCCGAAAAGTGTGCACAATGGACACAAAATGCTATAACAGAAGTGACCGTAATAAACTCGGCCACTTTACAACCTGAAGTTCCCCAATCTATCCCAAATACTGAACAGGGAACGAGGGATTTGAAACTGAATAACTTAATTTTGATCATACTCGGGTCTAAGGGATGCCGGGTATTGTACACGTGCTTAGTAAATGAAGCCCAAATCTCTGGTTTTGGGTTTAAATAGTTTCAATTCCCAATCATTTAATGCACTATAAAATGGTATTGAGATATTAGATGAGTGTTTTTTTTTTAATACAGCTTTATGGTTTCGGAGTATTAATGTTAGAGAGAAATACATTGAAATTATCAATAACAGAAACATGCCACAACGTACGTATCGACGTAACCCAAATACTGCAATAAATTGCAATTTAAAGCATTTTCTCCAGTTGATTCCTTATGTTGCTAGTCAGGAGAAATTATAAATCAAAATAAATAATTTGTTCAAAAAATGTCGCCCATAAACTACTTTTTAGATCAATATTAGCATTAGTTTTTCTTGATCGATCAGTTCATAAATTTTAGTCTTACCCACTGTATCGATTTTTCAATAAGCCCTTCTTTTCTGTTTTGGGTCGTAAACTCCGCTCACCCAAGATGCGTTTGATAGGATGACCAGCAGAAGTAAGCCCTGTCCCTTTGGAACTTGCTGACTCACTACCTTCCAGAGTTCGATGACACGGGACAACTGATTTAGCTTGTTTTAGCCGAGATATTTCTATTGCTCTTATTTTATCCACTTCTTATCAATTCTTCATACCTAAAACGCTTTGATTTAGAACTTTTTAGATAACTTATTCATCTTTATGACGATGCAGCATTAACATTCCGGTAGAAAACTTTTTTTAATACGCTCTTATGTACCATATCTTTTGTTCCTTTAGGAATATCTTAAATCCACTAATCCGATTTGACCTTAATCTGAAATATCAAGAATCACTCTTTTTAAAACACTGAGTGATTCGGAGTGTCTTAGTACACCAACCAACCAGAGCTTTTTCACTTCACTTCGACCAAATACTCAATGATGCTTCAGTATTCTATAATCTATAGGAAGAAGTAGATTAGAAACAAATTTACTTTCATCAAAATTTGTTTTATCTGGCTCCTTTTATGCGAAGTCAAGACAGTCACGATGATACATTATGGTATGTACAGTAAATCTCATATCACGTAATTGAAATTTGTAAACATGAAAAAAGCAAGCCAATATTCCCCGTTTTGTTGATAAAGTCAAACACTTTCTTATTTTTCTGCAATTACCGGAAAAAATGTATTCCTTACTCGGAAATATTAAAGCAAATAAGACCAAACGGCCATTATTATAAATTACTACATCTTATTGTTTCTTTTATGTTTCCTCCCGATGAATTATACGAAATGTTCCAACGAAGTTTGCTCATTCAAAATTCAATTAAAGTTATAAACAAAATGGCAAACAGTGGAATATTTTCAAGTGACGCAGCCACAGGCGCTTCGGGACATTTTCCATTTGTTTTAAAGTGACACTGTATATTTTTTGTCGGGGACATCGCTTGAACATCTTCATTAATTGAATTTATAGGCTGTTGGGTGATTTAAGCCCTGAAATTCTTGGAAACTCTGAACAAAGTTTCGTTTTAATTAATGATTTTAACAATGCTTAAGATGCCGAATTTAATGTTGGAACTTCGAATTTAATGTTGGAACTTATTTTTACACACGTATTTGTTTATTACTAACTTACTGACGGGATTTTTTTATAAATACTGCGGGTGTATAATTATGAGATATTTTTACCTATTTTGGAAATAACACGCGTTCGTATATAAACTTTAAATAATAATAGCAACAGTTATTTTATTTTTATCGTATTATTGTGGTTAGAATAACTCTTTTTTTAGTAAGTATAAACAAAAGGCCTTTATTACGTAAGTACAGATTAATAAATAGGATAGGCCATACATTGATAAAGAGAATGGGCCAATATGTGGAGGATTATAGCTTTTAGGTTTTTATAATTTGTATATGTTTTTATATTTCTCATTGGTCTTCTTCTATCGATTTACTGAAGTTCTGTTTTGTTATAAAACTACTGTCATATTGACATTAGATTTTCGCACACAACAGTCGCCTTGTTTCCTATTATACAGTCCCTATCCATTACAGTCATATTTCTCAATTTTAAATATAAAAGTCCTGAATAATGAAAATCATAAACCTCCCAATTACCTCGTCTCGTAATCTAATACATACTCACAATTATCCCACCCATTTAATCGCAGACTCATCACATCACGTCGCCGTGATTTGTTTGCGGGTTTCCGTGCGGAATCCCGGGATCCCGGAGTGCTGAGTACTGGGTGATGAATGACTATTAATCATTACTCCGCATTAAGTACACCTGATTAATTTAATGTACTCGCTAATCAAAATAATTTTAGCAACTGGGACGTTGAGAAATCGAGAAAAACCTGTTTTCGCTGAGTTGAAGCTTTCATAGTCATTAGATAATTTCGATTAAGTCACATCGATGACTTATTATAGATACTCTTCTTAGCTAAAATCGTGGTTTCTGCCAAATTGGACAATTTATTTGAAAATAAGTGACCTCATTAACTTTATGAATAGTTTCAGTCACAGAACATAGAAAAAAAAAAATCTTTGTTCTGTGGTTTCAGTGTTTGACCGTTTATCCCAAAATTAGCAATTCCAACTAAGAATCCTTACATATTTATCTTTCTTATTTTTACCATTATAACTATGCATTTGATAATTACATTTTTTTATTTATTATCTATAGTACTAAATATTATTAAGCCTGTGTATCAAAGCTGTTTCCGTCTTCTGTTTTGTAGCACAGTGATAATATAAAATGTATACTCCGGATGCCAATGCATAATGTGATAGTAATTAATAAATGATTAATTAAGAGTCAACTAAGGGTGCTGGAAATATTAGAGTAAGTGCTACAGTTATAGCCATGGCCTCTGAAAACATTTTTGCAAGATGATAGAGGCTTAGTTTTGCTCAAAATCAAACAGTTATAACTAAGTTTCTAGTTAGCAAACTACTAGTACACGTTCCTGCATAAATTGGACGGATTATTGCAAACTATCGAATAGGTAGGTAGGCACTGATATATTTTCATAGCGCGGCCATTACTTTCAATATCAAAAATGTTTTATATCTTAAATAATATGTCCTATCGCAAACACTCCAGTTATAATGGGTAGCTTAAGTAGGTCATTCTCTCCTTAATAATTTCTGAGGTGGTGTCATGTGAGGCGGGTCGTTACGTTCCCTCAAATATGGTTGAGCGAAGCTATGGCTGCATGGCTCGTGCATCATGCTCGTGAACGAGTGCTGCCAGTGGGAATGGGTCTGCCTTTGACTACCTATCTTAACGCATTTTGAATTGTATGAATTTAGTATTTTTATAACAGCCTAGACTGAATTTCTTCATTAAGATATTAACTAATTAAATAATGTAATTTATTTATTAATCTATCTTATTTTCCAAGATTTATGAATCTGAACACGGTATACATATTTGTAAATATCGTTATCAAAATAAAGCTGATAATATTTTTGCGCCCGTTTTTCTAGTTAGCTAAAAGACGTCATAATGGTCGGTAGGGTAAGAGAATTGACGATTTAGAAATGCTTATTATGCGAGCTTAATTGTATAAAGAATTTTTCACTTTCACTATCCATAATATTATGGTACCTGATGATTTTCTAATTTGTTTTTTATTAGTTAATAAAAATCAATACACAGAGTTAATTATTTCCTTTTCTGCGACAAAACCTTAAGCAGCTTCGATGTATAAAACACATATTATTTACCTATTTGAACATTCTTCACTGCAATCAGTAAAATTTTTGGAATAATAACAAAAACACAAGTTTAGTAGACATTAGACCCTGAAATCCCAAAAATACTTATCAAAACTATAAAATAAGCTTCACTGAGCTAAAATAGCCTTTATCGACATTGTCAACAGGCAAATATCTCCAAACTATCTGCGAACACTTTCCCCACCGCCGCCTCTGAAAGCCCTCAAATCTCGCCGCTTTAATACATATTCAAATTTCCAAAGCCGTGTTTTGTCAACTCAAGATCGAACTGTCCCAACTTACTAAGTTAGGCTTTGAAGGGAAATCGCTTAGTGATGGGAGCGATTAGCCTATCGATACTTTTGTTACAGAGTAAACAAAAATCTTCTGTGAGGACTAGAGAAAAAGCTTCGATAGAGCACTCTAAATGCTAATGTTCGAAATTTAAACTAATCTAGAACTCACACCGCACCCCAACACGTCAGCAGCGTTGGCACTCCAGCGTAAGCCAATGCATATGCATACTTATTTCTTCATAGTGCATTTGTAATGACAGATTGTTTTTTTTTTCATAAAAATCCATATTATGATTTTCATATTTTATTATAACGGGTGTAACAAGACACTCAACGATGCCGAAATCCACGCATTCCGCCTGGACTATACCTGGGAAACCAATAGCTATGAAGTTATTAAAGGTCAAAGTCAAAAAATGCTTTTTTACCATCGCCACTCTAAGTGTCCGGGCACGAAAACTGCGACGGCGGAGCGGCAGCGGGGCGGCGCGACAGCGGAGCGGCGGCGATGCATTCAACAGTATGGCACAGTATGGAGACGCGCACGAAACGGGCGGTGGCGGCGCGGGGCGACGAGCGATGCACGGGCGGGAGGAGAGCGACGAAAACAAATGAACAAACTAGTTGGATTTGGTAGCCCGCGATTACAGTAGTGTTGTGTTGAATAATATAATAGTGTCTGTTTGATTACTAGGTAGTACCTATTTATTCAGTATGGATGTCGGCATCTTGGACATCATTTAAAAAACACAAGATGAGCAAAGAATCCGGTTTTGAAACTAGTTAACGCCTATACTTAGACCATTTTTTCGAACTAAATAAAATTTTTAGACATAGGATATATTTCGTCCTTTGAATATTTTTCGGTATTGATTTAACAAGAAATTGTTTCCATAGCAACATCACATTTGACACATCAATAGAAATAAAAAAAAATAAGAAGTTACTTTAGTGGTATACCGTGGTCCTACCAGTAGGTCAAATCGGTAGGTCCACGGGCCCTTAATGGTATTTAGCCCATCTGTCACAACACTACTAGCGCGGCTGACCGACCGCTAAGTTTCGTGCCCACGTTCTCATCGCCCCGCCCCGCCGCCGCTCCGCTGTCGCGCCGCCCCGCCACCGCTCGGCCGCCGCCACTTTCGTGTCCGGACACTAAAAAGTGCGTTTAATTCAACGATAAGAGTGAATAATAAGCGATTTTATTCACTGAGTGAATAAAAATAATTTGAATTTGGAACAAGCGCGCATCGTATGAATTATGTACAAAAAAAAACGTGCTGAAAGTATGGAGCTATTCCATAGATAAAGCCATAGTTATACAATTAAATAAAAAAAATATCCCGCCAATTTTATTTAGGTTCTTTTTAGAGTCTTATCTTAGGGTTCTTTTCTAAAAAAATATCTCGCCAAATTAATTAGGTTCTTTTTAGTGTCTTATCTTTGGGTTCTTTTCTTTATATTAGAGGGAGATTCGATGTTCAGTCTTGCATCAGTCCATTCCATCAGTCTGTTACGATCTTCAGTCTGTAAAAATTCAAAGTCTATACAAACTGATGAAATGGACTGATGTCAGACTGATCATGTAATTTCCCTCATAGCATGGTTGTTTTATGTCATTGGAAAACTTATAGTTTCACTATTTTCTAACTGTTAAATTACCGATTACCTATCTTAATAATAAAATTTGATAACTATAAATAGGTACCTACTATAGGTGTAAGTACTGCTATTATGTTTTCTCGCAGTCAATGGTAAAAAGTAGAGTACACAACTCGTGAAAAAAAATTTCATCTCGGTCCTTTGTATCCCTCGTTTCGCTCAGGATTCTACTTTTGAATCCCTCGCTACGCTCGGGATTCAACTCTAGAATCCTTCGCTGCTCTCGGGATCCAACATAGTACCTCGAACTAAATTCCTTCTTTTTTCACTTGTTGTATAATCTACTATTAAAATTTTTTATGACTTCTTATTTTATTCGTTATTTCCTAATTTTTGTCTATAGAAACATTATCAATTTTTTATGTATTTCGTAACAAACAATGGGTTCAAAACTTCATCACTCAATGTATTTCATAAGTACGCACATAAAAGTTGCCTTTCAACTTGGCCGCACGCAGCTATATATATTCACTCGCAGGCGCGGTCTTTTGTACGCATTACGTTGCGTGGTAATGTATGCAATGCTTTTTTAATATCAAAAATAAAAATCGTTTCCAGCTATAATTTTGAACAGAAATGGTCCTGATGATGGGCAGAATACGTAGACTTCGGCTTCGATGAGGGTCTTGTTACACCCATTTATATTATTTTTTATTAGAAAATACAGTCAGTTAGTGGCCAGAGTGTTGAGTGTATACCGTATACATGGTACCTTTAATATACGATTACGTAGGTTCAACACCTCCCCGTAACACGAACGCCTTGAACACTTTGTGCTGTACACTTATTTACAGTATAAATAAAACCATAATCAAAGTTACACTACACACTACACCAGAGGTGCCCAAACGGTCGATCGCGATCGACCGGTCGATCGCGAGAGGTTTTCAGGTCGATCGCCAAGGATAACAGATTTGACATATTGCACCCAATGTAGTTTTACATGCAATATTTTTTCTTGTTATACATATATTTGGTAAACATATTTTCTCGCGGCGGGAACGGTGGCACCTAGGGCTGCCATCTCTAAAACCTACCGCCCAGGACCGGAAGCCTAAAAACCCCGGACTTTGGAGCCTTGACCCCGGACATTTGTTTTTTTTATATTCACTTTTAGCTTGGTAAAAAATAAATTTTACCCAATACTTGACTGAAAAAAATTGAACTTTAAACCTTTTTTCGCATAAAATATGTGTTTTACTAGAGTTATTATGTAGAGCCGGGTTGTCCAACACAATTTTGTCGAGGGCCTTGGGCCAGATTTATAGCCGCGCAGCGCGATTTTTTACGGGGTGGGCGCTGCTTGTTTACCTAAAGTAAAAAAAATAGGCCGCGCAGCGCGATTATTTGCCCGGGTTGTCCAACACAATTTCGTCGACGGCCAGGGTCCAGGTTTAGTTGTTTTGCAACCGTAGCAGGCCAAAATAAATAATAATAATAATAACGTTTATTCAATAAAATGCCAAAATAGCCAGGGGCAGTCCGCAAAAAAATGGCCGCGCAGCGCCATTTTTTGCGGGGTGCGCGGTGCTTGTTTATAGTTTAAAAAAAAGGGCCGCGCAGCGCGATTTCTTGCGGGGTGCACGGTGCTTGTTTACCTCAAGTAAAAAAAATGAAATTTTTTGCGGGTTGCGCGTAGTGAAGTGAGGTGCCCGGTAGCGCGTGCGCTGAATGAATATAGTACTTTTTTTAGCGGAGTTTGTTCCAAAACCCGGACTTTAATTATAGTCCGGGTTTTACCCGGACTACAATCAGAACCCCGCCCGGACGTTCCCCGGACGCCCTCCAAACTAGGACAAATCCGGGGAAACCCGGACGGATAGCAGCCCTAGTGGCACCGAACGAAGCGTTGCGCACCTCATCCTGTCTTATTCAGAGATGTTTCATAAAACTGGGGTGCAAGACTTTTCTAACAAAACCTGGTTTAATGCTTATAAACCAATTACAATGCATCAATCATGCAATCACTAAACGTTGAACTGTCACTGCGTTTAGGTACGATTTGCACTAAAATGGTGTTAGTCCGCAGTCTAACGCCATGTTAACTTTGGCCCTAGTTTAACGAACGCACTCTGAATAAGACAGCATGTGTTTAATTGTTGATAATCTATTGCGAGGCGATTCAAAAACATTTTATTAATGAATGCGATTCACATAATAATATTATCGATTGTATTCACAACACTATATCACATACATTACGAAAGCAAACATTGTGCCCACAACATTGAGAAATTTATTTATTTAATATAACCGATATTTTGTTTGTGAAGAACTTTATCAAACGAGGTACGTTATTGTATGGATTTTAAATGTGATTTCAAAATAACTTTTAGAGGTAAAGTTAAGAGTTATTACAAAGTAAATTTATCATTGTATTTCTTTCAGATAGGCCCAGCAGCATGTTTCGACGTAGTTATTAAAATTTTAATGCATAAAGTTTACGTATGGCATTGATTATTGTATCTACTCACAGTTCGTTACTAAAACTGTTGTTGAAACTAATTATCGGAAGCAATTTTAAATCCCTTTAAGGACATTAAAATATTTGAACCATTGTTCGTTTTATCAATATAAAAAAATCCGTTAAAGCTTAGCATAAGTTACCAAAATACTGATCCTCTGCTGTAAACTGATATATTTGTGCAAAAGGGAATCAATCGTGAAACAAAACACGATCGGCGCGACCTTAAAAATGTGTTACGTCATTTGCGTACCGTTTTTTCACCCTTCTGGTAAGCGCGCTATCGCAGGGTTACCCTTGTGGGGGAAGGGGGATTTTTTGCCGCATTCCCTCGTAACCCTCCCCTTGCCCTCGCGGCGCCTTAGGGATGTGGGACTTTGGTAAGACATTTTAGCTTTTTCGTCAGCAAAATCATTGGAGGTTGTAAGCACAACGAATGAATTATACAATTTAGGAGGCGAACATGTTAAGTGCTATGTATAATTATGAATACCTACCTAAAATTATTTTATTTTGTAAAATCAAAATAAGTCATAATGTATCCACGGAAATAGTGTGTATAACTGCTGGAAAAAAAATGTAACAAAAACTATTACTTTCAAAAATTAATGTAAGAAAAATACAGAAGAGGGTACAACTTTCCACGAAAAAAAATTTTTAATATAAGTTTTATATTAAAAAATAAAAGTTTCGAGAGTTCTTGTTAATACATGAAGTGGTATTATGTGAGATTAAACCGGTAAATTGAAGTCGCTTAATAATTTCTTGTCAGCATCATAAAAAAGATAACACCGTAAAATTACGATCTCTTATCACATGACCGTACGATATCTTGCCGTTTGTTTTCTGTGAACATTCCAATAAAAAAAAAATTAATGCTAAATGATAATCCGATCCTTTCCAGATCCAACGGTCTAACCAAGTTTATATAAAAAAACTTTTATTTTTGACTGTCTTTTGTAGAAATGAGAATCCGACCTTTGCGAATCCGACCAAGTGCGAATAATTGTTCCAAAGGGTCTGTGTCAAGACCTATTTGCCTCAAATTTTAACACGGCATGCTATTTATTAGATTTGCTTTAAATCTTGTCTTTCCACAGAGTCTGATTGCATTGACTTTAAATTACTGGCATCGTTAGTCCTAAATTTAGTTAAATCAAAATTCGAATAAAATATTAGCTCGACGGAAAAGAGCCTATAGGGAAACTACTTTCAGTGTTTCGCTTAAAGGCTTTAATGTACGTGAATAATTCCTAAATATCTCAATCCCGCGAAACGTCCCACTACTTTCCATACTTCTAAAAAAACGCTTATCAAATAACATTCTGGGACACGAGCGCTATTTCCACAAGGATCTTTCCTACCCCAACTCTACGAAGATGTGATTTTACTTGCTAATCTGGAGGGATTATTTTTCAGGGTATTTTTACTCGGCTTGTTCTCTCGCATAATCTCAAAGGGAACGTTTGCTATATTTGTTCTGAAATCTGAATCGCGGGTATGTAATGCACTTAGCTAACTTTGGCTGTATAAATAGATTTCTGGCGTCGTTTGTAGGAGCTGTTTATTGGAGTAAGGAATAAAAGTGAATGCTCTCAGGGACGCTTAAGAGATTCGGGTTGCGTAACATTTTTCTTGGTTCGTTTATCATTACCTACCCCTCTCCGTATGAAACGAAGCGATCACACAGTGAAAGCTGAATGGATGGCGTCCAATAAGAAATGTTTTGTGTTTATTATTGGGTACCTACACTTATATTACATTGTGAGACCCGCTTACTTTTTTTGGAATTTTAGAGTGACGTTGCTAATTATAGTCAAGGTTTTATAACAAATCCAGAAATAAGTAGTACTATTAAAAATCTTACTGTGAAAATCTCTGGCAGTATTGAAAATACTTTTTTTATTTAAATAGACTTACTTATAAGTACTTTTGAATCGTCCAGTTTTTTCCTACCGCTCAATCGGGACGTTTTTTATTATTTATGGTACAATCCCATCTACTCCCTAAAGTTAGCTCAACAAGATACTTTTCCTGTAGCTCGGCTAAAAAGGAAGGACCAACTCTCAGACGTCTTTCATCGAACTACATAGTATCAAACTAATTGGAAGAACACTATTAGCCATTAAAACTTTGTAAGTGTGATTAAGGATCAAAAGTCATTAACTTTTTCGTCGATGATTAAATATTTATGTATCTATGGAAACAGAAGTAGCGTATCACTGAGAAGCTATATCACACTGATTGATTAGTATATTTAGCTTGCAACTTCAGGAATTCCTAGGTACAGTTGGTTTGTCAAAGAACTAAAATGTTCAGCCAATTTTGAGGACGTCTGTACTCAGTCACTACAACACGAAACCCTTGAAAATGTGGATTTTAAAATGCAAAAGTATCCTTTTACATTTCCCCTTTAAGTGCAGTGCGGATGATAAATTCTTCTATTCGCAGCGGGTAATTTTAAATTTCACAACATTTACAATTTTATCAAGTTGGCTACGACGTTGGACGGATTTAATTCAATTGCATTATTTATAAGCGGCCGCCTGCCGAGCTACGCGGAAAATTCAGATGGCAGTTCGTGACATATAAATGGGACATAAAAATAATATTATTTCATTTTGTAGAGGCATAAGTAGATCTCGACATTTATAATTATTGTGTGTGGCATCATTAATTTTAACGTTTTTTTTACAGATGTTTTATAAAAAAGTGCATAAATGGGAAATTTCACAAATTGCCAAAAATGTAGATTAAAAATTGCACATACAATTCTACTGTACTTGTCAGGAACTGTTGTGTCACAAATAGTGTATTAAATATATATATAGTATTAAATATTGTAAGGGAGCAAGGTTTCCCCCAGCCCTCTTTACATGAATTGGAAAGGGTAGAACTATCCTACTTGACAACCCTAGTGCCCTACAGCCCTAGCGCCCTAACAGCCCTAGCCCTAACCATAAGTTAATAAATACACATATAAATAAATAAGGATGCTTGTACCAGTCTATACCAAGGAATAAGGTATAAGGATGGATTTTCTCACTGCCAGTCAAGCAGGCTCACAAGACTGATCAGATATCTGACGGCTAAAGGTGTCTTGGCCGCAGTGAGAGGATTCGTAGATGATGGGTCGATCTGTCCGACAGAGTAACAACGTCTGAAGTCCAGTTGGTGAATGTCACATTTATTTTCTTTTGCTATGCTAATTTATACAAAATTATTTACATATGTGTATATTAATTTATTTACAAAGATGTGTGAGTAACAAGATTCAGATGCTGTATTTGTTTTGACAATGCAGCAATATTATTCTAGGTCAATTCCGTGTTCCGTGTTGCGCTGTGAAATGCATGTTTACGGCACGTAAACAAATATAAAGAATAGTTTTATGAAGGTAAAGTCATACTCAATATTATATTTTAAAAAGTTGCACCGAAAATATTTCTTGAATCATAGTAGAATATTAACCAAATTTATTTCAATCATTATGACTCATGTTAAGTCTCTCTATATTTGATACTTACTTCATAAATGTCTGCACTACTTACTGAAATATATAAAACTTTATGAGGTCTATAGAGTTCAATTTCATATTTGATTGGTGCTTTAATACTCTTTATGATTACCTGAGGATAGGTCAGAAGTGCGCAATAAACGCGCTGTGTATAAAGTTTTATTTCACATTTACAATTTTACGGCAGATTATATTTTACGACACGCGAGAGAGAGTTTTCTATAAAAGTGCATTAAATGCATTAAAAAAGAAATTGTAGACGATTCTGTCTGCACAATCTGCACTTGTATGCTCGTAAAGGCGTGAGTCACAGCACAGGTTTCATTTATGTAACCGAGAGAGATTTCTCTACGGGTTATGTTCACAAAGGCATTACATTACGGTATTCCTCGGTCTTTGACTTTCAAGCTTACTGGTTGGTTATATGGGAGGAAAAAAGTTCCTCACAGATAACCAGTTATTTGGTCATGGTTATCTCCGAGAAACAAGGGTAAAAATGTACTCATTTGTTATATACTTCTATGTTATCCTTTAGCCTACCTGTAGTAAATGTATTTGGATGATAGCTTAATACTATTTAATGAGTATCCCAGATAGGAGCGATCGGTCGTTACGATCTATCGCAAGGAAATAAGTACTACACGAAGCGAAAAAAATACCGAAAATTTTTGTCCTAATCAGCGACATGCCCAAAGTTCAAATTCAAGTAAATCTATAGACGTGCATCGTCCGATTGACGCGGTTCGTTTTCGTTTTGTATGTAATACAGGCCTTGCGATAGATCGTTACGATTACGATCCGTCGTTTCGTGCTGTCAGAAATGACGGGTAGAAACGACTGATCGTACCGTGTATGGACTATCGGCTAGACTTAATAATCAATTCACAGATACGGATAGGCCCGATCTACAGTCATTACTAGGCAATACACAGGCTCATGTCGAACATTGTTTATATAAAACGCTGCAAGTAACCAACCTGGAACAGAGGATCTACCGCCTAACTCAAAGCTATAGCATAAAATAAAACTCTTTTTAACGGATACTAGCGCGGTTTTATTGAAAGTACTTTGATAATTAATTAAAAACCAAATACCAACTAATTACCAAAGTACTTTCAATAAAACCGCGCTAGCATCCGTTAAAAAGTGTTTTATTTCATGTCTAGTGAGCGCGTAAGCTTGAGAAATGAATATGTCAAAGCTAGAGTCTATCTAAAAAGTCAGTTTACATGAGAAATTATTAAATTATTTATAAAAACTTATACTGGTAACCCTGTTGGTGCTGTCAAAATTCTGATTGTAAACATATTTATATTTATTCATTTATTTAGATGGGTATTGGTGGAGTAGTTAAGGATTTAGGTGGGTAATAAAATTATTTTTGAAATTACCCATGTAAACTGACTTTTTAGACAGACTCTATAGCGTTAGCGATACCAATGTCCGTGCTTGTCACATCAAAACACAATGACAAGGACAGACAGTGCATTGACGTCATAACCCATAGCAATTTAAAAGCAATTGAGTTAGGCGATATAGGCCTGCAGGTCTATCCAAATCTGTGGATTGATTATTAATTCTGGCCTTATAGACAATTTAGTTCCAAATACTACAATATGTAAAGCAAAAGAAAAAATTCTGTTAATACTTTAACGTTCACACAACCCAACAAATAGACAATTGACCCAATAGGGTAACAAAACTAGGAAACATCGAAGTATATCATTTATTTGAGACGCAGAGTAGCCTGCACATAAATCGTGTAAGATATATCTTACAATATCGATTTGTTTTGGCTCGTGTCCAATAAACTTCCCCGTCCATCCTGAAATACTATGTCGATATTTATTTAGCCGAGCAATATAAAGTTGTTCGGCTGATATTGTAGTTTTAGATGTGCTATAAGTTATGTGAATCGAACTTTTCTTTGTGATTCTGTCAGAACATTATTAAGAACATAGCCATAAACTTTTACAGTAGCTGTTCAGAATTTTAAAATAATTTAAATCTATGTTAAGTAGTTGCTCTTATCCTTACTTAATATTATAAATGCAAAAGTCCGTTTATTTGTTTGTTACGCCTTCACGTCTTAACTACTGAACCGATCATCATGAAATTGCATACACGTTGTCAGGGGTACTGAAAAGGACATACATAGGGTACCTTTCATCCAGAAACATACAGTTCCCGAGGAATAGCCAAAAAACTCTCCACGCAGACGAAGTCGCGGGTGGCTGCTAGTAATAAATACGAGTGTGGTTTGATAAGTCCATGACTGTAAAGAAAAAACAACTTTTTTTGCCATTTTTTGTTTTGTTTCTCTACATTCTCTTTTTGTAGCTACGTATTCAGTCCAACGAAGTTTCTACCTCTTTAACCCATTATTTTTCTTTTTCATCGCCTGAAAACTGTAGTAACTGAAATGAGAGCCTATTTCAGACACCACCTTTTGACTTGATGGAAATCTTTGCCCGCCAAGACATTTATTCATGTTTGGTAGACGAAAAAATCTCAGTGGGTTAAATCTAGAGAATAGGAAGGATTCGCATCTTCATTCGATGAGTTTTGATTGATGTCATGAGTGCCGCCGAGAGGGTCGACAGGGTGATTAAGAAATGTTAGAAGTCGCTTGAGCTTTTTGTCTCCAAAAGTAATAACCTTTAAAAAACTTAGAAAAAAAATAGTATAAAGATTTCTAAGGAGTTTCTTTTTAAGATACTAAAATAAATTATGAAAAAAAAAGTATTTATTCTCTTTTAAGTCATGGACTTATCAAACCGCCCTCTTGTTTAAGAAAACAACCTTTATATTTTAAGGAACATTTAAACTAAAACTGAAACTGTGAATGTGTAAAATTATTAAACAAAAAAAAAGATTATGTAAATTATTTTCACATTTTTTACATCATTCACTTTCAATAAAACAAATTAAAATTACGAACAAAGGGTTAGTCAATCTTCTTCAGAAAAGTTTGGATCCCAGTGCAAGTTTCAGTAATACTTCAGTATCATTAATATTTAGGATTTAAGAAGATTAATTTCTTCTTAAAACTTACAGCTGTGATATAATTGTATAATAGGTTATTAAAATGGGATAAAGTAGATAACTTTTTGATACCATTAGACTGATAAACACACTGGAACTCTGAATAAATCGCTTCTTTTTTTTGAGCTGTCTTCGTGTAAAAAGAACATCGCATTTAGATGGCGCGCTTTTAAGTACATTTGGATCCATAGAAATAGAATGTACATAAAATATGTCTAAGATTCATGAAATATGACTATATATGGCAAAGGAAATTAATAAACTATGTTCCATACTGTTTTCTTCGTCGATAAACGATTAAATGTAGCGAAATTTGGTTTTAGAGAAATGTGTGGCAATATCTTATTTACCTGTGAAAAGTGTCATTACTTGGATTGTTTCTTTTTTTCACATCACAATCACTTAGAGCACAAGACACCATGGCTCCACGATACCTTTATTTTAAATTCTAATTAAGATTAACAAATATTTTAAACAAACTGTGATTGCTCATTTGCTAGGCGGGACGCTAGAAGCTCTTACTGTAAAAAATGTTGGCACATGTCAAAGTCAAAGTCAAATAAGCTTTATTCAAATAAACTTAATTATTAAGTACTTTTGAATCGTCTATATTTTCCTACCACCCGTTCCAGACTTTTTTAGCTGACAAGAAGAACGGGCGCAAGAAACTTATCAGCTGTAACAGCCATAAGTAACGATATTTACAAACTTGAATATATCGTTACCAGATAATTACAACAGGGTGACAGGATTATTGGCAACAACATAGACTTATTATATTATATTACTTCAACAAAGTACTTACAGTAGCAAGTTATGTGTTACATCATTTCCACGCATTTAGATCTTTAAGATAATCGTCTACTTTATAATAACCTTTACCCATGAGCGTTTTTTTAACATGGTTTTTAAATTCATGCAAAGGAAGATCAATCACTTGTTGTGGAACTTTATTAATGAAAGCTATGCCTTTCCCCATAAATGAACCTCTAGTTTTTGCAAGCCTAAATCTTGGAACGGCAAGTTTATCTTTATTTCTTGTATTAAACTGGTGAATATTGCTGTTTTTAGCAAATGAATCATAGTGTTTCCTTACATAAACTAAATTTTCATATATATATTGACCTGCCAAAGTTAAAATATTAATTTCTTTAAACAATTCTCTCAAGCTATCTCTTCGCCGAAGATTATATATGGCGCGAACAGCTCTTTTTTGGAGTACAAAAATATTTTCAATACTGGCAGCTGAGCCCCACAATAGCAGTCCATACGACATTACGCTATGAAAATAACTAAAGTATACTAACCTTGCCGTTTCAATATCAGTTAAAAGCCTTATTTTCTTAACAGCAAATGCCGCTGAACTAAGTCTACTTGACAAGGCTTCAATATGTGGATCCCATTGCAGTCGGGAATCTAGTGTGATACCTAGAAATTTTGTGCTCTCGATAAACTCGACTTCATCGTCATTCAAATTAATATTTAATTTTGTCTGCTCAACATTAGGTAATGAGAATTTAACACATTTAGTTTTTTTGGGGTTAAGTGCTAAATTATTACTATTAAACCAGTATGAAACTTTAGAGAGGGCACTATTTACTTCGTCCGAACAGTTATTACCTCTGTTTACTTTAAAAACTAAAGAAGTATCATCCGCAAATAGTACTGTTTCACATAAATTATTCGCGTAGTTGGGAAGGTCATTTATATAAATTAGAAACAGCAATGGGCCCAATATTGATCCCTGTGGCACACCCATATTGATGGGGGCTCCAGTAGACTCAGTTCTATTAATCACTACTTTCTGAGTTCTATTGCACAAATACGATTTCATAAGACTAACTGATTTATCAGAGACACCATAATGTTCTAGCTTCTTTAATAGTGTTTGATGATCAACGCAATCAAATGCCTTAGAAAGGTCACAGAAAATGCCAATTACATCTTGCTTTTCTTCCCAAGCATCCAGAATATGTTTGAGAAGTGCAATTCCAGCATCAGTAGTACTTTTACCCTTGGAAAAACCAAACTGATTTTTATGAAGTATATTATTGTATGTGAAGTAATCTAATAATTGGGAATATATATTTTTTTCAAATATTTTACTAAGTGCTGGTAGTATAGATATTGGCCTTAAGTTAGCTGGGTCACTTTTATCCCCAGATTTAAAAAGAGGAATCAATTTACTATTTTTCATTAGATCAGGAAAGACCCCTTCGTCAATACATTTGTTAAAAATAAAAGCCAAGTAAGGGGCTAGTATATCAATTATTGATTTAATTATGCTTGTTGACATGCCCCAAAGATCTTCTGTTTTTTTAACATTAATTGTTTTAAAAGCTTTAATGATATCTGCACTATTTATATATTTAAAGGAAAAACTTTCATTGCACTTATCAACACTAGACTCCAGAAGGGAGACAGCGATGTTGGGACAAGCACTAAGAGTACTGGTAGTTTCTACAGGTATTCTAGCAAAGAAATCTTCAAAAACTTTATGATAATGATAATGATAATGATAATGATAATGATAATGATAATGATAATGATAATGATAATGATAATGATTTATTTGCCTTAAACATGGTACACAGAATGGTGGACAATAAGTTTTAAGTTCGCACATTTAGTCAATAATTCAGACATGCAAAATAAAAATAATTAATTAATTACATTTAAAGAATAGTTACATTTCAAATTCTATTAATCAAGTCAATAGTTAATGTCAGTATAATTTGTGCTAATGTCAATCCAATAAATAATACATTACATACAATAGGTAAATTAAAAAAGAAAAACGTAATTCATTCACATAATAGTCACAACAAAAGTAAAATAATAAAAAAATAATCAATAGAAATGTCAAATAGTTGATGTCAGTTTAATTTGTGCCAATGTCAATACAATAATAATAAATTCTAAATAACTATTCTAATTTGTCAGTTAAGTACTCTTTTATACTATAGTAACATTTTTCTAAGAGAAAATGGTGCAGTCTACTCCTAAACAAGTTTAAAGGTAAGGTTTTTATGTACTCAGGCAATTTATTATAAATTTTTATAGCGACCTCATTGTCAGATTCAAAAGTTTGATCACCAGTTTTTAAACAGAAGGAATTTATATTGGATTTTGATTTGCCCGTTTCTTTGTTAATAATATTCCAAGTAGCCTTAATTTTATTGTCAGCTAATTTAATTTTATTTGCAAAGTACTTGGACTTTGCTAAGATACAGACTTCTCTGAATGTTTGTGAATACTTCTTGACAAATTCAATGAAGTTAGGATCACTAGAAGTAGCTTTCTCTGCATAAAGTTCGTATAATTTCCTTCTGCTCTTATATATGCCGGGTGTGGCCCAGTCACTAAATTTCGTACTATCATTACATTTGATGACTTTTTGTTTAAAAGTTTTACTAAATTCAGTTTGAACTATGCTAAATAAATGATTATATAGGTTATTGGCTTCAAAATTTGGTTCTGGTAATGTTTCAATTTTACTTGTGACATTGGTTCTGAATTTTTCAATATAGTGTTTTTTTACTGGCCTACACATTATTTCCCGTTTAGGCGGAACATGATGGTGCTCAATGGAGGCTAATTGTCCACTATGGTCGGATTTAATACAATTTAAAATTGATTTTTCAATGACATTACAGTTACAGAAAATATTATCTAAGCAGGTTGCCGATGTGGGTGTGATACGCGTTGGTTCATTAAAAATATGTAGCAAATTAAATGATTTAAATAGGTTTATGAACCTACTCGACAGTTTGGCTATTTTAGGGTCTAAGATGTCGACATTAAAATCTCCGCAAATTGCGACTTTTTTATTCTTCCTACAAGTTATTTTTAAAACTTCCTCCATAGTGGACTCAAACTCAAAGTAATTCGCTTTGGGGGGTCTATATACGCATACTATAATTATTTGATCAAGTTCCACGCACGATAACTCAACGGTTCCTCGTCACTTGATCCTTTGTCTCTTTTTTACATAGACCATGTCCGTATGATGTTAACTTCTCTTTTCCACGCTTTGTTGGTCTTCTTGAGCGCAGCGAAAGTTTTTCAAGTCTATGTTTGGATCACTTCTTTTTTTATTTAGATTTAGAATACGCGATGGTTAACGTTACATTACTAGTCTACGTTCGTCTGTCTATAATATAGCACCATGTTTCTAATTTATAATCTAAAATAGTTAATGTGCGCAAGCCGATATTAAACAGCTGAGCGACCTCATAATATGTAATTTAATTTCTATAATCTGATCAGACGCTAGTTTGTACCGCTTCCTTTATCAAGAAAAACGCCTTTCTTTTTAAAAAGAGCCTTTCGGAAGAATGCTAAGTAATTAAGCACTTTGAAATATCAATTTTTTGCCATTCCTCATTCAAGATTTTTTTTAGCTGACAAGAAAAATGGGCGCAAGAAACTTATCAGCTTTATTATATTTTGTCTGAGATCATTTTTACACTGAATGTCCAAACTTAATACTGAAATCAGTGTCAAAACTTCTGAAATCTAATGACTAATTTCTAGGATTTACCTCCTACCTCCAAACGTTTTTTCTTACAACATCAACAGTTAAGTAATACGAGTATAGTGTAGTTATACAAGTGTAGTAGTATAGCGATATAAGAGTGTAGTTGAATCCAAGTTTTTCAGCAAAAAAGTCCGATAACCTTCTCAAAACTTGCTGTCTTTTATGAACTAATATTAATAAAGATCATCTTATATTCAGAAACTTGTTTTAGCTCAACAGAACTTAAGGTATAAAACAGGAGCCTGAGGGGGACCCTCTGGCAATAGCTTTACATCTTAACTTATCCACTCGCAAACTATTAAACTATTCATGCTAAAATAGTAGGCAGCGAACTTTTAATTCTAAAGTCGGGTAAAACCACCGCAGTACAGTAACGATTTACAATCTTTTGCATTTAATAAAGATACACTTTTTCACAATAAATACCATTGTAAGGAGCCTTTTGACGCATAGTGCCAGAAACGCAAATTACCGTACACGCTAACGACCATGAGTTACAGATTCAAATTCTGTGCCGGCCGTATTTAGATTTTCTATTTTATTTATGAAATGTTTGACATCTCATTGTTAGTGCTCGCTCTTTTACACCACTTTTTACTTTTTTTTAGTTTTAAGACTTTGAGTACCTTTTACATTATTTTTAGGGCTTTTCTTTGTTCGAGGATAATTGACCAAGCGAGCACGAGGATACGTATCAGAATGTCTAAAGTTAGAATGTCTAAGCTTAAAATGGCAAAGTTCAAAATGTCAAAAATTTGAATGTCTAACGATTAAAATGTCGAAAGTTCAAAATGTCAAAAACGAAAATGTCAAACGGTCAGACAGTCCTAAATAAAAATGTCTACGTTTAAATGATCAAAACTTAAAATGTCTAATAGTCCAAATACCTATAATAACGTATAGAATTTACTTTTGCCTTTCTTTCATTTAGGTACCTACTCAATTAATTAGGTTAAATAATTGCGTGTTAACCTCTGTGCCTCCGTCGCACATCACCATAGCCGCTCCGCTCCCTGATTCGGTAGCCGGTGCCAGTCACTGATTCAGTAGCAGGCGAACAAAGTCTACCAATTGAGTTTGAAATAGATAAGATTTTTTTGGCGCTTCGCCGGCCGCTGCCTCGGCACGCTCGCTTCGCTCGCTTGGCTCGCGCGCTGGGTTCATGTCAACCTAGCATGTTCGTCGCTACACTCCTCGCACCTATGTCGTTACCTACGGTCTACGGTTTTTATGTCTCAGTAGACTAGTTTAGACTCATTTCCGGGAGCTAAAGTTGCAATAAAGCATTTCAGGCGAAGCCCAAAGACACCTCCACAGACTCAATTAACCTCAAAGAAGGCGATTCGTTCTAAGATCCAAACCAATTCAAATAATTAATCATTGTGAAGTTAGACTTAATGACCATTGATATTTTAACTCGTCAAGTATTTGATACGTTTGATACTTTGAATTTTGGTATTTGAATTGACACATAATGATTTTAGACATTTTAAACCATTTGAATTTAGATTTTTGACATTTTGAACTTTGCCATTTTAAGTTTAGACATTTTAACTTTAGACATTCAGGTACGTACCCGAGCACGAAGCACGAGCGAAGCGTTCAAAAATGTCACAAACGCGTGGTCTACTACTGTTATCAGAGCCACTAGCCCTAAAAAGGCATCTAATGGCATTCATCACGATTGATTGCATTATCGATTGAAGTCTATCGAATGGGGGTCATGGCACCTTGACTGTACGACAGAGCTTAAAAGCATAATCCAAGAAACCAAGGTGACACCGTGACACTTGGGTCACGTGATTGGCCTACGAATATATCACGACCAATCGGGTTATTCACCAACTGGACACAAGATACTGGACACAAGTGTGTCCAGTTGGTGAAACTTAAAATTAGTATCACTAATAGCAAATGCAATTCAAACGACGTAGTCAACATAGGACGTAGTCTTATCTCAGGACATCATGGGAAGATAATACCTGGTGAAGTGGTGAAACCTTATTATAGTTACCACGTTTAAAAGTAATTATGTATAACAAATACTTAAGTCTCTCTGATTTTTAAAGATGTTTGAATCTTTCTTTGCTTAAACACCTTTTATAAAATTGGTATACATTTTTACTTTATGAAAAAAGGAAGTTTTCATTTAGGCTGTCTATTTTCGTTGTAAGAACTGTCACTAACAAGGGAAGCAGGTCCATTAATCAAGCTACTTTAGCGAGGCCCTTCGGGCGTGCCTTATCACCGGCCCTGAAGAATGACGACTACAACAAGGAAATTAAATCACACGGCATCTGTGTTTTCAAACTTAAGATCAGTGGATGACATAGTCCTTTATTATTTACGACATTGGAGCTTAGAATGAAAATTGAAACAGGAAATCTAAGAAGTTGTGTAAATTCAAAAATGACTTTTAATACACATAAAAATAATTAACTTTATTAGAGGCCAACAAGGGCATCTAGAATGTTAATTGAACCATAACCATTACCAGATTTCTTGTACTTTGATTCTCCATCGATACTCAGATAAAATCGCAATTACATAAAATATTATACTACTTTATTAAAGACCAACAAAGATCTATAAAATATGGCTCAGCATACCACTATTTCTTGGACTTGTTAAAAGCGCTAGTAATTTTGCATAATGTATGAGAGTGAAACTTTCATTTAAATTTTAAAGGGTTATTGTACTTGAAACGGTAAAATCCTTAAAGCTTTAAATCCTCTGTAAAGGGTTCTGAAACGAGTAGCTCGGATGATAAAATGACGAGGGGGAGGAAAGTTAAAGTCAAAGTAAAAGTCAAATTCAACGTCAAGGTCAAAGTCAAGGTCAACTTCAAGGTCAAGGTCAAAGTCAAAACCCTTTATAGAGGATACATAGCATGAGTGCAGATAAATATAATGGGTGTTTCTAATCCATATGCATTATAACAAAAAATAAAAATTTTAAAACCACCGACACCCGGGACCAAATTTCGAATTGATAGGACATATGGAAGGTAGTCAAATCCCCTCATCAACTATTAAAGAGCTGATGATCTTCAAACGGCTGATCAGGTCATGGTTACCTTACCATATACTTTCAATATCATTGAAGTAACACGGTACCAAACGTATCGATCGGACATAAGGAAGTTAGTTATATCTTCAAACGGCTGGACAGATTTTCATGAAATATGGCTAAGAACACTCGGGATAAATTTATCTATGACACAAAAAAATCTAAACGAAAATCGGTTCACCCGTTTAGGAGCTACGATACCACAGAAAGATACACACACACGTTAAACTTATAACACCTCTCTCTTTTTGCGTCTGGGGTTAAAAATACTGTTTGTTTCTCAAATCAAAATAGCCCTTAACACTCCTTAATATAGTACAGTTGCATAAATAACTATAAAATCTGCAAAATGACATTTTGAATAAAAATAACAATCTTGTTGTAATGTGCGCGATGAATCAGTTGAACGCACCAAGCAAAGGCAACAACAAGGCACCGACGGAGCAGAAACCCACAACAACGTGTGGGAGGCGGTGGCTTCAATAGATACTCGGTATAGCGTAATTGTGTCTATCCTAACTAAAATTACTGGTGGCTCTATCAGCTGTAGTTGTGTCATTTTGGAACATTTCAAAATGGCTGAAATTTCCCCCATAACTCAGCCATTTTGAAAAAGTTCAAAACCTGAATCGACTAATATCCATATATAAATATTGCATCTGCTCACAAAATTTCACAAGAATCGGTTGTGAATCAACTAGAATCCATATACCTAAATAAGTATCGAACCTGCTCATAAAATTTCTGTTTTTTTGAGAATCGGTTGAAAAATGCAACCTGTAGAGGAGAATAGCCAGACAGCTGGACATACGAAAGCATTTTTGCCCAAGCTTAAACTTGTTTGGCTCAACCGATCAATAAATGCAAAGTGAATTTATTTTTGTCAATAAATGCAAAGTGAGTTGCTCGTCGAACGATCATGATGAAATCTTGCACACCCAAACGTTGCTAGGGGTACAGAAAAGAACATTAGGTACATTTCATCCAGAAAAAAATACTTTTTTACCAACTAACTTCTAATTTCACGCATGGGTCGGTCATGGGATGGGTGAACAAAAATGTATTATCTCAAGCTCCTCCGTTTTAAATGCTCTAAGCCTCCGTGCCTCGGAAGGCACGTTAAGCCGTAAGTCCCGGCTGCATTTGCAGTCGTTAACACCCATCAATCCGCATTGGGCCGGGTGGTGGGTTATGGCCCATCCTCCCACCCATAAGGAAGGCCTGTACCCCAGCAGTGGGAACATTAAAAATGGCTGATGGTCAACTATAAATACTAAGTATAAAGTACTGCTAGGTATTTGTTTTCTCGCAGTCAATGGTAAAAAGTAGAGTACACAACTCGTGAAAAAAAAATTTCATCTCGGCCCTTTGTATCCCTCGCTTCGCTCAGGATTCTACTTTTGAATCCCTCGCTACGCTCGGAATTCAACTCTAGAATCCTTCGCTACTCTCGGGATCCAACTTAGTCCCTCGAACTAAATTCCCTTTTTATTCACTTGTTGTACAATCTACTATTTTTGGGGGACATAAAAATAACTGTTCACAAAGACAAAGTCGCGGGCCGCTATAGTATTATTTATAATGTAAGCTACTGTAATTACTAACTATCGAGCAAACAACCTTATTTCCCTCCGCTTTTGTATAAAAATACAAGCTAACTAAATTAAATTAATGCCCTTTACTCTACTTCCGCTATAAATATAATTGGGTTATTCAAAATTGTGAAGTTGTTAGATTTAGGAGGCTTCGTTTGAGATGAGATATAATTATAAAGGATTTTATGGGTTATATTCATTATTGCCACGCAAGCCGAAGGACCGGCTGTTAAAATTAAAACCCTTTATGGACTTAAGGCAATTATTATAACAAAGTTACCATGTTCTCGCAACATTATAGAAACAAGTGTAATTCCAAATTTCTAATTGATGAGACTTGTAAAAGCAAGATATAATTAGAAGTCTAAACAATTTCTCAGTCTTAACTGTCAAAGTAAATGTCAAGTGTAGAGAAAAGTGGGTATTCTGCTCGCGACTGTAGGTAGACTTTGTCGACTCTTGACTTTACGCTACTCTATGACTCTACTTATCTCTCTGAAATACTTTCAACTCGATAAAAAATACATTTCGGTGTAGACAATCCTTTTTGAGGTCGCCATGCTATGCTATGCGTACTGATAAAAAAGCTTTGAATTAGCATTGGCGTTCAAAGAAATAGAAAAATATGTAATAAAGGTAATACGCTACCTTATTGTTGAATGCAAAGGGGGAATTTTATCGCAAACTATAAAAGATGATTAATAAGTTTGAGTTTTATCTTCTTCTTCTTCTTATGGTGCCTCGCCAACTAGTGAAGGTTGCCAGTCAGCTCCGCATACTTGTTCTTGTCCTTGATAAGGCGAAAGAGTTCGGCGGCACTTGTTATTCCCGTCCACTCCCGAAAGTTGAGTTGAATTTTATAGTGTCGTAAAAGACAACTAAAATGATCAAATAGGTACATCTATACCTACTTGGACCAAATATTTAATTGGCAGTTTCCCGACCAAAACGGTCCAACAGAAGTAATGGCAATGTCTTAAAACGAGAGAAAGCTACGTTATGCAGTATATTAATAGTTTGTTGTGGTGGTGGTGATGATGATGATAGTGTCATAGGGTGCATACATAAAGGATACAGGCTTTCCGGTCCTGATATGTCAGTACGGGTTTTTGCACGCATCTGTAGCGGCAAAGCTACAAGTTTCAGCCTGTTTTCTTTATGCGGCCTCCCATAGAAATGTATGAGGCTACTTTACCTTGCACTGACCGTACCGATCTGTAACCTGCTTTGTTATGCGGGCACCCATATGGGTTAGCAACAGCTGGTTAGTGCAAATGAGTTTTGGTAACACAAAGTTAAGGAAATATACTCGAACATTTTGCTAGCTAGATTGGCTGCAATCTAGTATCTCTAAGCTCTAACATCTCTATACGAAAATCTCTATCTCTAGATAAATTATGTATGTTTAAATAACCTGGTCAGGGAGGTCGGTGGCGCAACGGCTTAGCGCCTGGCTTTGCCATTGCGGAGGTTAAGCAGCTTTCGCAAGGGACGGTGATGGGATGGGTGATCAAAAATTTACTATCTCGAGTTCCTCCGTGCCCCAGAAGGCACGTTAAGCCGTTGATCCCGGCTGCATTTGCAGTCATTAATACCCACTAATCCGCATTGGGCCATCATTGTGGGTTATGGCCCATTCTCCTTATCCACTCATAAGGATGGCCTGTGCCCCAGCAGTGGGGATATTAAAAGGCTGATGTCAGGTACGATAACAATGAGTATAATCATAATAAACTGATCAATTGTTTGTTTCTCTATGAAGTGGAATGTATAAAAAACATTTTTCAACTCCAATCAAGAGCTTGTTTGTTTATTTTAGCATGTCGATTGATTGCAAAACAATATTTGAAGAGCTGTTTCCGTTACAGTTTTATTTATTTCAGAGTGTCAATTAATGCTTTTGATGAATAAATGTATTGGAACAAGTATGTCCCACAATGTATAGAAATAAAATAGTATGTCATATTTTTAATCACTCGCATCGTAAGTGTCTACTAAAATAGTAACAAAAAATATTCAATCTGCCGCCCACAAGCCATTAATTTCCGAGTGATTTTTTGTCGCCTAGAATAGAACATACAGAGTTCAATTAAATATTTAAACGCCCACGAGCTAATTTTTATAGCTGCGACAAACGCGGCGTTAATCGCGGCGATAATCGTGGCGCTTTTTATTGTCGCTAAGTTTTAATTTCGCGGGCGATTATCGCTGCGATTAACGTATAATTTCGCAGGAGATTATCGCCGCAATTAACTCAGCTACAAAAAGTCGCTCGGAGCTGTCTGTGTTTGATACCGCCCACGAGCTACAAAAAGTAGCTCAAAAAATCGCTTACAAAAGTATGGCCAAAAAAATCGCCACGATTATCGCAGTTACAAAAAGTAGTCCGTGTTTAAAATTACATTTGTTTGTAAGAAAACATGTCATTCAAAACATAAAGTTAAAATACTAAAATAAAAATAAAGGACGGAATGTCAATTAAGGCATGTATAGGTAATGTTCACATTTGCTTAGTTTCGAGTCTGAAGCTATTGGATTCTAGACTTCATATTCTGCATGAAATTTTAACGATTCACATAATGTACAATTCTGTTTTGGTCGACAAATTAATACGATTAACGGATATAGAAGTAATTAAACTTATTACTATGGAAAACTCCTTGGCTCTACGTTCCGACCGATACGTCATACGCAGCTTGATATAGGCCCGTCTAACGAACATTAAAATCGCAAACTAACGGCTAGTTCTGGTTTTTTAATATATTGTTAGAACCACTACCAGTAGCGTAAATCCAAGTTTGCAGCTTCGAAAGACCTGTGCTAACTTTGCAGCACTCGGAAAACTGCGAAATTATCGCACTTTTTTTGGTATATTCAATATTTGGCATCCAAGTTAAATAATATAATTCTCTGTTTACTTCACTTTACCACGCTCTACAAAAATACTTTGGATCAGCGCTGGTATTTCAGTTTAGATACTTCGTAGTGTTGGGAAAATCAAGCTCATAGTATGTTTGACTTTTGAGAGTACCTATGTGAAACATCGCCCCTGTTTCCAGACTTTATCCTCCCTATAATTCAACTACACCCGGCTTAACACGGGCATTAACCATTTATTATTCACCCAAATTTAATGTAAATCAATCACCAACATACATTTGACCCACTAATCATTAAAATAATGTTTTATATCCAAATGAAAAATTAGGTACTTACGTGTTCCACATTTTTGTTCCAAAAACACTCAAGTGTACACACACAACACCCTCACTGCACTTCACTGCACTCGATCGCACTGGTGTGAAACGACGCGCCCTCTCTGCAGGCCGGTCGCGACTGAAGCGGGGCGGGGGCGGCGCGCAGGCGGGCGGATCGCTCCCCCGTACCAAGCACCGAGACAATTTTTCCGTTTTGGAATCACCTACCTACTTATCTTCGATCGGTGGATTTAAAAGCGCAGTTAAGCTTTGCTTTGCTTTTAAATGGTTGTTGCAGTTCATACTATTTTTTGTTGTGTAATTTTCGGGAACTACGTACGTCTTAGAAAAAAATGTAATTTATCTAAGTTTCAATCGGAAAGAAAATAACAATTTTGACGTTTTATTTGATTATGTGGAACTGTATATTTGCACAAGGGTTCATACACGAGATATTCAATAGAAATATACCCACTTTCTTTTGTTTACGTGTCCTTTGGAATTCTTTTCAAAGGAGAAACCACTGAAAACTTTTTCCTGCTTACACTATAATACCTATAACTTGTAGGTAAAGTATTAATGCTATCAAATTTGTTAAGTACAACTTATCTTACTAAATATATCTATTCTGCACCACTTATTACCAATTATGTTTCGGTATTGTTTTCCTTATAACCTTATCAAAAATATCTCATCGGCGGTAAAGACTAGGTACAGACAAAAATAATAGAATAATAAATTCCATGGAATAACCAATAATTTCGATTCGTAGATTTAAAAGAGCAATTAAGGCTTTTAAGCTCTCTATCGGAGGGTAGAATTACGTGGCAATAGAGGCGCAATGTAATTACTACTTGATTCAAGTATCGATAAAATTGGTTTAAATGTTGAGCCAAGCGCAGCAGAAAATGGTATACATTTTCTCTGTGATAGGATAATGACGATGGCAATATGAAAATTTTAATCTGAAAACTCATGTAGCTATAATCAATTTGAAACTACTAAAACTCAATGTCAATTTTCAAAGTAGCTTAAACCCTAAAATTTTGCATCTTTATTACTGGAATGTAACACTTGGTTTCTAAATTATTTGAAATACATTAAAACTTAAGTTTCATGTTTTATTTTTGCTTCTTAATCCGCGTGAAATTGCACTCCAAATGGGATTATCCCTATTTCGATGGTAATAATATAATTTGAGCCTCTATCAGTCATGGCTACCCACCAATCCGCATTGGGCCTGCGTGGCGGGTTATGGCCCATCCTCTTTATCCACCCATAAGGAATTAAGGTCTGTGCCCCAGCAGTGGGACATCAAAATGGCTGATGGTCAGTCGTCAAGTACAGTTTTAAATGGGTTTTTTTTTTTAATCGGATTAGTTAATTTTGGCGATTTTTTTATCTAAACTTATACATTTAGGTATTTTTACACTAAAGTTTAATTAATCGATTAAGACTTAGGTAGTAAATCTTTACTGATATACCTAGTTCCTCACAATGACTTAAAACGCTCAAAAAAGCACACCAACAATTATCACATTATCACATACACTCGCTGAACATAATTTTACTGAATAAGTGGATATAATCGAAAGAATAAGAATAATGCTCGCATGAAAATTTGTATCCGTTAAATTTTAATAAGTAAGTCCCAGTTGCGAACTCTTGAATATTGAGTATTTCCCGACTAATTTTAGGAGTGAAACTTCGCTCGGATAAACCCTTAATAAACTGCGAGCACGCTTGCAGTGACGCCGATAAACTGGCGGATTAAAACGCGACAACTCTGTTGCGTTATTGAGTCATAAACCAAAGTGTTGATGGAAAATACATACTTACCTAATTATAGACTGTAAAGTCTTTAAGTTAGATTTACGATACGACTACAATACCGACGTTCATAACAGGACATATGTAAAAATTTACTAAAATATGAAGGTTAAAGGGAAAGTAGGATCATAGTCAGTTTTGTAGAAAAATAAACTTGGTATGACTTGACATATTCAGAAAAAAGCAAAAAAGGCCATTGTCAACACTAGCGTCAAATAATAGAAAGAGATCATTGTCAATGACATAATGTAAAAAAGGAGAAAAGTTTTCCCACTGACTCTGATCCTTCTTTCCCGTTACCACATGATACCCTAAGGATGCCCTTCATAATACTTTGGAGGTTTTAGCGTTGCTATGGTGACAAGTTGGGTGGCGGAAATGCTGTTGGAAGAAAAAATCATTAATTTAAACCACAAATAACTTTAATAAAATAACCACAAATAATAAAAATAAATTAAATTGATATCTCTATCTATATACACACATGTATTTTAATGGCTCGGCTCTCACTTCATCTCGTTAAACCGCATCGAAATTGATCCATTTAGTCACTTATCAAGCTTACGCGGTCATTAGACATGAAATAAAGCACTTTTTAACGGATACTAGCGCGGTTTTATTGAAAGTACTTTGGTACCTAATTAGTTTGGTATTTGGTTTGATTTTTGATCCATTAGATTTGGAGCTACGAATCTATGATGCAACATACAGACACACGGATACACAGATACTATCTTTGCTGTAAGATGTTGAAACGTAATTCAAACTAATAAGCCTGGTATAAAACGATAACAATTGTTAACCAACCAACAACCCCAATTTCCTCCACAAAATGTAAGCCTTGATGAATTCATAACACAATAATCGTGTAACTTCCGCAATTATAATAATAAAAGAGCTAACATCTCAGTGTTCGTACTTAATCCATACTTAAACCATTACAGAATTAACATAGGTTTTGTGTTAGCAAGTTTGTATAGCAAATTGCTAGTTTATAGGTGATGATGATGTTCTCGACCGATTACGGCCACAGCGACTGCATCATTCATTGCATAGGGCTACGTTGAATGGCCCTTTTTGGGTTGTTAAATTGTTCTTTTTGGTAATGCCTTCATTTAAAGAATTATCATGATACTAGCGACCGCCTGCGACTTCGTCTGCGTGGAAAGTTTTTTTGCTATCCCTCGGGAGCAATACTTTTTTTCGGAATAAAAGGTACCATAGGGTACCGTAAGGGTACCATAAGGACATAGGTCCTTTTCTGTACCCCTGACCACGTGTATGCAAAATTTCATGATGATCGGTTCAGTAGTTAAGGCGTGAAGGCGTAACAAACAAACAAACGGACTTTCGCATTTATAATATTAGTAAGGATATTTGATCGACTGTAATTTCTAAGTTTCTAATAAATTAAACATTACTTACATCATTCGAGGAGTACATACCTAAATATTTGAGATATTGTAAAAAGATTTACCAACGTGCACAAAAAGTATTTTTTGTTTACAATTCTAAAATACTTATCTCAACATATAGTAGTTACGATAAAAAAGTAAAATTCACGCAATCGAATTGTTCAGTAAAAGGTGCCACTTAATAAAAACAATTGTTTTATTCACAACAAAATAAGGTTTCTGTGCATGTCGCGTGAGCAGGTTTCCTTCGCGTGTCCCAGTACATTTAGTTAGCGGTACAATCAAGATTAATCATTATAAGTTAATTTACGCGCGTTCCTTTATTTAGTTACACTCACTATTTTTCCATAATTCACTACTATCACAGTGATAACTTGTACAAATAATATAGTTTTTCATTTCATTAACATGAACACTGACAAATAATTGGTTTTATCGTTTATTAGCGGCCGCCTGCGACTTCGTCTGCGAGGACAGTTTTTTTGCCGTCCCTCGAGAACTGTACGTTTTTTTCTAGATGAAAGGTACCCTATGTCCTTTTCTGTACCCCTGACAACGTCTATGCAAAATTTAATGATGATCGGTTCAGTAGTTAAGACTTGAAGGCGTACAAACAAACAAACGGCCTTTCGCATTTATAATATTAGTAAGGATTTTCTTCTCTCCACATAAAATACAGTTGTATAAATTATGTTTTTCAGAAAACTTACCAAAAAACAAACAATATAAACCTTTAGAGAATGACTATTATAAAGCAAAGTTTGCTATAATATATTTTTAATTTTATCATAAATGAAAATTATTTCTCTATAAATCTTGAAACATTAATCATACACGCTGAAATTTTAATCATTTGGTTCCCGCCGTGGTGTGGTTCCACTCATGATAACAAGCAACTTTTACTATGGGGCCAACACTCTTGCTCGCAAAAAAAAATCAGCTGTTCCATACATTAAGGTCGAGTAGGTACTGCACTTTTGTATGGAACAGCTGATTTGTTTTTGCGAGCAGGAGTGTTGGCCTCATAGTAAAAGTTGCTTGTAATCATGAGTGGAACCACACCACGGCGGGAACCAAATGATTAAAATTTCACGCTGTATATTTTGGCCGGTGTCATGAACCCGAAATCTATGTTGGAAAGTGAACAAAATAACAAACACAAAAAAAGCATTTTTCATGTTTTCACTTAAAATTGTGATGGCAATGCTATATAGAGTTCGCAGACATCAGTGAAATGGCACAACCTTGTTATTCGAAATAATATTATATGTTCCCGTGAATCACAATACAAAGGAAAAATCGACATTTATTTTTCGCGTATTCTTTTTAAGTTTTCGAAGCTAGAGTGAAACATTTTTACCCGACTGCAAAGAAAGGGTTATTTAAACATGATCATGCCGCAACAGACCGGATAACCAAATATCTGTCTATCTAGGTGCTTTTATAGTCATAACGCAATTTTTAGAGGTTATTTTGAATTGTGTTTGGGTTTTTGATGATGGTTTCTCTTTATGTTAATTATTATTATTGACTAGCGGCCGCCCGCGACTTCGTCTGCGTGGAAAGTTTTTTTCTATCCCTCGGGAACGAAACATTTTTTCGGGATGAAAGGTACCATATGTCCTTCTCCGTACCCCTGGCAACATGTATTCGAGTCCCGTCTGAGCTGCTACGAGTGAGTCGATTTTTTCTAATATTTTTCAATTATATTAATCATCTTAATTATTATTAATATAAATCAAACTAAAACGTTAAAAATTGCCTTAGTATCCGTACCAAACTGTTGATTCCATTGTACAAGTAAGCGCAAAAATCATAAAAGTAAATAAGATAGGTAATGTAGGTAGTATGTTTATAAGAGGATATGCCTGAAGCTATCGCTCCGAATCCACGAACTATTTTTCTACATGCAACCAAATACGTAAGCTATCGGTATTTTTTATTACTGAATATCAAAATGCGGCAACTTTTATCCTTACTAATATTATAAATGCGAAAGTCCGTTTGTTTGTTTGTTACGCCTTCACGTCTTAACTACTGAACCGATCATCATGAAATTTTTCACAGTCGTTGTCAGGGATACAGAGAAGGACATAGAGTACCTTTTATCCCGAAAAAGGCTAGGGATAGACAAAATACTATCCACGCAGACGAAGTCGCGGGCGCAAGCTAGTAATCTAATAAAAAGTTATAACTGACTTAAGTGAACTAGAACAAGGCGATGAAATTAAACTATTTGATGCCAAAAGTTTGCCGTATAATAAAGGCTAATGCTGCCTAGCGTAGGCGGATGGTAAATTAATATGTGGGCGTATTGAAAATCTGTTTTGTGAAAACTGTGACGGTCTGAAGTTTTACAACTCGTGATTTTTCAATAAATCATTATCATTTTATAACTTGTAACTTTCATTTTAATTATTTTATAATAAATAATTATCGCAGATGTAATTATTCGTTGTTGTAAAATCAATGCCGTATTGTTTACATAGACAACGTTCTTGTAATACTTACGTATTGGCACAGAATATATACTATTACTTGTTCAGCGTATAAAGGTAGTTAACTGATTTTTGTATTTGTTTAAATTTAATTATTTTTAACATATTTATTTGTTTTACAATTTTTTTACAAAGGTTCTTAATTCTTCAAAACAATATTTACTTTTAGATAATATAGCCAAGTTTTCTATGTGAATAAAATAAAAACAGTAACAGTGCTTTTTTTTATTTGCCTCATTTTAAGGTTACAATTTTATTACCTCTTGTTGAAATTTTCATGAATTGAGTGAATACTTAGTTCACTGGTAATAAGTAACAAAATGCTATTCGCAATTTCCCCTATTTGTGCTTTTCCCAGAATTAAAAGAAATACAAAACCTCACATTCGATCCAGACCCCAACAAATCAAAACAAAAAAGAGATTGTAGGTAATTACTCTGTCTTTTTACAAATTTTCAATGAGCAAAAATGTAGAAACTTAAAATTTATTATTTCATCGGAGAAAATGTGAACAAGGACATCGTGAATCCCAACAATACACTTACTTAAGTATTGCATTTGTTTTATCATTTTTCCTTTCAAGATGTCCTTAGCACTCGTTAAACGTAGCATACAAGACAAAAACATTGAGAATTGTCAATATTTTGATGGAAAGCGAAGTAAAATTCCTTAGTTTTCGGTTTTTTATCGAATGAAAGTTTTTTTTTTATTGAATTTTTAAGATAAAATTTCAGTGCCTATCTTAGTGGTTGAAAATTTTAGTAGCATTGCGGTTTTGGCTTTCTTTTCTAGTCAGTATTTATCAAAGTTCAGTGACCTCTTGACAAAATATGGAATACCTACCTAATAAAATGCGTAACTAAAATTGAATTTTCAATGTGAATTTGAAATCTTCCATAACCGACGAATATCTTATTTAGTACGCAAATTGAAATCTACATAGCGGGTTAATTTCCGACATATAGAACTTGTAGGTTTCACGTTTCCCAAACGAAACGTAGGTAACGTTTCAAATTCCTGTTAATTAATGTAGCAATAGGAGATCAATAAAGTGCAGCATTATAGTACCTTGTACAATGCTAGAAATAGACAGAAATTTCTTTTTTTTTTCTAGATTTCTCCTGGTGTCTATAAACATATTGAAATGTAATCAGTTTCTCAATTGTGATTTTTATTTCAATTGTAATTATTTATCATTCAGAGTTCCTTCGTAGAACGATTTTGCGATTTCTTTGAGACCTCATATTAGGGTGGGTGTCGTTTAGTATTTTAGTATAGTGTTTTGTTTATTTTATGGTTGGAACTGATATCTGGTGTGATAAAAAGCAGTTACTAATTAAATCGGTATAGTGCCTTTCGATTAGAATATACCAAGGTAAAGATTACCGTATTAATAAACTTAAAAGTCCTCATTTGTTCAAGTTATCAAGTTCTTTGTAAGATCTCGTGTAAAGTTCTCGCATGAGGGAATTTTTACTGCTAACTTTAATTATGGGTTCCTTAACTAACTGTAGGACAAGAACTATCGTAAAACACATTTTAACGGCGCCTTTAATTACATAGTTTTAAATAAAGTGCCATCCATAGTACCTTAAGAACACGTTTAAATGAGCTATAAATTAGTTTTACAAGAAATGGATAATATTTTTTTATGTTATATCAGCATGCAGCTCAAAATGAAAATAATGTAAGTTGCTCACATCACAATTAAAAATTGATCCTAAGTAAAATTAGTTTTTATGATGTTATACAGCAACCTTAGACGGATTTAAAAATACAAAATTTAGGTATCTGCTTAAATCAATATTTTAATATTTGCATGGATTTTCGCCAATGATGTAACGCCTGATTCTACTGAAAATATATTTGAACTTATTTTTGGGATAGTTGAGTTCTTCGTCTTAATAACACAGTACCTATTATACTCGTTACTTTAAAGTCTCGAGATGTCACTTTGAAATTAAATACGTTTTCATATATTCCGTCGTTCAAATCTGAACTAATCACTTATTTAGTCAAAATGACCTTGTTCCTGTCGAGCTGGAGTCGCTTGCAGAATTGATTAATCGTGTTTAAGATAAGGCCTATTCGATAGACAAACCCGGGCCTTAATCCTCGGCACAATAGCCTAATGGCCCTCGTTTCTCCGTTACACCTACCAAGTCAAATTGGCCATCGTCTATTACATATTCAGTGACGCAAATTTAGATACCATTTAAGCGAGCTTAGCTTTTAGGCTGTGGCAGAGGTCAATGGACAATTTAGGATAGCCTAGATAAAGGAAATCCTGATTAGTAACAGATTATGACGCTTATTTCCGAACGATTTCAGATTGCGCTATAATAATAAAATCATATAACTTATAGCACAACGATTTTGCTCACCATACAATATACATTTATTTAGAACACGTTCACACTTAGCTTTATTACTCCTCTCCGCGCCGTGTTCCTCATTACTGATGATCGTGATTCCCCCGATGGGAAGCCAGTTTTTCTTTGATGATGCCCCTCCATCGATGTCTGTCCTTAGCATCATGGAGTGCATCGTGTAGCTTGGTGTTCAGCGTTGAGAGGATTTAGTCAGACAACCTATTTGGGCTTCGACCTCTCAGCCGTTTGCCATCGACCTTGCCAGTGATCATCAGTTGTCCTTCAGTTTTTTTTGGAGACAGAAAGTGGATAGCCTGGTTTTTAATGCTGAGCTCTCGAAGGAGAAGGATAGGCTTGTTTGTTCGGAATAGCAATATTAATAGCTTGCTATTCTCTATGAAATAGTACCGCAGGTGTTTAGAATACAACATCACTCAAGTCGGAGAAATCAAATCGAGGCTGATAGAAGAGGGCAAAATAAATAACTTGTGGTACTTTATTATATTTTTAGTGAATTCGATACAGCACAGTTTTTTAACTGTGCAGCTTTCGCTTAAAATTTGTGATCACCGCTCAGCATGTATGCCAACCTGTCTGAGCTGGTGTCATTCTATTCAGCTTTTTTCTTTTTTACCGATAGAGATATTGCATTTCTGCTGCTCAAAGAGGTTTTCATTTTAGAAAAGGGATTTAGCTCTTTAGTATTTTCTTTATTTGACTTCAAGAGTTTCGGACAAAAACATATTTAGTTGAAATGTAATAAAAGAGTTTGATGCTACGTGTTGTACTCGTAGACTGAATTTTGTGCAAAGAGATGCTTTTGTTTCTCATGAAATAATAAAGTGTGAATATTTATTACTTACCGTAACTTAGGTACAAAATGTACTAAAGTTCCTATAAGTATTTAGAATTGATATATAACTGAAAGAATTCCGAATAAGCCAAATTTGATCCAGGTGATTATTTTAAGATCGTTAATATTAGTTTGCGTTGTGACAGCTTGCACCAAATGCCAGCCCTAAAGTCAAATGCATTATTTAACGCAATAGAATTTAATAAATGATTCATTATTATGCTTCAAACGATAAATCGAAATGCCGCACTCAAGATTTCCATCAATCTGAGGAATCGTTTTCATATTAGACAGCAGTAAACCAGAGGTCTCTGTTTTATAGAGTCGTAACCTCATCCTCAATGAACATACGATCAAGCCATTTAAACCAATCTGAAACACTCTTATTCCACTGCAATAAGAATCAAAATACCTTAGCAAAAAGTGCCAAAGTGTACTCGTAAAACTATTTTTACGCATTCCTTTTGAAGTTTTTGTTGTTCAAGTTTGCTCCTTTTCTCAAAGTTATGTGGGTAATTATGTTAAGAACTTAAAAGCCAAAGTTTTTTTTATTAAGGATGTGAAAGAATTAACTTTTTCATATTACATAATGCAAAATCATTATTTTCTTTTCATATTCACAATTACTTTTTAGTTTGTTAATAAAATAAGTTTGTTAGTTTAAGCTTTATGTAACTGCTACCTAATTTTTTTCTTTTTATTACTAATAATCATCATCATGTACACTTTTTATTCAGATGTCAGTTTAGATCTGTTATTTTAATGTACTCGATTTTACGATAATTCTCTGCATTTGTACCAAAATAAATAAATAAAGCCGTTAAATTTCAGTCAGTACTAATATACAGAGAGAGCGCGAAGCGCGAGCGAAGTTTCTTTGTTTAGTCGATTCAGTTTTCCGAAACTTTTCAAAAGCCATTTCGAAGAAAAACGTCAAAAGCAGTAGGTCTATAGCTCACAGATATACAGTGTTGGAAAAGTAACTCTGTCTATCTATCTGTAACCTTTTTACGCTTGAACCACATTAAAAAATTCAAAACTCGTAATCTTGCGTACATGCTGTCTATTCTGTCACAGATTTTTTTCTGTGCAGTTATATCATGTAGTAGTGTTAAATCCTTACTAATATTATAAATGCGAAAGTCCGTTTGTTTATTACGCCTTCACGTCTTAACTACTGACCCGATCATTATGAAATTTTGCATACACGTTGTCAGGGCTACAGAAAAGGACTTAAGATACCTTTTATCCAGAAAAAACGCACAGTTCCCGAGGGATAGCAAAATAACTGTCCACGCAGACGAAGTCGCGGGCGGCCGCTAGTAAATAATAATCATTAAAATATTAATGATGAGGTATTTACATGGGCGACTAAAACTGCACAACTTTCGCCGCACGGCGAAAATCAACCGTGTAAATGGCAATTCGCATTCAGACAGGCCGCAGGTGACTGAACAAAATTATCTGATCCGGTGGCCAAAACTGGAACTACGTTATTACATATTGTTACCTAGGTTGCGCCATCAACCACATAAACGATAGCAACGCCATCACCTGCGATTCAATTTTGGAAGCGATTTGCTAGATGACTAAAGTCGACTTTCACATCGATCCATGTAAATAGCCCATAAGGACCCTTTTGATGGGCAAGCCGTCTCGCACTTAACATTTATCCTTGTTGACACAAGATTTTAAATAAAATATATTGTACTTATTTCGGATTGAACGGGTTTGCGTACGATTAACTTGCAATTTGCATTCATTGCATTCACAATTAAAGCTTTGTGCATGCTTCGCGTGTGCACACCCCGCTTTGAACTGTTGAATGCAAACTGTTGACTTTTGTTGAGTTCGTTGATAATAACAAAAATGTTATTTTACCCGCTTGTTATAATTATTCCTTTGTGCTCGTAGATTTAGTGGTATACGCTCTTATTTATGACACATTTCAGTTCTCATTTAAATAGCGAAAAAAAGTTGGTTTGATGCTTGCGGGAACACAGACGCCGGCAGGGAATTCCACTCCTGTGCGCATGGAAGATGAAAAACGCTTCGTGCGCATGCGTGGAATGTCAACCAAACAGGGGTGAAACCCCGCCGTGCGTCTTGACGACCGATGGTAGATCGGGGATGGCGAAATGAGCTTATGCAGTTCAAGAGCACACTCTCCGAAGTATAACTTGTAGAACACCGCCACAAGCTACTTTACGGCGGTGGGAAAGACTGTGAAGCTTGGATTTTATCACACGACTGCCCAAAAGGAGTGTATATGTGTTCAGGGTTCATGTATGTTTGTGGGTATGTGAGTTTCTTTATTCCACCATAACTTCTAAACGGCTTAACAGATTTGGATGTATGGAGTATCGTTAGAATCCTTCTTACATCATTGCGAGTGACACTGGCTATATTTTTTTTGGAAAAAGCCAATATGGCGACTATACGACGCCCTTTCAAATGGGAAAAAAAATTTCTTCAATTATTACAATATGGGCATCAAATGAAAGGCCTTAATGAGCACATTCCAAAGAAACTATATAATTTGTCACTAAAATGTGTGAAATAAAAAATAAATAAATAATAAAAAAATATTAAAAACACGGCTGCCCTGCTAAAAACGAACTAAAAATTTAAAAAACAAGTGTTATTGCAGTCGGGGGACCTCTTTGTTCAAAAATTGTTTCATAAAACTTTTTTTGATTAATCAATAACAAGTGTCATTGTGCAGAGGTCCCCCGACTGCAATGACACTTGTTATTTAACTTTTTAGTTCGTTTTTAGGGTTTCGTACCCAAAGGGTAAAAACGGGACCCTATTACTAAGACTTCGCTGTCCGTCTGTCTGTCTGTATGCCTGTCTGCCTGTCTGTCTGTCTGCCTGTCTGTCTGTTACCAGGCTGTATCTCATGAACCGTGATAGCTAGACAGTTGAAGTTTTCACAGATGATGTAGGGTAGACTGGGAGAAGTAGTAACAGTGGACGATTGTAACATTGGCGATATTTCTACTACAAAGCCACTTATACGTGTGTGCGTTAGCTAGAATACGCGCAGAATGAGTCCCGACCTGCACACAATTTGGCGGCGCGCGAGCTGCGAAACTGTTAGTACAGTAGCCCGTAATACATTGGTATTGGTATTGGTATTGGTGATGGGCTCTTTTTTCCGCATTTAGACTGCCCGTAATACATTTAAATTACCAAAAAGGTAACCGCTCGCCGTTGTGATATAGTTATTTATTACGAAATTATAGATCCTTTAACCCAAGTTTTACAGATCGCAACCCGCCCTAACCTATATTTGTATATCTCCAAAAATGATATTTTTTTAGTTTTCGAGGTTTACCACATGGTTTAGCTATTGTCGTGTTCTACAGCTTTGTTTGATTGCCTCTGATAATAGTAAGACTATGAAAAGCAGCCATAGACAGATTTAAGACCAGATGAAAATGGATGGAGTTTATCTGGTCTTAAATCTGTGTATGGTCACGATAAAAATCGCGATAATAATATAAAAAATTATATTTGATTAACAAGGTGAAATAAAAAAATCATAATATTATTTTCTTTATTCTTCAAACTTGTGCTATCAACAAAAAATATAAAACAATTATCTTCGAAAAAGTTTACCAACCCAATTGTAACACTCGTCTTCGTTCGGATTAAATTGATATTTTACGTTTCTCTTATGTATTATGTTAAATATTAGCAGAGATTATTGTAGGTGAATAACCTCAGGTCCTAATTCCACAGATGAAGTATCTTAAAAACAAATAGATTTTACACTAGAGCCCGGCAAACAAAAAGTGTTACTTTGGCCCCCAGTCTCCCCTATTTTTGTTGCCGCTATAACAACAAATACTAAAAACAGAATAAAATAAATATTTAAGTGGGGCTCCCATACAACAAACGTGATTTTGGTGCCGTTTTTGGTACGGAACCCTTCGTGCGCGAGTCCGACTCGCTTGGCCGGTTTTTTTTAATAGCTTATTATCCCCTATGAGTTTTTTTAAACTATTCTTTGTCATGGAAATTACTAAGGTTCGTTGGTTTTCTAGGTTAATTTTATATCTTGATTTTTTCTTTTTTAACGAGTAGGCTTATCCCCTCATCCCTTACAATTTAATATATAAACAAGTTAGAAATTTTCTCTTGAAAACAAGATTAAAAATCGTGTCCTTATCCCGAGACCCTGGTTAACCCTAACTTTATAAATGTTAATATCCAACAGCCTTCAAATATAATTTATGAAATAATCGTACTGAAATATGGCCAGAATATTACTACCCTTTTCCATGTTAAATATTTGATGTGTCGGCGACGAGACTTTTGCATTGGCACGTGTAGAGCGTTTTAACATTATCCGATCTGGAATTACATTACGACCAAATACTTTCCAACACGATCTTTACTTACGACTTATTAAGAAGAAAGTGACTTAAATATAATCTCTTATATAAAAGTGAAGGGGTGATTGACAGACTATTGCCCAGCCCAAACCACTGAACCTAGACACTTGAATTTTTGTACATAGATACTTTATACAGTATAAAAAACACTCAATAAGAAGGGATTTTTGGGAATTCCACTCCTAAAGGGTTGAAATGGGGGTACAAAGTTTGTATGGAAAAAAATATTAAATAGAAATTTCAACTTGAAACTTCGTAGGAGTACTTCTATAAAAATGGATACCGATGTTATTATTGAGGTTTAATGGGACGTTGTTTGTAAAAATGGCATTTATTTTGAAGTCCAACACGGTGGCTTTTATACAATTCAATCCCTAAAGGGGTCAAATGGAGTTCATATTGTGTATTTCCATACATAGATGTGAAAGTTTTAATGTTTGGATGTTTAGATGTTTGTTATTTAACTTAATCACACAAAAACGACGGATTTGGAATAGCTCACAGATAGTTTATAGCCTGGATTAAAACATAGAACACTTTTATACCGGTCAAAAGTCCCCTAGGGATTTTCCGAATGTTCACGCGGACGAAGTCGCGGGCGAAAGCTAGTAGTTTATATAATTATTTAGCCACATAGCAAGTAGTCTCTTTAATTACACAACATTAAGGCTAGATTTTTATAATGGATTATTTATCTTACCGAATTCGTAACGACGTAGAATAATATCGTTGAGTTTTCGTTCACTTGGCTCAATACATTTCACTAATGCTGCGATTTTTTTTTTTGACTGATGCCATTTTTTTGCTCCGTGAGACAGTCCCAGTCACTTGGACAATTCAAGTTGGAATAGCCACTTGACTCTCTGTTCCGGCATATATACTTTTAAAAGCTTTATATACTTTGTTCCATGAAGAGTAAAATAATAAAATGGCTACCGGATGCCTTAAAGCTCAAGATATAATATAACAAGCTAAAGATAGGCTTGACATTTGATTCTCCAAAACCTTCGACCATTTGATCGAAGTCCAAAACATACAAAGATTTCTAGATATGAAAATTAAGAATAATAATATTTGTATTTCCTATGCGTATAGTGCGACGAGATGGATATAACGAAACGATCATAAGACCAAAAAAATCGGAAAAGTTTTCCTTTTAATTACGGAGCTTATTCCCATTACCAATTTTCATTTTTGATACATTTCTATTGTTGAAAGTTGAAAGACATGAAGGTTTTTTTTTAATCCACAGAAATCCAGGCAGACCGACAGATCGATAGTTAAATAACATATAGAAATAGCACTTCTCAAGGTCATAGTCCCTTCCCATAATATGAGTGACCAACGGACCCACAAGTCGCAGTGTCCATCAAAATTTCATGAGCTCACGTGCCAATATAACGGCCATTGGCGGCTCCAGTCAAAATTCATACAATATTCATGGGAGCCAGGTAGCACTTATGACGTGAATAATGCCTCCAAGATGGAGCCTGCGTAATTACCATTGATGCGTTTAGTCTTCAGTATGGTAGAGAAACTGTGGACGAAATATTTTTTTTTAAGAAGAAGAAGAAAATTTAATTGGCCTTCTTCCAGCGACATGGCTTCCAAAAAAATAAAAAAACCCGAAACGCCATGTTTAACTAAAATAAACTAAATTATCAAAAACGACTCTCAAAATTGGCTTGGCAAATTTAACAAGAGTTCCACCCGATTTAAAGAAATCCAATTTTAAATGTTACAAAATGTTATATGAAATCTACCGCTATGGTAGATTTAATACAAAAGCTGGTCATCATGAAAGATGCATACCATTAAAATAAAGTATTAGTAATTATAATCAAAGCCTCGCAAATATTATGCGAAAATATGCTAGCCTCTCTAAACGCATGAACATTTCGAAATGTCGGATCAGCCTAACCCACATTAAGAAGACTAATATAGGTTATCTGGTGCGAATTACGACTCTACCAGTTGGGATTTTAATGAGAACTCATGATTTACAAGCTTCTTAGTTGGCTTATATTAACGGGGAATATTTAACAGTTTGCCGACCAAAATTGGTAATATAATAACAACAAATTGTAAAATATTTGTGGTAAATAATGTTTGTTATTAGTTTGATTTTATTTGTAAAAGTCTTTATCTTATAGTTAATTAGAGAGTATTTAGAGACAGACTGATACTTAACTACAGAGTTATGCATGGAGACACAAGTCAATCATAATATGGTTGGGGCATATAAGAGGAAATGTTACCACAGTGTGGTTGACTTGACTTTACTCTGTAGTTATCAGTCTGTCTCTAAATACTTTCTGATTAATTATAGGATAAAAACTTTTACAAACAAAATAAAACTAATACAGTAATAATACACTTCTCACGTACTTTACATTCTATGACTGAATGATGATGATAAAACTTTGACTAGTTGAATTGTCATCATCAGGAAATTAAGAATTAACAACCAAATGAAATCATATTGAAACCGAAAAACAATAAATTGTAAGTTATGTAGGTGAGTTTTCACATGCCTATTTTCCTGCTGCTTCTTAAATTTTAAAATGGCAATAATATTAAAATGCACATAAGTGTGAAAACAACATTACACACTTAACCACAATACAAATAGCAAGAATCGAAAGGAAGTCATTGTTGAGCGTTCTACTTGCGTTGTGAATTGCGCGGAAGCATTTAGCCGGCTTCAGCCACACAAAAGGCGAATGGCAAAGCGGGAATTGTATAAAAACAATTAAAAATCTTGGCAGCAATGTTGAAGTAACGATTCGTTTGTGGCCCGTCCTCGTTTCTCTTCTTTGCTGCACATACACCCTTTTTTATTGGACGTCCAAGTTTAAAACTTAAAGATTTTATTGTTAGAATGATGTATTGAATTAATTTATTACATTTGACATGACGTACGAGTATATTCTATTTGTGAAGCAGGCTCCAGATTCCTGCGTGATTCACGGCGTGAATTCACGACGTAATTTTGCCGCGAAGTCGGCGTGAAAAGCATGACCCTCCACACTCGCTATCGTTCACAGTTTAGTTCGCGCGCTCGTCGAGAATGGACGCCGAGTTATGCACTGCTATCTTTGTTTTTTAGCATCCCATAAAATGATTTCGGCATGATAACACTCAATCATCACAAGTTCCTGCTCGTTCGTCCAAATGACGGTCATTTTGACGCACCGTACTCCGCAAATAAATGAAAACCTCAAGGCACGGTACTGTTTTCACGCACGAGTGTGGATGCGCTTGCGTTCACGGGAGGTTCGCGCACCGCGAACCCTTTGAAGCGGGCGCAAATACCGACACCGAACGGGGAACAAGGCGTGAACAGGCGCGAAGCCCGTGAACGGGCGCGAAAACCATCCACATTCGCGCTTCACGCCTTTCACGGGTGTTCACGCCGCGAATGTGGAGCGCTCTTAAACAGCGGCATAAGATGTGAGATCTTTCTACTCGGTAGAGACTACTATGGGTAGGGACACCAAACGCAATATTTTGCGTATGCAACTTGTTTGCAATTAATATGTGCTATCTGTCAAATACTTAGTGATTTTTCTAAAGTAAAATCTTAGTGATTTTTATCTATTTTATTATGAGTTTTACTGCTCTTCTACAAAAATAAATTTGCAACACAAAATGTCATAATGTACTATACCATTTAATTCATTTATAACTAAAGTTGAAATACAGATTGGACTTTCAAACTCCTCTAACTTGTGCTCCAACCGGGTTGTATGTGAGGGCGTTTCGCAATAGGGGTAATTAATGTGTACAGTAATCGTGTCGACCCTCATTAAACAAGCCATTAGAGGCGCCTTTTTAAGATGCTTTATGATCCGCGTCCGACTGTACCTGGCTTCACCTGCCCATGGCTAATCTTAGGGGAGTCAGGGATTTTTCCCGTTTTTATTTGGGTTGTTAGATAACATCTTTGGATGTTAAGTGACCGCAAATGCTTTGTAAATCGTTTGGAACGGACACTAACAGAGCGTTTACGTTTAAGGTTAGTAAGATCTAAATGTCACTTTCTTGTTCTTAAACTTTTTTCTAGAATTTCATTAAGCTGACTTAGAAATATTTATTAACGTTCATAACGACAAATAAATGTTAAGAAACGAGCATGTGAGGGTAACTAAAGTAACCCAGTTACTTATCCTAAAAATAATCTCAGTAAATGGAAATGGGCAATAAATACTCGATGAGGAATGCACTTTATTATCATAACTCATTTTTGGTAACTAACACGATCTTGCAAGAAAATAACACCAGTACATTTTCATTAAATTGATTCAAAAACTTTATACATTTTCCGCCTTAAATTGATATTACGGAAAATGGGGATTGAAAATGCGGCGTCATCTCACTCCATCATATGAATTATGACGTCATTCTGCTTATTATCACGACCGTAGGTTCCTTGCAGTCTGCAGAATTTTCAACTCAGATGTTTTAATCGAGTTCTTTATGAGTATGAGGAGCTAAAGAGGTTTCTTTAACAAGCAGCTTAAATGGTTTTGTAGAGTAAAAGAGACGCATTGCGTTTATGGTTAAAACTGCCACTTAGTGTAATTGTTTCAATCTTGCTTTATGTACTAAAGGCCTCGAACCCTAATAAGGGAAGGTGTTTTCATTTCACATACTAAGAGAGTGATTTATATTTAAACTGAGCAGCAAGTGGAAAACTCTGCTTTCCACCCTAGGGAAAAAAGAATTTTAAAAATAGAACTTAATTTGGTTACTTAATCAGGCATAGAGTTAACTCATCGGCAACGAACAGAAAAAGTGTACATCATCTAAAAAAATATGATTTAGAGTTAGGTTAAGTGCATTTCTACTAAAGCGGAGCGGTGCTTTTTGATTGGTCAATTCATTGCACCGCGCAGCATCGCTGTGCGGAGTGATGCGTAGCGGAGTGGCAGCTAAGGTCAGTTCTGTTGAGATCTTCATGACAGTCTTCAAAGTTATCAATTCCATACTCAAACGTTCACTCCTTTCGGCCTTGTATGACACTTAATATATTCAAGTTTGTAAATATCGTTACTAATGGCTGTTACATCTGAAAAGTTTCTTGCGTCCGTTCTTCTTGTCAGCTAAAAAGTCTGGAACGGGTGGTAGGAAAATATAGACGATTCAAAAGTACTTAATAATTAAGTTTATTTGAATAAAGCTTATTTGACTTTGACTTTGACAATCTACTATTTTATGACGAACCTAAGCATTATTGTTCCCGAGTATTGTGCTAGTCTATGTCATTTACACGTATCATTTTCCTATAGGTACTTTAACTTGCGTGTAATGTAAATTTCCTCAGCTCATTTTTGCATAGTACCATTTTGTTCCTTTCAGTTTTAACACAAAATTCTCATTATCTCAGCAAAACTGTATTTTCTCCTTTACCCCAAACTTTCTTTAATGTTTAAATTGCTTCACTCTATCGAAGCTAGACGATATTTTAGAAAAAATTAGATACTACGGTGCTTAAATTCATTTTCGGTTAACAGCAAACTATAGTACTTACATAGTTCGAAACCTATAAAATTCTAGTGGAAAAGTTAAGCCAAAAGTTCTCGAAGCCTTTGCAGCATACCTAGGAGAACTTAAGTATGGCGAACATTCTAGAATAGGTGATGTAGGTTGATATTCTCGTATGTTGCTGCATTGTGTAAACTGATTAAACCTCGAGGTGGATGGAATTTTCGCAGAAAATACATCTTTAAATAAGCTGATAAGGAACTTAGTAGATATTGTATCCCTTTTATTGTCAAGTACCTCTCAAATATTGCATTCCTGAAAATTTTCATTCGTTGTTCGCAATTTTTATAGAAAATCTCTTTAGAACGATACAAATTGTTCAATATCTTATCAATTCAAAGAAAACAGCTCATTCTGAATTGATGTTTTTTTATAAGAAACTAATATCCGTTCATTTTACACAAATTAAATTAAAAAACTTACGTTGTTACAGGTAATGCTGAAATCACATTTCGGTGAATATTCTGTTATTGTAAAATAAAAAGGCATTAAAATAAGCTGAGCTGAAAAACAAAGTAATTCTGAGGAAATTTATTGTAAGTATATTTCGATATTTTTACTATTTTTCCACAATATTTTTGCAAAGTTAATTAGAAAATAGTCGTTTGTTCTCATTTTTTATTTTGATGAAGATCTCAATATAAAAGCTACAAAGTATTATCCATAATAATGGCATCGTTCGTTCTTGCTTCATAATAAGAAATCGCCTTTTTTGTTGAGAAAAATCTCTCAAATTGCCTCTTGGCGACATTGAGACCGTTTAGGGATTCATGGCGACGAGCAAAAACCTCTTTCTATTGTCAAAGAAGAAAGTAATTTTCTTTTAAAGAAAATGGTAACTTAATTGTCGAAAAACGGATAATCATTGGAAAAGATGTCTCACTGAGTTTCATATGTGTAACCTTAAATATTTTGTTATCCATGGGTTACAACATAAAATAATTTAATCATTCATGAATATAAAACCATGAATTTAGGTTAATAAACATTGTAATCGTATACACATAGTAGGCTTAGTGTATATCACAATGTTACTAAAAGCATCAAAACCACAATTTTCCTAGAAGCTTTTATAATGTTCACCCTAAAATTGTTTAACGACGGACATCCCACGTAACGAAAATAGGGAAATGTTAAGTTTAAAAGATAGTTATCTTTTAATTAACGTTGGAGGTACCTGACCCTGAATCGGCCTAACCAACCTGGTAGAGATTGACAGTAATAATTCTTTACTTACAGCTTGTTTAAGTAAGTACCTACTCATGAACATTGAACTTCAAAAGCTTTCTGAAAAGAGAAAAGTTTACCAGATTCATAAACAAATGAATATCAATGGAGTTACACTAGCAAATATACAAATCTATCTACTACAGACTATGTTGAGTTGACTGCGTGCGTCCTATATCTTTCTTCATAGATTAAACATTGAAAATGTTTTTTATTAAAAACAATGTTTATTAGCAGAAATTAATACAATCGCACTGTAATAAAACACTCAGAATATTGACGTGATTATACTTAATTAAAGAGGTTTTGGACCTATCGTGTTTTGATTGGGATTTTTGATTTTTGCATTTCCCGATATTTTAGCACCTTCGCAGCTGCCGTGGGTTAGTAAAACCACTCATATCTCGTACTAATTGTAAGTGACTTCAATAATCTACCCCTACGAAATCCCAATCAAAACATCACAAAACCTATAATGAAATCCCATTATAAATTTTAGTTTTTGCAATTTTAATTTATTTTTGATTGTACAATCAGCGTCAAATTGATATGAGCGTCTAGAGTAGTCAAAATGGTCTGAAAATCATAAAAGCAATTTGATATACGCAGTTCGAATCATCATATTGTTTTAAGCACACAAGTTATTCAAAATATCTTACTACTCAATTGTTTCATAATTATTTATATTGAGCAGTCGTTAGCATGTTCAATAATATTTTAACTTAACTACTCTGATCTCACTCACTCATAAAATATGACGCTGACTGTACCTTAGCTAAGTCACAACCAAGTTTGATGGCACGCCATAGCATGCTGCTTACAGCCTGATCTGTTTCATCGAAACTTTGAGTTTCCACCTGACGTCACCGGTTAAGTAGTTTCGAACTAGTGAGCTAATCTCTCAACCAACTAGCTTAACGACGACACGAGAGGGACTCCTAATGTTATTAGACTAAAATGTCCTACACAATGAAACATTAGGAACCTAAGTAAGACTAGAAAAAATATGGAAGATAAAACTGCGCAAAACAAAATAGGAGCCACTGTATAGTTTTCCATACAAAAGAGCTTATTTCTGAAAGGTTTTTTTTTATATAAAAATAAATGTGATTTTATTTAAATTTGATATTGATCAAAAGCTGTAATCGTAAACTTGCAGGCTTTATTGTCTTATTTACTGTATAATTTCTCATATTCGCTGTGTGTCAGTTAGAAATTAAACAATTTAAATTTCGCTTTTTTTGTATGAAACTACAATTTATTTCTGATCTAACTGACACATAGGAGAAATTATACAGCAAATTCGACGGTAAATTCCGCAAGTTGACTAACAGCTTGCGAACAATATCAAATTCAATTAAAACCATTTAACCTTTCAGAAATTCGCTCGTTTGTATTTAAAACAATATACTGGCCCCTATTTTCTTCTAGTAGTATATTATATAAAAGTATTTTAAATGATCACCATACTAACCTTACTTAACCACCAGAATTAGTAAATGATCACCAAATCACTGAGCAGTTTAGGATTTGGTGATCATTGACAAATTTTTGGAGAAACAATGATTTTTTTTTATGGAAAAGTATTAATTCCCTAATAGTACCTATGTACTAAGTATAAGCTGCGTGTGAGCAGTGGTTAATACGAATCTAAACGTATAGTATATACTATATCTATGGTTATAGTCCGTTTTTCTAACTTGACCTATTGACAGTTCTCACATTGTACTTCGATCTTTTTCCATGAAAATTTTCACGTCACACGGCCCACAATTTGCTGCGGAGTGTAATCCGTCTGTCCCTTAATGAGAACTGCAAGGATGCATTTAAGCCGCGCTCATCTCTGCTTGGAGATGAATGGCCCGCACAAAGGTGGGTCTGCAATCACGCGGCAACCAATCCTGGGCCTGCGTGACGGTTACGTGAAAGGGTAGGTTACGTGCTTCTGCCTGGCGAGTTTGTTTTGCATGAATTGAGGCTTGCAGGATGTGTTTACTTAGTGGCTGAGGCGTTTTAGAACGAAGCAAGGTTATAAAGGATATGATATTATCCTCCTTCGGGGAGGCCTATACCCTGCAGTGGGTGTCGTGCGGCTGATATGATGATATTATATTTGCGATAAATACTGAATCATGAGCGCACGGGTCTTTGGAGTATTCGTGAATCATCAAAACATATTTTCACTTCTCATGCACGTAAAGTTCGTCTTTATGTTGGGTATAGGCTGCATAAAATCGCTTTTTATGCTCTAGTGCATAAAGTAAAATCTTCGTCTAAGAGAAAGGTCGTCAGGTAAACAGCCACACACGCAATGAGGATCAGTAACAGGTTTGAAACCTATAGTTTTATTGGTATAATATAAACACATATTGATAGCTATGAAACCTAGTGAAAATTTTTTTGAAATCCGTTTAGAAATGGTTGAGTTAAAAGGGTTTGAAGGAAATGCCAAGCTCAATGCAATATGTGCTTTATCATGTACGACATAAGGTTCGCGTACGTCGCGGTGACGTCATAAGGACCCCCAAAAAACCAGTGTTTAAGCTCTTATAACTACTCAGGTTTAAGAGATATCGTTAAATTTTTTTCACAGTTAATCATGTGGTGGCATAAGCTTTCTAATTAGCCACTAAACAAAAATCGTTACTGATCCTCATTTAACTTCGTTGAATTAACTTGTTATTTCATTCTGTTTCTTCATTTTTTGTTGTGTTATATTTTTTTTTTTTAAATGGGTACCAATTACCGTTGGTTACTAAGTTCTGTAACTATGGAAAACATGAATAATACTAAATTTACAAATAATGCTACAATGAATTATATACCAAATGAAAGCACAAATATTTAAGATTATCATGTATTAAAATTATTCGAAATGACCGCCTCTGGCATGAATACACGCCTTTAGACGACGAGGCCAGTCATCGATGGCAGCACGAACTACCACCATATCCAATTCTGCGACTGCCTTGAGAATAGCGCGCTTAAGAGAGTCGAGATTCATGTGGGGCTTAGCACATGCTTTCTCCTCAATAAGTTGCCATATGGCATAATCCAGAGGATTTAAGTCTGGGCTGGAGGATGGCCATTCTTCCTGCACGATAAAATCAATTTTGTTAGCCCGAAACCATGCTTGTGTAGATTTTGCTTTGTGCGCAGGGGCAGAGTCCTGCTGGAAGACCCATGGCTGGTTTTGAAATAAAGTGTGGCTTAAGGGTTTGACAACAGGTTCCAGAACGGTATCTTGATAGACTCTAGCGCCAGTTTTCACACCTTTTTCACAGAAATGAATCTTACTTAGCCCTGAATAGGACACCCCCAGCCAAATCATCACTGATGAGGGGTGGTGACCTCGTTGGACCCTCGGAGCAATCATGCTGGCTTCTTTACTATTCTTAGCGTATACTCTATCATTTTGACGGTTAAAATTTTCTTCGACTGTGAAGATTTTTTCATCAGTAAACAAGATTTTTCGATGGCCGTTTTGTGCGTACTGCTTTAGTAGAGCGCGACTTCGTGCTAACCTCATAGCCTTCAATCGTGCGTTTAGCAGATGGCCCTTTCGTCTACGGTAAGCGTGAAGCCCAAGGTCATCATTGATAATTTTTTTAAGGGAACTTCTCTTCACAGTCATCTGTATTGCCAATAACTTTTGCTTCCGGAGGGATTTCTCGTGATTCTCGCCTTCACTGCCTTGATCACAGCTGGTGTCCGAACGGTGCGTGGTCTTCCTGATCTTTTTCGGTCATCGACGGTCAAGGTATTACTGTACCTATGGATAGTGCGATAAATAAATTGCTTGTTGATTTTCAACTTTTGTAGCAACTTGAAAATCATATTCGGTGGCTGCCCACATTTGTGCAGAGCAATTACAGCGACACGATTCTCCTTCAACCCCCATTCCATGGTGAAATAAACAAAATATGATATACGTGTGGTATGGAATTATAGCTTATAAAACTGTCAATAATATGTCATTTTTCTTTTTTCTTTTCATTTGTTTTAATGGCCAGTAATCGATAAAGAAACTCAGTAACAGAACTTTTGACCAACCTGTGTATATTGAATGGCCTTGATATTTTTTATTTTTATTTTTGAATATGGGTATCAAATGAAAGGCCTTGATGAGCACATTCCAAAATTATATATTTTTTTTATAAAAAAAATGATTTTTTTCTTCAATTTTTGAATATGGATATCAAATGAAAGGCCTTGATGAGCACATTCCAAAAATATATATTTTGTCACAAAAAATGAAGAAAAAATTTTTTTTTGTAAATTTTTGATTATGGGTATCAAATGAAAGGCCTTGATGAGGACATTCACAAAATATATATTTTGTCACAAAAAATTAAGAAAAAAAATTTTTTTTTTCAATTTTTGAATATGGGTATCAAATGAAAGGTCTTGATGAGCACATTCCAAAAATGGGATCCCTTGTTTTCGCATAATGGTTTTATACCTAATTTGATTTGGTATAACGGATTTGGCATATATTTATTTGTCATAATAATACTTTGGCATAATCGATTTTTGGCATACTATTTATATTAGCATAATTATCATTTAGACTAATTTGTTTTCGCATAATGTTATTAGGCATATTATTTATTCGCCTAATATTATTAAGACATAGAAATCAAAAACAATAAGAATAAATATTTTTACGTAGGTACTTATTTATTTTCATGCTAAAGATATATTATTCAAATATATAAGATGAATGAAATTTATAATCGATATTAACTTATGTATGTGTAACCAAACTTGGGTAATATAGTGTATTAATAGGTTATGGTGCGGCGTGGGTGGCCCTAGGGCCACCCTTAAGCCGTCAACATGATTGTATTAAGAATTAGAATAATAATACTTTATTTTAGAATACAAAGAGTTCCATATACATTTAACATTCAATAATCATAATAATTATCATAATAATAGTAACGTCAATTTAGAATAATCATAAAACAAACAAAATAAAATAATAAAATTAATTAAAAAAATACACAAGTTTGTAGAGTAATTCACACGATAATTTTATTATTTCATGAAATGTAAACACATACCTTTTCTCTAAGTGCATGTGGTCCATGATTGTGATTCTGCATATGTTTTGAAAATAATTCATGTTGTTGGTCGTCGTTCAGTTTCGTATTAAAAATTATGCGTTAATAACATTATGCGTGTTTAAATTTACGCTAAAGAATATTATGCTTAAAGTAGTTATGCTTAAAAAAGTTATGCATAAGCTGTTATGACTAAGTAATATTATGCGTAAACATCATTCGGCCAAATCATATTATGCTATGACATATTATGCCTTAAAATTTTATGCAAATACATAGGGAACCTCCAAAAATATACCATTTGTCACTAAAATTTAACATTTTTTTAATTTTTTTATTTTTACATTATCATCATCATCATCATCATCATATCAGCCACACGACACCCACTGCTGGGTATAGGCCTCCCCTAAGGATCTCCACAACGATCGGTCCTGCGCTGCCTGCATCCACTGGCTTTCCGCGACCTCCACCAGATCGTCGGTCCACCTTGTCGGGGGCCTACCCACGGAGCGTCGTCCGGTGCGCGGTCGCCATTCCAGAACCTTTCTGCCCCAACGGCCATCGGTTCTTCTCGCTATGTGTCCCGCCCATTGCCACTTCAGCTGAGCAATCCTTCGAGCGATGTCGGTTACTTTAGTTCTCCTGCGGATCTCCTCGTTTCTGATTTGATCACGTAGGGAAACGCCGAGCATGGCTCTCTCCATTGCACGCTGAGTGACCTTGAGCCTCCTTATGAGACCCATAGTTAGCGGCCACGTTTCACTGCCGTAGGTCATCACTGGCAACACACACTGTTCATAGACTTTCGTCTTGAGACACTGAGGTAAGTCGGACGCGAAGATTTTTCGAAGCTTCCCGAATGCTGCCCACCCGAGTTGGATTCGACGAGAGATCTCTTTCTCGAAGTTGGACCTACCTAACTGGACTGCCTGTCCTAGGTATACGTAATGGTCAACAACTTCAAGTGTAGTGTTCCCAACATGAACTGGAGAGGGTACAACATGGGCATTTGACATAATTTTCGTCTTATCCATGTTCATCCTAAGACCCACTCTTTGGGAAGCACTACGGAGATCTTCGAGCATTGTGTTCAGGTCTTCCATGGTCTCAGCCATAAGGACTATATCATCGGCAAAACGAAGGTGTGTTAGGTACTGGCCATTAATGTTGATGCCGAGTCCTTTCCAGTCCAAGAGCTTAAAGATGTCCTCCAACGCAGCTGTGAACAGTTTCGGAGAAATAACGTCTCCCTGTCTCACACCACGCTGCAGTTGGATAGGATTTGTGTTCTGGTTCTGTACATTATTGTTTTTAATTATTGTTGTTTAATTTTAATTGTTGTTTAAATTATTGTTGTTTAATTTTTTAATCATATTTTTACATTATTGTTGTTTAATTTCCTCACAATCGAAGTGAAAAGCAGAGTGTATAACTCGTACATAAAACCCATTTTATACACTTGTTGTACAATCTACTATTATGTTATTTAAAAGGCATTTATTTTTTATATTCAAATCCTTATTTTATCGGAAATGAGAACGATGCCCTTTTTCGAATATTATTTGCCATAATTATGTTAAAAATAATAACCTCTTGACTTTTTTTTCCGGCTTCAGCGGCCTTTGACTATATCAACGTTAAACGCTTTTATTAAATGTTTCTTTAGAAACAACTTGATTTTACCCAAAAATATTTCAGGTCAACGTTCCGAGTCTCAATCAATGGTTTTGTTTTGTTTGTCATAACTTTGTGTACATTTTTGAAGCGAACTCCATTTCGAATGGCAACAATAGTTTGGTTATGTCATGACCGGTAACATTTCCATTTTGTCCTGTGCGATTGGTTTGTTCAGTTTTGTTACAATGTTGTTTGTTACAACGGAATTAATCTGGATTTATTTGATATTGCACAATCATATCTACCCACCTTTTGTTAATTATTCTAAGTGGGGTTACAATTAATAATTTTACTGTCAATCAATTATCAACTTTATGAACCAGTGCCTGTAGTATGAGTATGCACGGTTACGTTTACTATACTCGACTGTAGTAAGCAATTTTGTATGCCATTTGGTACAGCGCCTCTGGTGATAACAATACTAAACTAAAAGTTGTCATACAAATGTCAACTAATTTCGCTATTAAATACAGTACCTAAGCGTAAAGTCATAGGACGCTAGTTTTTTTACATTCTCTTTGGTCATAGGTAATATGGAGAGCAATGGCATCATTTTCACTAAGAAAAGGGTTAGGCTCATAATATCAGAAACGCAAAATAGCCGATTCGCAAAATATGAGATTCTTATAATAAAAAATTCTCAAAATAGCCAAAGTACAGTCGATGACAAATCATTTATAAAATCTCAACCGACAAAATATTACTTTTTTGCTCCGCAATAATACGCAAAAGTTTGTTTTTTTGTTTAACCAAATTTTAGCTAAAGTCTTGGATTGCTTTCCAAAGTTGAACCATAGAGTTGAAATGACTCCTATTTTCATATTATTACAATAATTTGACGAGTTAAGCGAGTCTTAGAAAAATCAAATAGGGAAATCGTTAAGGGTTTAAGCATTAGTACTATTATAAGTATATTCTGTGGTTTAAGTATGAAATTACCGTTTTGTTTAGAGAATTTTAAAGAATTTGCATTTCCATACTAACATTGTTTTAATAAATTTAACAACCATGAACGCTAATGTTTTAAAACTTTTATTCACAAAAGTTAAAACACTCAGCTAACTACACTGGCCTGCAAAACTAAGTACTACAGAGGTCTATTTTCATACAAACAAGGTAACTTTGAAGCTTTGGTTCTCCGCCCAGGATTAAGCGGGATTTGATCTGATGATGGCCATCCAGGGAGTGAATGGAGAAGATTCAGATCCCCATACACACCCAATTGATCTGATCAGCATTCTAAGAGCTGTAAGGATTAGAGTTATCAGTTACAGCATTTCCATACATTTTAATGCTATTTTTGTGGTTTTTTTAAACATATCCAAACAGCTCTTAGAATGCTGATCAGATCAATTGGGTGTGTATGGAAATCTGAATCTTCTCCATTCACTCCTTGGATGGCTATCATCAGATCACACCACGTTTAATCCTGGGCGGAGAACCAATTCTTCAAAGTTACCTCGTTTGTATGAAAATAGACCTCTGTAGTACTTAGTTTTGCAGGCCAGTGTAAATGATACATGTCGTGTTAAGTGAAAAAAAATGTTTCGGCTAAGTTACAACGAATTAAGTGGTAATTTCTGCTAACTTAAAATGGATTCACTTTTAAGATACTTTTTTTAACGTTAAGGTAAGAAAATCGGAAATATTTTTACTGCTGATTATGGGCCGACATGATCACAATTCGAAATAATAACAAGTAACTGAAGCATTTTTATCACCATAGAAAATATGAGAGCCTCTGCACAGTGTGGCCTCTGTGTGTGAGAAAGAATCGGCAATTTCAAACTTTAACCCCGATTATTAAATACAGGGTGGATTTTTGAGACGGGACATTAAGGGCAGGTACCTTAACCGTTATAGTTATAGGAAAACGTTCCTGGGAGACCATCTTTAACTTTTTAAGATATTCTGAACGGCATTCACAGATTTTAGAAAAAAAATACCGTTAGCAAAAAAAATGCTAAAATACCAAAAAAAAATTTTTTATGCCAATCTATTTCATGTGGGGATCAAAAGACTCTATGAAACCATTTAAGGTATGAGTACTAGAAACGTCAGAAATCGCCAAAAACTTTTCCCATACATTTTGTACGGAAAAACGAAAAATTTACTCGAAATATTTTTTAGTGCCAAACGATCTTATTTCTTACTGTGATCAAAATACTCTTTAAGGCCAACTGAAATTTGAGAACAGAAACTACTTTTTGGATCTAATGTTGTAAACGATTGTGCCTGCGTGTGAAGACGATGTTGTGTATGACTTACGTAGTTTCTGTACTCAAATTTTAGTTGGCCTTAAAGAGTATTTTGTTCACAGTAACAAATAGGAACATTTGGCAAAAAAAAATATTTCGAGAAGATTTTTCGTTTTTCCGTACAAAATGTATGGGAAAAGATTTTGCCGATTTCTGTCGTTTCTAGTACTCATACCTTAAGTGGTCCCATAGAGTCTTTTGATCCCCACATGAAATAGGATCGATTGGCATAAAAAAAAATTTTTGGTATTTTAGCATTTTTTTTGCTAACGGTTTTTTTCCAAAATCTGTGAATGCCGTTCAGAATATCTCAAAAAGTTATGGATGTTCTCCCTAGAACGTTTTCCTGTAACTATAACGGTTAAGGTACCTGCCCTTAATGTCCCGTCTCAACAATCCACTCTGTATATCTACCTACTTCCTTAAAGCTTAATTATTATAGCTCCATTAAGTATACGCTTACAGCTAACAATGTTGATCTAAAACCATGCGTGTGTTTAATAGTTGTTTAGTATACAGCTCGCAAGCATGTTACTAAATTCTAGACTAATTATCTAAAACCACCGCCATTAAATATAGGGAGTAAGGAACTAAATTAGGGGTTCCGACGTTTGTAATTAATTTCAGAGAGCGATTAAACTTTTGTTTAACAAAGCGATGTTTGTACGTTAACAATGAGCAGTTAATTCACTTTTTCCACCATGAAATTGCATAAAGTAATGGACTAAGAGCTAGCCCCGGAATCACGTGGACAATTTACAGAGCGACGAAATCTTTCTTGTTAGTTAGCCATACTATCTTTATTAACAGATTTTATTTTATTTATTTTTTATTTTATTTTTTATTTATCAATTTTAGGAAGACTATCGACTAATACATTCTAATACATAAAAAAAATAGCTACAAAAAGTCATTTATAAGTCTCCACTGATAGAAATAAGGTGTATAGCTAATAATACAGTTGAGTTGAAATTAAACTAGGTTACAATTTATAGGCACAGCACTGGATTGGTTTGACTATTACCTATACATGCAGGTTTTTGTCACAAAAACAAATAACTTAAATGCATCAAATAGAAATGGAGTGAAATCTGCCCAACATCCGCCGCAAGGTCAATATACACACTTTACAATTTTGTATTTAAAATAATTATGAAACTAAGCTTTTATAATTATTTAATGAAATGAAAAGGCACAAAAGACAACATTACAAACAGGCATACCTCTCAAAGAAATTATTACTAAGGCGCTTCTTAAGCATAGGTAAACTAGTGAAGAAAAGATCAATATCAAGGTCACAATTTTTACACAAATTATTAAAAAACTGACAGGAACGGTAGATAAAACTCTTTCGGCGGTAATTGGCACTAGCAGCAGGAAGGTATAGTAATGGTCTACACCTGTAAGTTCTCGAAGGTGTGTAAAAATAAATTTTACTAAGTAGTTCAGGACAGTCAATGGATGATGTAACAATTTTTTTGAGAAACACTAAATCCGATATGTCACGCCGAAGTTTAAGAGGAAGAAAATGATGTTTAGCACACGATATAAAGTAGTCACGTTGGTTATGACGAGTTTTAAAATTAATGAATCGGATAAATTTTCGTTGCACTCGTTCCAACCGATCGATGTGCACTGAATACTTAGGGTTCCAAATATGAGATGCGTATTCCAAGTGGCAGCGCACATATGTGCTATAAAGGATTTTAATAGTTTTAATATTTTTAAAATCTTTGGAAGATCTCATTATAAAGCCAAGAGCCTTGGAAGCTTTACCCACGATTACAGAAATGTGATTTTGAAAGGTTAATTCGGAATCATGGATCACTCCCAAGTCTTTCATTTCTGATACCCGTTTAAGACTTTGATTTTTTAGTGTATAGTTAAATCTGATAGGGTTTGTTTTCCTCGAAATAGACATGACTGTGCACTTACTAACATTAAGGTCGAGTTTGTTGATACTACAGTAGTTATCAAGCCTAAGAAGATCAGATTGAAGTGCTGCTGCATCCTCCTCAGATTTGACAGATTTAAAAACTTTCATGTCGTCAGCAAAACTAAGAACAGAAGAATTTTCAAAACATGACTCTATATCTGAAATAAAAATCAAAAAGAGCAATGGGCCCAACAGGGATCCCTGCGGTACACCACTTGGAACACACATCCAATCCGATAAGTAGTTCCCCAAAGCAACGGCTTGAGAACGGTTGTTAATATAAGAGGTGAACCATCTCAGTAAGTCTCCCCTGACACCAGCCATTTGCAGCTTACAAATAAGCAATTGATGATCAATTCTATCAAAAGCCTTACTATAATCTGGATAGACTACATCAGCTTGAGATCCCTCGTCCATAGTCTCAGTAACGAAATCATTTAAAATAACGAGATTAGAAACTGTGGATTTTCCTTTGAGAAAACCATGTTGAGATGATGGAAGTGTAGTTTTCAGAGCCGAATACAGTTGATCATATACTATCTTTTCAAATACCTTGGCAATAACGTTAAGTTTGGAAATTGGCCTATAATTGGTTATTTCATTTTTAGAGCCTTTTTTATGAATAGGAGTAATAAATGCTCTCTTCCAAACTGAAGGCATATGCCCCTCCCTGAGGGATCTATCAAAAAGTAAATATAAGGGAATGGAAAGCTGATCAGCACACCTAATAAGCAGGATAGGTGGAATCGAGTCTGGGCCACTTGATTTCTTGATAGAAACATCTAGTCTGGATAACTTCGATTTTATCAAAGATGGCGACAGCTCAATTGAACTAATATCACCATCGGGTAGCCTAGACGTGTTAATGGAAATGGATGCACAAGGGTTGCTGGGCAGGCTGGATTCAGGAAGCAAAAAACTTGAGCTGAAATATTTAGAAAACATATCACAGATATCTTTACCCGAGCTTGAGCTACAATTATCGTAAGTCATATTATTAGGAATAGAACTGGAACCCGATAGTGATTTATAATAGGACCAAAAATGTTTGGGGTTATCTCTTATTGAATTTTCAACTCGTGATATATATAATTCATAGCAATTGGCTTCAAGAGAATCAATACGCTCGGTCAACCTAACGATAGACTGCCTGTCAGCAATCATGCCATAACGCTTATATTTACATAGATATTTGTACCTCTCTTTGAGCACTTTGATAAGCGCAGAGGAGTACCAAGGAGGATAATTTCTTGATCTTATAAATTTAGTTGGAACATACTTAGCCCGTAAATCATTAATGGTAGCGTACAAAAAGTCAACCGCTGCCTCCAAACTTAAATTACCTAAATTAGCATTCCAATCAATAGCTGCAAGATCGTTGTTAATAGCGCTAAAATTAGCTTTATTATAACAAAATTTTAATCGAGGAGCTGGTTTAAGGGGAAGGTGATAATGAGCGTCAACTTCAATACCCAAGGCGTTATGGTGTGGATCAAGGGGAACTAATGGGTCAATAATATTAAGAACTGAAACATCATTATTTGACAAAATAAGATCGAGTATCCTACCATACTGATTGCTTACATGATTATACTGATGCAAATCTACAATATGAAGTTCATCAACAAAGTCGCACTCATTAAAGCCGGTGACATTTAGGGCTTCCAAATAGGTACTACTACAGTTAGGTATTAAAGACCATTGAATTGAACTCATATTAAAATCACCCATTACTAAGAAACTATCTGATGGATTTGATGTAATTACATCTCGTAATTTATTTAAATAATTTGAAAGCTGCTGAGAGAAACTAAATCCTAAATTTTGACTACATAAATATATAACACACACATGTAACTTTTCTTTACCAAGTGATAATGTAACCCACATGTCTTCCGCGGAGGAATTCCATTCCGGCCGCGGGACAACGTCCAGGTCTTTACTTACCGCGAGGAGCACGCCCCCACCCAGTGATTGACCTGTCAAATCATACTTACGGTCCCAACGCCACACCAAATATCTATTGTCCAATAACTCAGAGTCAGAAAAACTTTCTGTTAACCATGTCTCAGATAGTGCTATTAAACTAAAATTATTCATCATTAATTTACGTCTAAAAGTAGTTGTTTTAGTCCGTAATCCACGAACATTCTGATAGTAAAATATTAACTTATTATCCATTACTTTTGCAACATGTCATTATAATAGCATTTTGTATATTTCCGCTTTCGAATGCACGGATTAATAAAATAAAACAGCAATAAAAGAGACATTGATAACTCGCTGCGAGTACCAGAATAAAATAAGAAGTGTTGATAAATATAGGTGATTTTATTTTTAAAAAAATAATTGCGTTAATAGAATGAAGAAAATAGCTTAGGAACTCATTTAGCCAATTACGAGTGTCATAAAAACTATAAAGATTCGCTAGCACTGCATTGAATGGTTTGTCTTTTGTATTCAGTATAGACAGTGAGATAAGATAACGCTCGAAATTACAAACAATAGAAAACTGGTTGTGTGAGTATGAGCGAATATGCACTACAAGCAGCACTCCAAGAGTGAGTGAGACAACAATAAGCTGCGAAAAGCCGCCAGCATAACGAAGCAAAGTGACATGTGTTAAAAAATAGGTTATGCCATCATTTAAACAATTATAATAGTTTCGTGCCAATAAATAAGAAGCTGTGGTTGGGGAAATCGGACATAAATAATAATTACGCACAGATGATAAGCAGATCTCTAATCCTTCCAATATCACATAATATTTTATAACAAAAACATATTTTTTTTTGCACAGTTGGCCAGTACAAATTAATGCAATACAAACTGAAGCATGAAATGTAGTTATGGAAACAAAAAAATCCCTTAAAATACACAAAATAGTCTAGGAAATTGTTTAAATCAGCTTGTTTAAATCATGTTCAGAATTAATTATAATGACGTGGGAAGTGTCATTCCTGCGTACATGGATCTTTGAAAATTTCACCCACACATATTGATAAGCTTTCTCCTTAGCCAGTTGCTTAGTTTTAGTGAGAAGTTTTTTGTACTCCGGTGATAAATGGTCGTTAACGAATACACGTTGACTCCGCTCACCACTAAAACCCAGGTCAATCGTAGATATAGATTTACACAACCGTGCCGAAGCGACGAAGTCTTCCTTAACATATCTATTTAGAAAACTGACAAGAATGGATTTGTCTTTCACTTAATTAATTAGATTTTTAGAAACCTTGTAGTTTATACATGCACCCACTTTATCCACTAACTCGTAAAGATTCTCGTTTTTCTTTAGCGGTACCCCCTTAATCTCGATATTGTTGAGACGTGACCACTGGTCCCTTGCAATTTCATTACGATAGCTTGATGTTAACTGAGATTTTACCGACACCAAATCACAAGAAACAGCTTCCAATGAAGAAACACGAGAGTTAAACTCTTGAAGTTTTTTGACGGTTTCCTTCGACGACTCCTGAAGCGCAGTAACGTCTTTTTTCATACTCCTGATCTCTTCAATAAGGTTTGGCAGGGATTCCAATAGCAGAGACATTGACTCCAACTTCGTCATAATGGTATCCAGTGATGACTCCTGGGATTTGAAGCTCAGCCCACTGACTGCACCGGCGGCACCAGGCGACAGAAGCCGACAGGAAGGGCATTTCCAGGCTGCTCGCCTCTCAGGCCCCAAACGACGATATCCCGTTTCTGTGATATTAGCACATCCGAAGTCGAAGTGTTTTTTGCAGACTCCACATTGGACTCCATCATTAAATGACTCCCCACAGGTTGAGCAATTCATGTTTTGTTTCCGTTATAAATTTAGAAATAAGATATTTAGTAATATTTTATAATAGGTAACGGCAGTTATAATCAAGTAACTCGTTAAACGAACACAATTCGCAACATGCACGCGCAACACGGTCAGACAGCGGCGCGCGCGGCGGCGTAGCGCTCGTGCAGTTCGTACCGATGTCGACTGTCGACTGCAGTTTCATCGGATTTTCAGCAACAAAGGGGCTGAAAAGCGATTGAAGGTATACAATTTACAGAGCTCTGGATTTTGTGTGGTATAATAGCAAGCCAATCATGTATCTAAATTGAATATAACATTGCCAGGAATTTTGACTGGTGGAAAAGTAGTGCCAGGCGGCATCAAAATGCGCGAAAAAGTGGTAAAGTTTGATGCCGCCTGGCACTACTTTTCCACCAGTCAAAATTCCTGGCAATGTTATATCCGATTTAGATACATGATTAGCTTGCTATTATGCCCCACCAAATCCAGAACTCTGTAAACTGTATACCTTCAGTCCCTTTTCAGCTCCTTTGTTGCTCAACCACTCCCACCCCCACCACTGAAAATCTGAGAGGTGCCCGGATCTGTTAATAATGTTAGTATGGCTAACTAACTAGAGGAATTTCGTCGCTCTGTAAATTGTCACTTATTTCCGGGGCTAGCTTTTAGTATATCAGGAAAGTTAAGTGCTGTTTATAGCGGGCTTAACAAAAATGTTGTTTTCGCATTAACATAGAACATTTGTGGGAATGAAGTGTGGTATGGTATGGGGTAGTATGGAGAGAAGGTAGCCACTAGTAGGAAGGCCAAAGTGGAAGATCTTCCTCCGGGCTGGGTGGTATTTGCCCGGTGCAACCGATGATGGTTGGCAGTTGTATATATGCTGCTTCGCTGAGAAAACTTCGTCAGCGAGATGTAGGTTTCTTTATATATTCTCCATACTACGAGTTGCTGCTCCTTACTAATCTTTGTGTTTATACGACACTAGCGCCATCTAGTCACATGGTGATGAGTCTCGTTGCAACCATGTGTAGGTATGTGCGGCGGTACGATAGATGCCGCTACACATTAAACGAGTCAGTCATTCCAGAAACTAATAATTTATTATTATTGAAACTGCTAATAAAATGGGAAGAGCAAAGGTTTGTTCTTGTCAAAAAGATAAAAATAAGACTCTTAACTTCTTTTTCTTATGCACAACGAGATAGTGTTTGACCTTCACCCCACCCGATGTTAAGTGACGATAAGGTCAAAGGTGGAAGCGCACTACACCCAGAATCCTCACCACTGAGGAACTGGCTATCTTACTTGTTGTTATGGCGTCAGACTTAGGTAAGATGGTGGTAGGTAGCCAGGCGGATTTGAAATGAGCCCTCCCACCAACCAAACTGAGTACAAATTGTAACCCCCCCCCCCTTCTCCCTCCTGGGAATCGAACCCGGGACCCCTGCGTCTTACGTGGGTGGGTGAACCACAGAACCACAGAGGCTTGACTCTCGCTCGAAATTTGACCCTTGACCCTTAAAACTCTATTCAACGATACTTACTCCTAAATTATTTCATTTATTGTGAGTTACGAAAATATCTGAAATTGATGTTTCATTGAAATGGCATAATTTAAGATTAGTTTGAATTGGAAAGCACTGTCTTGTTGTGAAATTGGCTTTTACTACAAATCTGTTGTGTACAGCTTAAAATTAGATGGGAAAAGTATTTTCTAGCTAACAAAATTGTTGATGGGTTTGATAACTGATGACTGACTTTTAAGGAAGAATTTGCGGTTTGCTGCCGACGAGGCCCACAGAATACTTATAGCCGCGTCGCAACTCAAGTCTTGTTATACCTACGCGCATTTTTACCCACGACGCGACGGACGGAACGAAACGGAGGCGGTATATGCGTTTGGGGTTAGAGGTTGTGCGTTTGTTTGTTTGTTTGCTTGTGTGTTTGTCTGTTACCATTTTCCTCGGAAACTACTAAGCCGATTTCGATGCGGTTTTTTGCATTCAAAAGGTTTCATTTCAGAGCAGGTTCTTAGACATGTTCCATAGTGGTAGACCACCAGGGGGCTCTGCAGCAACCAGATAAGTCAAGTTTGTCTATTACCATTTTCCTTGGAAACTACTGGGCCGATTTCAATGCGGTTTTTTGCAATCAAAAGGTTTCATTTCAGAGCAGGTTCTTAGATATGTTACATGGTGGTAGACCACCAGGGGACACTGCAGCAACCAGGTAAGTCGCGCTTGAGAAGTTCTCTAAAACTACTCAACTGATTTCGATGCGGTTTTCTGTAATGGGTTTGTAGGTTATCGGCGATGGTTCTCAGATAGATGTTATGGTGTTTAACCGCTAGGGGGTGCTGCAGTTATCATTTTCTCATTTATTTCCAAAGCGGTTTGACCAATTTGGATGCGGTTTTCTTTAATAGTTTTGTAGTTTGTCGGCGATGGTTCTTGGTTTTATGGTGATCAGCCGCAAGGGCGCGCTGTAGTAATCATTTTCCGAATGGATTTTACCAATTTAGATGCGGTTTTTAAAGTAGATAACGTATGAATTCTTTAAAAAATTTCAAATAAAATGGTAAAATTTTATTTGAAACTTTTTGGCGGTAGGCGTAAAATAGTTAGCACATCTCCTGAATTCAATTTATTTAAATATTAAAGAAACGCAATATAAACTATTTTTTTTTATTAAATTATATAGTTCTCAGTATAAATATCTCTATATATTGTGGGAATCAACCATCAATGTGTATTTAAGTGGAAAAACTGCACTAACCTGCCAACCAACATTGTTCCTGACAACACTGAGGTCACTTCTACTAATTTTAAGCTGAAAGTATTCACAACTTTCCATAATGGCTTCTGTTTCATCATTGCTGGACACTCAGAAGACACTGGAGTCGACACTGCTGACTAAGATGAACGAGTTTCAAGCTCAACTAAAATCCTTAGCACCGAAGACAGACAAGGGCGACAAGATGACGCAACTGCAGGATGACTTCAATGCGTTTAGGAGCCAGGTGTGGGATATTATGTCACTCTTAAAACAGCAAATATCTCTGGTCGTGCAGTCTGTTGACAACATTGAGACGAGACACCGGCAAAAATCACTTTTGCTAAGTGGAGTGACTGAAGAACAGAACAAAGATTTGGCCAGTAAAGTTTTATCAGTTGTCCATAACAACCTTGGTCTTCCTGAATTATCTCCCTCTTCACTCAAGAGATGCTATAGACTGGGTCGTGCAGTTGAAAGGCGTTCCCGTCCAGTTGTGTTCTGCTTTGTGGAACAGAAATACCGTCATCTAATCTGGAGGAGCAAGTCGAAGCTTAAAGGTACTACTTTTGTATTATCTGAGTTTCTGACCAAAGCGCGGCAGACAGTATTTATTGGAGCCCGCAAGCACTTCGGAGTAAGAAGTACTTGGACGTCGGATGGGGTCATCAACGTCAAAACCCCTGATGGGAATCGCCAGAGAATCAGCTCATCTGATGAGTTACACCTCCTCATCAGTCAACATCCTGTCTCTGTTGTGAATGATGGTACAGACACTGCATCAGCCAAGGAGACTACTGGTAGCTTACCATCAAAGCCGGCACCCGTAAGATCACGACGTGCTAACAATAAGAATGCTAAATAGGTAGCTTCTTAGCTTATCTCATATAAAACTGTTCTTTAAAGTAGTTTATTAACTAACGCTTTGCTGTATTTTACGTTTTGTTGTCATTATTGTACGCCTGCTGCGTGATAACATTAGTGATATTTTTTGGCTGAGGTAGTAGTATGTAATGCTTTTTTTTTTGTTTTGTCACATATCTGTTTAAAAGAAATGTACTATTTTTTCTTGGTTATTGCTGGTCGGTGCTTAAACTTAATTTATTAATTCACTCCACTTTAGTAACCTTTTCAATCACCCACCTTGTTTTTGTTTTTCAAATTTTTTTTTTCTCTGACAATCAACTCTGACATTGACATTGGGTGCATTCCAGCACACTGACCGCTGAGTCATCGATCGCCATAGGGTACATTCTTGCCACCTTGGTTGGAATTTGTGCTGTGGTGGTTGATGGCTCGGAGATTTGTCTGTCACTGATAATCTGTTAGATAAAATTACTGTTGTCTTTTCTTTTTTTGTATTTGCATTATTATCGTCATAATATTGTTAACCTGTCGCTCGGTAAGGTGTGCAGTTTTTCTATGTATCATAGTTTTAGTGTTTTTTTTAGTTCTGATTTATTCGTTTATATTTAGTTATTATAGTTGATTTATACTTATTTGTATTTCGTATTTATATATTTATATTTTATTCTAGAAATGTCAGATTCCGAAGATTATTTTTCCGCCAACGATAGTACCAATTCATCATTCCATTCTCTTGATTCCTCTTCCGATGACTTGCTAAGCTCGTACCTGGCCCGCGAATTTGACTGCCCTTCTGATAGTCTCAACGTGTGCCACATTAATGCCCAAAGTATACCATGCCACCATACCGACCTCCTTACTACCTTCTCTCCAAACACAGTTCATGCCATTCTTGTCTCTGAATCTTGGTTGAAGCCTTGTCTCAACACTGTGTCTTACTCCATACCTGGCTACACTTTAATTCGGAACGACCGCGTGGGTAAGGGCGGTGGTGGTGTGGCTATCTACCTCTCCTCTATTTTTCAATATCAAATATTGACATCATCTTCTCACTCTGGGTGCATGGAACACTTGCTTCTCGAAGTAGATGTCAAGGGTACAAAAGTCGTTCTTGGAGTTGTATATTGCCCGCCTTCCATAAATTTTCACACTGATTTAGAATCACTTCTCGAAACTTTTTCCACCGACTATAAGCACCTCATCATCATGGGTGACTTTAATACCGACCTTCTCAAAAATTCACATGTTTCTCTAAAATTTCAGTCATTAATAAAGTCAGTTAATCTTTCCATTCTGCCTCTTGGCCCCACTCACCATAATCTCACCACCGACGACACTTGGATCGACCACATATTGACGTCCTCTTCTGATCATGTGCTTAAGCATGGCCAAGTAGCCGCTCCTTGTTTTTCTAAACATGACCTACTATTCCTAGCTTATAAGGTAAAACCTCCAAAACCTAAGCCATCTATAGTCAGTATGCGTAACCTTGCTAGGTTGGATGTAGAGAAATTAACTAGCGACGCCCGTGCTGTTGATTGGTCTCCTATTATGAACGCAACTTCTATAGACGATATGGTGACCCACTTTAACTCGGTGATTCTCAAGTTATACGATACACATGCGCCTGTGAAAAACGTCAAATTAAAACGGCCGCCAGCACCCTGGATAACCCCAGGTGTACGTATAGCTATGAGAAGACGGGATCGAGCCTTTCGTATTTACAAAAGAAGCCGAACTGATGACCACTGGGAGTCTTTTAAGGTAGCTAGAAATCGATGCAACCAGATGGTTAGAAGAGCTAAACGCCGCTATATTCATAACAATGTTTTAGATTCTACGCCTGCTAACATCTGGAAGTTTCTTCGCACCCTTGGAGTTGCTAAGCCTCACCTTTCACACAAACCCTCTTTCACCTTGAATGAACTCAATAAGCACTTTTCTTCTGTCAACCCGCTTCCTAGCAGTGTAAGACTGGCTACTATTCCCGACGTTTCATCTGCCACTCCTCCTCCTGCACCCGAATTCTCTTTCAATCTTTTATCTGAGGACGAAGTTCGCAAGATTATCCGCTCGATTAAATCGAATGCTGTGGGCTGTGACGATGTAAGAAGAACAATGATACTTCTATTACTCGAATGTTTTCTGTCTATTTTAACGTATATAATTAATTACTCCCTATCATCTGGTACCTTCCCTTCTTCATGGCGTAAAGCTCTGGCTATTCCCCTACCGAAAAACCCTAATCCTAGTTCCCTTAATCACTACAGACCAATATCCATCCTTCCCTTCCTCTCTAAAATCCTGGAAGCAGCTGTACACAAACAGTTTTCCTCTTTTGTCCTCTCCCACAACCTTCTTAACTCTTTTCAGTCTGGATTTCGTTCTGGACACAGTACCACCACTGCACTTACCAAAGTATTAGAGGATATCCGTGACGGTTTTGAGGCTTCCCGACTGACTGTGTTAGTTTTAATTGACTTCTCTAACGCTTTCAACGCAGTTGATCACGGAATTCTCTTGGCCATGCTTTCTCGATTGAGCTTATCTTCCTCGGCACAGTCATGGTTCTCCTCTTATCTTCTTGGTCGCCAGCAAGCCGTCCGTGTCGATCGATCTTTATCCGATTGGTGTGACTTGGAAGCTGGTGTACCTCAGGGCGGTATACTCTCTCCCCTTCTCTTCTCTTTATTTATTAACTCTTTCACTTCTCATCTATCCTCTTCTTTCCATCTGTACGCTGACAATCTGCAGCTTTATGCCCAGAAAGATGTTCATTCTTTAAATGAAGCTATCGCATTACTCAACTCTGATCTTGAAAAGATTTATAAGTGGTCAACTAACTTCGGTATTTCGGTTAACGCGGGAAAGTGCCAAGCAATAATTGTTGGTAGTTCTCGACAGTTGTCGCGCCTTAATCTGAATGATGTGACTGCATTAAAATTTAACGGTGTTGTAATACCTTATTCACATCAAGTTAAGGATTTGGGTTTGACGATTGATTCGTGTCTCTCCTGGAAAGATCATATTGACCATTTATCTTCAAAAGTGACAAACGCGCTAAGGGCTCTTTATAGGTTTAAATTCTTTCTCCCATCCACCACCAAGATTGCGCTTATACAGGCTCTTGTGTTACCAATCATCGATTATGCCGATGTTTGCACCACTGACCTTAATGAAAACCTTCTCAATAAGTTGGATCGACTTCTTAATAATTGCATTCGTTTTATATATGGATTACGCAAATACGACCATATCTCCCAATACCGTCAGCAACTCAAATGGCTTCCTATACATGAGCGTAGGAACCTAAGAGTTGTCTGTTTGCTCTTCAACATACTTTTCGATCCACTTACCCCAGAATACTTGAAATCAAGATTTCAGTTTCTGGGTGCCTCTCATCAACGTGACCTTCGCTCTAGTAGCAACCTTCTCTTACTAACACCTGCACATACTTCTGGCTTTGTCTCCTACTCTTTCACCCTTTCGGCTGTACGACTCTGGAACGCTTTACCTCTAAATATTCAAAATTCACCCAGCAAGTACGTATTTAAGAAATTGGTCCGTGAGCACTACTTGAGTTCTCTACGCTAGTCTCGTCGTATCTGACATTGCTACTCTTTCATATATGTATATATATATATATATATTATGTATTGTTTATGTAGGTATATATGTATTTAATTATGTATTTATAAGGATTTAATATTTATGTATAATTTTATATATTTTTATATACATATCTTTTTGGTATATTTTGTTTCAATTTTTTTTTAAATAAGGGTTTTTTTATTGCCGCCACGATTTTTCTCCTTAACACACTTACCGGTTGACTGGTAGAGAATGCCCTTGGGCATTAAGTCCGCCATTTGCTGTTTTAATTTAAGCAATAAAGATTAAATAAATAAAATTAAAAAATTACAATTTTAACCGTCGTGGGTTTTTTCAAATTTTTTAATTTTTCTATACAAAATAAGACACTGTAAACAAGTCTGCGCATACCGCGACAGACGACGTGCTCTAGTTCGCTTAAATAGCCTGAGGATAAGCTCGTTAAATTATGTTAAAAAACTATAGGTAATCTAGACCACAATGTTATCTAGACCACAGAAAAAAATGTGAATCTTCGTGGGTAGGACATGACCTGACAAGGACCAGAGGGGCTAATACGAAAAGTTTAAAAGGTGCTTGCGTAAGCGATATCGCAAAGCAGTTTTTCTCTAGCGTATCCGACATCATTCGTTCAATAGTCTTTGGGCTACAATATTAGTCAAATTGAAAATGTGTTAAATAGCCATAACCGGTTAACTGCGGATGACTGTTCGTGACCAAGTGACTGCGTTACGCAATTGCGTACGTTATTTTCGTAATAGGCCCCCTGACCAATTATATATTTTGTGCCGTGACCTCGCTGGTGTGGCGTGTAAATAGCCCACCATGAGGTGGCTTCCACCGGTATAATGTTTGAACCCGATGTCGGGTATGAGGTAACAAAGGTCGCCTAAACTACGCCCACTTACCTCCAGGATCATGAAGAGCAGTTCAGCATCGCGATGCTTGGCGCGCAATTACGGCGCTCTCCAAATATTCCTGTTTCCCTTTATTCACTTTTTCAAAAACAGCACAAATAAAATCCGTTCACAGTGAAAAAGTCACACATTGACAAGGGGCGTTCTCTCTTCACCCAATGCAAGACCATAGATAAAGAATAAATGGCCAGCACATCTTGCGGGCATATATAAGGTGGTACCGTTTTAACTGTGAAAACTTTAAGGGGTTGTCAGGTGACGTGTTTAGAACACAATAAAAATAATTAAAAAAATCAGAAAAATATTATTATTTTTTAAATTTTTATTTAATTTTTAAAATAATTATTATCGTGGTCGATTCTTCCGAAATTTAACCTAAACATCCACAAAATAACAATAAAATACAACAATAATCGAATAACTATGGTGTTCTCTTGTTTTACCAACACATGCGCGAGCCGCACGCGGCGGTCATCAACCCAAACAGCTGACAACACGTATCGTACTGCGTACGTGTACGTATTACGCCTTAGAATTTTCAAACTGACTCTACTACTACTGATTCTACTACCTACTAGCAAATTAATGTTACCTACGCTTTTATTTAAGTTATCAATAAGTTCGATGACCTTTGATAAACTCAACTTTATTAAAGTAAGTATAATGTTAGGTATAATGAACGGTCGCTTTAAATTACTAATTGTTATTACATGATCCCGCTTTTCATTACATTTCTAGTCTAACAAGTAAGTTCAATGACCTTTGATAACATCAATTTAAGGTGTTTATCCTATGACGTGGTTAGTAAATTACTTACCTATGAGCACGAGTTCAGTTCTAAATGGGTCTCGCTTACACACCGTACGTATCCGACTCTTTTCACTATTAAGCAGCCTCCACATTCGCGGCGTGAACACCCGTGAAAGGCGTGAAGCGCGAATGTGGATGGTTTTCGCGGCCGTTCACGGGCTTCGCGCCTGTTCACGCCTTGTTTCCCGTTCGGTGTCGGTATTTGCGCCCGCTTCAAAGGGTTCGCGGTGCGCGAACCTCTCGTGAACGCAAGCGCATCCACACTCGCGCGTGAAAACAGTACCGTGCCTTGAGGTTTTTATTTATTTGCGGAGTACGGTGCGTCAAAATGACCGTCATTTGGACGAACGAGCAGGAACTTGTGATGATTGAGTGTTATCATGCCGAAACCATTTTATGGGATGCTAAAAAACAAAGATAGCAGTGCATAACTCGGCGTCCCTTCTCGACGAGCGCGCGAACTAAACTGTGAACGATAGCGAGTGTGGAGGGTCATGCTTTTCACGCTGACTTCGCGGCAAAATTACGGCGTGAATTCACGCCGTGAATCACGCAGGAATCTGGAGCGGGCTTTACATCACAAATTCACAATGCACTCAAACTCCACTCAAAGTCCATTGATGTCCATTATTACCTACATGACTAGTCGGTATGCCTGTACTCAAAATCCTTTTACTTGTCCACAAAAGAATCGATACAAGATAATCACACAGAAAGACTTAATACCTACTAGTAGGTAACTCGTTAATTTATGACAACTATCACACTAATTTATAATGTACAACATCACATCACGTGTTAGCTTTTGTGTACACACGTATCTTTTGTTATTATTCTGTGACATGACATTAAAAGATCGGCAAAATTCGTGAAATATTACGACAAAGCGTCCGGCGCGCGCGACAGGTCACGTCACGGTCACGTACGACGACACAACTGAACCAAATCAAATCAAAATTTGCGACGGGGCGGCGGGCGGAAAGGCGGGCGTTGTCCTTTGCTGCCCGCCGCCCGCCCGTGCCGCGCAGCGGCCGCGCCGCACGCGCCTTTCGGGTACCGCGTACCCCGTCGTCGGCGCATCTACAAAGAAATCGCCAAAAATGACCGATAAAGGCTTCTACAGACGTTTCGATATTGTGATATTGATTATTGATGAGTAAGTAAATTGTTTAATTCATATCGCTAGCTTCATGCTCGATTTATTTTATTAAGATAAGTAGGGCATCCTTTTTATTGTTGTTGGGATTTTTTAAGTTATAAAACTGTTTACAAACAAAAGAAAAAACATATGAATCAAATAGAATGTGTTATTATTTGTCACTATCTCCCATTTTACTTTTACTTTTTAATGGCTAATAACAATGTAAAGAATCATTCGATTAGGTACGTTGAAATGTGAAAGTTCACAACCACACCTCCTGCCTTTTTTTGCGATTAAATGATGGTTTTGATGACTTAATTTTGTTGTTTTATTTTTGTAGTTTTATGGCGATATGATAGTAAAGTATAATAATTTAAACTTGGCTTGAGATTCCATGTAGTGTGTAGAGCTACCTTTAAACTAAAACAAAATTCTTCCCCGCCCGCCTGCCGTCTCTCTCTCTCTTCTCTGCTCTCTCTTGGTCCGCACGCACTTCTTATTTTTTCTGCAGTCTATTTCCGTGTGTTCTCTTGTCATGCGTAGAGTGTTAGCTATGCCTCGATATACAAATCAAGTGTTCCTACTGCGTACTTGTGCAATGAGAGAGGTGGTGATCGGGTGCAGCAGTTCTGTAGATAGTTTTTTAAAAGTGTAAATAAGACTTGTGAATAGAAATTGTTAATAATAAAATAGGTGATGAACTTTTAAACACGACAAATTAATGTAATAATAAAATAATACTAAGTAGGTACCTTACCTATTTTAGATATTTTATGTAAAATTTTGACAGTTTTTATTAAGTAAGAAGGTACATTAGTTTGAAAGTCCAAAGCGTCTCAAGTGTGATGGGAAGCTTATCACCTTCTTGTGTAGTGTGCAGTGTAAACAAAATCAACCCGCTGTTTGGGGTCATGTAAGTACACTTACCCTACTAATTTAAAGTAACAGATATTATAAGGTACCTACCTACTCAGATACCCTCGGTTTTTTACTATTAATTTAGTTCCAGTTTATCAAAGGTCATCGAACTTACTGATAAGCGTAGGCAACATTCGTTTGTAGGAAAGCCAGTTGTTGGTACGTGTTCTAGAAATGTAATGGAAAGCGGGATCATGTAATAACAATTAGTAATTTAAAGCGACCGTTCATTATACCTAACATTACACTTACTTTAATAAAGTTGAGTTTATCAAAGGTCATCGAACTTATTGATGACTTAAATAAAAGCGTAGGTAACATTAATTTGCTAGTAGGTAGTAGAATCAGTAGTAGTAGCACAGAATACATAGTACGTAGTAGAGTCAGTTTGAAAATTCTAAGGCGTAATACGTACACGTACGCAGTACGATACGTGTTGTCAGCTGTTTGGGTTGATGACCGCCGCGTGCGGCTCGCGCATGTGTTGGTAAAACAAGAGAACACCATAGTTATTCGATCATTGTTGTATTTTATTGTTATTTTGTGGTTGTTTAGGTTAAATTTCGGAAGAATCGACCACGATAATAATTATTTTAAAAATTAAATAAAAATTTAAAAAATAATAATAATTTTCTGATTTTTTTAATTATTTTTATTGTGTTCTAAACACGTCACCTGACAACCCCTTAAAGTTTTCACAGTTAAAACGGTACCACCTTATATAGCATGATCCCACAGAATAATGAGCGCAAAGGTTCCCAATGACACCTCATACACATTTCATTCATAAAATAATCACAGAATAAAAATAATCCTTATGTGCCTAACCATGCTCCCCACCTTGGAAGTTCGCAGAAGTTTCAAAACAAAAATAAATTACAAACATAATCATGGCAACATAACATAGCATGCACGCAGTTTATATTAAGGCTAACAGAATGGCCAAGCTTCATGGCTAAGTCCTAAACAAACTAAATTACATCTAAATATAAGATACAGAAAATTATTGAGTAGGTATAGGATATAATTTTACAATAGGACGCTTAAAAATCCCGAAACTAGTTTTCACCGTCGCTACTCGAATAATACCGTCCAACCCGGGATGAATCTCTATAATTACACCTAATGGCCAATTCAAGGGAGGAGAATCCTCCTGACCGACAATGACAACAGTTCCGACATTAATAGTATAGCCGGTGCAGGTCCATTTCTGTCTGATTTGCAACGTATGAAGATACTCTGAACGCCACTTCTTCCAATAAGATTGCACCATACTGTCTAATAACTGTTTCCGCCGGGTAAGATTGATACGCGCGTCAGTTAAGGGTGGCGCAGGTAAGTACTGCAATGGTGATGACATCAAAAAATGAGCAGGAGTTATCACTTCGGGATCGGGATCCGAAGACACAACAGTTGGCGTGTGTCATAGTTCAACAAGTGGGCGTGAGTTCATAATGCACTCTATCTGCACCAGCACGGTTTGCATTTCCTCATAAGTAAGAAGCTGGGTCCCGATCACTCGATAAAGGTGAGTCTTTAGACTTTTAATATTCGACTCCCACATACCACCGAAATGCGGTGAACGAGGGGGAATCATTTTCCAATCAATGCGACGCTTAGTAAGTTCGCGCTTTAAAGTTGGATGAAATTCAGATCCAATAAGGAAGGTATAAAGATCATCTAACTGTGCCTTTGCACCGACAAAATTGGTGCCATTGTCCGAATATAGGCACGACACAGGTCCACGCCGTGAAATAAAACGACTAAAAGCCGCTAGAAAGGCATTGGTAGTTAGGTCCGAAACCAACTCAAAATGAGTAGCCTTGGTCACGAGGCACACAAACAAGCAAATATACGCCTTCTGCGAATGCTGTCCTCTTCGACGAGCAAGCGTGATGCGAAGAGGACCCGCGTAATCAACGCCGGTGTGAACGAAAGCCTTTGCCTCTGTGACACGGAAGGAAGGTAAATCAGCCATCTTAGGCGTGGGGTGCGACGGATTCAAACGGAAGCAGCAATTGCATTTCCGAATCCTTGCTCTTATCACCGTCCTGGCATCCAATATCCAAAAACGTTGCCGCAAGATCGACATCAAAAGTCCTGGACCAGTATGACAATTCATAATATGGTAGTGTTGAATAATAAGATCTACCATATGATCATGTTTAGGGAGTACAGCCGGATGTTTAGCCTCAAAAGGTAAATCCGATTTAGAAAGCCGTCCTCCAACACGCAGCACACCATCTTCGTCAAGAAACACCGACAAGTTTAAAAGCTTCTTAGAAGGCAATTTACCCTTCTTGAGCGCGGTAAGATCCTCGGCGAAGTGGATACTCTGCACTGAACGTATCAAAAATTTCTCGGCAGTCATAATATTATTGACTGCCCCAGAAGAAGGCGAGATTATTTTAATAAATCGGAGAACGTAGACAACAATCCGTAAAAGTTTATCCCACCCGGATATACGCTGAGCCAATTCCACCAGAGCCGGGGGTTCACACTGAACCGTTGCAGTCAGCACAGTAACTTTGTGCTCAGGCAACTCGGCAGTTATGGTAGATGAAAAGGCTTTCATAGGCCAATTTGACGGAGGGCTACGAATCCATGATGGGCCGTTCCACCATAAATCATGTGAAGCGAGTTGGGAGGGAAGCATCCCCCGGGAAAGACAATCACTTGGATTCTCACTTCCTGCCACATGATAAAAGTGTTCAGGAGGCAGATTCTCTTGACATTGAGCGACGCGGTTACTTACAAACACCGACCAACGATGCGGTGAAGAATGAATCCACGAAAGCGCAATAGTCGAATCAGAGAAAGCATACGTTCCCGCAATGGGTACACGCGCTTGATAAGACTCTTGAACTGTCCGTATTAGTTTGGACATCAAGACGGCAGCACATAATTCCAAACGTGCGAGTGTGGTCACTTTAGTGGGTGAAACCTTTGACTTCGCACAAAGTAATCTTACAGTAATATTGCCCACGGAGTCAGTGGTGTGTAAGTATAAGACACAACCATAACCGTTCATACTCGCATCACAAAACGCCACAATAAGTACCGTACTATTACGCGGGAAATCGCGATTGGGTTTTTAAAAAAAAGTTTATTTTGAAATACACTGATTTATTGCGCAATATGGAGCACAATATAAAATAACAATTGATTTGGTATCGATTTAGAAATTGGAAATATTGAGTTCCGACTTGTTGAGACGTCTGAGGCGAACTGGCTCAATGCGCGGCGCAAGAGTATATATATGAAATAATAAATGTTGACTAAGCAATCAACCCTGTACTAAGCAAGGGTATAACAACCCCCCGCTTAAGACTGAACTTCAGGGAAACAAAAGAAAATGAAGTTCGGTAATTTAAACAATCTCTCTCAACCGTGGTTGAGGTTGTGGTGAGTTCTCAGTTTGGTTATCGCGACTATTTTCATCATCGACGTCACTACAAGTTGGTACTTGATTTGGTATTACAAAACGATTCTTATATCTAACTACAATCTTGTATAACTTATAGCCTATAAAGATTACAATAATTATGTATATAAATGACGTGAAAGCAAAGTAATGAGTTCCATACTTTAATAAAACAGGTTCTTCATTAATGATATTATCCAAATTAGCAAACAATTCGTCGTTCTGATTTTGTATGTTTAAATTATCTAAATCAATGTTTTTTATGGAAACAGGGGAGACAGTGTTTAAAGAACTAAGAATATACTTATCTATTTTACAGCACGAGTCATTTATAATATTAAAGTCTAAACTAGGCACAGGGATACTTATATTTACTACATTGTTCGACGATATCTTCGTATACACAACGCACTGTTCAGGGGTGTGCAAAATGCCGGTTCCGAACACTGTCACTTCATGAAGTTCTGAATTGTCACAATTTATCGATAGTTTGTTCGGATGCGACTGCACGAAAATCCACCTATTGTTTTTCAGCGCTTTCCAAATGTCTAATTCACCCAAAATCGTTTTAGTTATACACTGCGTGGGAATAGCACTAATTGTTTTAGTTAATAATTCACTTTCACACGTAGGGTTACCAATAGTCTGTAGCACGATAGGGATGTCACACACGAAGAACTCAGAGCTTACCGTCTTACACTTATCTAAATTATCTAAGTTACAAAAATTTACTTTATCATTTGAAATGGCAATATAGGGACTGTTGGGCAAAATTAAACTAAAACTATTAAATTTCCCCGTATCGTGGGGTGTAGGCAAAGCCAGGTTACGATACAAGTTAAACTCGTGATTTGTTACGAGTGGGAAGTGTAAAACGAATACAAGTTTATTCCTAAAATAGTAACAACTAACATCAGAAATACTTAAAATATAATGGATATTATCTAAGCTTAAAGGCAGTGGAATTATAGTATCACGGGACAAGTGCCGGTCATTATCGGCAAGTTCTCGATACACCTGGCCCGGCGTCAGGATGCGTGGGTGTAGGATGTTTAGGCTACTGAGCGTGACTGCATTTATCAAGTCCTCTAATTGGAATGATAGTGTTAGTACTGAGCTCTCGATGCTCGTAAATATGGAATAGACTTTTGTATCAAGAATTAATTTATTTGAAATTTTAGTAATATTACTTGACTCATTTAAAAATTTGTTTACTGCATTATTTAGTGAGATTTCGTTAATCTTCAACTTATTTATTGTTTGTTTAAAGGAATCTAATGTCGAAGTAGTAATTAGAATATTTTCTTTGACGAGTTGGGCTAGCTTTTTCTCGTCATTTTGGACAGCCTCGATAGCGGAGTCGTATTTCAATGCATCGTCTTCATCTAGAGTGCCTATGATTTTTTTGAAGGCCGTTCCAATACCGCCGAACCAGGGTGAGCGTCTACTACGTGAAGAGAGTAAATGCGAGAGAGATATCATGATAACTTTTCATATCGTTAAAACGAACTGTTAAAGGAGATAGCATATTTTGACACTGATCGTTATTCGATTGTTGACACAAAAATCTGACTGTACCTAGGATTTCATTAAGGTTAGCGAGATGCATGCTTATAAAAGAAATTTCTACATGTGTTATTAAATTTAATTGACCCTTAACTATCTTAAGTTTACCTATCCTATCAAAGTATATGCCGGAACTAGAAGGAAGTGGCTGCACATAGTCCGGTTGTGCTTTGACCGAGGCGCTGAAATATAACAATTCGTCATGAGAATATATTGGGAACTATATGGTAAGTAGATAATATAATTAAAAGTAGTAATAGTTGTAATAGTGACAATTGTAGTTTTAATCATAGTTATAACGTAGTATAGTAATAGTAATAGTTATAGTAATAGTAATAGTTATAGTAATAGTTATAGTAATAGTTATAGTTATAGTAATAGTTATAGTTATAGTAATAGTTATAGTAATAATTCGATGTTTGTGTCATTCTATTTTTAAATTAATATCTACTGTACAAGTTATTTAAATGTGACGTTATCTGAACATTTGCTGGTTTAAGCTGGTCGAAATGATGCGTGACGTGACGTCGGTTAATTAGAAGTGTTGCAGTGTGATTGTTATGAACTTTGATTATTTTATACGGACCTTTCCATATCGGCGATAAAGCTTTTCTAAGTCTTAAATGATTTTTGAGGTAGACGTAATCGCCAGCTTTATATCGCGGAGGAGCTTTAGCTAGTCACTAATATAACCGGATCACTAGGCCATGCAATGATAAATTTTAGTATTCCGCTAAAAAAACAGAAGGTCCCACCACGAAGGATTACTTACAGGCCTCTAAAGAACATCGACATGTCTAATTTTAATGAGGATCTGAACGCGCTTGATTGGGAATCGGTTTCTAAATTACATAATGTGAGTTCCATGGTAGACCAGTTTAATCACCTTCTTTTGTCACTCTTTAACAGACACGCACCGCTCATAACGGCTAAGATAAAACGTAATCAATCGCTACCTTGGATAACAGACACAATTAAGCTTATGATCGATCTACGTAATGAGGCTCATGTGACGTACCGAAAATCCAAGAGTGATTCACACAAACTGTACTATAAGGATTTTAAGTCTACTGTAATATCTAGTATAAATAATGAAAAGCGAGCATACTTTAATCATTTTATTAATTCAAATGCCAGTAACAGTAAAACTTTTTGGAAAAATGTAAAAGACAAAATCATCCCCAATGACGGCAAGAATGAGACACTTCCAGATTGTTTTAGTGATCCAAATGTCATTAATGATAATTTTCTTAAAATACCTGGGTGTGGTAATGTGTCTATTTCAGAGCTTTCTTATTTCGAACATCATCGTTTCAGTACGACTGCTCCACCATTTGTGCTGAAGGCTGTTACTGAGACAGATGTCACTAATTATATCTTATCTGTCAAATCTAATGCCGTTGGTAGTGACGGTATTAGTAGGGACATGGTCCTGCTCACTCTTCCGCGTACCTTGCCAATTATTACTGACTTAGTTAATAAATCCATCCTCACAGGCATAGTCCCTTCTCAGTGGAAAGCTGCACTGATAACTCCACTTCCAAAAATCAGTACCCCTTCCGAATTTAACCACTTAAGACCCATCAGTATTTTAACCTTTTTATCAAAAATTTTGGAGAAAGCAGTTTACAGTCAGTTGATTAAATACGTTGAAAGCAACAATATATTGCCATCTTTTCAGTCCGGTTTCCGCAAGGGTCGTGGTACTGTGACGACGCTGCTTGATGTAACTGACAACATACTTGCTGAACAAGATAACGGAAAAATCACTGCTCTCACGCTTTTAGATTTTAGTCGAGCATTTGATTGTTTAAACGTTCCGTTGCTACTTTCAAAGTTATCATTCTATGGATTTGATCATCACACTATTAAATGGTTTAACAGCTACCTTAGTGAGCGGTATCAATCGGTAAGACTTCGTAGGGAGGATGGAACTACCCTTAGAGCCTAAATTGGTCAAGCATGGTGTACCTCAAGGCTCAATACTAGGGCCACTTCTATTCATTATATACAGTGCGGACCTTCATCTGAACAAACACTGCAATTATCACTGCTACGCAGATGATGTTCAATTGTATATATCTGAGAAGCCTGGTAGAATTTCTGAAGCCATAAGTAAATTAAATAAGGACTTAAATGCCATAGCTACCTGGTCAGCTAATAACGGTCTTGTGCTCAATCCATCTAAGTCCAAATATATGCTCTTGGGTACTAAACATCAGATAGAGAAAGCAGATTTAAGTCCTGTGTCTGTTGAAATACTTGGTAATAAAATAGAACGTGTTGACGAGACCAAAAATTTAGGAATAATTTTCGACAGCCAGTTGCGGTTTGAGAACGTGTTGAGTCTCGTTAGGAGTTGTTTTTACCGCTTGAAAATCTTATATAAAGTACGTAATTTCCTCTCAGAGAAGTCGCGAATCACACTTTGTGAATCGCTGATACTATCAAGGCTCAACTACGGTGATTTAGTGTACGGGTCTCGCTTGTCGTATAGGTCTCGGAAAATGATACAGCGTGTCCAGAACGCATGTGGTCGTTTTTGTTTTAACATACCCCCGCGCACACATGTATCCCCATATTTAAATAATGCGAACATGCTCAATATGGAGTCTCGTAGACGTTTGCATTATGCCTTGCTGATGTTCGATTTGATGAAGTTCAAGAGGCCGGAATATTTGTATACAAAACTGAAACACTCCACTTTCCACCACCGCTACGGACCAGGTATTCCTAGGTCCAAACGAGCTCCGTTGTCAACCTACATTCACAAAACTGTGAACTTTACTGGCAGTTTTCGCTACCAAGCGACTAAATGCTGGAATAATATCCCCCCTCCAATACGATTAGTTCCAAGCAGACAAGCTTTTAAACATAAACTAAGATCCACTCTCCTTGATTTTTCAAAATTAGGAACCAGCAATTAGTCGCTACGGTTGCGAATTTCACGTTCTGGGGGTTAGGCGATATATAATACAATGTTATATATATATATAATTATATAATATTTTTTTAATAAAGTGACACAATTTAATCATGAATTTAATAACTGGTTTAACTTATTTATTTAAAATTTTCAAATATAATTTAATTTAATTTTAATTTTTGGTAAATTTATTTTGAATTTTAATGAAATTGTATACGACACTTATTCAAGTTTAGTACAAATTCTGACTACTTTTGCGCAACCTCACTATTTCACTTGGGTGAAAACTGAAAATCAGTGATTTACTCTACGAGTAAATATTACACTGAGTTTTCTCCTTTTTGCATCGCTACGGCACACAATTGGAGTTTTGCTCTGTTCTATATTCTGCCGTCCTTTAACTAAAACCACGTTAACCCTCAGATGGTCGATTTTGAGTTTTGAATGCAAAGTAATACAGTTTAAATTTCTCTATCTTTCTGTTTAGGATTGGTAGCTCTATCATATATAGTTTTGGAGATATTAAAACGTTGTATCCCGTTAAACGACAAAATATTCTACAAATCCTTAGCTAAAAAATGACTATCCTACAATTCTTAGCTTAAAAAAAGTTAAAGTACCTTTATTGATAAATTAACCGAATATTTATTAAACATTTACTTAGCTAAAACCACGTGATTTGATTATACTTGATTACAAACACGTTAAACTCCCTTAACGATAGTATAGTCAAGTATTCCATACTGCAGTTGCTTCAAAATACTTCGCTATAAAAACGTCATCTGCTTTATTAAGGAATTTGTTAAAAAAATATTACTGTTCCTTAACTTAATAACCGCTAATCCACGTTTCTTAACTAGAAACACGTTATTCGTTGCTCGTGCTTCATTCATTCCGGGCGTGTGCGGGGAGCGTATATGGCTTACCGTTATCACCTCGTCGCCACGAAATACGACATACGCCTTTTTTAACTGTAAACCTCAGAAAACCCGTATCCACTCAAACTCCAAAACCACTTTGAAGCCCTTGAAAACAGCATAGATGTGGACGATCTAAACAACATGGCGGTGGATACCTACTGTTAGTACGGTAGGGTCCAAGTTCTTTAATACCCACCGTCCCAAGCTAAAGAAACACTCTGACCACAGACTGCCACTCATGGATCAGAGACGTAAAATGAGGTTCCAGCGGTTAAGCGGATGCTCATCGTCATTAGCTAAATAGACAGATATTAGCTATATAGAGCGACCTTCGCCAATTTAATAGGAAACGTATTAAAGAGAAGAAGAGGCCATCGAGCAGAATAAAGGTTCCAAAGTGTTCGCAACTTCGCAAGAGATCTTTCTATTGGGCAAAGCCAGATGACGAAGCTGAAACTGGCGACGGACGCATTATCTCATTGAAGTCTGAAATCATGAGAGAGATCGAGAGTTTCTATGGGCAGTTATATTCCACCCAGACACCTGTTGTACGCAATCCCAGAGCCAAGCTTATACGACACTGTATCGAAGATATCCCGGAGTCAACCTGTACGAGATTAGTATGGCTCTCTAACAGCTGAAAAACAACAAGGCGGCGGGTGACGACGGAATTACTATAGAATTTTTGAGAGCGGGCGGTAAGCCGATACATAAAGTTCTCCAGAAGCTTTTCAATTCCTTCATCGTTGAGGGCAGAACTCCGAAGGCATGGAAGATAAGTGAGGGGATTTTGTTCTTTAAATAGGGTGACAAGACCCTCTTAAAGAACTACAGACCCATCTCACTTTTGAGCCATTAAGGAGCCAATACCCATAAGTTGTTTTCGAGAGTGCTTACGAATCGTCTCGCTCGCAGGTTCGACGACTTCCAACTTCCCAAACAAGCCGGGTTCCGAAAAGGCTTTAGCTCCATAAGACCACATCCATATGCTGCGGTAGGTTATACAGAAGAAGAGGAGCAAAATCTGCCACTTTGCTTGGCGTCCGTGGACTATGCGAAAGCCTTTTATTCGATTGAAACCTAGGCAGTGCTGCAGTCTCTCCAAAGGTGCCAAGTGGACTACAGGTATAAGGTATATCTAGGTGTTGTACTTTACGAAAATGCCACCAATGTCGCTCTGAGTGTACTTTGTAGAACCAGAACACAAATCCTATCCAACTGCAGCGAGGTGTGCGACAGGGAGATATTATTTCTCGACTTATCGCAGTGTCACAAGATGAAAGTCGACAAGTGTGTGTTGCCAGTGATGACTTACAATAGTGAAACGTGGTCACTAACTATGTATCTCATAAGGAGGCTCAAGGTCACCCAGTGTGCAATAGAGAGAGAGCAACGGTCAGCGTTTCCCTGTGTGATCGAATCAGAAATAAGGAGATCTGCAGGAGAACTTAAGTAACCGACATCGCTCGAAGAATTGCTCAGTTGAAGTGGCAGTGAGCTGGACACATAGCGAGAAGAACCGATGGCCGTTGGGGCGGGAATGTTCTGGAATGGCGTTCGCACACCGGACGACTCTCCGTGGGTAGGTCCCCGACAAGGTAGACCGACGATCTAATGAAGGTCGCGGTGCGCCGCTGGATGCAGGCGGCGAAGGACCAATCGTCGTGGAGATCCTTGGGGGAGGCCTATACCCCGCAGTGGGTTTCGTGCGGCTGATATGATGATGATTGCTAATTTTATGAGCTTTTTGATAAACCTTAAATCATTACAATTGAGTACTAAACAACGAAGCTACAGTGGTTTTAGTTCTGGTACGAAGAATCTAAATTGATGTAACTGGACTGGTTATCTATTAAATTACATGTAAAAAGTATGATAATTATACTTCCTATGAATATTAAAACAATGCGTTATCATACTTTTAACTAATCATTACTTGACGTAAAATAATTCTATTTTATGTTTAGTGATTTTTTTATTTTATTTTATTTATTTTATTTCCACTCTTACATCTATTTTTACAGGATTAACCCATTACAATAGAGTAACTAAATACATTATATAATTTATCAATATCAATTAACAAAATTAAAAAATCTTTAACACATTCAATATACCTACTATAATTAACATAACATATTATAACATAAATATATTTCATAAATAATAATAATATTCTAATTTAGTTCATTATTAATTAATTTACAATCATTGCAATTACCTAATTAATTTTATAACAAATGGTAAACATAGCCGCTCTCGTGAATTCACTCAGCGGACAAAAGAACACGTCTATATCATTGGCTATTAGGTTGAGAGTGCGCAGTGCCCGCGTCAACGGCGCTTCCTTAAGTAAATTGGTCCGCGCTTGCGGCACCGCGAGCAGACTAGGCCTGCGCCTGCGCCACACGTACCGGTCCGGAACACACATGCCTATTTGGCTGAGTATACAAGCGTTATGTAACTTACCTCTTACTATTTTAAAAATATAAAGTACTAAAGCCATGTCCCTCCTTACCCTCAGTTGGTTGTATCCGACCATGCCCAATACAAATAATGTTGGATACATTAGCGGGTAAAATGGGTACACTCCATACAACTTTAGGTAAAGGTATCTGACAAATTTATTCTGAACCCGTTCCAGCATGATATTGTACTTTGCTTCGTGTGAGGACCATATTACAGAATTAAATTCTAACTGACTTCTCACTAGCGCATTATATAAGATCTTAATTGCAGTTACATTAAAATTTTTCAAATTACTAACTCTACGAAGCACGAATCCCAAATTCCTATAAGCTTTCTTGCATATCTGGACAATGTGTTTACGAAACGTTAGCCCACTGTTAAGACAGGTCCCTAGATCCTTGACTTCGGTAACTCTTGCCAAGGATATATTATCCACCTTATAGTCGTATTGCGGTGAATTGTGTGCGCGAGAGAATGTTATTGTCACACATTTTGAAGGATTAAAATATAATTGATTTTCCTTACTCCAAGCAACGACCCTGTCTATGTCCCTTTGCAGTCTTTCGCAGTCTTTTTCGTCTCGAATCTCTAGATATAGTTTTAAGTCGTCAGCGAACAGCAAGCATTTTGCATCCACAACAACTTGTGATAGGTCGTTGATCATTATAATAAATTCTAGAGGTCCAAGATTGCTACCCTGACTCACGCCTGACCGGGTAAAGTAGGGCTCGGATAAATAACCTGCGTATTCTACGTATTGTTGCCGGTCCTGCATGTAACTAGCAAAAAATTTCAGCAAGTGGGGAGTGAAGCCGACACCAGCCAACTTTTTTAGCAATACATCATTTTGAACTAAATCAAATGCTTTTTTAAAATCAAAATAGGCGGCGTCGACTCGCCCCCCACTATCTACTACTGGTGTAATATAAGACATGTACTCCAGCAGATTGCTGGTAGTACTTCTTGCTGGCCGAAACCCATGCTGAGCTTCTGACAACTGTGAACTAATTTGTTCAAGAATAGGTAGATGTACAGCTGCTTCCAATACTTTTGCGGGGGTGGACAGTACTGCTACTGGTCTGTGCTCGTCTACACTCGTCCCTGAACTCTTAGGTACTGGAACGACCCTTGTCATTTTCCACCTATCCGGGAACTCTGCGTCTCCTAAACATTTATTATATATATATAGCAGTGGATCTGCAAGCACAGCCCAACAATCCTTAAATATGTACGGTGGGACACCGTCTGGTCCAGTTGATTTCTTCGGCTTAAGTTGTTTGAGCGCGCGTTCTACGTCCCGCAGTTGCAGGCGGTCCAGGTGGACACGTGCCGCCCCGTTGTCTCCACCCGCTTCCGATATCGCCACATCAACATCCAGCATAGCTCGTTCAGTGCTATACACCGATTGGAAAAATTCAGCAAATTCTTTGGCACACTGATCGGATGCTAACACTTCACCGTTCTTCATAATCTTCCTAGGGTTTCTACCACCTTTTTTAGAATTTATGTAATTCCAAAAAGATTTTGGATTTTCTCGCAAAGTACTCTGAATAAAAAAAATGATATCAATGTAATGATGCTGTGTTTCATAAAATAACAGAAGAATATTTAGTTAAATATTATAAAATGTTTGATTGTTGTTTTATAAAAACACTAAAAACAAGCAAAATAAACTATACCTATATATGTTTTTTTTTACTTTTCAATAAAATTTGATGTAATTCTTATATTGCTTTTCATTTAATTTCCTACTTTTTTGATATGAAATGCTTGGCTATAAGGACGCTAATCAAAATCGAAGGAAGAGTTGCCTTTTTTTAGCTTAGTAAACAAGTGTATGTCTTAACAAATGTGTTTTGTTTTATAGGTAATACTTAGCTTAAAAGAGTTTAAGAAGCTTTAGTCTTTTTTAACTAAAGTAGATAATATGTTAATACGAACAAAATTCTTTGCTATAATACAGTTAAATGACTTAGTGGGTTTATAGTTAAGCATTTCAGAGTAAATTTATAAAATATTACTGACATCACAAATTTAATGAAAATACTTAACTAAAATGTCGCTAAGTGTAGGTTAGAGACTTTTTAGTACAGTATTTTTAGTCAAAAAATTTACATTTGTCTTCGTTAGACAATAAAAAGGCGTTTTTCTTAATAATAAACCGTAGATACCCGTGCAGTATAAATCATAAATGATGCATGGAATTACATGTTACCATTTTGCCTAACAGTCACTTTATCTATCTATAATAGTTTTCTAGAAACATAGATTCCCGCGTTTTTTGTGTTCTTTTCCGAAATTACTTTTTGGGTTTAACGTGGTTTTAGTTAAAGGACGGCAGTATTGTTTCTTTTTGTTTCATTGTTTTATTTTTAATCTTTTATTTTGTAATGTTCATTGGTCTTACTTAAATTTTGTGTGCGTGCTTGGTGCGAATAAATACATTTCACTTTCACTTTCACTTTCACTAGCGTGAGTATCATAATAGTTTTTAGAAGTCTCTTTCGATTTAAGGATATTTTCAATGGCTTTTCCTCTTGTGTATCTAAGTCTATGTTGGAGCACTTTAATGTAGTCAGAGTAAGTAGTACCGAGGTCATTTTCATACACGGAATTTGGAATGTGAGGTTTGTGGCCGAAGACTAACTCGTAAGGAGTGAATTTTGTTGTTGAGTGCACAGTGGTATTGTATGTTAGCATGGCAGTATATACATAAGTTGGCCAATTATCTTGGTTTTCGTTAGTGAAGGATTTTAGGTACTCTTTAAGTGTGGAATGACTGCGCTCAAGGGCGCCCTGCGTCTGAGGATGGTAAGGAGATGACCATAACTGTTTGATCTTGAAGAACTGGCAAGTCGTTTTGAATAGGTCGGACGTGAAGTTTGTGCCTTGATCTGACAGGATAGATTTGGGATTTGGAAAAGGGAAATGAAGTGAATAAGGCAGTCGCTCGTTTCTTCAGCTGTCGTGCTGCGAATAGGGTAGGCCACCGAATATTTTGTGAGGTCATCTTGTAATTTGAGAATGTATTTAAGCTTAGCGGGGCCTGATTCTGGTAAGGGACCTACGATGTCTAAAGCGATGCGCTGAAACGGGGATGTGGATGTGGAAGTTATTTCCATAGGGGCTCTGTTCAATTGCCTTAAGGCCTTGTTCTCCTGGCATGCTCTACAGTTTTTTACATAGTCTTCGATGTCACTCCTCATTCCCTTCCAGTAGAATTGTTCCCGAATTCGATTATACATGCGTGTCGAGCCCAAATGTCCGGCTACTGGGATATCGTGGTTTTCACGGAGAATTCTAGGTCTTTCGCTCAAAGTCGGATAAATTGTCTTGTTTTTATAAACATGGATAGATATTTTAGTGTTATGGAAGAGGTATGTGAGTATATTGTAGATTTTAGTATAGGAGTGTTGGTCAAAAGGATTTTTGAAATCGGATATAGCAATATCTGTTATTTCTGTAGTTGATAATAAATATCTTTTCTCTGACATTCTTTAAGGTTCTGTAAATTTCTGGGTAGGATGATTCATCAAAATAGTGAACTTTAGTGAAAATCAAGTAAATGGTGCTATTTGCATGTTTTATTTCGAGGAAGGAATAGAGTTCTTTCTCTGAATTCAGGATCTCGTCTTTATTGCCAATGGTTGACAATAGATTTCGTTGATATACGGATTTGATTCATCAAGATCAATTGATGTGGGTATTATTATAACCTTTTGAGGACATTTCATGAGATTTTCAGCATGTTCTGTTAGTATGGCATTAGAATTGAATTGCCTATTGGCTATTGCTTTTAGAAATCTGGAGTAGTCATCATTAGGACAGGGATTAGGATTTGTAGGTTCAAGTTCAAGGATATCGGGTTCGGAGTTGGGTAGCTGAGTAGGAGAAGGATTTTCTACTTGAGTTGCAGTGGGACCTTGCATCATGGGAGGTGTTGGAAGTGTTTCTTGGTTTAATATGTCTTGGTAGAAAGTGAAAGGTGTAGGAGGTGTTGTGGGACCTTGTATCCTGGGAGGTGTTGAAGGAGTCTCTTGATTTAGTATGTCTTGGTCGAAAGTGAACGGTATAGGAGATGGTAATTCCAGAAGTGAGTCTTCCAATAGGTTGTCAAATTCATCTATGTTTGGTAATAAAGGATTTGGAGAAGGTAGATTAGGTCTTCCGATTGGGTTGACTGGGAATCGTGAGAGTGTATCGGCATTGGTATTGATCTTTCCTTTCTTGTGGACTATGTCATATTCAAATTCTTCTAATTTGAGTCGCCAGCGGACTAACCGGGATCCGGGATCTTTGTAATTGAACAACCATTGTAAAGGTTTGTGGTCTGTTACTATGGTGAACTTGTGGCCATAAAGGTAGGGTCGGAAGGCTTTTGTACCGAACACGATAGCCAGACACTCTTTTTCGGTTGTCATGTAGTTGCATTCTGCTTTGTTTAGAGTGCGGGAAGCATAGGCAATTGGACGGTCTTTGCCTATTGGTCCTTGAGATAATATAGCTGATACAGCGAAATTTGAAGCGTCGCAGGTCAGGACGAATGGTTTGGAGAAATCGGGGTATGCTAGGACTGGTGAAGTTGTAATTTTATTTTTCAAGGTTTCGAAAGCTAATTGTTGTTGATTTTGCCAAATGAAAGGTATGTCTTTCTTGAGAAGAGATGTTAGAGGTTTTGCCAATTTCGAAAAATCTGGGATGAAACGTCTGTAATATGAGACGAGACCTAGGAAGGATTTTATGTCTTTGGCGCATTTAGGTACGGGAAAATTTGTGACAGCTTTAATTTTTTCGGGATTAGAATAGAATAGAATAGAATAGAATAGAATAGAATAGAATAGAATAGAATAGAATATTTCTTTATTTGCTTAAAAAGTGGTAAGTATAAAAGATGTTACAATATATATGAAGCCGCACACTTTTCTCCAGATACTGGCATGCAAATATAATTAATTACATATTATTATTTACTTTAGTAGCAATATAAACATTACAAATCAGTGTGTGTCATTACCGTCGTCTGTTGAAAAAGTCATTAAATTCATCGATTGAATAAAAACAGTTCTCAACCAACCAACTCTTCAGTTTGTTTTTGAAAGCATTTAAAGGTAAAATCTTGAGATCATCCGGCAACCTATTGTATATGCTTATAGACATACAATACGCGTTTTTGCTGTAAAGAGCTGTTGTTTTTACAGGAAGAACTAATTTATTAGGGTATCTAGTATTGAAATTACAGTGTTCCTTTTTCCTTGTAAATAAGTGAGGATTAGTTTTGGCAAATACACTTAATTCGTAAATGTACATGCATGGTACTGTTAATAACTTAAGCTGTTTGAAGAATGTCCTACAGGATGTTAAGGTATCAATGTTGCAAATGGCTCGAACGCATTGTTTTTGTGCAATGAATGCTTGGTTTGTGTGACATGAGTTGCCCCAAAGGAGAATATGATATCTTAACAAACTACCTACGTATCCGTGATATGCCTGAATAGCTATAAGTCTGCTACTGATCCTAGTTAATCTCCATAAGGCATATGCGAACGAATTTATTTTGTTGCACAGTTTATTTATATGTTCTTTCCAAGAACATTTGTCATCAACTGTTAAACCTAAAAATAGTGTTTGTGAAGATTCTTTAATGATTTCATTTTTAAATGTCAAATTTAAATTATGTTTCCTACCGTTTTTATTTATAAATTGAATGAATGTCGTTTTGCTTAAATTTACTTTCAATTCATTATTTTCCAGCCACTGTATTATTTTAAAAATTGTATCATTTACTTCGTCATTATATTTTTTGTTGTCATTACATAGTATAACAACAGATACGTCATCAGCAAAAAGTGTACAGTGGTAATTTGTGGCATCTGAGAGATCATTTATGTACATTAAGAATAATAATGGACCCAGTATGCTTCCCTGTGGTAGACCTAGATTTTTTGATTTTGGCATTGATTTTATTTTCTTTATTTCCATGTTATCGTCTATATTTGTTATTTCTACGTATTGCGTTCTTCCAGTCAAATAGGAGTAAAGCCACTTATTTACTATGCCTCTTAATCCATATAATTCACATTTACGAAGTAGAATATCATGCGGCACGAGGTCAAAGGCCTTACTCATGTCAAAAAACACAGAAGTGACAGGTTTACGTTTATCCATATTAATTAACACCTCGTTCATTAACGAGAACGCTGCCAGAGATGTCGACTTGCCCTTTTGAAACCCGAACTGGTCTGACTTAATTAACGCAAATTTATTGGCAAATTGATAAATACGATTATGCATTGCCCTTTCAAAAATTTTGGATATGATGGTTAATAGCGATATCGGCCTGTAATTATCGATGTTGTCTCGTGTACCCTTTTTAAATAGAGGTTTAATTACGGCGATTTTAAGAGGCTCGGGAAAGATACCAGTTGTAAAAGATAGGTTAATTAAGTGACTCAATATAGGTGCAATTTCTGCCTTACACGATTTGAGTATACTAGTTTGAATTTCGTCATAACCCGTCGAATTCGTAGACTTAAGTGAGTTAATTATTTTACTAATTTCATCCTCATTTGTCGGGTGTAAAAAGAGGCTAGCATGATTAGATTTAATTTGAATGTCATATTTATTTTTAGTCATATTATTAGAATTATTAATTATGTCAGAATAATGTTTATTAAAAGCATTTGCTATGTCAATGGGATTGCATATAACTTCATTATTAACTGTTATTTTATTTATATTTGCATTCGTAAAATTTAATGAGGATTTACCCTTAATGACATCCCATGAAGCTTTGCATTTATTTTTGGATTTCATGAGATGTTTTGTGTTTGTGAGTTTTTGTGATTTATTTATGCATTGTTTCAAGAGTTTGGAATAACTGAGGTATTTTATTCTAGAATTAGATGTTGGGTTTTTATAATGTTTGAAACGTAGGTATCTTTTTGTTTTAGTTGATCGTTTAATACCACTAGTAAGTCATTTTTTATTTATACCATTTGAGGATACTTTAATTTTAGTTTTTATCTTCGGAAAACAAAGGTTATATAGCAGTTTGAACATGCTGTGAAAGTTTTCAAATGCTATATTCATGTTAGGTTCCATGTATACATCAGTCCACTGCAGGGTACTCAAAAGTTCACGAAACTTGGATTGGACATTTTCGGGATGATAGTCCCTTTTTTTACAATAGTAAAACTTTGGGTACCTAGGGGGATTCGGTGACGAAAAGGTAATAGACTGTGCAGTATCATGATCTGATAAGAATAGGCTATGAATTGTACCCTGAGCATCTGGGATATTACTAAAAATGAGATCTATACAGGATTTTTTTCGTGTTGGAGAAGAAATATGTAGTTTAAAGTTATTGTTTGCTATGATTCTCCTAAATTCATTAGATTCATTTGTTTGTTTCAACATGTCGATATTAAAATCGCCTGTAAAGATAATTTTCCGTTTTACTCTATGTCTTAGTCTACTCATTAAATCATTAAAACTTTGAAAGAACTGCGATAAATTAGAGGTTGGTGTTCTGTAAATACAAATTATGATACATTTCATAGAAATAATTTCTATTCCGCAGCATTCGAACACATAGTCCAAGGCATGTTCCCTCAGAAATTTTAACTCTTTAACTTCTATCTGATTCCTATGAAGTATACAAACGCCTCCTCTTTTCTCATGTGCTCTAGAGTACGATGCACCTATGGTGTATCCGGATAAATTTATATTACGTTCACTGCCCTGTTTTATAAACGTTTCACTGAAACACAGTACGTCAAAATGTTTGTTATTGTCCTTTAGTTCCTCCATCGTAATCTCAACAAGCTCTTTTTTACTGAGTAATCCTGCAATATTTTGATTGAATATGGCAAAAGAGTTGTTAGTCTCGAAAAAACGTATTATTTGAAGATTTATTGCAGGAGGATGGACTTTTGTTGCATTTCGGAAAATAATGAGTGATTAATTTTTGCACCGATTTGATCTCAAGACTTTTGCAAACATGACTACTATTTACGCTAACAGCCGGTTTAAAATAAAAAGGAATTGTTCCTTTTTTGAACTGCGTTTTGTTTATAACTGGATTTGTTGAGAAATTATCTTTAATTCTCGCTTTCAGTCCTTTACAACACAAATATGTTTTGTCATAGTATAAAGAGTCAATTAAGATATTAATTTTGAAACAGACGTTATGAAGAAAATGTTGATCATATTCAATATTACTTATGTCAAGATATTTACAATTGTCAAAAACTTTGCTATACATTTTTAATTTCATATTGAGTTTAGGTTCGTTCAGATACATGCTGTGTTTTGTGCTTAATATAATAATTTTGGATTGGCTATGAGTTTTTATAAAGTAGCTTAGCTCTGCCAACAATTTTATTGGATCATTTTCATGCTCACCAACGCTAACAATTATCCAGTCATCTTCTTTAGTCTTCAAGTTGCAGGATTGAAGTATATCTTCAGATTGAGCATCAGGTTTCACAGTAGAACTTATTTTGTACTCTTCATATTGTGTCTCTTCTCTAGATTGGTTGAGAACAGAAGCCAAATTCCTGCACAGATGTCCGCCAAATATATATATAGTTTTATCGGCTTTCTTGTCCTTTGAGGGACTTTGCATTATACTTTTCTCCATTTCAATCTGCGTCGAGCTATCTATGACGCTTTTTGTCTTTGGAGTGTCTATAAGCGCTTCATTTTTATCATTTGAATAATTTCTCATTTCTGATATACTAGAATCGGATTTGTCTAAAGATTTTGATACATTAATAATATTTTCAACATCCTTTGGTACCTTTTCGTTTGCATGTAGCTTTGACTGCGGCGTAGATCTGCATATATTCTGAAGTTGTTTTACTTGAAAAGAATGGTCTTTGATTTGCTTCTTTAAACTGCTGTTTTCTAAAAGTAAGTTAGCGATTTCGCTGTGCGCACTTTCGAGTTCCTTTTGAACTTGTTCCATTTTAATTTTCAGTTCTTCCAATTCATGTTTATATTTTACATCAATATTTACCTCTGGACAACTTCTGTTCAAGGTGTCGCTTCGAAAATTGGCACTATTGTAATCACTTTCGTCGGTCAAAGAATCAAAGGAATTTCTTATGGCGATATTATATTTTCTGTGTGTAACATTGTCCGATGCGGAAATATCGTGTAGTTGCGCTTTCTTTTGTATAGGTGTTATATTTGCCGTATTACTATGTATTTTATTTAAAAAAGGAGTAGAAATCGGTGTGGGGCCTGAAGACGGTTTTTGAGTAGTTGGTGTGCTGGTTCTCTTCTCAGGGGCATTTGGACGGGTACAAACATTGCAAACCCATGAGTCTTTTCGAGTTTTATCCATTAAAAAGAATAGTTTCTCTTTATTTGCACATGTCAGGTCATAGGTTTTTTTACACAGTGAGCATCGGAGAAAACTATGTTTGGAATTAATGCTTTTGTTGCATTTCGCACAAACAGGTGTTGGCGTCATTATAATTATTATTTACTGTTTATTTATGCTGCGTGTAATATGGCCAACGATGACTCAGCGGTGCTAAGCGATCACTCAGCGATTGGCCCGCTGGAATGAACCCAAAGATTTCTGAACGGATGATTTATGTCAAATGTTTACACTTGTTTATCGAGAGATGTCACTTGTGTCGTGTTGACGTTTGCGTTTGTGCTGCCTTATCGACCTATGCAAATAATTTGTCAGCTGATCCGTGATTTCATACAGTGTTTGAATTATAACTGATGTTTATTAATACAATGTAGTAAATTTCTTTCTTTTGTGGTTAAATAATGTGTAATACATACATTTCCAGTGTTCAAACAAATCTTTGCATATCAAGTACTGTTTCCAATTTATGTGCGACGAGAAGATATCACAATAAGTGGCACCATGGGCGTAATCCAATTCGTTGTTGTTATCTGGTAACTCCGTGATGATTTTGCGAGTATAACAATAACACATATGTATTTGATGACTGTGAGTAGATTTCTTCACTAAAATAGGCAAATAATTATTACTGAGGTTATAATTTCAAGTGTTTTAATTCCCGCGAACTGTTTACTTGCGATGACAGATGACTTCCTTGATTGATTGGGACTAACGCCATCGGAATTAATAATGTGGCCCAAGTATGCGACCTCCTTGCAAAGAAATTCGCATTTATCTGGTTGGAGTTTGAGGTTATAGTTTCGCAGCCTATCGAAGACGGAGGAAAGATTTTTAATGTGGGATTCCAAATCTGGCGAATAAACGACAATGTCGTCGAGATACACGAAACAGCGAGAACCTTGTAAACCAGCGAGACAAGTGTTCATTAATTTCTGAAAGGTTGATGGCGCGTTTTTGAGGCCAAAAGGCATTCTGGTGAATTGGAAATGACCTTGCGGTACAGAAAAAGCGGTTTTAGAGGCGTCTTCTTCCGAAATTTTGATTTGGTGAAACCCGGATGCCAAGTCCAATGTAGTGAAATATTGGCTCTTGCCTAACTGATCAAGGATTTCGGTTATTTGTGGAATGGGATAGGTTTCGCCGATAGTTATGTCATTGAGTTTCCTGTAGTCAATCACGACTCTCCATTTGCGCTCTCCTGATGCGTCTAATTTCTTAGGGACGATCCAGATGGGAGAGGACCAGGGAGAATCAGAGGGTATTATGATATTTTGATCTAGCATTTTGTTTATTTGTTTTTCGACCTCTTGTTTGTGGCACTCGGGGAATCTGTAGGATTTGGTGTGGATAGGGACGTCTGTGTTGGTTTTGATTTTGTGTTCTATGGCTGTTGTGAACGTGAGTTGATCGTTTGGTAGGTAAAATATATCTGAATAATGAGAACATGTGTCAAAAAGCACAGATTTTTCTTCGTCATTGAGATGAGAAGTTCGGAGTTGTTGGAGAACCTCGTTTGTTCTTTGGTATGTGTTTTCTAACGGTTGTTTTAGAGGAGTCATGCAGGAGTTAAGAGGGAGTAGTTCTAAATCGAGTTTTGGATGGACTACGGCAGGCTCATCGGAAGTGTTGATAATTGTAATATTGACGCGTTTATTGTCTTTCACTTTTACTATGCAATTTGCAATCAAAAGAGACTCTGAGATGTGCTGATCTAGAATTACGCCTCCTCGGATATTTGGATTACTAACTGTGCACTCTATTATTGTTTCTGTACGAGGAGCGATAGTGTACACTGGTTCGGAGAAATGTAAATTGATACTCTCATTATAGATATTTAGTGTCTTTTGGTTATAGTCAATTTGGCAACCCACACTGCTCATGAGGTCGTTGCCAATGATGCCATCATAACATAAATTTATTTTATCGAGGACGTGAAATTCGTAACTTAAAGCTTTAGGACCTTTTAAAATTAATTGCAGCTGGAAACTTCCTAGCGTTTGTGAAGTTTCATCACCGGGATCGATTCCTTTCAGTTCTATTATATTGTCACTTAGTTGTGGAAACGTTGCCATGGAACCCAATTTAATTAAACTAACAGAAGCGCCAGTATCTATCAAGAAGGACAACGGTTTTTCAGCTATCGAAGTTTGGATATGGATATGAGGTAAGTATCTTTTTTCTGAATTTTTATTGATTTCGTATATTTTATTAGTTTGTTTGTTTGATTTCAGGTGCTGTGGAGGGTCAAGGACTACGTCGGGAGCTGTAGCGTAGGCGGCGCGACATGGAGAGGAACTGGAAGCAGCCGGAGTAGAACGAGGTACTGATTTATATGGATCGGAGGGTGTAGTGTATGATTTAGCAGAATCGAGTCGGGATTGATAGTTTGCATTATTATTTGTAGTAATAGAAGCAGTGGTATCAGAGGGTTCAGTGGGTTTGGTACAATTGGATGCAGTGGATACAGGGTTTTTCGATACAGCAGGATTGGTGTAGTTGGATACAGTGGATGCAGGGGTTTTTGGTACGACGGATTTGGAACAATTGGATACAGCGGATACAGGGGTTTTCGATACAGTGGATTTGGAATAGTTGGATACAGTGGGTACAGAGGTTCTCGATACAGCGGCCTTGGTACAGTTGGATACAGTGGATGCAGAGGTTTCTGGTACAGCGGATTTGGAACTATTGGATACAGTGGATATATGGTTTTTCAATACAGCGGATTTAGTACAATTGGATACAGTGGATACAGGGGTTTTCGAATCAGCGGATTTGGTACAATTGGATACAGGGGTTTTTGATACAGCGGATTTGGTATAATTGGATACAGTGGATACAGCGGATTTGGAACAATTGGATACAGTGGATACAGGGGTTTTCGAATCAGCGGATTTGGTATAAGAACTAGTGGCAGCATTACAGAATTGGGATTGGTAAACAGTTTTGTTGGTATACATTGCAGGTGCTGAAGGAGGAACAGAGGATTCAGAGCGATTTAATGATACAGAGGGGTTTGAACGGTTTTTTACAACATCGCTATAGAGTCGGAGCTGATTGCCGTTGTTTTTAGACAAAGCATCTGCAAAAGATACAGTGGGCCGTGACACGGCGGAAACAGAGGATACAGTGGATGCAGCGGATACAGAGGATACAGTGGATACGGCGGATACAGGGGATTTGGTGATTTATTTAGTAAGATTGGTGTCTGTATTATAAAGGCGTCTCGCGCGACACCCGAACGAGACGGTTTTTAGTTTAAATTGGCGTTATCAATTTCGTCCTCGCCCATGTCTGTAGGTTGATTAGTAGTGAAGATCCTACGTGACGAAGAAGGTGATCCACGTGAAGTGGCTGGAATCAGCGTTGGTTGTTGGTTATTTGGACGATTGTTGTAGGATGATGATGCATTGAATTGCGATCTGCTTTTATTATATTGTCGTTTGCGACAATTTTCTATGGTATGTCCAATATTTTTACAGTATCTACATACAATATCATTAGTATTATAGTTTCGGAAATGTTCTTGGCGATTCCCTGAGGTAAAACGGGAGTTAGTAGGTCGTGGTTGGAAATCGCGCCGGAATGGTGGCCGAGAAAGTGAAGGCCTATCACTGCTATTAGGTTGTGAGCTCTTGTTTAAGCTAGATAATATTTTCTCTTCTGCCACAGCAAAATTCACCGCGGCGTTCAAACTATCAGGGTCGCGGCAACGAACCACCTGAGAGAGTCGTGGATGGAGCCCAGTGATAAAAGTATGGAGGGCTAGGTCCTCCATTGCTGCTACGCGACCTGCCAACTCCGTTTTACGTCTGGTTGGTATGGAGATGTTAATTTCCGTCAAGAGTTTTGCAAGACACGTCTCTATTTTAAGGGCGAATTGGTTGACGGATTCACTTGGCCCTTGCTTACAACCTTGCAATTCTGAGAGAAGGTGGGCATAGTGTTGTTTTTTGTCGTTTGAATTGTTCGAGGTTATCGAAATCTTTGATATTACAGGTAGATTCAGCCCTACCTTCGAGCTGACACAATATATATTTAAATAGTATCGGTTTTTGTGTTCTGTTTGCTAGGTTGTAAGCATTTTGGCAGTTTGATATAAAAGGATTTAGTTTTTCTCGAGACCCATCGAAAGGTTTAATAAATTTAAGAAGTACGTTAAACTCGATTTTCTCTTCGAGTTCACTGCGTAATACAGGGGGCTCTGGGGTTGAAGGAGCCGGAATAGTAATTTTAGTCGTCATCGTGAGTAAAAATTATAAAGAAGCCGTCTCTATATTATGTGAGCCGAACATGCGACATCCACGCACCTTATCAACAAGACTCCGAAGAATATTCATGCACGAGAGTAAATTGGTAACAACATAATGAAATGACAAATAGAAAATGGGTATGATTAAATGGGATTCTTAGTGCTAAATAAAATTACTTAATTAATTAACTCTGAGTTCTAAGAAACGCACTTTGTTTATGTTTATGAATTGATTCCACTCACAGTATTATCGCCATAAAAAGTACAGGTGTCATCACGGGCACAATGCAGCGTCGCCCGGTGAGCAAGGCCACACGGAATGCCTCCGTGGGAAACTGGAACAGGAGCCGCGCACACGGAAAATTTCCGTGAGTGCGCAAAACAGGAACAGCGATTACACAGGAACAGCGATTACACAGGAACAACGAACAATTGTAGTTTACACATTCACTTTAACGATGATTTTCTTTAGGATGATTTTCCACTCATTGGTAGTTTTTCATTACACTTTTGACGTGAAAGTTTGTAATGGTAGCGTTTTCGAACTTTTCGGAGACGTATTCGGGTAGGCAGGGGGATTTTCGTATCCCACCGCTGCCACCAATATTACGCGGGAAATCGCGATTGGGTTTTTAAAAAAAAGTTTATTTTGAAATACACTGATTTATTGCGCAATATGGAGCACAATATAAAATAACAATTGATTTGGTATCGATTTAGAAATTGGAAATATTGAGTTCCGACTTGTTGAGACGTCTGAGGCGAACTGGCTCAATGCCCGGCGCAAGAGTATATATATGAAATAATAAATGTTGACTAAGCAATCAACCCTGTACTAAGCAAGGGTATAACAGTACGATCGTTAAAGACACCTATATGACGTGGGATTTTCAAAGATGAGATGAGAGGAAATTCCTGCATAAGCGCCGAGAATTTTCGTATAACACTCTCAGGGGGAGAATCATCCCAATCTATGTTGCATAACCATAGCTCTTTAATAAGCAGCTTGGCGTACAAAATTACAGGGGCCATCAAACCGAGGACATCAAACAAACGAGCAACCACAGAGAGTATATTCCGTTTTGTACATTTCTCTTGGACGTAAGCAGTCGTAAAGAAGAAGTTGTCATCGGCTGGTTCCCACGAAAGGCCTAACACCTTCAAGGTATGGTTAGAACCATCATTCAAATCCACTGCACTGCGGTGGGAGTCGGGAAGGTTTTCCAGGACTACATGAGCATTACTTGTCCATTTGACCAGGTCAAAGGCACCGGCCTTGAACAGCGAGATTAATTCTCGAGATTGACGCACGGCGCTGACTTCATCCGCAATAGAATAAACTAGATCATCCATGTACAACCTAGACTCTGCCACCTCAGCAGCTTCTGGGTAATGTGATCTCATGTCATCAGCCAGCTGACGAACAGTTCGCATTGCTAAGTATGGGCTTGATTTGAGACCAAAGGGGACCCGATTAAATTGAAAGGTTCGTATGACTTCATTCTCCGAAAAACGAAATAAAATCCTAATATATTTACGGTGTTCATACGGAACCAAAATCTGTAAATACATCTGTTTAATATCAGCAGTCATAGCGACTGGGAAAAGACGAAAGCCAAGCAAAAGCAGAAATAAATCGGCTTGCAAATTAGGGCCAATATGAAGGACATCATTTAGTGACAACCCTGTATGCGTTCTCGCACTAGCATCGAGCACGATCCGAGGCATGGGCTTACCCGGATGGGTGACAGCGTGATGCGGGATGTAGTATCCTTCCTCCGTCACCTCGGATTCAGGAACCTCAGACAAATAGCCCTTTTCAATATATTCACCGATAACACTATTATATTTATCTCGTAAATCTGGTGACTGTTTAAATCTCCGCTCCAAAGCCATAAATCGCCTTTGGGCAGCAGTGCGAGAGTTACCCAATTCCTTCGGGTTCTTGCAGAATGGTAAAGCAACCGAGTACCTACCACCCTCCCCCCGGGTGACCGACGAAACAAACAAATTTTCACATTCCGTCTCCTCCGGACTCAAAAACTTCATGTTAGGTAATTCTTCTAATTGCCAAAACTTCTGCACCATATCATTAAGTGAAAGTGCGCAGAGCGACGTAGAAGTATTAATAAGAACATCACTTGGGAAATCACCCATCAGCACGTAACCGAACGCGGTCAGCAAAGCAGGAGGTGCACTGGTACCAGATACGACCCTATTCCCTAAATAAATATATGGAAACAGCTGAGCACCCAGAACGACATCCACAGGCCCGGGAACGTTCCATGTCAGATCGGCGAGGGGAACCCCTTTCAAATAACCCATATCAACCGTGTCCACATAATGAGCAGGCAGCTGATCAGTGATACAGTCAATCACTAAGGCATGAATAGTGTATTTATTATTCGTATAAACACGAGACTCAATATCAAAATAAACGTATCCTAAAATCGGCTGAGACGCTAAACCAATTCCTTTGACAAAAGAGTTACTCAGTGGAATTATTGGTAAATTAAGCGATTTACAACAGTCCATAGTAATTAAATTATTTTGCGAACCGTTGTCTATCAAACAGCGGATAATTCTCCTATTATTGCAATTTTTTATTTTAGCATAAACTTGAGCTGTCGATAGTAAAATCGTAGAGTTTGGTCTTACTTCCGCACTTAAAGACAAGGAAGGGGTAGCCGGGGTACCTAAAATAGTCGGGGTACCCGAACTAGGTGGGGTACCCAAACTAACTGGAGTACCCAAAACTGAAGGGGTCCCCATAATGGATGGGGTACCCGATGGGGTATTCAAAACACACGGGTTCGATCCTACGCCGGGTGCGGAGAGAGGCGACGCTTTCGGCAGCGAGACGACGGACGGCACCGACGACCCTTCAATGGTAGGTACTTGCGACGTATGAACGTAAGTATTTTTCCGACCATTATTACTCTTAGTATCGAAGTGTAAGAGGGTATGGTGACGTTTCTTGCATAATTCGCAAACAACCGTCGACCTACATGACGTTACGGTATGCGACCCACTAAGACAACTTACGCAACCCTGTTTCGATTTAATAAAATCAAATCGGGCCTGGGGTGAACTCAAACTTTTAAACTGTGAACAAGCATTAATTGAATGATCACTTTTATTGCAAAAAATACACGACTTCCCCGACGTGTAAGTAACATTTTCATTACTCGCGACAAACGACTTGTAAGTATTAGGACAGGCTGCCCCGGTCGCGACAGACGAAGACGCTTTATTAACACCACCGCTCAAAGACCGTGACGAGTATGAAACATTAGACCGTTATAAAATTTTAACTTGATCTTGCACGAAAGAGATTAATTCGCTATAAGAAGGAATGTCCTTATGACGCACAGATAATTCGAACGCTTGAACAGTTCGAACATCGATCTTCCTTAGAGCACAATGCAAAAGTATGAAATCGGTCACATCACTAATATTCAGTTGTTTTAAGGCCAACACAGACGCTGAATATTTTTCAATAAAATAATCAAGACTAGCTGCCGTATTCGAACAACTTTTCGCATCGAGAATATTGTTAAGATAAAGTGTACCTAATGCACGCACATCTTGATATTTATTCACCAAGCTATCGCAAATAATATTATAGGTTTCACCCGAGGGTAGAATACCCGCGGTAGCCTTAAGCGCGCCGTGGGTTAATTTCCCTACTAAATACTGCACGCGTTGCGAGTCAGACAGCTGTGTGTTATTGTGAATGTTGGACTTAAAAGATTCGTAAAATTTAGGCCAGTTTTCCGTTTTGCCGTCGAAGCTCGACAGTTCAATCGAAGGAAGCTTAATGGTGCATCTAGGATTATGATCGCCGGAACTATTCGATGACGACGGTAAAATTGATTGCGACGACTGAATAATGTTATTTCGAACGCGTTTCACAACAAAGTACAAATCTTCAAAAGCAGTCAAAGGCTGATAGTCAGCCAGAAATTTCGAATCCAACGTAAGCTTGCGGTCATGTATGTCATCAATTATAGACTCAAATTGCCTTCGCATTTCATCGATAATTTCCGACTGAGCCATGAAAGTCTCATTATTTCGGGACGAAAAATTAGTTACATTATTCGCAAATCTATAAAGACCGTTCATCCGCGAAAAAAGACGTTCCTTTTTTGCTATTAATAAGGTAAGCTGTTTATCAGGTAGTTCAATGACGGAATCAACCGAATCATCACTTGATTTCGACATTTTTATAAAGAAATTACGCTATTTAAATGCGAAAATAAATTAAAAGTAATTACGCTATTTCAATGCGAAAATAAATTAAAGGAAATCACACGCTATTATAATGCGAAAATAAAATACTTAAATCAAATTACGCTATTACAATGCGAAATTAAACTAAAATAAATCACCCGCTATTTCAATGCGGGAATACCCTAAAAGAAATCACGCTATTACAATGCGAGATTTAATTTCGAGTAAAAATTATTTTATTCCGTAAAATTTTGTATCAATTACAAATAATCGTAATCATACTAACGGAATCGTGGTTAATATCAAATATTAATGATTGTGAATGTGTGGATTCCCGATACACGGTGTACAGATGTGATAGGGACCGAATTGCCACTGGTAAGAAGGACGGCGGCGGTATATTGGCGGCGGTGCGTCGCGAATTCCGGGCCAGGCGGGTCCGGCTCGACGCGCACCGCGGCCTGGGCCCGCTGGACGACGCTGGTGACTCGGACATTACTCTGTCACCCTCTATCGATTATATCTTACTTAGGTTTGACGTGGGTAGTAGGCATTGTGTGATATGCGGTGTGTACATTCCCCCAAAGCAGAATATCACAACTTATTCTACCTTTTTAAATACCCTCTACTGTGAATTAATCGACGACGACTTGGACTCATTCTATCTAGTGGGAGACTTTAACGCTCCAGATACTGATTGGTGTGAATACGATCCGAATACAATTTACACTCCGATGTCATCGAGTGAGAACAATATGATAACAAAAGTATTATTTGATTTCGTTCGTTCAACTCACAGCTTTCAATACAATCAAATAAAAAATAATTTAGATTGCATTTTAGATTTATACATATCGAATGTTGAGCCTTGTACTTGTAGTCCACCGCTTAACCCTTTAGTACCCGTTGATAACTATCATCCCCCGTTTTATGTTTTGACTAACTTCATTTCAAATTGCAAAAATATTAGTTCTTTACCAGTAAGTAAATACCGCTTCTTTGAAGGGAATTATAATTTAATTAATGAACAAATTAATAAAATTGACTGGTCAAATATACTGAATTGTGGTCGTCTGGAGGACGCGGTCAGTATCTTTTATGAAAAGATATTTGAAATAATTAGGGAGCACATACCAACAAGCCTCCTGAGATCTAATAGTTATCCAATATGGTTCTCACGTCCGCTTATACATATATTTAATGATAAAGAAAAAGCCTGGAAAAATGGAAAAAATTTAATAGCTTGACACATTATGAGGATTTTTCTACTCTTCGCCAAAGATTCAAATCACAGTGTCAAAATTGTTTTGATAAATACATAGAAAAAATTGAAGACGGATTGAAGGCGGACGTGAGAACGTTTTGGGCTTACGTTAGAAGTAACAAAGATAAATCAGGTATACCTTCTCTCATGCGTTACAGTGACGTTGAATCGGATAAGCCGGAGCAGATTTGCAATTTTTTTTCAGATTTCTTTAGTTCGGTGTATGAGACTAGCAGCTCGAGTCACGCAGACTATGACAACGTCCCGGGTGAACATTGTGACTTTACGCTCTCCGACTTACACGTTACTAAGGAGATGATTATAAAAGAACTCAAAAAATTAGATATCACCAAGGGTCCAGGACCAGATATTCTACCCCCTTTCTTTATTAAACACACTGCAGAATCAATAGCAGTGCCTTTGCACATTTTGTACAACAGAAGCCTTCATGAGGGTATTGTCCCTGAAATATGGAAAACGGCCAACATCACTCCGGTGTACAAAAGCGGAAATAGAAGCGATGTCACAAACTACCGCCCAATCTCCCTGTTGTCGACCTTGGCGAAGGTCCTTGAACGATTAGTACACGATTACATATATCCTAATCTACACAGAATAATAATTGAGGAACAACATGGGTTTGTTAAAAAACACAGGATGAGGTTACAACTATCAGTAACCTCATCCTGTATACTAATTACTTATTTGAATGTATGGACAATCGTGTCCAAGTAGACGCAATATACACAGACTTCTGCAAGGCCTTCGACAAGGTTGACCATGACCTACTTCTTAAGAAACTGGCATTTAATGGTATTCGAGGTAATTTGTTGAGATGGTTCTCTTCCTATGTCAGGAACAGAACTCAGCGAGTTTCTATCAAAGGACACACATCTGGAACAATTATCGTCCCATCTGGAGTAGCTCAAGGATCAATTTTGGGTCCTCTTCTTTTTGTTTTATTCGTTAACGACATAAGCCAATGCTTTAGAAATAGTAAATACTTACTGTACGCCGACGATCTTAAAATATACCGCAGAATTGCATCGCCAGCTGACTGTCAAAAGCTACAGGAGGATTTAGACCGCTTAGCAAATTATTGTAGGGTAAACAAGCTACAATTAAGTTTGACCAAATGTAAATCCATAACATTCACAAAAAAAATCGACACTATTAAACATACTTATACACTATCGGGCACCCCCTTAGAAAAGGTATCAGTTATAAAGGATTTAGGCTTATTCATGGATAGTAAACTTCACTTTGATGTTCACGTTAATCACATCGTCGATAAGGCTTTCAAAATGTATGGGTATGTAATGAGAATGTCTACTCATTTTAGAAGACCCGCATCGTACCTTCTCCTTTACAAGTCCTTGGTTAGGTCTCAACTTGAGTATGCGTCGTGTGTTTGGAATCCACACTACACCAAATATAAAAGTCAGATTGAGAGAGTACAGTCTAAATTTTTAAAGACTATGCACTATCGATGTTTTCGTTCTAAGTCAAACTACGTTTTGCTTAAAAAAAATACATGATTCCCGCCCTTGACTTGAGAAGAGCTTTATTAGACCAAATGCTTTTATATAAAATATGTCACAACAAATTTGATTGTAACCAGTTGGTCAACCAAATATATATTCGTATTCCGTATAGATCACATCCTACACGAGAGGCTCGCAAACGCTACTTATTTGCACCAGCTCCTTGTAAGACTAACGCTGGTAAGCGCGCACCTTTGCGCAGACTAATGGAACAATATAATACACACTTTGTCAATGTCGAGATCTTCGCGACTTCGCTCGCAACTTTTAGAAACAGCATTAAGTGTATCTACGAGAAAAGTCCTATAGATGAATAATTATTAATTACAACCTACTTAGTTACTGCCTTGATTTATTGATCGTTTGCTTAACATTCTGTATTATTTACTTACACAAATAGTAAAATCTGCTAAATCTCTTTTATAATAATTATGTTACCTTACTAATTTATACTTAGTACTCGTTTTAACGAAAGAATAAATTATCTAAATTGTTACAAGTCGTTCTTATCTTTAAATTCAAAATCTAAATTAGATATCTGTATAAAAAAAATCTCTCGTTAAAACGATTAGAGTGTAGTTTCTGTTTTAATTATTATTATCACTGCCCCCCTATATGTTTTCATACTCAATCTGCGCACAATGGGGTTGGCTACATTTATAGTAATGTGTTACTTTTAAAACGTTAAAACTATTTGTGAATGTAGTTGTTTATTGTGCCAAATAAATTAAAAAAAAAAAAAAAAAAATGGCGGAGTATGGCGGTAAGTACGTAGCAAATTCGCGAATTTTGACAGTTAATACGTAATCATCCTGCGAACATCCAACGTACCAAAAAACTTAAAAGCTGGAGCATGGTATCCGCTCAAAGGACCAAAAGATGGTGTGGCATGTAAATAGCCCACCATGAGGTGGCTTCCACCGGTATAATGTTTGAACCCGATGTCGGGTATGAGGTAACAAAGGTCGCCTAAACTACGCCCACTTACCTTCAGGATCATGAAGAGCAGTTCAGCATCGCGATGCTTGGCGCGCAATTACGGCGCTCTCCAAATATTCCTGTTTCCCTTTATTCACTTTTTCAAAAACAGCACAAATAAAATCCGTTCACAGGGAAAAAGTCACACATTGACAAGGGGCGTTCTCTCTTCACCCAATGCAAGACCATAGATAAAGAATAAATGGCCAGCACATCTTGCGGGCATATATAGCATGATCCCACAGAATAATGAGCGCAAAGGTTCCCAATGACACCTCATACACATTTCATTCATAAAATAATCACAGAATAAAAATAATCCTTATGTGCCTAACCACTCGCTAAGACTTTAGGCACAGAATATATAATAGTACTAACGTCTTTAGGGCCACTTCTAGCAATTTCCATCTAGCTAGTTGCTTTGATACAAAATTAGTTGTTTCTGTCAGATTATTAGATAAAGATAACAAATTTGCAATAGAATTTAAATTTTGAAGACTTCTATGTTGAATTCTGGAGTGTAATTAACCATCACTAAATAATGCAAATGAACCAAAGTACACCTAATTAATGTTTGCTCTCGTCAAATAAACGTTAGTTCTGATTAACGTAGAAGGTCTCTAAATGATTAAATTGTAAATGTTATTTCAATTAAATTTGTTTGATTTGAAACATTTTGATGGATGGATTTTCAATGTGGCTTAATACAATTAGCTGATGTTATGTATGTTTTTAATATAATAGCAAATATTAAATGATTTAATAATAAAATACAGGGTGACTTTTTGAGCAGTCGACAAATTTTGTGTCAAAGTCAAATAAGCTTTATTCAAATAAACTTAATATATTAAGTACTTTTGAGTCGTCTATATTTTCCTACCACAAGTTCCAGATTTTTTTAGCTGGCAAGAAGAACGCGCGCAAGAAACTTATCACTGTAACAGCCATAAGTAATAATATTTACATACTTGAATATGTCGTTACCAGATGGTGTTGTGAAATTATCAGCTGTTCCATATTATCATACCATAAACAATCACTCGACGAAAATGTATGGAACAGCTGATATATTTTTCTGTCTTTTTTTTATTAAGGCCGAAGGTGGAATCGCACTACACCCGGAATACTAGCTAACTTACCGCTAACTGCCGGAACACAACAATTTTTAAATTGTTGTTATGATCTGATTAAATAGGTCGTATTCACATAATAATGTTAACCTAACCTACTACTTATATTTTTTATTTGGAAATCGGTGACAAAATTTGTCTTTGAATCTTACTTTATAAGTTAAGTATTGCTTTTGCAAATGTGACTGTGTCTGACGAGTTCTAAATTAGGTACTTTGTTTATTACGTTTCATGAAGTAAAGACACAATATAAGAGGAAAAGGCTAAATGATGGCTTGTTAATAAATAATGGTGATTTGTACGATAGTCAGGTTTCAGGAAATACTGTTTCCGTGCACGAAGAAGTTGCAAAGATACGACGGACACAAAACTTCATCTATCGAGACATAAATTATGTAGAGGTAGGTACCGGGTTCATAATGGATGGTAGGGTATTCGATAATTTTTATTTCATACCTACGTTAAGAAGGTATGCGAAAATGCTCCGGCTACCGCTCCAGCCGGAGCAGCTTTAACCCTAAGTCACCTAAGACATTAACGATCGTGTAGATGGCACCTAAGTTCGACCGGAGATCAGCTGAAACTCGACCAGAGCCGGAGGCCGAGGAGGTAGGACTCCAGTTGGTTTCGGTGCATCTCCGGTCGAACTTTCGTGTGGCAACGGTACAAGCATAGTGTCTCGGTTTAGCTCCGGTCATGTTCCGTTATGTTTCAGTCCGGCTCCGGTTTGGCTCCTATCGGGCTCTAGTTGAGATTCGGTTGATCTCCGAACTCCGGTATCACCTAAACCTTATCGTTCTATATCTAAACATCTTTTCCCCAACCCGGAAACGGTTCTTAATATCCGCGTTATATTAATCTTCAAATTTTTATTCCCCCTTTGCAAGTCATTCCTGTAATCAGGTAGACGGAACCCAAGCGATTACTCTGTAGATTGATATTTTAATAGGGAACATGCATCAATTTTTTTTTGTATCAAAATCAAAAGTATAATGCGTGAGAAAGTCAACTGTAATATTAAAACTTTTCTCTTGCGTTTTTTTCTCGTGATATAGTCACTTAAAGTTAGCACGCAGCAGCACCCGCCGAAAACGCTCTATACAAAACGGTCAACATGTGTGACGTCACTCATGTCACGTTTTAGGCGCATTATTATGGAGTTAGCCAAGAATTTTCAAATATCTCCTTAAATATTGCGTTTAAGTACATATGTGTGATACAAAATATTATTTCTTATTCGATATTCTATCCGACTGTTAAGTGCATTATATCCGAAAATGAAAAAAAAATCGTCGTTTTCCCCTGTGTGATAAAACTAAAATATTATATTTATTTTATATTTTATTTTTCTGCTCTATCGTGTTTTTATATGTGTACTAAACGATCAAGCTCAAATTTATCAAAATCGGTGACTTATGCATGTTCCCTATTCTTATAGATATCAATATTCGCATAGTGACAAGCCCCTATTCTCATGACGAAGTTGTTTATAAAATTTAAAAAAACAATTGTGATAGTTAATTACAATTACTATCCCCGTCAATTGGTAATGCGCTGGAACCTTGTCAAATTAACATACATATTATCGTCATCCGCAACTAAAAATGTCAAAAAACAGTAAAATTCTAATAGGTAATATAACATATTAATTATTGAATTCTTATTTTCAATAAGAAAGGGTCTAGGTATATGAGGAAATTACAATTGTTTTTCGTTTTTGAGGTTAAAATCATGGCTGCCAGTATTTATTTACATGGGTCTCTAAAGCTCAACTTTCGCTGGACGGTGAAAATCGACCGGTGTAAATGGCAATTCTGCCTAGGCGCGTAGCCGCGCGGTAACTGGACCAAACTATGTGATCCCGTGTTATCTAGGTTACGCCATCAACTACATAACTACTCAACCGATAATCATGAAACTTTGCTTACACGTTGTCAGGGGTAGACAAAAGGACATAGGGTACCTTACACCCAAAAAATTACTGTTCCCGAGGGATACAGAAATAACTGTTCACGCGGGCGGCCGCTAGTAAAGAATAAGTACCTACAATATTAGCGCAAAACTTCTTAATGAAATATAATCGTAAATAAATAATGATTACCATGAAACATTTTATGGCGAAATATCGAGAGCTTGTTTTTTATGGACACTGTGTTGCGTCTAATTCAGAAGCATTATATTTCAAAGAAAAATAATGTTCTCTATCATTTAAAATATAATTTGAACTTTTATAAAATTTTGCTTCTTTTAAAAAGTATATAAGCTTAATAAGTGCTTTTTGATTTTACTCTAGATGAAGTTAACGAAGTAATTTCCGCTTTTATGACAAAATGGCGTGAGGTTTCTCGTTGAAGGCAACTGTTAATTTTAATTATTAATAACAAAACTCTCCACAATTTGGAATACAGGAAGTTCAGAACAAGTACATAAGACTTCTTAAGAATCTTATCGTACATAATTAAGTAGAGTACATTAAGGAAAGAGGACTAGATGTCAATAGTTCAGCAATAGTTCAGATGCCAAGACCTGGAGAGTTGTAAGCTCCAGGAAATCTTCTCAACTTTCCGACTTTGCTAAGCTTCGTCTTAGGGTTGGAAAATTATCCTTTGTTTTAGTTAGATTGAGGAAATAAAATGTTCACATATTTCTTAGGAGAAAATCGGCGAGTTTGGAAAGTACATAATGCTGATCAAATGTATTCATTTTTTTTGCTTTGTGTTTGGAAAGTCAATGGAAGTAAAATATATATTTTACATAACGTTAATGAAACAGAATTATAGTTTTCGTATATATTAAGAGTTGCATTGTGCAAGCAAGTAGGCCGTGAAAAACTCGGCAATGAAACACTCAAATTACAATGTCTATAAAAATTATTCGTCCTTCGTAAATACGATCACAGGTACAAATGATAATTCAATAGGTACCTATTCTACATACTTACTAGGACTCTTTCGTAAGTTCAAACAGTAGACTATTTGTGTTTTCTCGACAACCCTGTTTAATCCCAGAGTCAGTGGGTGATCCAGGCTAAATGCAACCATTCCGCAGAAATGAGTTGCCACTGTCGCCGCCCTTATATTAACCTCGTTTCAGGTAACGACGGGAAATTTATTACGACCGCCAGACACACCTACGCGCGGCTTCATGGCAAACAATCGTGATCTTTAAATGTCATTCTTATTCAAAGAATCTTGAGATTGAAAACCAAGTATGAATTGTATTGTGTGTTTTAAACGCGTAACGTGTTAGCTAAACTTAAGAACCAGAACAGGATATCCATCCGAAGCCTGACTGTTGCAAAGATAGCACGCCCACATTCAGAAGCTGATGCTATTAAAATAATTTACAAGATTCTTTAAAAATTAACGGTAGGTACTCAAACAGACTTCATATTTATTAATTAATACATATGGAAAACAGATATAACAGAACAAACACGAAACAACAAAATTAATTTAGACTGTGGCTGTTCGAAAATGAGCTAGTCAAACGGACCGAACACACAAAACTAAAAGCATATAATTATAATGAGTACGAAACGCTCGTTGCTCGAGTTTGGTCGCTCGGCAGTTTTCAACTTTGCGCTTTAGAAACATGTATGTAAAATGCGGACAAAATAGCGAAGCTTGCTAAACTTTCATCCAGTTATGCCACTCTATTAGAATATAGCAGGCGAATTTGAAATACTAAAATGAAATCATGGGTAAGCAACACGGGCGTAGCCAGAATTCTGTATCGGGGGGGATTTACTATACTCCTCGCCTTGCCTAACTTTATTTTAATGTTATTTATGGATCAATAAATAGATGATGCCTATTGTATATTTCGGGGGGGGGTTTGAACCCCCAAACCCCCCCCCCCTGGCTACGCCCGTGGTAAGCAACTAAATTTTATATCGTAGTGGGTTGCTAAAAACTAATTTCTCTTTGCAGGTAATGGAGTATGGGGTTCGAGTAAAATCATTTGCTCCACGCAAAGGAATAGACATAGACATGGTTATTTCATTTGAGAGAAATACAGTGAAATGAAGGTTTTTTATGATAGGCAAGCGCTTGCCCTCTATCACGCCTGATGGTAAGCGATGATGCGATCTACGATGAAACGCACTTGCCTAGAAAATACCTATTCACTCGCGACTTGAAGGCCCCCAGATTGTACCTATCGGGAAACACAGACTCAGACAAGGAGTTCCACTCTCTAGCGGTACGGATGATAAAATTTGCAGCAAAACGCTTTGTGCGAGTCTTTGGAATATCCACCAAAAAACGATGGCGCGCTGATTCGTGCGTCTTGTGAAACATAGATTTTCCTTTAATATTTTTCAAATTACTTTCCTAAAAGTGTTGTTTGGATTAAACACTAAAACACATATTGGGGACACGATCACAGTCAGTGAAATAAATCATTGATTGTCTCACTAGAAACATTAACACGGTGCCTTATCTGCGCCGCCATAGTAAACAATACTTACGTACTCAGATTACGCGAAATCCTCGGGATAGACAATTTAGATTAGATCTGGGTACGTCCATTACGGCAGCGGGCCCACCTCCACGGTAAATCTTCAACGATTAAGACTTAAGTTCGTGTGTGTCGCGAGATTGCGTCTTAGCTGGCTTCTATGAGATGAGATCTAACCTGCTTTGAAAGTTACCGTCTTGTGAAAACGGATTACGGATTTGTTGTCACATTTCTTATACCCTCCAATAAGCGATTTAAAATTAATATGAGTAACGGTAAGTTATGGCCTATCCTTCATAATTAGAAAGGCCATGTGGGTATATTAAAATGGCTAATGATGAGCTGTTTTAGCATATCGCTTGCTGCACTTGCATCCCCAAATTTATCTACAGCTACCGTGCTTACGATATAATATCTAAGGTAATTAAATAGTTCCTTTTTAGGGAACAGAATGGCTACAAGACATTTTGCCAACAAGCGTAGATTTTGAACGGACATGAACATTTTCACAAAATGTACTTACTGATACTTCATAAAATATCGAGTAAAAAATATAAATACATTTGACGTACTCGTAGGTATAATTGGATCTCTCTACAACAATTGTACTAGAATCGTGTTATTTGTACCGTCTGGAAAGCGATGGATTTAAATTTACAATTCAAATGCTTTTCGTCTGGACACCGCGACCTTCTTAATAAATCCACGATACGAATTATTTTTAATGCAGTTGAAAATACCCAGCTGTGGCCTTTTGGATTGGAACAAACTTAATTAAGTACATTACATTACTAGCGGCCACCCGCGGTTTCACCCGCGTGGTTCGTGCGTTCCCGTGGGAATATCGGGATAAAAAGTATTTTATGTTTTAATCCAGGCTATCTACTATCTGTGCGCCAAATTTCAACCAAATCCGTTCAGTAGTTTTTGCGTGATTGAAAAATAAACATCCAAACCCACAAACTTTCACATTTATAATATTAGTAGGATTTCTGTACTTTAAAAGTCGACTTATGTAAGGCATTGGACTTAATTAAACTCTTGTTATTTCCATTCTTCTTGTATTAGAAACTCACTCGTCGTAATTTAGGCATAATTATGTATTAATTTAATACTAAGAACTCATTTCTACGAAACAACATGGATTTATCCTACTTTAAAGCTGTGAATATCTTCAAGCCCCAAAATATTTCAAGGAATTTCTTTCAAAGGTTGTTTGTGTACTAAAGCTTTTGGTGAGTTGATTTTAGGCCCTCTTTTATTCATAAATGTATGAAGCTCGTGAGTTCTTTTTTGGTCAAAGACATTTTGTAATATATATTTCCAACATTTAAAGCTTTAGGTACTTCTTGTTGCTTATTACACAGTAATTATCCTAATAGTAAAGCAATATCACAATGCCACAATAAGTGTGCTAATTTGGCAACGATCTCGAACAGACTGGTTTGCATCTGCATTATCAAACAACTGAAATTATCATTGGCACATGTTGATCGACCATACACAAATGGCGATGGAGATCAGTTATTGAGATCGTATACAATTTCAGAAACATTAGTATTCGTTTCCTCAGAGTAAATAAAACTGACCAATAAAAATGACCACCGAAATACGATATTATAGCGCGTGTTATAATAATTATTGATGCAAGCACTAATACATCATTCGCGGAAAAAAATGACAGCATTCGTACGCATCCTGAAAACCCAATAGTACAGATTGATACCATTACTGGCCGGCTGTTACTTATTTATCAGCACGGCCGGATTTGCGGACGAGGAACGCGAAAATGTCATGCATAATTCATAAGCAGCCAGAGGCACGCTTGGCGTCATGCGAAACCTCTTAGTGAAATTTTAATGCCATTATGTATACAGTCGCAAAAGGGACAAGATACTTGATGTAGGCATCCCCACTTTTAATTAAATGTTCCCTTGTTTTACGAATTCGGTGCTTTGTTAAGCTCTCGTTTATTCCTGACAGTAATACAAACTCGAATGTCGTTATAATTTGGAAGAGGTTTCAGCTGCGACTTTGTTCGTGGAGGGTCCCGGAGTTTGATCATGACAAATCCTGTGTCGCGAATTTGAAATAACAAACTTATTGGTTTTGAAACAAATAAAAATATAATTTAAAGAATAAAACTCCTACTTACTTTTTTAAACAGAGCAACTCATAGCGATTTAATATCCTGCAAAGTACATTCCTCATCCTCTCTTTCAATTTCAAAAACTAGTCATTTATTCTTGATCAACCCCTATTAAGATGTGACACGCTGCATCGTCTCTTTTAACAACCTTCTAAGTTATCAACTGATGCACTTACATATTGTTCGTACAATTTGTTAATTAGAAAAACTACTCAACGCAAAGTCTGCAGAAACACTCATAACGATTAAAGTTCCTACAGTCCAAAAGTCATTGAAAATTCTCACAGCTGCGACTGAAATCGAACACTATTAAGCTCCAACTGAGGGCTTACTCCGAAAACTGAACCACGACATCGAACGAAGTTCGAATTAATTATTAACATTGGATTAAGGTCCAAAAGTTAAATCGAACGACCATCATCCGATTTTCGTCAATATTTTTCCTAGTAAGCCCTCTGTTTTTACAGTTCCTTGCCCTAGGGCTCGAAAGTTTCCCAAATTGAAATTGTTCGGGATCGGTTCAACCGCAGTCCGCCATTAGTTCGAACACCACTCTTTCCTTCGCCCAAACTGTAATAGTTAACTTTCTATGAAGTTACATCATCAATCTATACTCGTAGAGCATTCTTTACGAGTCTTTTGTGAATAAGATTAATTTTACTGATGGATATGGAATAGTTAAAATAAAACATATTTTTTGTTTACGTTTACTAGCAAAGGATTAATTAGTCACACTAGTACTTAGTATTTTAAGTAACCCTTAATAATAAGGTTTCGTTGATATTGTTTTGACACACATTATTCACAAAAAAAATTATAACCAAAGTAATGTTACTTATTAATTTATCTTAAGTCTGACATTTTTTTCATAAACGACTGTCTAAGATTAATAATATTTATCTTAACTATGAATATATTAAAGGCAACAGGAAAACTTATTTCAAAAAGTTGTGTAAAACCATAACCTCTAAGCATCGAACACAAAGTCTCATTTACGAAGAAGAAGCGTTTACGTGCAAGGATAAACCTTATCTCTGCACATAATCTTCCAGCGTAAAAAGCGTAACAAAACGCTTTCCCCGTAAACAAATGGAAGGTCTCGATGACGTCACAAATTTTAATCATAATTGTGGAGTCGTCCACAAAAATAATAACGCGACGGACATAAACCGGCGTATTTGATACGCTCAAGTCAAAAACAAACCAAGTAGCAATTTTGGAAAAATAGAGTTAATGATGCAGATCGGTAGTATTTTCTGAAATCTACTGGCCTAATATATAAAACCGACCAAATGCTCACTTTGAACGGTCAAAATACATGACCGAAAATTCGACTAAAGCACAGAATACATAATAGACTAAAGTCAAAAACAGACCATGTTTCGGTTAGATGGGCGGTTTTTGTCTTGAATTCGATTGAAGAATAAAGAAAGAAACCCCGGTGACCTACCTCAGGAGAAAACAGATTAATATATATATGAATCGATTAAATGTACGTATAAGAGAAGAGAAACTTAAAAATAAAAAGTTATATCCATATTTTTTCGAAAATATTTTTTTTTGTATTTTAATTTAAGAAATATGATACTGAAAATAATTCCGAGTCTGATGGGAATGAGACTGGCTATGAATAAATATAAAATTTTCTATATTTGTATCATTTTACTAAGCCAAGCCAAACTAGACCTCAAGTCAAAAACAGACCATATAAATATTTTAGTCTTAATGTTTAAAAATATAAAGAAATTATCTTTGTCTATTTTGATGACTTAAAAATGTGACTAAAGAATGAAATTACTTTATTATATTTTTTATTTCCGATGCTTGGTTCATTTTTTTAAACCAGAGAGTTTTTGTTTGATTCCCAAAATTTAAAAGTTTGCACTTGGTCTGTTTTTGACTTGAGCATATCATTTTTGCTCACGAAAGCACAATGAGTGCGCAGGTAATCTGGGGGTAACCTCACAAGTGCCATTGTTTGCCAGTCGCCCCCGTTGCGACGCTGCTTGTCACACCATTGTGCAAACCAGTTTCACATTTAAGTATTCTGGAGTAGGGATTGGAATGGAATGTACACAATAGGAGCGGTTGATTAAAACAAGGTAGCTTTTGAAGATATAAGTCGAAATGCTTTTTAAATGGAATAATGAGGTAACGAGTGCAGAATGCATGGGTTTAGTTTTACCTGATTGAAACGCACAATCAAATTTATCCTAAAAATCATTAGTGGTCATTTGATATAGTATACGACGTGTTACAAAAGGGTCTACCCTTTATGGCAGAACTTTTTATGTCATAATTTTATTATGCATACCAGCGAATGGCATAAACTTCATGTTGCAGAAAATCGTTTGGCATACACTCATTTATCATACACTTAAAACGCATAATTTTGTAAGCATATAATGAAAGCACGCATGCAGCATGCAAGCAAGCATGCAGCATGCAAGCAAGCAAGCAGCATGCATGCAAGCATTGTGCAAGCATTGTGGAGCTCCGCTCGCTTCGCTCGCTCCGCTGCGAGTGGTCAAAACACTAACCTAACCTACTGGCCGGTGCATCAAAAGTTTTTCTTTATAGCAGGGGGCCTCAGGCCCCCCGACCCCCCCGGCAAGCATGCATGCAAACGAGCATGCAAGCAGCATGCATGTCGCTTTTGCAGCGATTTGTTCTGTTGTTGACTTTTGTAGCACAACATTTACAAAAACTCAACATATTGACTTTTTAAGACAAATTTTTAATTCAGTTTAAGGTTAAAATGCATTTTTTTAGAAATCACAATATGCCTAATGACATTATTCGTAATGAAATTCTGCCATATTCGTAGTATACCAAGTGAAATTATACCAAAAAAATGTCGACTAAATAAACGTTATGACAAACGAAATTTTGCGAATAAAAATTTTGCCAAAGGTATTTATGCCTGATGAAATTCTGCCATCTGAATAGTATGCCATTGTAAATTCGGACATGTAAACATTCTGCCAAACAATAATTATATTAAACAATTTTTATGCCTTAAAAATATTCGTTTAAAGAAGATTCTGCCAAGTGTGAAAACCAAATAAGTTTCGGAGCATCAAGTTTCTACCAGATAGAGGTAACCCGTTACAAAAAAACCTCTAATGCTGAATACATATTTTATGGTAGATAGAACCCATCAACTTTTGGGACCAACTCTGAATCGAGAAAAAAATCAGCTGTTTCTTACATTTTGATATTTTTGTATGAAACAGCTGTTTTTTTCGCGATTTCAGAGTTGATCTAGTAAAAGTCGTTCAGTTTGATGGGCCCTATCCACCATATTCGGCATAAGGGGTTGTTTTGTAACACGTTGTATATTATTAACACAAGTCTATAAAAGCTATAAAAATACTTTACTGTGCTTACGTACGTAGTCATTTAGAATATGCCTCTCAAGTATGGAAGCCTTGTTACAAACTATATGAAACGCGAATTGAAAGGATTCAAAAACGGTTTCTGCGGTATTTACAGTTTAAAACGATTACCTATACTTGTGATTACGATCAGCGATGCCGTAAGTTTCATTTTTTACCACTTGTAGAAAGAAGACGCATTGCAGATCTGTCGTACCTTCTCAGCATAGCGGGTGGCGCTGTCGATTGTCCTGAGCTTTTGAGTGGCATTGGTTTACGAGCTCCGGTAGCTTCCTTCCGTAAACCTAACGTACTTCACGTTTCCTGGTGCAAAACGAAGTATCGGCGAAATTCTTTCTTTATCAGAACAAGCAGGTGTTTCAATTGTGTTGCAAAACAATTCGAAATAGACCTCTTCAACACTTCCTCAAATAAACTTAAGCGAATGTTAGGTAATAGTTATTTCTCAAACAAATAATTTGTAAAACTATACTACCTACTTGTTTATAAGTACTTTAATTTACTGGGTGTAATACTTGCCTTAAATTTAACATAACGTAGGCTAACGCTGTTCTTATTTTTCACCTATATGTGGAAGCTTGTAATTGGCCTTTGATATTTATTTAAGTTAACCACATTCTTTTTAACCTAGCTGTAAGCTTCCCGAAGATTGTTAAAATAAAAAATAAAAAAATTACTAATGGATTACCTACGCAGACAATAAGGTTGTTGGAGCTCATGTCGCATATTAAATCATCACGAAAATAGAACATTTGGAAACTCATTGTCTTTCCAATTGTCACACTTTCATAATTTCATAACAATGAAGGAAATCAAACTATAGACTTCATCGCCAAGTTTGGTTTAGCTACACAAAGTTTGCCGTCACTTCAACTTTGGCACGCCCACTAAATAAGCTTAGAACAATCGGGATAAATCCAGTTACGGACAGCCCAAGCTTCATTAAAGCAATAATTATTTACTCAGACGTGAATGAAAATAAACTGTATTGTTAGAATTATCAAGACAAGCTAGAAATAATACTACTTAATAGAAAATTTTCCAAAATAAAAGTGTAAATGTGTATGTAGTCTTTGTTTTACTGATAAATTGACCTCCTTTATTTTATTCTCAGTAAGGTACCTAATTTACAAACAATATTTAATGTTATCATAAACTTTATAATATGAGTACCTGATTTATACAGTACCTACCGTTATCTGGCAAAAAATAGATTGTTTAATGATTTATCTTAAAATATGTAATTTACACTACAGTTTACAGTCAAAGTTCAAGAACAATAATCCTACTAATATTATAAATGTGAAAGTTTAGATGTTTGGATGTTTGTTCCTCAATCACGCAAAAACTACTGAACGGATTTGCTTGAAATTTGGCACACAGATAGTAGATAGCCGAGATTAAAACATAGCATACTTTTCATCCCGATATTCCTACAGGAACGGGAACCACGCGGGTGAAACCACGGGCAGGCGCTAGTATAGATAATAAATATAAAAAAAAAAAATTTTATACGTGTACCGTTAAAAATTATCAAAGTCAAAGTTATTACCAACTTAATACTTCTTTGCAAACTTTTAGTATCTAAAGGAGATCTCTGTAATAGTTCTAAAGCTCATAAAACCACGCCAAAGTAAATGTTCGCCCTTAAATCCTCTCACGAGACAGAGCTCTTCAAACTTCATTGAAAGCATTATTGCAAACTTGATGCTAATGACACGATCGACGTCCCATCTCAAACCCTCCTGTACCTTAACCTAATTTGACCTGACTCAACCCCGCTTACCGAGAAGTATATCATAGTTTCGAGAACGAATTTCTTTTACGTATATTACACATAAAAGTCGTTGAACAAATTGACAAATGTGCAAGGATTTCGCGCAGGACTCGATATGGCCCTCGCGGGGAGTCCACGGCCCATTAACCCCCCAAACTGGCTTAGGGGCATCATTACTTTTTATTTGCGTCAGCCGTTAGGTTCCAATGGTCACTGTACTTTAGACAGTTCCACCTCACGTTTGGAGTCCGCGCGCTACTTCGGACCCTAGTCACAGCCGTGACACACTCTGTACGTGAGAGTTCGAGCGCCAGCGACCTTGAGCCAGAGCGTGTAAGCGCTAGGGTTGATACCGAAATGGAATTTAGACTTGTGGCAAAGGAAATTACATAGTAGGTATGTTAGGAAATAAACTTGTGCAAGGACATGTTAATGAAAGATAGGTTTGATTTATAATAGTTTTTGTAATCTTTTAATTATATTAGGTAAGTACACATCATCAATTGCAACCCTTATACTTTATTTTCTGTTATTTATCATATAATCATTTTTTTAATCTCTTAACGTTAATGAAGGAAAGGTTTGATTTATAATCACTTTTATTAGGGTTCCGTACCCAAAGGGTAAAAAACGGGATCCTATTACTAAGACTCCGCTGTCTGTCACCAGGCTGTATCTCATGAACCGTGTTAGCTGGACAGTTGAAATTTTAACAGATGATGTATTTCTGTTGCCGATAAAACAACAAATACTAAAAACAGAATAAAATAAATATTTAAGGGGGGCTCCCATACAAGAAAAGTCCTTTTTTTTTTTGCCGTTTTTTGGTACGGAACCCTTTGTGCGCGAGTCCGGCTCGCACTTGGCCGGTTTTTTTATTTATTGTCAATTTTACCTACTTGCGAGATTACGAGGTTTAATCGTCTGAAATCCTTATTTTAAGAGCTTTTTGTTATAATTAAAGTCAGGTTAAAGGAACGGTAAGGGCATGACTAATATTTCGTATATTTTAACTTATAAAATAGTCGATAAATATTTATTTTATTAAAATTCAAAATATGGTAAAGTTGCAATAGTACATATTTTTGTTATTTTAAAATAAGATATAAATTTATCGCTTACTCTATAGGTACTTTTCTGGATCACTGGGCAATACGAAGAAACTTTTATCAGGATTTTGTTTTTGGTTGTTGCCACAGCCATAAACACAACAATAACGCCCGCCGCCGGGCATGATTAATTATCTAACAATTAAATAAGGTAAATTAAACGAGTAGTCAGTCCGTGCGAAATGCGGTACAATACGGATTGCGGTGGGACAAGCGAGCGGCGAGCGAAAGTAGAAAGAACCCTTGCCCGAGTAAGTCGGCGACTAACGGCTGCACTCCCCGCGCGCCGCGCGCAGCCCCCGCGCGCCTCCAGACACGCACACATAGCCGCGAGCGATTTTACGAGCATACATGCGCGAGTGTCGTTTCTTTTCGCGTTAGAGTATATATTCTGTGCCCTAGTTACGTCACAACTTATTTGCCATGAAATTGTGTAAGCTCGGCTTTACTCGATCAAATTATGTCTGTTCCGACATCCATGGTTCACTGATAATTTCAGGCATGAGCTTTTCGGACATTTCTATTTAAATATTATTATTATACCTATCGATATGTTCTATTTAAATGAATTTATATTTTTTTGTAAACAAGCAAAATCGATCGTTGACGGGCAAAAGGGGATAACCGCATTTTTTTCCGAAAAAGAGTTATAATTTTCTATTACCTTTTTATGTAAGTATGTAATCAGCTTTGTCGCTCTGAAGACAGAACTGACTATCTTTATTTTGTGCTGGGAGCTTGCTTTATTAGGCTAATGCGTCTACGCTATAACTTAGTAGGAATCATAAAACTTTCATTTGAAGAAATGGTCTGAATATTAGAACAAAATCAACAAGATAATGAAGTAGATTATTAAAAAATTTTCGGCTCCAACTTGTCATTGTGCCGTCATCACTTGTCAGTGCTCCCAGATCAAAGGACTTTATCGAGGGTTTCCATTCAGCTGCCACTGGATTCTGAAACAGAATCCCTTCACAATCACAAACGAACTTTCTCAATATATATACGTTTGTATAATTTCCGAACACAAACAAACCTAGCAATGTTTGACTTCAATTAAGTATGTGTAGCAGTCAAAATCAGTGTATTTATGTTTCGGAATTTACTTGCCAACGCGGGTGTGTGCGCAGTGAAATGATGAACCGTAGAGAAACTTAATAGTTTTTCAAAAAAGCTTAAGATAGCAAAAAAATATCAGTACTTACCAAGAAATTGGTGACAATGAATGAAGACACACAAAACATACCTTGAACGAAACACGGATTACACGGATCCCGTACTGTAAAATCTTTTCAATAATGCATCGATTCCCGTCCGAGAATTGATCTGGTGCGAGTCGTATTTCTTCTAGTTTAGAATATTACAAAAAAAATGCAAAATCTCAAATTTATCTGGAAAAATATTTCAATTGAATGTCGAGGTATTAAATTCCTCACATATTGGTCAAATAACGCTGGCTTGCAGGGATATATTAGAAGAAATTCGACGATGCCGAGATGAAAGTGACTCGGTAGCTCAGCGGTCAGAGCATTGGACGGGTCACGGGTTCGATTCCCGTCCGAGAAAGGATCTGGTGCGAATAATATTTTTTCTAGTATATTATTTAGTATTTTTTTAATGGTTTGAATTGAAACGATAACGTGTTGTTTGATAAATTCGAAGTCAGTTTGAGGAAGGAAAACAGCGATAATTCAACATGATGCTGCCTTCCTTCCTCAATATGTTCTCCCCAGCAACCAAGAAATCTAATTTAGTTTAAAAATAATACTAGTTTGTTACTACTGCAGGTAACGTGCACTATCCCCGATGTGCTGATTGTGAGACATACTTCGCAAATGTTTATCAATCCGTAACGATACCAAACGACACACTGTAAAAGGCACACACTACGTACACCATTGAACACTTATATAAATATAAATAAATCCTTACTAATATTATAAATGCGAAAGTCCGTTTGTTTGTTTGTTTGTTTGTTTGTTACGCATTCACGTCTTAACTACTGAACCGATCATCATGAAATTTTGCATACACGTTGTCAGGGGTACAGAGAAGGACATAGGGTACCTTTCATCCCGAAAAAAGTAATGTTCCCGAGGGAAAGCAAAAAAAAATTCCACGCAGACGAAGTCGCGGGCGGAAGCTAGTATTTTATAACAGCCATACATAATATACCTAGTGGTATTGCAAACTCACATACACACATCGCCTAATATAGGTACGCATCTAAAAACTATTGATTATTTTATCACACGATAGTTTCATTTATTCGATGCGACGAACTTGCAAGATTTCAAAGCAATACTAACCATTTTTTGTAGATAGTATTTGAATTTCTTTGCCTTTAGGTAATAAATTAATTTCAATATAATAAAAGTACGGTGTTTTCTCTTATTCCATACAGTTTTTATTAGATGTGAATGAATGTTTACTGTTTAAGGTGGTTCTGTTAATACGTCTTACCAAGAAATATCGGTTTCTATTACGAAGTTTCTAGCTCAGGCATTGAACGTGCTCTATGATTACATCTTCCAAGAATCGTGAACGATGCTTTAAAAAGATATCTAGGTTTAACACACTCAGATTACATCTTCCAAGAATCGTGAACGATGCTTTAAAATAAAAAGATATCTAGGTTTAACACACTCAGATTACATCTTCCAAGAATCGTGAACGATGCTTTAAAATAAAAAGATATCTAGGTTTAACACACTCAGATTACATCTTCCAAGGATCGTGAACGATGCTTTAAAAAGATTCAAATATCTAGGTTTAATTTTACTTTAAAACTTTTATATAAAAATTAATGAAGATCTCCACACCCGGTAAGTGCAAGTCTCACTTGTGTTCTGAAGGGGTATATTCGTCCAAATAGGATACGTATGATCAAATGTCAAAAGCAAGCACACTACACCCGGAATACTGGCTATCTAACCTCTAACTGCCGGAACACAACAATTTTTAAATTATTGTTATGGCGTCAGACTTAGGTAAGATGATGGTAGCTAACCAGGCGGACTTGAAATAAGCCCTACCACCAACCAAATCGAGTACAAATTGTACCCCCCCTTGGAATCATTCACCGTTGAGTGACTCAGTGCGCAATACGTGTGTAAATTTGTCCGTTAACTACCCTCCAAAAATAATGTCTAACAAGTGTGATAATTGTGGCAGAAATTTAACTAAAACTAAACCGGGGCTAGAATGCAATCGTTGCGAAAAAATTGTCCATCTGACTAACCAGTGTAGTGGTCTCACCAATAAGCAGCTTACCGCCCTTCGTGCTACAGAAAATCTGGAATGGACGTGTCAAGATTGTCAAAATAGCTCATCAAGACGTCGCTCCGTAATTATTCCCGACGACGATGAAGATGATGAAAACATCACCGAGTCATCTAACGTACAAATTGACGTTAAAAAACTACTGGGTGACATATCCAAAGAAATTCAAAAAACCATCAATAGGGAAATGAAGGATATATCCCACTCTCTACAATTTCACTCTGATAAAATGGACGAACTTATCCAAAATATAGAAACGTTGCAAGGCAGCATAACTGTGCTGCAAAAGAAAAACGCTGAACTCACAAACAAGAATAATCATTTGGAAGTCAAGGTTGGTGCACTAGAACAACGTATACAGGAAATAGAACAACACAAATTACGTAAACGTGTCGAAATATATAATATCCCTGTGAACGAAAACGAAAACCTTATTGAAATTGCGAACAATATTGCCAAAAATCTGAAGCAAAATACCGAGGATATTAAACTAGTCAAGCGCATACCCAGGAGCGACCGACCCGGCCCAGTACAAATTGAACTCAACACTGAACAACTTCAGACGTCATGGATATCCGCAGCTAAATCTACCAAAATTGTATCCTCAGAAATTATCTCAAATGCTCATTCTTCTAAATTAAATGAGTCGATATTTATTTGTGAAGCCCTAACACCTTTCAATAAGCAATTACTATGGCACGCTAAGCAAGAACTTAAAACTATATATAAATACATTTGGATTAAAAAGGGTGTACTTCGTGTTCGGAAAGAAGGTGATAACCAAAAACCTATAATAATTCGATCTGTAGACGATATACACAAATTTAAAACTTCAGTACCATCGTAAGTACACCTTTTTTATTTTGGTGGCTGGGTGGTTGTGTCGTTTAGTTTGTGTAAGAAATTAAATCATAATCTTAAAAATGGCAGATTTTACCCTAAATGATATATTAGAACAGTACGACTGTATCGATATAAAATCCTTTTTGTCTGTTGTCCCAGCTCATGTAAATTTACTATGCATTCATATGAATATCCGGTCAATTATTAAAAACTTTGCAACTCTTGAACAGTGTATTCACTCATCTTCTCGTACCATTAATGTAATAATGCTAACGGAGGTGAATATATCGAACTCACTGTGTAGTTTATTTCAATTGAAAGGCTATATAATGTACAGTGACCTGCGAAATAATAAAAGAGGAGGTGGTATAATTATCTATATAAAAAAAGGACATAAATTCTCTGTTAACCATTACAAAACAAAACACTTCGAATGTATAACTGGCATACTGACTACCGCCTCTAATTATTCCGCAGCTCTGTGTTGCATCTACCGCCCTCCAAAACTTAGTAAGCACTTGTTTGTAAAGGAACTCGACACTTTGTTGAGAAAGTTTAACTCTTACCAGGATCTGTATCTGCTGGGTGACATAAACATCGACCTAAAGACTAATAATCCCATAAAACATCATTATAACACCACTATGTATAGTCATGGTTTAGCTTGCGGGATCACCGAGTATACAAGGATTGAGATATCAAATAATAAACTTAGTAAATCATGCATAGACCACATCTATGCTCGATCCCGCGAGCTATGTGTATACACAGCGGCGCTCGGTACTGCGCTGGCCGACCATCGCGTTATCGCACTAGCTTGTGCTGGCCCCACCGGCTCGTTCACACGGATGGATTCTGAGCGTAGTACTCGTTATGCTTATGACCACGATTTATTAACAAAAAATTTAAATGAAATAGATTGGCAGCATTTAAAAAACGAAAACTCTCCAAATAAAATTTATTCAACTATAGTAAAAAATATAGAAAATTGCCACGAAAAAGCTAAAATTAAAATTAATATTACTAAAAATAACAATAGAATTAATAATAATTGGATTGACAAGAAAATAATCAAAGCTTGTGAAAACAGAGATAAAATGTTTATGAAATGGATTGCAGACCCAACAAATAAAATATTGAAACAAAAATATAATTCAACTAGGAACTTTGCCAACAAAATAATCAATAAAAGTAAAAATAAAAAATTAAGAGTAGATATATTCAATAGTAAAAATAATCCCAGAGCACTATGGCTAATATTAAATGAGCTAACTGGCAGGACAAAAGCCATGGCCGATACTATCATTTTAAATGCTTTCAAAAACAATAACAGTACAACTGCAGAAATAGCTAATAACTTTGCCAAATTCTTTAAAAAAAGTGCAGTAGATATTGCACCGATATGTAATACAAAATTGTTATGTAAAGACACCTATTCGTGCCCCATTAACGTATCTTGTAGATATCAGCAAGTCTCCACTAAGTCTGTGCTTAAAGAAATTAGATCATTAAATAATAGAAAAGCACCAGGCATCGACGGCATTAGGGCTCTTGATTTAAAAATAATTGGCGAAAAAATTGCAGAAGTAATAGCTCATCTCATAAATACTTCTTTGAAACAGGCTAAATATCCGCATAAGTTAAAAACAGGACTAGTCAGGCCTATTCATAAAAAAGGAAAGCAAGATACTTGTGAGAACTATCGACCAATAACTATTTTACCTACTGTAGATAAAATAGTTGAGAAATCAATAGCTAAGCAGATACACCAATTCTATAAGGATAATGACGTTATCACTAACAAACAGTATGGGTTTCAAAGAGGCAAAAGTGCAACACAGTTACTATCAAATTTCACAGACAGTATTTACAAACATTTGGATAATAAAGAGCATGTTCTAGTAGTGTTTATAGACTATACGAAGGCTTTTGATACTTTGAAACATAATATCCTCATTGAAAAACTCAATGATTGTGGCATAAGGGGTCCATTGAATAAATGGTGCAAAGAGTATCTTGATAACCGATCATATGTGGTAAAGATTGCTAATGTTAACAGTAAAGATATAAAGGTAACAGATGGTACAGCTCAGGGATCCGTGCTTGGCCCATTGCATTATATCACATACGTAAATGACGCTGCTAACGTAATAAAAAAATGTGAGATGTATCAGTTTGCAGATGACACTTGTCTTGTGGCATCAAACAAAAATTTTGATATTGCTTTATCGGATTTGCAAAAAGATTTCACGTCGCTATTACAATGGACACATGATGCGGGATTAGTGCTAAATACTGAAAAAACCAAAATGATGTACATTAGTTCTAGCAAAAACCGACAAAACCATAGTCTTAATCTTATAGCCCATAACCACAAATGCCTTCATACAAATAACCAAAACTGCTGTTGTAGTTCTATAGAGGTTGTCTGTAAACAAAAATATCTCGGCCTGATAATTGATGATCGACTTAAATGGACGGACCACGTCAGTTATGTGTGTGATAAGCTAAGAGCAATTTTGGCCAAGTTTTCCATAGTAAAGCGTAAAATTCCTTATGCCACACTCCTTAGTTTATATAAGTCTCTGGGGGAAACAATAATTCATTATGGCCTTGATAGTTACGGCCGAACGTGTAAAACACATCTCGAACCAATCTATAAACTACAACTAAGAATACTTAAAGTAATCGTACCTGCTAAAATTAAAAACAAGTATCAAGATAACTATAATGAACTTTTCCATTACTGTTCCATCATACCGATATACGATCACGTTAAATACATGTTGTTGGTAAATCACTTCTTCAACAAAGAATTACAAATAATTATCCAGCGTGATAAGCGAACTCGCAGCGCATCGCAAATAATATTAAAAACTTCTTCTTATAACAATTTGTATGGTAAACAATTACTACAGTACCAGATACCGAAACTAATAAATGACTTACCTCAAGATCTAAAGCAAGAATTAAATATATTAATTATTAAAAACAAATTAAAAATGCACTTCCTTAATCTATTATTATAATTTAAAATTAAAACAATGGACTAAATTATCTACAGTTCCATAAAATTCTTCCAAAAAAGATAACTGCATATTTTCCCAAATATGAACCCTCCCGTGTGAACGCGCGCGTGTGTTCTTACACAAAAACTATCGTTTGGGTTTGGTCTCGTATGCTCATTTATTTGATTGGTATGCAGGTAGTGCCGAACAGCCGCGATCGCAGTTATTACAGTCTTACCCTCCGTAAATTTGTTACAAATATGATACATGGACTTTATGGACTGTTATTATGTTAATCATAATTATATTCTTATGTAGGTATATCTATGATTAGTTTATAAAATAGGTAATTTGAATGTTTTTTGTAATGTTTAGATATAGATGGTAAATGGCAGTGTGCAGAAAAATCTATGCAGGTTTTTGCAACACTGTACGGCCGAAATTATGTTCTGAATCATTGTTTATTATTAAATAAAAATAAAAAAAAATCGAATCCGGGACCTCTGCGTCTTACACGAGTGGGCGAACCACTAGACCACAGAGGCGGTGAATAAGTAAATTATCTACTTCTAACGCGGCGTATAACGCTGTGCTAAAAGAAATTATTTGAGCTTTTGACACACTGTGACACGCCAATGTTGCTACTTGCTATCATGGGCGCTGGCAGGGGGTGCCAGTTGGTGCATTTGGACCCCGTGGAAATCTTGGGATCAAAATTACCAAGAGCTATTTAATTCATCAACGCACGAGCGGTCGCCGGCGTCCCGACAACAATAGAAAATCTATTGTGTCTCGTTTTCTGGGCGTTGACGAGTTAAATGAAAACCCTGTGAAACCCATAATATGGAAAACTAAAAGCGAGGGAATAATTTCTGCCGGTGCCTTTGGTTGCTTTATTGCAGTCCCAACTTTATAGCACCCATTTAAATTATATTGAAAGAGGATCTACATTTACTGAGACGTAGAATATTACTGTAGCCCACATCTATGATCTAACTTCCAAGGATTATGCGTAGGCGTACCACTTAAGTGTATCACTGCCAGCAACGACTTTCTGTCTTAATCCATTGTAATAGATGTGGGTGAAGACGCATTGCTTAAGTGGGTGACGGGAATGTTGACGGAGACCTTTCCGTTTCCTGATGCGGTATTACAAACACTAGAGAGTTTAGAATCTGTAGATTTTAAAGTGACAATGCGAAATACGCTTCTTTTACAGAACGCAAACATGTAGCAACTGCAATCTTTGAGATGTGTATTGTTTTGTCAGGTCACTGACTATATTCGTCACCGTGCTGATATTATATATAAAAAAACATAGGGTATATCGCTTATGTTAGTTAAGTAGTTATATCAGACGACAAATAAACCGGATGTTTGGCAGGCATGTTTTAGAAAAGGATACTTATTTATATTTTTAAGATTTTTTTAAACTAGAAATTTCTTTATGTAGCCGCACAATGCTCACTGTACTGTTGGCCTGCTGCTGAACACAGGTCTTTTCCAAGGCGTATACAAAAACCGAATATATTATGAAGTCTATACTGGTTCAGGACATTTTGTATCTCAAATGTATGAGCTTTTGCAGTGTCGCTTCCGTGACAGTTGCGGACGATTTATATAGTTGACACATGGGATATTTCCACTTTGATTACGGCAGAGTGCGGCCGGGTCGGATAACAGAAGCCTGCAGGAATGTCGGTAATTAACAAGTCGACCTCAAACGCTATTTGCTGATCTATAAACACTATGCAAAATTTTATCTAAGTTGAGTTGGTGAGGAGGAGCTGAGTGGTGCAGCGGTTTAGTGCCTGCGATTGCGAAGGTTAAGCAACTTTCGCAAGGGTCGGCCATGGGATGGGTGACCAAATATTTAGTATCTCGAGTTCCTCCGTGCTTCAAAAGGCACGTTAAGCCTTTGGTCCCGGCTGCATTTGCAGTCCTTTATATCTAGCAATCTGCATTGGGCCTGCGTGGTGGAAATTGATGATGTCGAATCGGTTATGATGTATAACATTTTGTACAGAATTGCCATAATTATCTAGAAAATCTTTAATCACACCTACTTGCAGAAAACGATCAATCGATAGTTTTACTATCGTTTTGAAGAAACTATGTACCTACCAGTATGTGGTCAAGGGTCCATATAAGCCGATTGATATCGGCTTACCTTTAGAAATCCCACCCCAGCGATCCACTATGCAGATCACAACATTTTTGTAGAACGGTTTTTACCTTCGCCATAATTTCACCCCTTGCCACTGGTACCTATCTATCTATGAGTAATATGAGTACATCGTGTCCATCAGGCGTGCTCAGACCATAGATGCTTTCAAGAACCAGCTAAAACAACACTATCTATCTCATTGACTTTCGCTTTCCACTACTGTAGGTACTTACTGTTCAAAGATTCATCCTTTTGCAGACAATATATGTATATTTAATATTTATTATACACGTATTATTATCATATATATTTAATATTATAGGTATCTATTTAAGTTTATGTATGTTTAGTTAAGTAATGTCTAAGAATTTTAAATAATAATTTACATTATTCCACGCCATTTTGCACCCCCTGTAATCCTCCTCTGATAATCTCACCATACCGTAGGTTGTCTGGAAGAAATCGCTGTTAGCGATAAGACCGCCATGTTTTAACACTAGGCTAAGTTTTATTGTTATTTCTTTGTTATGTTATTGTGGTGTTGAAATAAAGAATTATCTTATCTTATCTTATTATCTTATCGTGTCAAAACTTTTGGGAGATAAGCAGTATGCCATAGGCACCTACACATAAGTAGAAAAAGCTAATAACGTCTTTATAAACTGATTTATGATGAGAGAAAGCATTCACTTAATCATCTTATGTAAGCAAAGTTGCAATAAAAATGTTGTTTCTAAACAAACACGCCAAATAGCCTTTTAAAGACGTTTATATCTCATCAGAGGAAAATGTAATATACCAACGTAGTCTAATTGCTAAATAAACGTTAATAAAATTAATTATCTCAATTACTGTAACGATAAAAGGGTGCTTCAAAGGACTTCTGTCATCTTGTAGACTGATTGCCATTAACTTTTGACAGTCTATTTCCGAGGAACATCTAATTGAAATTATTTTGTAAATATTATGACTTTATTTAGTAGCTACAGAGATTATAAGGAAATGTAACTTCATCATAACACTGTCATAATTCTGACAAAATATATATAAGTATTATTTTTGAATTACTTTTGTTCCCTTATGTGAGATTTACACGGCTGACTAAAGCCACATGACTTTTGCCGCACGGTGAAAATCGACTGTGTAAATAGCAATTCGGCTTGAGTCCCAAGTGACTGAACAAACTTATCTGATCCGGTGGCCAAACTGGAACTAAGTGTTATTACGTATAGTTAACTAGGTTACACCATCGACTACATAGACGACAGCGACGCCGTCACCGATGTGTCATCTGGGATTCAATTTTACAAGCGACTTGCTAGGCTAGATCTATCGCACTTAGCCGAATTTTTCAATATTTCGTACAATCTGTAGCACAAAGACAACAATATGAAAATTGCAAACTTTAGATGGCACCATGCCTACTTTATAGTGCTCTATGTAGCATTGGCACATTTACCATCGGATGGATTCCTCAGTATTCAAATGGAAATATTATTATTGGATATAGAGGGTTGTTTTTCTATAAAGTGTAGTATAAGCCACTAAAAGTACCACGACACATAGTAACAAAGGTGGCACTTGCAATAATCTTCATTGAAATTGAAAATATTTACATAATTTAATCCTTCTCTAGATTTATGTGATCCTGGTACTTTTTCAAAAATATCGTATTAAATTAGCTAGTAAATGTGACAATGCTACATAGAGCGCTGTGGCTATAAAGTAGGCATGGTGCGATCTGAAGCATAGTAGAACCAAACTATGTCTGAAGTTTGCAATTTTAATAATGTTGTCTTTTTTATGTATGAAATATTGAAAAATTTGGCTAAGTACGTTAGTAGGCACCCCGCTATTAAATCAGTGTGCCTAAAATCGGCCCATGTAAATAGCACATAACCATTGCTAAAATTAACTACTTACCTCAAAATCCTCAACGAATACTAAAAACTCCCGAAAGATACGACCAAACAGTCTATTCAAACAAAACTCATTTAGAAATGAAAAGATTCCCACATCATCATTGCTTTTGACCAGTCGTCGGCAGTGTTATAGGTGTTATGCAAGCTCCATTATGTGAGCTCAGCCATACATATTAGGTGCGTGGAGGGTGATTCATCCACAATCATCCATCATTCCTAATCGCCACCCGTAAAGGTCGCAGGACGGCTTCGGTACCAATGGAAGTGTACGCAGTATCTCAGATCTATATTGAGTTCTTTTATGACAAATTCATTTGTTATTTTCGGGGTTCGTTCATGTTTTGTGCTTTGAAAATATCAGTCCTCAGTGGGAACCGAGGCATTTTTAATTGATATGACTATCAATACTAATGCATTGTAAATCTTTTTTAAAAAGGCTATGCCTGTGGATCTTTATTAATAAAGACTGTACTTATACATTTCTTCATAAATAGGTCCATTTATGAAGAAATGTATAGCTTTTTCAAGCCTAAATCTTGGAACGACAATCTTATCTTTATTTCTTGTGCTGAACTTATGAATATCGCTGTGCTTACCAAATAAATTGTCCTTACATGAACTAAATTTTCATAGGTATACATAATTTATGTGAGGGCCTCTAATTGGCTATCTAATACAATTCCCATTACCTATTATTGTTTGGTGCTGTTGGCCTTCCTAGAAAAATAAAATAAAATAAAAATAAAAAATGTGTGGCCTTCTTCAAATTCGTTAACCTAAAATGTTGTATGATGGTATGGTATACTTACCTATAATGGTATGGATTCCAGATAACAAAGAAAAAGAAGACAAAAAGCTTTATCCAATATCTTCTACCTATAGTTACAAACAGTGGCGGATCCAGGATTTTGGTTTGGGAGGAGCTTAACGTAGGTGAGGGCAGGCTTTACCAAGGTAATCAGCAGCTTTGTTGGGGTGGACCCAAATGATTTGGGGGGGGGGGGGCTTGAGCCCCTTACCCCCCCCCCCCCCCCACCCTCCGGATTCGCTAGTGGTTACAAAACTGCATGAAGTTGAGATTCTGCTAATATCTACCTATCAGAAGAAACTTGGGCTGATCCGTCGCAAATGCGAATTCTATGTGTTATTTCGATTGATTTTTGATAGGAGCCGATATTATTGCTTTCTTTGAGTCCTTTCATTAGATCTTTTAGTAAAAACACTACAATTTTATTATCAATTATAACACCCCACTATTTTCGTCTGGGTTTAAAAATGTGTCGAAGTACAATCACAATGAACTAATCCGATACCTATCAAAATATTAACGACTTGCTTACGGCCGAATACTCTACCTACGTAATAGTACGTAATAAAAACTCATTAATTACCTATTAACTGTCATCCAGGTAAGAACAATTTCCGTAACTTTCCTTGCTGTTATATTTGTGTTAATATTATATCAGTGAAAAAATAGATCATAGATCCATGAATGATTTTATCAAATCATATGCAGTAAATTTCTTACATCCAGCCGAACTACTCACATTTTAAAATAAAAGTCCATTATAAACCAAGATTTCGCTCTTTTAACTACGTTTCAGAATTTAAAGTCTAATATAAATGGTTTAAGTATTTCATACAACATTGAAATATGGCCGTAACTTAAAGTAAAGTAGAAAAAATACAAGTTCTGAATTTAATAACATTATTTCATTATGACACGGCGTCAAAGGTTGAAATTAGAATTTGCTAAAGTTAAAGGTATGAAAAGGAAGTTTTTTAAGAGCTGAAACTTAAATAACCTAAGTTTTTAGAACAAGGAAAGCATAGTAGGTACCTACTTTAAATATGCAAACGAACGACGTGTAGTTGCGTCTAGTCACGGATAGTAAATATTGTTAAGAAAAATAAAAAGGTCTTTTAAATATAATTTCAAAATTATGTGTAGGTAATATACTAAAACCATTTATTTTTCTAGTTTCAAATAAGATAAGGACAGACGATAAAATGGTTTCACTCATCGATTAGGAATAACATTACATTCCGAAGTTGGTCGGGAAACATCTCCAGACTTCCAAGTTCGTTTCATTTCGTTATTCCTTTTAACTTAAGTCTGCAGATGGCAACTTGGAGACACAAGAAACAAAGTGTATTTATTTAAAGCTTTCCCTACTTGGTATAATGATTGTTTGATTTCTTGGGTATTGGAATACTTAGGTTGTGTAAACACGATTCTGTGTTATATTTCGGCAAACAGTTGAAAACGAAGACATGAAATTATGCAAAAGTAAATACAAAATGCTTATATAAAGTTTATACGCCTGCCTAATAAGAACGACTAAAATTTTACAACTTTTACAGAACTTATTTCTGTAATTTTATCAGAACACATCATCAGCATCATCAGCCATTTTAATGTCCCCACTGCTGGGGCACAGGCCTTTCATGGGTGGATATGGAGGATAGGCCATAACCCACCAAGCGGGCCCAATGCGGATTGGTGGGTGTTAACGGCTACAAATGCAGCCGGGATCAACGTCTTAACGTGCCTTCCGCAGCACGAAGGAGCTCGAGATAATACATTTTTGGTCACCCATCCCATGACCGACCCTTGCGAAAGTTGCTTAACCTGCGCAATCTCTGGGTCAGGTGCTATACCACTGCGCCAACGAGCTCAATCAGAACACAATCTACACCAAAATAAACCACCAGGACTTCTTGGATAGTTCTCAAAAATAATCTCCGGCTTTCATTAGAGGCTGTAAAAATGGCGGCCGTGACGTCATCCATCACTCATGAGTGCTTGATTAATGGGTGCGTTGAATGAAGATCACTCCCGCCGCTAAAGTTCTTGAACTCCTGATTAGGGATGGAATTGGATTGAAGGCGAATCCAAGCATTATCGATGGCAATGTCAGTTCCGAATTGTGAGCATTACTTTTTTTTTAATAATGTAATGGTGGTTGATTCGTCCAAGATGTAATGCAAACATACCTACGAAAAAATAGATCAACATCCCACTTCAATTCCACTTAAAATTCGCTTTCAAAACTGTACAACTCGATTCTTATTTCATTGCGTATTAAAATCAAGTTTTCAGTAGATTTTATTTGGTCGTTTTATTAGTTCTCCAACTCCCATGTTTCTTAAGTAAGGTTCTTAAAAGCACCGACTGTAATAGAAGAACGTAAATTATTTTTCAGGGAAGCTAAGTATCCAAGTTTTTATGGCATAACAAAATTAATGCAAATTGACTGTAATAAAGTTTTCCTACTTTCTTGTTTTATTTTTCTGGAGATTCAACAAATGGACCAATTAGCAATATTAGGCGAAACAAAAAAAACCGGCCAAGTGCGAGTCGGCCTCGCGCACGAAGGGTTCCGTAAAAAAACGGCAAAGAAAATCACGTTTGTTGTCCCATACAACAAACGTGATTTTCTTTGCCGTTTTTTCTTTGTCGCTTCTTAAATATTTATTTTATTCTGTTTTTAGTACTTGTTGTTATAGCAGCAACAGAAATACATCATCTGTGAAAATTTCAACTGTCTACCTGTAGTCGTTTTTTATATCGAGCAAAATACAGCAAAAAAATAACGTTTGTTGTATGGGAGCCCCCTTTAAATTTTTTTTTTTTTTTGTATTTGTTGTTATACTTAGCGGCAACAGAAATACATCATCTGTGAAAATTTCAACTGTCTAGCTATCACGGTTCATGAGATACAGCCTGGTGACAGACAGACAGACAGACGGACAGCGGAGTCTTAGTAATACGGTCCCGTTTTTACCCTTTGGGTACGGAACCCTAAAAACTAGTCTTAACTCGATCGAAATAGTTTGAAGTCACCTTATCCTAGTAGAATCACTGGTTAAATTTAGATTTTGAACCAATTCCTTAATACAATGATCCTGGAATATGTAATGTTGTAAAGCTAGTATAACTGTGCGTCGAAACCTATCAGTGTTTGAAGATTATCAGGGTCAAACATTTATATTATTTTTTTATTATCAAACATTAAAAGATAAGGGTACTAAAATATACATCAACCTCAACCTTTTGTAGCCAAGGAGCCTGCTGGTTATAGATAGACCCATCACCAACAACAATATAAAATTGCTTCTATTGTTACTCGCCTATAATGACCCCTACAAATGACGACACAAGGTGACTCAAGTCTCAATATAGTAGCTATTCAACCACAGAACTCATCTTAACTTTTACTTCAGTGCGCCATGAGTGGTGCACTTTCAAGTTGAAAGAGGATAAGTCCACTCATGAATAAAATTGTTTGTCTAAAACTATTGTTTGCTGAAAGTTGAATTTAATATGGCTGGGCTTTCAATTAGAATTTAAATCAAAATATACTTGCCGTCAGATTTATTCAGGCATCTAAAATCTTGACGTTATCTGAGAATGATTTGATTTACATTTTAAGTGCTTTTCGTCTTTGATAATAGCCGGTTATAAGAGACATTTTCTTTAAGACCTTTTAAAGGTTAATTAAAAATAAATAGGTACTAACCTACTTAGTTACATAAAAGTAAATAGGTCATTTCGTTTACTTCATCAAGCTCGAAAAGTTGGTAGGTAATAGCACGGGCTTGTATAAAATTCACTTTATTTGTGTTGTTTTATGGACAGTTAAAGAGTTAAGTATTCCTCTACTAACTTACTGAATAAATACCTAGTTACTAAAGAACTTCAACAAATCATTTCACAGAAACTGACAGTTTTGTCACTCCGTTGACAAATGTTGCCAGTGCAGTGATAAACATGTTAGTTTCATATTACACCTGTGACCATGATAATTATGTAGGACAATCATAATATTCGCCAATTGTGTAAAAGTCACTCACAGTCGCAGCATATTACGCCAGAGTAAAGGTGCAAACAAACTGGGCCTACGCCACCCCACGCCACGCGACGACACGCCTGTCATGGGACGTCGGTTTTCTTAGTAATTGTATGAACTAGAAGCAAACTTAGCCTACAACACGTCGCTGACGCGACCGAATCCCATAACGATGCATCAGCGTCCGTGTTAACACGTGGGAAGACGTGTTAACACGCCTTATGACGCGGGTGATGCGGCAGGTAGGGATGCAAGCATGCAAGGTGTTTTCGACGATAATAAAGACAATAAAGATCTATTCTATTCTATTCTATTCTATAAAAATATCGATATTTATCGATAATATTTAAATCTATAGTAAATTTTAATAAACAGTCGTGCTAAAATATCGATACTGAATCGTATAAAATATCGAAACCGTGGATTACTGTGCCTTAGTAGCACGAAAGTATTTGACAAATAGTTCATCTACTAAATCTGCTAAGACGAGACTATGATATTCACCACGTGACTCACTTTTTTTATTGATATTTTGAACCCATTATCTTCTTTTCACTTTTTTATTTTTTAATAGGTGATTTAAAACCGCCAAGTTTACCAAATCTTCATCAGACTCGGAACTGTTACTCAAATCCATTTTTTGAGTAGCGAGCTAAGGCACGAAATGGGCGAATGTATCGATGATTATCGCTTCACTAAAAATTAGGCTGATGCTCGCTGACGCGTCGCGTCACGTGGGGTGGCGTGTTACAAGTGTGCTTCTAGCGTGTCGTCGCGTGGCGTGGGGTGGCGTCACGTAAGCCCAGTGTGAATCCACCTTAAGGTTATAGCAGTGAAGCTCTCATTTTATTCAGTGTTTAATAATAATAATCATGCAAATTTATGATTTGATTTGATTTAAATGAAGCTCTACATTTTACAGGTTGACTAGTCAAAGGGGGATGGCCGTTTGCCAAGTGCTTCCCGAAGTGCCGGAGCTGATGAGGCATCAACACCAGTACTACATGGTGCGTGTCACCACGGTCCCGTATGTGCTGCGTGTTAGTGCGGGATGTAGTAGGGGGTTTAGTGGGTAGTGCCCCGGCGAGTCCCACATACCTCCAGGATACGTACCTACCTACTTAAATGCATTTCGCCTACTATAAAAAAAGAAGAAAAGTCGACTGGTCAAGCTTTTTTACCTTTAAATATGGCAAGCATCTACCCCAAAATGAAACCGACAGGTTTGTCAATGCTCCAGCAACGTTACCATGACAATTATGTAGGACACAATAGCCCTCGACTCGCACTCGCCACTCGCGCTCGTATAAAAGTCACTCGCAGCGTATCACGCCGGAGTTATGGCGGCGTTGCTCCCGTTTGTCGTACTGTTTATGGTAAGTGCATAAAAGGGCTGCCTCTATAAATGCGGCAACATTTTAGTCTCAGTAATTACTTTTTAATATTTACGGCCGTTTGCACTAACTTTAAGAATCGCCTAAGTCTTTTCCTCAGATAAAGACCAAGATAATAAGGCGCATGACAGCTCCATGACAGTTCATGACACCGTTTTAATTTGGTCGAGTTGTAGTTAGAAAAAAGACTGACGATACTTAAGTTTAGTGCAAACGGCCGCTAGCCTCTACTTACGTATAAATCAGCACGCGTAGCATGAGCAAACGGGACTCTTGTCTACGAAGACTTGTCGTCTCGACCCTCTAGATTGCTGAGCACAGTGGTGGGACTCGCTCTCAGAATTTTACAACCTTTTTATGTCTTTTAATACAAATATGAGTTTTAAAATATAATATTTTTATTTCAACATCAATAAACGTCGAAATTATCTGAAATGATTCGAAATGATTTAGTTTAAACATGATACTTATTTTTTAATAAGTTCTAAGATAAAGAGACACTCACAAAAGCTTTCACTTCCGTAGACAAAGCTCTCTCGAGCTCGAGAAGAATAATGTTGCCACTAGTAAATATTTATAATTATTTCCATCATTTCTCTTAAAGGGCGTTCCTTTCTATACATTTCACGACGCAAAACTCTTAAAACCGAGTTAAATATAGCCGTATGGATATAGTTCGTTTGCCTTCCTTTTATTGAGAGATTTTTGAAAAGATGACACAGACCAACGCACTTGTTAATTTAGTAATAAATATTGAAATCAATGTATGAAAATAATTTTAATTTACGTTTTTAAGTAAATAAATTAAAATTAAGTAAAATAAAAGTAAAAAAAATACTGAAGGGAAAAAAGTGTAATATAGGAAACAATATTATTGAATAGGTAGGTACATTTTTACAATAAATTATTTATTGTATTATTTTAATTTATAAAATTTATGAAAACATTTAAGAATAAAAAATACTTATTCGTTATTTACTACTAGTAAATATTTAATATATTTCTTTTTTTCAGAAAAAAAAAATAAGTCGACAAATCTTTCTCGACCACTCGAAGGGTGGTAGACAAATTTCTCCCACTCAACTGTCAAATTAATGTCAGTTGAAGACAAAAGCTCGTGTTTGTCGACTTTTGACATTAGGCCACGACAAAGAACAATGCGAGTCTACGGTTGTAAAATGCGAGCATGAGTATCTCGATCTCAACCCGACAAAAGTGACATTTCGGTGTAGACAAGCCATTGTTCTGTGAGTCGAATCTTATCTCGATGTTGGTCATGCTACGCGTGCAGGTAAGTTTGTACTTGTACTTATATGATGTGACATTATATTATTGCATTTTAATTTATTTCAGAAGTAAGTATATTCTAAGAAGATAGCTGTAGACAGTGGGTAGCTTAATTGTGTATTGTATGCTTTACATCTAGCTAGTTTGTACAAACTCAAATGGTTATTAACATACATAGTTTTAAACATAAGACCATTGAGTATGTTCTTAAAAAGTTTTTTTTAATAAAGGTTTACCTTTACTTAATACATCAATTTCTACAGGTAACAACCCTGTTGGAACCTATTAACATAATGTTTATAGGAAACAACTTTATACAGTTCAGATAAGAATTATTATTCGCACAATACTACAAACCTAATAAAATTGTTGACCTATATGTACCCTGTAATTTACGACCGTCTGTTGGCAATTAAAATAAGGACTATGTTTAGGTGATGTTTGTGATTTTCAGGGAAGAAAAATGTATAATAAAACTGCTTTTCCATTTTTTTTTATTAACGATGTTACAAATTATTATATCGCTCACTAAACGTGAAATAAAACACTTTTTAACGGATACTAGCGCGGTTTTATTAAAACTGCTTATTAGTAATTAGTTAGTATTTAGTTTGTTTTTAGATTTTTCGAAATATGATATTATTGTTAATACGCAAAATAGAATGTCTATTTATAATTTTAAAAAATATTCAAGGGAGTGAAATAGGGGATGAATGTTCGTATTAAGTCCACACGGACGACGTCCCGTGTCATATAAAACTTCTCCAGATCAGCATCAAAATCTTCCCTTATACTTCCAAAATGGCGCGTCACCCATCCCACGTCCAGCAATCAGTAACGGCGATCTGACCGGAACAAATGGTGCACCCTCGCCGCGCCGACAATTTTATTAATGATCATTACCTACCGCCGCTGTTCATTAGTTACCGCCGGCAACTTTTGACGCCACTTCCGACAGTATTGGCTTCATATTTACTTTCAATTTCACACTCCAGTAATCTTTATTATGCCTTGATGGATAATCATCTATAGGTAAAATTCTCTGCTTTCGATAGAAAACCTTGTCCAAACTCACATATGAAACAGAATTTGAAGACATACCGGCCCGTTGATTACGTAAGTCTGTTGCTAACAATTCTCGATTGAAAGCGCAGTTACATTGCTGCTTTAAGTAAGACAGTTGTCACATTGGTTCTTACTAAAGCAGCAATATAACTGCGATTTCTGTCAGAGTTGATTGCAACAAAGTTACATAATCGGGGGGGTAATTACGTAACTTTGTTGCAATCAACTCTGACAGAAATCGCAGTTACATCGCTGCTTTAGTAAGAACCAATGTGACAACTATCTTAACTAAAGCAGCAATGCGCTTTCAATCGATTTCAATCGAGAATTGTTAGCAACAGCTTTACGTAATCAAGGTACAGGTGGCTGGTGGAAGGAACGAAGGATATTTTTCAAAGAAAATAATTTGCCTATAATTTCAAATGTTTACAACAATATATTGATCTAAGTACAAGTATGTGACCCTTAAAGGCAACTATTCTTACCATTTTACAAATAGCCCTGTATTATTCTACTGTCGAATATTCGGCTCAGTGATTTCCATTTCAAATGCTCGTGTTTGGCAGGCATCGGGACAAATGGCGGCCATATAGCCCTAGTTCAGCGCCTGCTTTAACTGGCCGAATGTTCGCCGCTGCCCAATCAATCTAACGTCAAACCGGGACTGATGCTATGCGACTGGGTCGGTTTGGTTAACCAAATGCTTTCATGAAACTTGTGTGTCATACTTTATTCGTGGCCTAGGTTTCCAGGCGAAATACGTCTTGTTTATCTTTCATTTCATAACTATTTGACCTTACCGTCACTTATATCGAATGAAAGTCGGAGTTTTAGTTTGAGAAAAAGAGTGTTTTAGGTTTCACCAAAAAGTTACTCCTTCGTGCACTTACTTTCGTAATACGTGCTATCATGATGCTACCCCGCTTTGTTGATTTACTTTGTCAATAAACTACAACTGGTATTGGTTTAAATAACTCTATTATTAGATCACGTTTCAAAGCAAATTACAAACTTCTCTCAAAACTTCGAATAAGTCGTCTAACCTATTTATGGAAATCTCGACACAAAACAACAAACAAACAACGAACTTGCAGCTTTAAGACTGACTTATTCAAGATAGCGGATTTGAATAAACTATCTATTATAATTGAATTGGCCTCAAAGTGGTTATCTGCGAACTAAATAATATATCTACTGACGCCCTAGGAGGTAGGCGTGGCGAAAACAATGGGATTAATTTCAAACTAAATTAGTTTCGTCTTGTTGGGAATAATTTATACTGAACGTCGGCTCAGATTCTGAAGACGCCCTTGTAGCGGTCTTGTTCTACTTGTGTCATATTATCTATGCCACAGAATACTCTGTAGAGTGATAAACATGAAATCGGAATAGACATGAACTTCACTCAGTATGATTTTTTTTTTTTTTTTTTTTTTTTTTTTTTTTTTTTTATTTATTTAGGACAACCAACACAATAAACGCTATTTACATACCGTACAACAGAACGTATGCTAAAGGTTACATAATAAGGCGCTATCGTACTTACAGGTTGCCACGGCATGCACTAAGATTAAGCTATTAGTAAGCAAAGACTAACTAATTACTAATTACCAACTAATTACTAACTAATTAAAATATCGAAAGATACAAATACTACTAATTTGTTAATTAAGAAGTTGCAACTCAAAAATAATAAAAGATATTCATACAAGTTATGTTTGTTAAACAAAAACAAAAAGAAAACTTATGATCTTGACACGAATACGTTGGTTAACAATGATTTGAATTTGCGTGGAGGGTGATGCAAGTCAACATCAATCGAAGGAGATGAGGCAGATAAGCGTGACAGGCGACTAAAATGTAACTGCATTCTATTAATGGCGGAGAAATGACCCAGCTTGGTCTTGGAGCTCCTTTCTTTAAATGGTAGATATCTAGATGGTCGAGCTGATTTAAAAGGGACATTGAAATTTATTTGTTTTAATAAATCCGGACAATCCACGTAACCGTTAACCAATTTATAAAAGAAAAAGTGATCAAGCAATTGTCTTCGACTGTCGAGGCTGAGCAGCTTGAAATGATTTAAGCGTGAGTTATATGATGGGAGTTTCCTGGCCATTCCACACTGAAAAGACAAGTGCCACAAAAATCTTTTTTGAATGGACTCTAGACGACGTTTATGAACTTCGTAATAAGGTGTCCAAACTACACTGCAGTACTCTAAAGTTGATCTAATCAATGAGTTAAATATCGCGATTTTACTTGAAGCATTTTTGAAATCTCTACAGTTACGTATAATGAACCCTAACAGTCTAAAGCATTTCCTGGCTAATTTATCGACATGTTTATGGAAACGCAGCTTATTATCTATGTATACTCCAAGATCCCGAATCTCATCTACTTCATTTATTACTCGGCCATTTAGTTTATAACACTTAAAATAAGGCCCCTTCTTACGACTGAAATGTACGAAATGGCATTTATCGGTGTTTAGAATCATTCCATTTATGTGGCACCAATGTGAAAACCGGTCTAAATCGTCTTGAAGCAAACAACAGTCATTATCGACCTCTATTTGTTTTACAATTTTAAGGTCATCTGCGTATAGGTGTATTTGTGAGTGATGAAAACATGACGATACATCGTTGATAAAAATGTTGAAAAATAATGGAGCCAAATGCGAACCCTGTGGAACCCCGGACAACGCCAAAAAAGCACTAGACTCAAAGCCGTTCACCACTACCTTCATAGATCGTCCTGCAAGGTATGATTCACACCAGCTTAAAAGGTTACCTATGATACCACAGTGAGAAAGCTTGCTTATTAAGACTTTATGGTCGACCTTGTCGAACGCCTTACTAAAGTCTGTGTAAATGACGTCTACCGGCGTCCCACGATCCACAGAATCCACCACTTCCGACACAAATCCCACGAGATTAGTCGCTGTTGACCTAGCTTTGATGAATCCATGTTGCTGAGGCATTAAAATATGTCTTACGTGCCAGGACACAATTGGATAGATAAGAGTCTCAAAAACCTTACCAAAAATTGACAAGATTGATACAGGTCGATAGTTTTCTACAGCAGACCTCTCTCCTGACTTAAAGATTGGTACAATAAGTGCTTCTTTCCATGCATGTGGGAAAGATCCTGTTGCAAGTGACATGTTGTAAATCCTGGAGAGTGGTTCCGCTAGGACTTCAGAACATTTTATTGCAAAAAATGAAGGAAATCCATCAGACCCAGCACCCTTACTAGGCTCAAGTCTCTTTAAGGCTTTTTCGACCGTTTCTTTTTGAAAAGACAGATTACTGAGCGTTTGACAACATTTGTGCTCGGGAGTGGTAGGATGAACTATTTGACTAGATGCCGATGCCTGGTTTGTATCATAAACGGAAGAGAAACATGACGCAAAGAGATCGCAGACCCCTGTCCCTGTGCTTTCTGAGGTGTTTTTATAATGCATTTTAGATGGATATGAATTACTGGTATTGTTGCGTTTATGTTTTATAAATGACCAAAAGAGCTTAGGATTCGAAGTGATTGATGATTCGATGGAAGCGATGTAATTTTTGTAATCTGTATGTGTAATTTTTAAGCATCTGTCCTTATTAGTACGATATGAAATATTATCTAAAGGATTCTTGTACTTAAGAAATAGCACACGATATTTATTTTTTTCTCGTAACAAGCGAATCAAAATGTTGCTGTACCACGATGGGTATTTGTTAGTAGAGTGTCTTGATTTTGGTACATGTCTTTCTATTGTCTCATTTAGAATACCGTAGAACACTTCCAGCATATCGTCAACACCCGAACATTCCGCGAACTCTTTGTCCCATGAAATTGATTTCAAACCGTCGATAATTTTACAGTAATCCGCTTTAAAGAATTTATATCTTAATTTTTGGTTCGTTTGTAATGCTTCTTGTGTGGTGTCGCAAATCAATTCAAATTCTAGCGGTGGGTGATGGTCGTCAACTTTTGACAGTGGTGAAGCGCACACCTTCAAGTCGTACACTGAGATATTCGATAGGACAAGATCGAGAATTCGGTTTTTCTTATTTAAAACACTATTATATTGGTTCAGAGTATTCAAAGTTATAAAGTCCAAAAGCTTTTGCTCGTACAAACTACTATGATTAATTGAAGCAGCCAGCGTTGAACCGATTGATTGAGTCCATTGAATACTACCTAAATTAAAATCTCCTACTACTAATATGTTATCAAATTTTTCTAAGCATTGATTAGCATTATCTAGAAAGTGATCCAGTATATGACCTTGTAAGGGAGACGGTAGGTACACGCCACAAATAATTATTTTTTCTAAACTATTGTTCACTTTAAATTCAACGCAAACCCACACATCCTCGCATTTGCTTTCACAGTTCGACAGCCGAAAGGAAGAAAAACGCTTGGATACTGCTATTAGAGCCCCACCCCCTGATTTGTTAAAATGGAAACCACTGGATTCACGGTCCCGTCTATACACAAAATATTTATCAGTAAATAATTCCGAGTCCAGTACATCACTAGCCAGCCATGTCTCGCACAATACAATGACATCGTATTCGCAGGATAAGATGCTGAGGTATACATCACAGGTCTTAGTTCGTAAGCCTCTTACATTTTGAAAATAAATACGTATTTTATCCGAGAAATTAGTAAAGTTTTATTATTAAACACAAGATAGAAATTATGTAATGTAACGCAATAACAAACAAAAAAATAATTACAACAATAGATTAATAATCACATCACTTAAGGCTATTAACAACATCTATATTACGCACGAAAATAGCATTCGTGTTATCTGATTTACGAACGTAAACTCGTCCGCCGCGTACCCACACATATTTATAATTTAATTGTTTAGAACGTAAGCGAGCCGCAGCGTGTAAACTTTTGTTTTCAACCGTCAGATTCTCAGCGACAAACACTGCCGATTTCTTGTCATCCAAACCCAGTGCGCCAGTATGTAATTTTTCTTTCGGGTGGTCCTTATTATACTGAATTACAGCAGCCAACAAAGAATCCCTAGTACGCGGGGTGTTAAGTTTTACTAATATAGTGCGAGGTCGGTTAGAATTCGGGTTCGATTTAGCTATGCGCGAGCAATAAAGTATATCGGTGTCGTTAATTGGGTATTTAACCACATTACCGAGCTGTTTCACAATCGTTATTACATTTTCAGATTTGTGTTCAGGAACACATTGGAGCTCCAAGTTAGAAGCCCTAGACATTTGATCCATTTGACGAACTCGACTCGAGACTGCAACAAGTTCCGATCGGAGAGATTCATTTTCAGATTTTAAGTGCTTAATTTCCGAACTGTGTTTGTTAATGTCTGAGTTCAGTGAATCGTACCGCTCGCTCAAAAATGATAAGGACTCCTGAAATCCGCTAAGCTGGTCATTTACTTCTCTAAATTTGACATTAATCATATCTTTTATTTCATTAGTAAACTCGCTCATTACAGAACGCATCTCATCTCGCAATATTGATTGAATATCGGAGCGAGTGACGTAATCTGAGGTAGTACCTGGGTCATACTTGCTTTGGACCTTGCGGCGTGTAACATTAAAGGTTATATCTGCCATCCCGGTTGGTGTGGACGGACGAACTAATTCGTTGGAGTTGTCACCTTTAGGTTGTTTGTTTTTACAATTGGGACACATCCATTGCGATTTTTCATTTTGTCTAATCTGTTTTGTCTCTTCCGATGATAGGTTCAAGCATAAATAATCATAAACTCCCGCACAACGAGCGCATTCCAAGTAATCTTTATCCTTTAGTTTGTTATTACAAACGGCGCAATTCTTCATTGTATTCAACGTTCGCTGATATTATGTAGGTGGGTATAGCTAGGTATGGAATGTTGCTGCAACGGCCGGTGATCGACAGAGACAAATATGCCAACTGACTGCTCCCGCTGACTTCGCGATGACACCGAGCGCACCCGAGGACCCACGACACTAGAAATCCCTTTGTTTGCGTGAATTCACTGGTCACTGGATAATCAACTTTGCGACGTAATTCGAGATATGAAAATAGTTTGCGCGACAATAATAAAATTGAGAAACAACGAACGACACGTCTGCTTCTAACAGCCACGGACGAATATTTTCTATTGTAATCTGCGACTTACACCATGATTTCTCCCTAAATTTCGCCTTATTTCTCTGTAAAAAAAATACTTTTCCACGAAGAGAGCTAATATAATTTCACTTGGCAGAGAATGTGAAAGCGTACCTGAACAATAAGCGCCCAAGGTGATAATATACATTTTATAATCCTCTTGGATTTCCAGGCATTGGTTTAAGTTAGAAATAGGCTAGTCTAGTACCCATAAAAATACATTACAAAATAAAAGCACTTAAAAAAAAGCTGATGATCTTCAAACGGCTGAACAGATCTTCATAAATTAAGTATAGCTAAAATAATCTCGATCACGTCAGCTTTCAAATAAATAAAACCGCATTAAAACGGGTCCATTAGTTTAGGAGCTACGTTGCTTCAGACAGACAGACAAGACTTACGTCAAACTTCTTTTAGTACCGCTTATTTAAAAAAATTGGCTACCTAGTTTTTCATCACGTGCCACTCTTTTGATACACTGTGTTTAATCGTTTGCAATACAAACAGTTTCTTACGACAGCAAAAATGTGAAAGATCCTAACGTAGAACGGCTTTCAGCGAAATAAAAGGCTCAACCTGTAATACATTCCAATGCGAGTATAAACGACGCAAAAAGTCGACCATTACACACAGAACTCAGGTGTGCCAACAAATGGCTTGATAAATATAGAACTAAAGAAGAAAAAATGCGTGGAAAAGCATCGCAATCTCCAAACGACAACTTTATTCGTCTATCAATGTGATTTATGTGAGCGGAGACACTTTGGAGACAAATGTGAGTCTTATAACGTGGAGGAAACGCATTTACAATTTTTTTGCTTGGTGTATTTACTTCTTATTGATAATGCTTTTTGTGGATTTTTGCTAGATGCCTGAGGTCAAGGTTGAAGTTGATATCTTTTCACGTTGGCATTACGTGCTCTTATGAAAGTGTTTGTGGAAGAAACGATTTATCAAAAATGGTAACTCGATATTCATCTTTGCACTATTCTTGTGCTACTCTTATCATGAAACCATTTTCTTTTATTATTTATCTTACTGCTAATATTTTATCTACGTAGGCTATTCACAAGTTGCTATCAGCGCAGACTGAACTGGGTTTTTTTTTTATTTTGCATGTTTTATGTTATCTTTTGATTTTGCGAATGAAAGTTTGGTTAATAAATATTTCAATGTGGCATAGTTCTGTAAAAATCCAAGTCTCGAAAACATTTTCTACTTTGAAATAGATTTGGTAATAAATTCGAAGAGGAATCCAGGCACGAGTTGAAATTATTTGTACGTCACCATGACTTATTCGTAGGTAGACGATCGCAAGACAAATGGGACTCCCAAAGGCGGTAATATGGGCCTACAAGTTTTTCACTTAGCTCTTGTGTTTTTATAACAGTTTTGCGAACAAGAGTTTTCGGGTGAAACCCTTAAGTTTTGGCTAGGATTAGGATAAAACTTGGCATAAACTTTTTTATTGAGATTGAGGAGGAGTAGACAAAACGTTTATTTTATATAAAATACACAACATTTTGTTAATTCTAAATAATTATGATAATATTATTAGATAATTAAAATATTTACGCTGACTCTATACCAAACCGTTGAATTTAAATAGCATATTTCAATAAAAAATAAAGTTATTGCAGCTCGATTACATAACTGAGTCAACAATCACGTAATCAATATTGGACTAATATTAAATCGGTGCGGGTCAGCCAGCTCAAAGGTAGCCAATCTTCTCTAAGCTGGTCTAGTTTGGAGGAGATATCACAGGTTTATGACGTCGGTCATCACTGTAAAAAAAACAACGTCAGTCAAATAAGTAGATCTATATTTAAAATATTAAATACTAAACTAAAATTTATATCGGTACTCTGCAACTCGGTACAGTCAAAAGTTGGGTAGATTAGTTTCATCTCATTCCATGTGTACAGCCAACGGTTACCAGCGCATATCAAATTTTGTCGATGAATTTTGAACAGTGTCCATCATTAAAGGTTAACTTAATTGAAGAATTTGACAGTTTTGTATAACTCAACGTGCTGGTGACTGTACTTTCGAATGAGCGAAACTTTATCTTTGCGACTGTGAAACTATCTTCTGAGCTTAGGATTAGTTCGTGCATGTTCGTTCGTATTTATATTCTGGAAACCTGATACAACTAATGGAAACTACTAATATGAAACAACGTTACATGAAAACAGTTTTCAGTGTCAACCAGGGCCGATTTAGGGTATAGATTTAGAAACCTGCCAAAGAACTACCTCTGCAATTTAAGTACATCCAAGACGCTTTGTTGGCACCGAGCCTCGAGAAACCGCGTTCGAATATACCCACCTCCACAGACAGAATGGTGTAAGTTTATGTTTGCAGTCGGAGCCGTCTCCCACGACCCACGTTCTTGGTACAACTCACATACTTCGACCCATCTGAAGATTAACGAAAGTAGCGAGAGACCAAATGCGCTACCTGAAGGCCTAGCCAAAGTAATATTCGCTAATCTTCGTTATCGCTTCGCTTTCGAAACATTTTTATTTATTTATTTATTTATAACACACATCTATCTTTACAGGTACACCCAATGCGATAGAGTAGACAAAATTTAAGATACTTAACTAATATTATTGTTATATGGACAAAATATTATATGATTATAAAAATAAAAACTAAATTATCTTAACTTTGACTGTAACACAGCACAAACAGAGTAACTTTTGTGAACTCATCCAATGAGCAACAAAATACGTCAACAGTATTGGCAACAATATTTAATGTTCGCAATGATCGAATAAGAGGTGCTTCTTTTAACAAGTTGGTGCGCCCGCGCGATATAGCAAACAATGGTGGTCGCCGACGTCGCCACACATACCGGTCCGGCACAGAAATGCTTATCGCCTGCAGTACCACTTGGTTATATGTCTTACCCCGTATTAATTTAAGTATATAGGTAGTCAAACCTAGCTCTCGCCTCACCTCAAGTTTATTGTATCCCACCATTCCTAGTACGAATAATGTGGGATACATCAATGGGTAGAATGGATTTACGCCATAAAGTTTGTGATAAAGGAATCTTATATATTTATTCTGTATGGGAATTGTATGTATCTACATGTATGGGATTGACATAAGCTTTCGTTAACAATTAAATTTTAAAACGTCAAATCCATACTATTGTTTCGAAGCGAAGCGATAGCGAAAATTTGCAAATGTTACTTTGGCTAGGGGGGCTGATCCGCTTTTAAACAATAAATTCCTGTAACTAGTTACACGCTTCATGCAAACTGCCGCCAGGGAGACTCTATGATATTAAGTTGTGATAATAAAAATGCTTCTCTCTCACACTCCATTTTATAGAGCAAGATCGCAGTTGAAACAGAAAGTAGCGCGAGAAATATAGCTTCATTTATTGCGAGCGAGGCAAAGTATACTCTATTTGTATTGCCCGCTTCACTGGAATGCTCATCAATAAAACTTCAAAGCTGAACAGCACACTTCTTTATGCTGTGACAGCACTATGATTTGGATCTCAAACTTTACATAATAAAATGCATTTGTAGTATTAATTTCAAAGCTTACACTTGGTAGTGAAACAAAAGCATTAAGTTTATCTGCTGCTTCTCATCCCGTGAGTTTTAGCCGTCATTCATAATTGTTACAAAAAAAAACAGTACTGCACTAAGTTACAGATTTTCCATATACTCTGAGGTCTAGTTCGCCCACCCGTAGACGCAGGGGTCCCGCCCGGTTCGATTCCCAGGAGGGGTGCAATTTGTACTCGGTTTGGTTGATGGTAGCTTATTTCAAGTCTGCCTGGCTAGTTACTACCATGTACCTAAATCTGACGTCATAATAACAATTAAAAAAAAATCTGTTCCGGCAGTTAGAGTTAAGATAACCAGTTCCTCAGTGATGAGGATTCCGGGTGTAGTGCGCTTCCACCTTCGGGCTTATCATCACTTAACATCAGGTGAGGTGAAGGCCAAGCACTAACCCGAGCTGTTGTGCATTAAAAAAACCCTGGAGTAACTTAACCTTGGGAAAGTATTTTTTTGATAAAAAAAACAGCACTTAAATTATTTTTGCCATGTTGAGAGGAGAATGGTAAGGACGAGGGTAATTGAGACCCCCCTCCTCCGCCCCAAGAGGGTGGACTCCCCCCCCCCAATCAGGGGGCTCGGGGGGCAAAGATCCCCGTCACAAAAAAATCTTAACGAGTTCATTCAGTTAGGTTAGTATAGAACTGCAAGCAAGAAAACGCGCGAGCGGAGCGAGCGTGCCGCGATGACAGCGACCGACTGAATCGCTAACTGAAATTTTATCAAAAGTACCTAGGTCACTAAATGCAGCTAAAAAAATTTAGAGGAATTCAGTATATCATTAATTGTTGATTGATAACAAATATTTGCTAGCCAAAAGTTGCTGACCAACTAACCATTTTGGCTGATCGTATATATCTTTCTGCTCACCAAAATGCGAATATTTTGCTAACCACTTGAACTACCGCGGAGTTTGGTAGCGGTAAGTACTGCCTATTCTTCTTCTTCTTGTCAGTGCAGGCGGTTTCCGCAACTCGACGTCTATTGCGCCTATTTTGCGTCGGAGGATGTGTGGCCGGATCACTCCAGCCAGCCCAGCTCAGCCAGGACCGCTCCAAGAGCTCTCACGTTCGTGATCGCTTCCCTGGACGCTGCCCGGCGAGCCGAGGTACCTCGCCCAGTAAGGGGCCACCCCTCTGCATTCCATCAGAACGTGGACGGCTGTTTCTTTTTCCTCCATGCATCCTCTGCATAGGGGACTGTCCGTGACACCTAAGTTAAAAAGATGTCTGTTAAATTGTCCATGACCAGTAATAGCACCTGTTACTAGGCGAAGTTGCGGTCTGCACAGTTGTATCAGGGACCTGGATAGACGAGCGTCAGCGCGCGGTAGTGCGAGTTTCGCCTGTCTGAGTCCAGCGAGCTCCAGTTCTGTTGGTGTAGTTCTCTATGGTGTGTTCACGGATCTTACTTGCAAACCAGCTGGTCGGGATAGGCGCGATCGGCTCTGGACCAACAGGCGTCGAACCAGATGCGCGTCTAGCCAGTTCGTCGGCTGCGTCGTTTCCCCGTGATCCACTGTGACCTTTGATCCATTGGATAGTAATAGTATTAAGTGTGCCTACTGTATTTAGGGCGGTGACACTCAAGTAAAAGGCTCGATGTGATGAAGTACTGCCTATTTGAACTTGTTTTGTTTTTTCTATTACTTACTACTCGTTGTTACCTCCTTATTTGAGTTGAGTGGAGTTGGTTCTATCTCCAACATTTAATTTGAGTCTACCTTCTACCAGATAACGCTCGTTTTTTTTACCATGGCCCTTAAAAAAATTACCACAGTTACATTGAATATTGTCGAGACGGATTTTTTCCTAATAAATATAATTTACACCAACCCTAATTCATAACAAGATGCTAATGGATAAAAACGACTTAAAACAAATATGTTTTTAAGTGGAAGTTTGAAATCATATATGTAGATGATAATGGTTTTATTTATGTATTTTTTATTTATTTATTTATTACTGAAAAACATACAAAAAAATTACAATTAACTTTCGCCAAACTGCATAAGTAACAGTTTGTCGGTCAATTAGAGTTATATGGAAACTTCACCTTTAGAGATCAGCCCCCCTACTCAAATGGCCACTTTTCTATTCGTTCGCTAACTTTAAGCTTAAAAATAAGTAATTAGACGATCAAATCACACGTCGCAAGTTCATGTTAATCACAGACATTGTTGTATTGTATGGAATTGACAAGCCTACGACACGTAATTTTAGAGTTTATGGCTTATTTTTAATTTTTAAATTAGCGAACGAATAGAAAAGTGGCCATTTGAGTAGCCCCCCAGGTATTATTTAGAAACTTTGAAAATCTAATCCAGTTTTTGAAAGTCGCACTTTATTACAACAGATAGACAACTTAAATACATATACATATCGATATAGAAACCACGAAATACTTGAACGTATCGATTCATTTAAGTTGCTAAGGCAACATACTCGTAGTACTTAGACGTCGCCAAGCTTTTTGGCAGTACGGCAATGTAAATCTTCGGAATAAAGGAATGTCAAATATCCTAGGAATCTCTCACAAAAATAAAAGTAATGTAGGAAAGAATTTTAACCAGTTACAGGTACCTATATGTTTTATAGAATATAAGTTTTTTTAAATTAAAACTAAGTTTACGTACCTACTTGTAAATATTGAAAAGCTTTGCTATTGGTTAGAAAGGAAACCTTGTGAAAGTAATCTAACATGAAACTCAATGTCAACTACAACTCAGAAGGAGCGACAAAAAAACAAAATTTATATAAAACCCAATAAAAAGCATTTTCATTTGCAAGTAGGGTTACCATTGAGAAATTTGAAAATTCCTGACAAAAAGCCGGACAGGACAAGAAAAGTCCGGACATTTTCAGACAGATCCAGACTCCATACTTTTTGGGACTTCTCTTTCGAACACTACTGCTATGTGTGTTTTTTAACTAGTATTACACCGCCCAATCTTAAAAAAGCCGGACAAATTACAAAGCCGGACAAAGTCCGGACAATAGTCTAAAAGTCCGGACATGTCCGGACTAATCCGGACGGATGGTAACCCTATTTGCAAGTCACTGCTTGAAGTGGATAGCAAAACTGCTAAAAGTGGCCGTTTCGACACATTTTCTATCTACTTCTGCGAATGACTACTACGAGGGCATGTAGATGATGACTTCTAAAAATACTAGACCATGGGCCCTAAAAACTCCACGTAAAATATTATTAAAATCTTTTTCTATTAATAACTTATGAAATAAAAAACCGGCCATGTGCGAGTCGGACTCACGCACGAAGAGTTCCGTACCAAAAAACGGCAAAAAAAACACGTTTGTTGTATGGGAGCTCCCCTTAAAAAATTATTTTGTTTTGTTTTTAGTATTTGTTGTTATAGCGGCAACAGAAATACATCATCTGTGAAAATTTCAGCTGTCTAGCTATCACGGTTCTTGAGATACAGCCTGGTGACAGACAGACAGAAGGACGGACAGTGGAGTCTTAGTAGCGAGATTACAAAAGCCTGTTGATTTGGGCCAGCGCGAGATTACAAAAGCCTGTTGATTTCGGCCAGGTACATGGACGAAACGCTCTGGCTTTTGGAGTGAAATTTTTTACTCCAAAAGCCAGAGCGTTTCGGCCAAGTATCTGGCCCAAATCAACAGGTTATTGGAGTAAATTTTATAAAAAAGTGAGACTACATAAGCCTGTTTAACTCGGCCAGGTATTTGGATGAAATCAACAGGCTTTTGTAGAATTTTTTTTTTACTACAAAAGCCAGAGCGTTTCGGTCGAGTGCCTTGCCAAAATCAACAGTTTATTAGAGTTATGTTTTTGAAAAAGGTCTGGAACGGGTGGTAGGAAAATATAGACGATTCAAAAGTATTTAAAAATAATGTTTATTTGAATAAAGCTTTTTTTGACTTGGACTTTGACTTTGACTTTGAAACGGCTTGAATGGCTTCATGTAATGACACTATTTTGTAATGTGTTTTTTTTTTTATTAATTTTTACAATATTTTGATGTATGATATGACTATCAAATAAAAGGCCCTTGATAAGCATATTCTAAAAAAACCTACCTATAAATAAATTAGTCACTAAAATGTATGAAATTAACATGAATATTTTGAAACAAATTAAAACATTGTAGTCGGGGAACTTTGATTAAATAATGTTCCGAGCGGTCCCCTGCTTGCAATGATACTAGTAATTTTTACATTTTAGTTCGTTTTTGGTAGGGCAATGACGTGTTTTATTTTATCACCTGGAAGTGGTATATCTTTTTAATGATCAGTGAGTAGTGACGAAATATTGAAATTTTGATGAACGTTTTTTTTTATTATTTTAGGTAGAAACTTGTAATTTGGAATATACACTGTCTACATTACGTAGACAATGCAATATAAATAAATTCAGGTAGTTTCTTCATTCCCTTACAACTAAAGATATAAACTTGTCTGTTTGCTCAACTGGCTTTGGTGAGGGGCAGTGCTATGCCCTTGATACTACTAATTAGAATAATTAGGAACTATGTTTTATTTTCACTGTTTAGATATAAGGTACCTAGATTTGTTTATTTTCTAATTTTATGATTATTTTTTCTTATAAATACTGTCAAATGTTTTTTGTTTCATAATTCACAAAAAAATAATTTTGAAAATCAAACTATTTTCATTAGTAAGTACAGTATTAATTAATCAATATTAATTATCGAATTTAGTTTTTCAATTGGGCACATAATGTAGATCAAAATACTGTGTTTACAGCATTTCATTTAAATGAATATATTAATTAGAAGATATACAGAAGTATATCTTCTAATACAGATTCTCTATCTTCTGATACAGAAGTATATCTTCTAATCAATACGGGTAGGGATTTTTTAAGTTAAATTAAATAGTATAAAGTAGAAAATAAAGAAAAGTTTTTGTAAAGTATACCTTACTTTGAAAAATACTTTACAAAAACTAAAGACAAAACTAGGTATAGTCTACCTACACAGTGCAAACAGACTCTACACTGTTTATTACAGCAAGGCACTTGGCAGAAACGCTCTGGCTTTTGTAGTAAAAAAATTCACTACGAAAGTCTGTTGATTTCGTCCAAGTACACTGGCCGAGTTCAACAGGCTTTTGTAGTCACACTTTTTCAAAAAAAATACTCCAAAAACTTGTTGATTTGGGCCAGGTACTGGGCCGAAACGCTCTGGCTTTTGGAGTAAAATATTTTACTCCAAAAGCCAGAGCGTTTCGTCCATGTACCTGGCCGAAATCAACAGGCTTTTGTAATCTCGCGTCTTAGTAATAGGGTCCCGTTTTTACCCATTGGGTACGGAACCCTAAAAACCTCTGAGGGCGCCACTTTCGATCCTACAACCGCCTTAAAAGCTGATATAACAGGCAGCATAGGTATAAAAACCCTTATACAGCACTCCAAAAGCCTTAAAAAACATCTATCTTCAAATAATCTTAATAAATCCGAGCAGCGTTTTTATCATTGCATTATTTACGCGTAACAAGAGAAGGTATTTATAAATTTCACTTTAACAAAGACGTTACCCACGAGATGTCTGGTATTTTATAAACAACGGTTATAAATAAACAGTCGTTTGTCAGCCCGGAAAATGTGAGTGAGAGAGGCATCATTAAGAATACGCCCTTGTGGCTCTGAAAATTATTTATCGTTAGCATTTATTCATTCAGAAAGCATAGTTTACAGGAAAGCAGTAGATATAAATTGTTTTTGACAGATCCAAAAAAAGGCCATATAATGGGCTATTTACATGGGTCGATTTTAGTCACCTGTGCTGTGACGGTCTACTTTAGTCACCTAGCAAGTCGCTTCCAATTTTGAATCGCAGGTGATGGCGTCGTTGTCGTCTGTGTAGTTGATGGCGTAACCTAGGTAACAATTTGTAATAACGTAGTTCCAGTTTTGGCCACCGGATCAGATAATTTTGTGCGTTTACCTGCGGCCTAGGTCGAATTTCGCCGTGCAGCGAAAGTTGTGCGGCTTTAGTCACCAATGCAAATACCTCATAACCATAACACACGGTTTATTTTGAAAAATAGGTTGATGTTAAAATTTTTATTTTTATATGATAGTTGCAACTCCGAACAGTCCACAGAAAGGGACAATTTGATACAAAAACAATCTTTAATCTAAAAAAACAACACACACGAATAAATAATACAAAAGTGAACATGCAATTTTATAACGGTAGGAATGTAACTAGATATCATAAAATAATATAATTTTAATTTAATTTTGTCTCAAAAAATCAAAGTACAAATAACCCTATTTTATTTTTCGTATTTCACGATCTTCGATGTTAGTGTAAGTAATGGAAATGCTTTTTTTTAAGATTAACTTCATTCTTTAGAAAATGGTCGATTAAACTTACAACCACAATTTATAAAACAAAAGTATCTTACTGTTGCGTTTCCACTGCGCTTGTTTGTGGTGTTCTGCTTGTAATGGAGTTTGGTTATTACAGTTTCATTGGCTTGAGTGATGAGTGCAGGCAAATAGAAAAAAGGTCGTTCCACGAGACCAGGATACCAGGTTCAGGCGTATAATACCTGCGTACCAGAGGGCTGTTTTTATAACTTTGTTGCAATCAACTCTGACAAAAATCGCAGATACATTGCTGCTTTAGTAAGAACCAATGTGACAACTATCTAACTTAAAGCAGCAATGTAACAGCGGTTTCAATAGATTTCAATCGAGAATTGTTAGCAACTGAGTTACGTAATCAGGGGGCTGATCTAAGAACAGGGTCCCAATAGACCCAAACTAAATCGTTACCGTTTCAGTTTGGTTTACAGAAAATTACTTTAGTTTGGTTAAAATTGTTGACAGCTATGCCTAGGGAGCTTAGGATATAATTTGAATGATAATTCTAAAGCTAAACCAAAGATTTTTAGGTAAATATAACCTAAATGACAGCGTATCGGTTTTGGTTTAGTCATTTCACACGTTCCGGATACCAATTTTATTCTAGTTTTATTTAAAGATGGAACAGAATTCATATGAATTTATGTGTCAAAACTGATCCTAAGTCTTACATTACACGAGTAGGTACTTAATTTAGTTTACAAAACCATCTGGTGGAGTTCGATAGCTGTTCGTTCGGAGCCTGACTATAGTAGTAAGAATGTGCTTATAGACAAGACAGTCAAAATCGAGAGCGCCGCAGATTGGACTTTTCGCTCCACCAACCACCAACATTGATCAGATCAATATGCAATTTAATCCGCTTCAGTCGACGACCTTCGTACAATGTACAGAGAAATAATAGCTAATTGACTTGAAGAACCTGGTCGATTAATAACTAGACCGCGAAAGGCGTAATGTTGAATATTTACACGAGTGACTAAAGCCGCACGACTTTTGCCGTACGGGAAAAATCACCTGTGTTAATGGCAGTCGGCCTAGGTTGCAGGCAAGAATCTTATATTCATAATTAAGATTCTTGGTCAGAGGTGACTGAACAAACTTATCTGATCCGCTGGCCAAAATTGGAACTACGTACCTATCTATATATATAAAAGAGTAAATCACTCATCACGAAATCTCAGAAACTACAAATGCTAGGAGTCTCAAATTTTGCATGGAGGTTCCTTTTAGGGTGTAGGTGCTCACTAAGACGGGATTTTGCGAAATTCAACCCCTAAGGGGGTAAAACAGGGTGGCAAAGTTTGTATGGGAGAAAGCGATTCCTTGGCCCGATTGACTTGAAATTCGGCATAGACATTCTTTCACAAAATTAATTGAAAATGTGTTTCGTAATTTCTTGAAATGTGTCCCTTAACAGGGTTGAAAAGGGGTAGAAAGCTATTTTTAGGGTGTTTGACTTCGATATCGGAATCAAAACTTCCTAGTGCATTTGTACGATTAAGAAAAATAAATGTCAGTTGTCAGCACTGACGTTCAAAAGTGTAAGTATCAAAAGTGCCAAAGAAATTAAAGGTTTTGTGGATTACTACCAAATTACTACCTAATTTATACATAAAATTTATTATAAATCGAATGTGTAGTTTTTGTGTCTAGCCTACAAAATGGGGGGAGGTTCAATATTTGGCTGCAAAAGCAACAAATAAAGCAAAGAAGCGGGTGTTACATTTCATGCGTAAGTACACTGTTTTCTATATTTTGATCGCGTATTTCTTTCTCAAATCTCACAGGAACCAAGTTTCTGAGCTAAATCATTAGTTATATCATGAAAAACCGGATAAACAGGAAAACCTAAAAAATATTTCTAAAAATAACCTCGGAAACATTTGACATGCAAACCGGTAAAATTGCGTATTAATCTACGTAATAGAAGCCAGCTTAGCATTGACGTCCACTAAAATCAGTAGGTTTATAAATCGATTTCCGGATGCCTACCCGTATAACTAGTGCTTCCCAAAGAGTGGGTCTTAGGATGAACATGGATAAGACGAAAATTATGTCAAATGCCCATGTTGTACCCTCTCCAGTTCATGTTGGGAACACTACACTTGAAGTTGTTGACCATTACGTATACCTAGGACAGGCAGTCCAGTTAGGTAGGTCCAACTTCGAGAAAGAGATCTCTCGTCGAATCCAACTCGGGTGGGCAGCATTCGGGAAGCTTCGAAAAATCTTCGCGTCCGACTTACCTCAGTGTCTCAAGACGAAAGTCTATGAACAGTGTGTGTTGCCAGTGATGACTTACGGCAGTGAAACGTGGCCGCTAACTATGGGTCTCATAAGGAGGCTCAAGGTCACTCAGCGTGCAATGGAGAGAGCCATGCTCGGCGTTTCCCTACGTGATCAAATCAGAAACGAGGAGATCCGCAGGAGAACTAAAGAAACCGACATCGCTCGAAGGATTGCTCAGCTGAAGTGGCAATGGGCGGGACACATAGCGAGAAGAACCGATGGCCGTTGGGGCAGAAAGGTTCTGGAATGGCGACCGCGCACCGAACGACTTTCCGTGGGTAGGCCCCCGACAAGGTGGACCGACGATCTGGTGAAGGTCGCGGAAAGCCAGTGGATGCAGGCAGCGCAGGACCGATCGTCGTGGAGATCGTCGACTTAGGGGAGGCCTATACCTAGCAGTGGGTGTCGTGTGGCTGATATGATGATGATGATGATGATGATGACCCATATAAAAAAAAATCCCCAAAAATTACCCCCAATTTCAGGGAATTTCAAGCGATTTGATTTTTCCAGATTTCCGAAGGAAGATAAAATTCGTGAGAAATGGAGAAGCAACTGAAAAAAAAATGGCAATGTACACACGAATTGATTTTTAATGAACATTTTAGGCTTTTCATTGTGAATAAACAGTAAGTAAGAGGACATTGATGTCACCAGTAGGTTTTTTTTATTTATTTTTTATTTATTCATCCTTAAATATAATAAAACAGTAAAAAAAGTGTGTCTGTACTTTACATATATTTAAAAAATATGTATCTGGGGCGATGGAGACATAGTAATAGAGTAAGAATTTGAAAAAAAAGTGTGTCTGTTTGTCTGTTTGAACACGCTAATCTTCAGAAATACTGAACTGAAATGAAAGAAACTTTTTTTGTTTTATAGCTGTCAAACCTGGGCATAGTTTAGGGTATAATTGATTTTGGAAAATGGAACACCTGATGCAGAACCATAATGGTCCAACTAAACCATAAGGAGTATAAAAATGACGCCTTTACAAAAGCTGTTCAGCCTGATGAACATTTTTTGTTGAAGTGTAAAAATCGAAGATCTGGAACATCTGATGCAGAACCATAATGGTCCAGCTAAACTATACAGAATATAAAAATGACATCTTTGCAAAAGTTGTTCAGCCTGATGAGCTTTTTTGTTGAGGTATAAAAATCATAACACTGCTACAAGTTTTTTCTTATGTAACTACATTAGTTCATTTATATGCATACGCCGAAGTCATAAAGCCCACGCGCACGAAGTCGCGGGCATCAGCTAGTTGTTACATACAGGGTAATTTTGCGACCCCTTTACAAAATCAAATAATAGTTCAAGGAAGTAATAAAAAAAAATTTGGTGAGATAATTATAAATTATTTCTTTTTAAAGTCACAGTTTTCAACCACTTTTTATATCCTAAAAATCTAGGCGCGCACGCTCACCGTCACGAACGGGACGCGAGCGGGGGAAGGCGAGTGGCGGGAGGGGGGCTCGCGCGGGTCGACCGTGCGACGCGCAAACGGTGACAACAATTTCAATTTGTGTAGGGAAAAGTTTTGGGTAAAAATGTAAAAAAAAAAATTGTTTTTCTTCACAAATTGACTGTACTGCTGTTATAGAATGACCTGACAAAGTTTGAAAAGGGGTCCAAAAATTACCCTGTATAATTGTTACCTAGATTACGCCATCGACTACATAGACGACAGCGCCGCCCCGTCACTCGTGTGTCACTTGTGATACAATTTGACAAGCGACTTGCTAGGTGACTAAAGTCGACCATCACAGGTGACTAAAATCGTCCCATGTAAATAGCCCTTAACAGCATTTCCACCAGTCCAAAAAAAACTGTGAAACGGTTATAGGTACCTATTATAGTTATAACTTAATATGTGAAAATGTCTTTATATAAGGTCCTTCTTAAATAGTGCACAACATTTTAAGGGGTCAATGTACTCATGCATACAAACAATTTTTACTAGGGTTCCAACATTGAAATCCCGAAAAAAAAATCAGTTGTTCCATACATTTTGATCTATTCGATTTTAAATTTTCTTTGGAACAGCTGATTTTTTTTCGCGATTTCAATGTTGGTACCATAGTAAAAGTTGTTTGTATGCATGAGTACATTGACCCCTTAAAATTATGTGCACTATTTAAGAAGGACCTTATATGGACTGGAATAGGTACTAGTTTCAGTTTATGAATGAGACACCCGACAAAGTGTGAATGTAATAAATTAATCCTAACTTTTCTAATACTTTAGACTATGATGTAGCGATTAATCACGTTTAACTGTCAAAAAGACAATGGATTTTGACAGTTTAGTGTCGATAAACGCTATATCACACGATATACACGGTAAATTTTTCAGTACCTATAATCTAAAAATGCCTATGCGCAGCTTAAACCTGTGTGGACGTCCGCAATAATAACACGCCGCACGAAAATAAGAATATTTAACTCCAACGTCAAGTCGGTTCTCCTTTATGGATGCGAAACCTGGCTCGTCAAAAATGAAGTCACCGCTAGGCTACAGGTGTTTGTCAACAAATGTCTTAGACGGATACTGGGAATCAGGTGGCCACGAACCATCTCCAATGCAAGGCTGTGGGAGTTAACTGACCAGATGCCGATAGACAAGGAGGTTCTTTTAAGGAAGTGGCGTTGGATAGGCCATGTGTTACGGAGATCTGACAACCACATTCCGAAACAGGGTCTAAAGTGGCAAGCGCATGGCAAGAGAAAACCCGGCCGCCCTCGTACCACCTGGAGGCGCTCAGTTGAAAAAGAGGCTGCATCAATCAGTCAAGGCTGGACAGATCTTGAGGTAGCCGCACAAGACCGGAAGAAGTGGAGGTCCCTTCTGAGAGCCCTATGTCCCTAATAAGGGATAAGAGGATATCATCATTATAATCTAAAAATGTAATGAGTGTATCTCTTCCCTATTCTAATCGAGTATGTACAGTTAAAAGTTTCAATATTTAATAATTGGTCTAGATATTGAAATTTGTTTTTGTACCAAAATTTTACTGATTTCTGGTTTTAGAGCTCGTTCATAGAATTACACGCGCGTAATCAAAAGAGACTATCTTGTTTGCCTACGTAAATCATGAAAATAATGTGTCTACGCACGCGTCTTGCTATTTTTGAGAGTTTATCGATTAACCAATTTTTTTTTTTATATTTTCAAACTATTAATTTTTAACTTTTAACTGCACATTCATATTCAGAAACGTGGTCTGATATCCCCATTTCATTTTTAGATATACTTGAAAATTAACGGTGTAGGTATATCGTGTTTCGGTAGCCATGCTAGAGGGGGGCTAGTATCTGTGGCTAAGCCAATTCGGTTCGAAGCCGAGCAATCTGCGGTCTATCGGCTAATTTGCATCGCCACTGAATTTTATGGTTGGGCCTTAAAATTCCCGGCCGATCGCTTCTCGGATGGTTTGAAATTATTTTGGAGTTACTTTCGAGATCGCCTATAAATATTGAGTGCTAAATATTGAAGAAGTGTTCTAATGAATATTATTTTGTTAAACCATCATAATATTATAAGTAAATGAAAAACTGATTCAAAAATCTTTTTTGCCTGTGCCTGTGTTTCCCGATAGGTACAATCTGGGGGCCTTCAAGTCGCGAGTGATTATGTATCTTCTAGGCAAGTACGTTTCATCGTAGATCCCATCATCACTTTACCATCAGGCGTGATAGCGGGCAAGCGCTGCCTATCTATCTTTAAAAGAAAAATCAATGCAGTCGTCACAATATGCTGTCACTATGACCATCAGCCATTTTTAATGTCCCCACTGCTGGGACACAGGCCTTCCTTATGGGTGGAAAAGAGGATGGGCCATAACCCACCACGCGGGCCCAATGCGGATTGGTGGGTGTTAACGACTGCAAATGCACCCGGGACCAACGGCTTAACGTGCCTTCCGAAGCACGGATTTGCTCGAGATAATAAATTTTTGGTCACCCATCCCATGCATGACCGACCCTTGCGAAAGTTGCTTAACCTCCGCAATCGCTGGGCCAGGCGCTAAACCACTGCGCCATGGTTTTTTCAATGGATTTAGTGGATCTAGGGCTCACTATACTCTAGTAATATTTAGTGGATCTAGGGCTCACTATACTCTAGTAATATTTAGTGGATCTAGGGCTCACTATACTCTAGTAATATTTAGCGGATCTAGGGCTCACTATACTCTAGTAATATTTAGCGGATCTAGGGCTCACTATACTCTAGTAATATTTAGTGGATCTAGGGCTCACTATACTCTAGTAATATTTCAAATAGAAGTCGTGCAGTATTTCTATTTGAAATATATACCGCCAGTCCGATTTACTGCCGGTTTACTACAAAACCAAAGCAAATACGACCGTTTGTTTGTTTTTATATTCCTACAAATCCTAACAGCTACGAATGAATAGGAAATAGAAGCGAAAAAATAAAAGCTTACAACGCTGAATATCACACTTGGCAAAGGAAAAAGGCATTTATTTTCCAAAAACGAAATTCTAATAAAATCACTGTTGATTAAAAAATTTAACTCACTGTACTGGTTTGATTTCTAGACCAATATGGATTTTTTAGGGTACCCAAAATTCTGTAGTTTTTTTTATTTATAAATAGAACGGTTCGACACTGAAATGAAAAAATAAACCTTGGATTTTGAGGTTCTCCATTCTAAGTAGGTAGATACATACATTATTTAAATTTTCGAATCTGTGATTCAGAATCTGCCAAGAATCTTATAGAAAGTTTTTCAATGACTCGTTGTTCCTGTAGTGTTTCCATATAAAAAATATTAATCAATTAATAACTCTTTTCCTACATGCGCTAAATATAAGAAAGAACTTGATTCATGTAGGATATTATTGGCTATATTTTAAGACCCAATTCTATCGTATACAAGTTTAACATTTTTTCTATGGGATATATCGATGTCGAGTCTCCTTTCTATTTTAGAACAGAAAATTGTTATGCTAAGTATTTTTACAATTTTATGTAAAACACTATTGTTTTCTAAACGACTTTTATGTGATTATTTACCCCAAAGAATAAGAAACAAAGATGGATGTGATCTGAGGAACTCTCGAATCACATGTATGCCATCAAAAACAGCCTGAAAACTCAATATCTGGCACAGTCAAAACTGAATTGTATCGATCACACAAAGACCTCAACCCGATTGTCTTTTGTTTTTGCCTCTTTGTGAAATGTAGTCGATTAGTCCCCGTTGAAATGGAATAGCTCGTACATATCCTGGTTGTCAGCTGCAGGCATATTCCAGACAGCTTTGATCATCCGCCCGCCCTTTGATACTGAGTGATTGATTCACTTGGAACGTTTGCAAATCTTAAATTTTTACCAAAGAGACCGTAAGAATTACGTCGGTCGTCGTGGCGTTAACAGTACATGCACTTCTTTTGTTTGTATTATTTATGACACACAATTATTATTTACTTTAGAAAATTATACTGAAATGAGGAGATTATAATGTTTAAAAATTTACTTTCTTTGTCTTACTGACTTTTATAAGTATACATTATATTTTGTTTTATAATTGTACTAGCGGCCGCCCGCGGTTTCACCCGTGTAGTTCCCGTTCCCGTGGGAATATCGGGATAAAAAGTATTCTATGTTTTAATGTAGACTATCTGTGTGAAAAATTTCAACAAAATCCGTTCAGTAGTTTTTGCGTGATTAAGGAACAAACATCCAAACATCTAAACATCCAAACCCACAAACTTTCACATTTATAATACTAGCGGGCGCCCGCGATTTCACCCGCGTGGTTCCCGTTCCTGTGGGATATCGGGATAAAAAGTATCCTGTTTTAATCTAGGCTATCTACTATCTGTGTGCCAAATTTCTACCAAATCCGTTCAGTATTTTTATTTTTATAAAAATACTAAATATATATTTTTTTTATTCTGGACGGATTTGGTTCAATCACGTATACGTGGTTGAGGAACAAACATCCAAACATCTAAACATCCAAACACCCAAACCCACAATTCACATTTATAATATTAGTAGGATTAGTAGGAAGTAGGATAGGATTAAGTGGCTCTATTAGTTTGAGACAAAGATATGTTGAAAAAGTTTTGAGAAGATTAAACTTCTCAATCTAAAAGAGCTACTTCAATATTATTATCTATGACTTACGACTGCAAATGTGCATTCAAAACCTCGAAATCTAATAAATATGACTCCCATCTAAACTAAGTAAAGCAGTTATGACAGGTATAATTTTATAGCAGTTGGCCCGAAAGTGTTAGCATCTGGCAACCCTTTGACACTGGTTCTTTGTAAAAGCGCGTGTTCGAAACGATAGTTTTTGCGCATTTTTAACATGGAACACACTGAGAAAAATTTCCTCTGCCGCACTACGTAAAATAAGGATAAAAATCGACCACTATGACGTGTGTAACCCGCTACATTACGCGTAAGTAGTCAGTCATACGTAGTCGGCATACTGACGCTCATCATGGAGCGGGTTACGTAATTTACGAGTGGTCGATTTTTGTACGTACGTACGTAGCCCGACATCCGGCTACGTACATACGTAGTGCGCAAGTCGCACTGAATACTCCTGAAACTACGACTGCGGCTTACGTACGTTACTGTAGCGGGCACAGTAAATAATGGTGAGCTATACGTGTGCACCGCGGCGGCATACGTACAATACTGTGGCAGACACAGTAAAGCACGGTGAGCCGTACGTGTGTACCACGGCGGCATACGTTCGATACTGCAGCGGGCACAGTAAATAATGGTGAGCCATACGTGTGCACCGCGGCGGCATACGTACGATACTGTAGCGGGCACAGTAAATAATGGTGAGCCATACGTGTGCACCGCGGCGGCATACGTACGATACTGTGGCAGACACAGTAAAGCACGGTGAGCCGTACGTGTGTACCGCGACGGCATATGAACGATACTGTAGCGGGCACAGTAAATAATGGTGAGCCATACGTGTGCACCGCGGCGGCATACGTACGATACTGTGGCAGACACAGTAAAGCAAGGTGAGCCGTACGTGTGTACCGCGACGGCATACGTATGATACTGTAGCGGGCACAGTAAATAATGGTGAGCCATACGTGTGCACCGCGGTGGCATACGTACGATACTGTGGCAGACACAGTAAAGCACGGTGAGCCGTACGTGTGTACCGCGACGGCATATGTACGATACTGTAGCCGGCACAGTAAATAATGGTGAGCCATACGTGTGCACCGCGGCGGCATACGTACGATACTGTGGCAGACACAGTAAAGCACGGTGAGCCGTACGTGTGTACCGCGACGGCATACGTATGATACTGTAGCGGGCACAGTAAATAATGGTGAGCCATACGTGTGCACCGCGGCGGCATACGTACGATACTGTGGCAGACACAGTAAAGCACGGTGAGCCGTACGTGTGTACCGCGACGGCATACGTATGATACTGTAGCGGGCACAGTAAATAATGGTGAGCCATACGTGTGCACCGCGGTGGCATACGTACGATACTGTGGCAGACACAGTAAAGCACGGTGAGCCGTACGTGTGTACCGCGACGGCATATGTACGATACTGTAGCCGGCACAGTAAATAATGGTGAGCCATACGTGTGCACCGCGGCGGCATACGTACGATACTGTGGCAGACACAGTAAAGCACGGTGAGTCGTACGTGTGTACCACGGCGACAACCGTACGATACTGTAGCGGGCACAGTAAATAATGGTGAGCCATACGTGTGCACCGCGGCGGCATACGTACGATACTGTGGCGGGCACAGTAAATCATGGTGCACCATACGTGTGCACCATGGTGGCATACGTATGATACTGTAGCGGGCACAGTCAAGCATGGTGAGCCATACGTTTGCACCACGGCGGCATACTTACGATACTATGGCGGACACAGTCAATCATGGTGCGCCATACGTGTGCACCATGGCGGCATAGGTAGGATACTGTGGCAGGCACAGTAAAGCATGATGTGCCAGACGTATTAACTGTCGTAGTAGAGGTAAGGTACCGTTGCCGGTACAGTAAGGCATGATGAACCGTGCGTATATACTACGGCAGCATACGTACGATACTGGTGCGGGAACAGTAAAGCACGGTGAACCATACTTATGTAACACGCCAGCGTACGTACGATACTGCTGCGGGTATAGTAAGACATGGTGCACTATACGTGTTACGTATGGCACACCATGCCTTACGATACTCGCACCTGTATTTTCCTTATGCTGGCATGGTACATACAAAGGTGTTCAGATAATTAGTATGAATATTAACCAAATTCAATGAAATTTTGTAGACACGATCGAGAAACTAATATCTAGGTCTATAGTTTATTACATTTTCGTAAAAATGTATAGTTTAAATATTGCAGGGAGTTTTTAATGAAAATATGAAAATACCACAGACCTAGGTATTACTTTCTAGACCATATCTACAAAATTTAATTGACTTTGATTGGTTAATATTCAAAATAATTATCTGAACACCTATGTATGTACGGCCAGCGTCATAAATATATATACGTTAACAAGAGCTCAAAAATATCTACACACCTCTATGTCACTGACAATAAGGTTGGTGTTTACATATTTTGACTCAATGGCTGTATTTATGTATATGAATGACACTGACTGTACCATGCCAACATAAGGAAAATACAGGTGCAATTATCGTAAGGCATAGTGTGCAATACGTAACACGTAGTGCAATAGTGCATCATGCCTTATACCCGCAACAGTATCGCATGTACTCGGGCGTGAGTCTAATTAGACACAATTGATTTTTAAGTTTCCGTTTTTCCTTTTTTTGAGGCACGGAACCCTAAAAATAAAGTATGTCTAATAGCCGTCCATCTATGTACATACGTATGGTGAATGGTATGGTGCCTTATTGTCCCACACTAGTATCATACCTTCTATTTGTCTTCTCAGCATATATATTTGTCCAATGCTGGAGATATGCTTCTCCCATGGTTTTTCTATGTCGTCCTTGTTGCGGCGTATCTGGTTGAGGTAGGCCCTGACATCTTAGGAATGGCGGTCTGCCCACGCTTCGACTTCCCGTTCATACCTCTACTATAACAGTTAATAAGTTTTATACAACATTATGCTTCTTTGTAGTATAACCTGCACTGGTTACGTAGATATCTACTTATAAATATTGGTGCGGGTACGATAAAGAATGATGTATCATTTTAAAGCTGACCAGATGTTTTAAAAACCGGCATGCGGCATTTTTCACATTTAATTTCTTTTACTGGCAATAGTTACGTATAAATAAATCACAAAGGTCGCGTCCTCATTGCAGGGTTTTTTTAAACTCTGGTCAGGCTTTATCTACTTATGTTGAACTTGTACGATATTAGTGCGGCTTTTATTATTATTATGCAAAATAATTTTAAAGCAAACTTAACAGCTGCACCGATATAGCACCAAAGTCCAGACCTGTAAGTGAAAAGCATATAATAATTGGTAATTTAGATAAAATCATACTTCACGATACATTATACATTTAGTGTACACAGCCATGATACAACATTTTTTATTTTTTAACTTTTACAAGGTTATTAACAGAAGAAATTCCGTTCTCAAACCCTGTACAAGTTTTATAGCTTAACATGCTTAAAAGGAAATAGACATAAAAGATTCATATTATTTATTTTCAATCGCAAAAATTGAGACATACTTAGTTACAAAAAAACCACAACAAGCTTAATTAATCATACTATTCTAGAATTACATGGTCGTCAAATTGGCGTACCCGTGAAACATTATGCTTTCTTTGAATGATCTTGTTGGATACGTCGGATTCAGAAGCAGCTTGCGATATATAGCCGTCGCATTCCGTGCAAGTGAAATGTTGATGACATAAGCCAGCAACATCAAAGCAATATTGCAGGATTTCTCTGGTTTATCTTCTGTATTCAAAGAAAAAAGTTTCGGTTAATTTTTTAATACTTATTTTTATGAAGGTTTAATAATAAGAACTAATATTTGAGAAAAAATTCTTACCGTCAATCATATGCAATGCCGTGCAATTATATTTGCTATTTTTGTTCTCGTGTCTCTATTTTTTCGCAATTTTGATGAAGCATAATATTTTATAATTTCTCCATTTTTTGAGGGTGATAGAGGAAAATAATTTGTTTTCCATTCCTAGATACAGACGACTGAAATCGTTCATTAGCTGAAAAAAGAATAAGTAACTTTTGTCATTTATATGTCATTGCGTACGTTTTTATAGAAAAACTACAAAGATTATGTAAAAAATAAGGCTGCGGACTGCGGTATATGCTTACCAAGGTATAGTTATTTCTATCAAGGTTTAATAGTAAGAACTAATATTTGAGAAAAAATTCTTACCGTTAATCAGTGCAATTATTTGCTATTTTTGTTCTCGTGTCTCTATTTTTTCGCAATTTTAATGAAGCATAATATTTTATAATTTCTCCCTTTTTTGAGGGTGATAGAGGAAAATAATTTGTTTTTCATTCCTGGATACAGACGACTGAAATCCTTCATTAGCTGAAAAAAGAATAAGTAACTTTTGTCATTTATATGTCATTGCGTACGTTTTTATAGAAAAACCACAAAGATTATGTAAAAAATAAGGCTGCGGACTGCGATATATGCTTACCAAGGTATAGTTATTTCTATCAAGGTTTAATAATAAGAACTAATATTTGAGAAAAAATTCTTACCGTCAATCAGTGCAATTATATTTGCTATTTTTGTTCTCGTGTCTCTATTTTTTCGCAATTTTGATGAAGCATAATATTTTATAATTTCTCCCTTTTTTGAGGGTGATAGAGGAAAATAATTTGTTTTCCATTCCTAGATACAGACGACTGAAATCGTTCATTGGCTGAAAAAAGAATAAGTAACTTTTGTCATTTATATGTCATTGCGTACGTTTTTATAGAAAAACTACAAAGATTATGTAAAAAATAAGGCTGCGGACTGCGGTATATGATTACCAAGGTATAGTTATTTCTATCAAGGTTTAATAGTAAGAACTAATATTTGAGAAAAAATTCTTACCGTTAATCAGTGCAATTATTTGCTATTTTTGTTCTCGTGTCTCTATTTTTTCGCAATTTTAATGAAGCATAATATTTTATAATTTCTCCCTTTTTTGAGGGTGATAGAGGAAAATAATTTGTTTTTCATTCCTGGATACAGACGACTGAAATCCTTCATTAGCTGAAAAAAGAATAAGTAACTTTTGTCATTTATATGTCATTGCGTACGTTTTTATAGAAAAACTACAAAGATTATGTAAAAAATAAGGCTGCGGACTGCGATATATGCTTACCAAGGTATAGTTATTTCTATCAAGGTTTAATAATAAGAACTAATATTTGAGAAAAAATTCTTACCGTCAATCAGTGCAATTATATTTGCTATTTTTGTTCTCGTGTCTCTATTTTTTTGCAATTTTGATGAAGCATAATATTTTATAATTTCTCCCTTTTTTGAGGGTGATAGAGGAAAATAATTTGTTTTCCATTCCTAGATACAGACGACTGAAATCGTTCATTGGCTGAAAAAAGAATAAGTAACTTTTGTCATTTATATGTCATTGCGTACGTTTTTATAGAAAAACTACAAAGATTATGTAAAAATTAGGCTGTGGACTGCGGTATATGCTTACTAAGGTATAGTTATTTCTATCAAGGTTTAATAATAAGAACTAATATTTGAGAAAAAAATCTTACCGTCAATCAGTGCAATTATATTTGCTATTTTTGTTCTCGTGTCTCTATTTTTTCGCAATTTTGATGAAGCATAATATTTTATAATTTCTCCCTTTTTTGAGGGTGATAGAGGAAAATAATTTGTTTTCCATTCCTAGATACAGACGACTGAAATCGTTCATTAGCTGAAAAAAGAATAAGTAACTTTTGTCATTTATATGTCATTGCGTACGTTTTTATAGAAAAACTACAAAGATTATGTAAAAAATAAGGCTGCGGACTGCGATATATGCTTACCAAGGTATAGTTATTTCTATCAAGGTTTAATAGTAAGAACTAATATTTGAGAAAAAAATCTTACCGTTAATCAGTGCAATTATTTGCTATTTTTGTTCTCGTGTCTCTATTTTTACGCAATTTTAATGAAGCATAATATTTTATAATTTCTCCCTTTTTTGAGGGTGATAGAGGAAAATAATTTGTTTTTCATTCCTGGATACAGACCACTGAAATCCTTCATTAGCTGAAAAAAGAATAAGTAACTTTTGTCATTTATATGTCATTGCGTACGTTTTTATAGAAAAACCACAAAGATTATGTAAAAAATAAGGCTGCGGACTGCGGTATATGCTTACCAAGGTATAGTTATCTCTATCAAGGTTTAATAATAAGAACTAATATTTGAGAAAAAATTCTTACCGTCAATCAGTGCAATTATATTTGCTATTTTTGTTCTCGTGTCTCTATTTTTTCGCAATTTTGATGAAGCATAATATTTTATAATTTCTCCCTTTTTTGAGGGTGATAGAGGAAAATAATTTGTTTTCCATTCCTAGATACAGACGACTGAAATCGTTCATTAGCTGAAAAAAGAATAAGTAACTTTTGTCATTTATATGTCATTGCGTACGTTTTTATAAAAAAAACTACAAAGATTATGTAAAAAATAAGGCTGCGGACTGCGGTATATGCTTACCAAGGTATAGCCTTGTGATTGTTTCAAGGCTGGGAAATCCTTGAAGTAATCCACTATATCACTTTTTCCACATTGGATGCGGTTTAGGCAGTTTCTGCCCACTTTTCTTCAACAGATTTCCATGGTTTCCAGATTTCCATGATATTTCATTTTTCAGCCAGACTAATGTTTCTTTAGACAATACCTGTAATACACACGTAAACCACATAAATGTGTATGGTGGGATGAGTTAACAAGAGGAAGCGCATCAAGGGCAGATTGAGATGACAGCAGTCGAGCTGTCAAACGTCAAAGTGAATGAAATGAAATTAAAAATTAAAATTAAAAAGGAAAAAAAAAAAAAATGAAAAAAAAAAATGATATTAAATGTGGTACAATATTGTTTTTACATTTGACCATGTAAATCTACTGTTTGCGAGAAATTTTAAGTTTTATTTTAAACATTGTAAATTGTGTAGGAACTATAGGCAACAGCGTCGCTTAACCACTGCTAAGGTTAAAATCGCTTGCACGCGAATTTTGTTGCTAACTGGTTAATCAACGCTGTTGCCCATAGTACCTACCTATCCGACAAATATTTTACAACAGTGTATTGAGGTGTTTACAATGGGGAGGCGAAGGCAAAGTGAATTACAGATGGCGCTTCAGTCTTTGGACCCTTTGTCAGTTTGAGCTTATATTGTCTTGACTGTGTATTACGTGATTTTACTTTCTAAGATTATATTTTTTTCGGTTTTGCGGACAGACAATGTATTCCATGCTAACTTTAGCTCAGATAAAAGGAGAATTACGGAAAAGAAAAGCCAAAACAACAGACAAGAAAGTTTATAGCAACTTACAAAAAATTGCTAACAAGCATTACATTTCTTTAAATTTCGTGTAAGATTTATGAGTAATCTTTTTATTTCAGTTTAGAAGCATATGAATTTCCGTGTTTATAGTTGCCTCATGATGCCTTCTGTGCAATAGTAATTTCAGGTTTCTGTACTGGAATTTCTGTACCGTCCGAAATTAAACGAACCGTTTTATCATATTTATTTTATTATTCTAAGTTTCTTGAATGACTCTGGCATATAAAATTCTATTTATTCTCTGTTTGGCCCCAATATTGAGCTTATTCCATATTTGATATACCTATCAAGTTATAAATATGTTAGAAACTGCTGAGGTTGAAATATTAAAGAACAAAGCTGTTATAATTCAAATGTTGTTTTATTTTGGCGAAGCTTCATCAAATTCATGAAACATTCCTTTTGATATAAAATGTTTCTCAGGCTCAGCAAAGGAGAAAATCGAGGGAAAAGCATTTTTTTTTTTGATATTTTTTTGCCCAATATTTTTTTTGTTACTGGGAAATCGATGAACTCCAATATTTTACAAGTTACATGCATAACAATGCGGGATTTTCCCAGTATAAAATTAAAAAGTGCAACACTCCAAGAGATTCCCATATGTTTTGACACTTTTTTTGAGGCGGCCGGGTACCAAAGACCAGACGCCACCTATCGGGATAAAATTGCGCTTTTCCTCCCCATTAGTGGCGTTTATGATTAATGTGACAAACATTGGTCAAATCATAAAAAAAAAAAAAAAATTTTTTTACAAGGTAGGTAAGTAAATACCTACACGTTTACATTTGACCATTTACATTGATTGATTTCATTTGATCTTGTAAATACCATAGTTTGCGAGAATTTTAAGTTCTATCCTCGTAAGTCCTGTGTTTTTGAAATGTGTAGTTCCAACGACCTGACGTACTGTATGAAGTACAAACTAAAATTAGTGCTTCAGACCGAGACAGAAAAGTTTCATTTTCTGCGAATTTAGATGTGGAACCTGGTTGTTTATGTTTTTTGGTATATTTGATATGCTCCAGACTATATTTTGAAGCAAAAAGTAAAAAAAATATTTTGTACTAAATTTAGTATGTTAGGTTTTGGTGTCCATCGTTCTGGCAGCGCCACGGTCTCCGATTTACGTGAAAAAAAATCACCATGTAGGCCGATTTTTTCCCAGTCGGGAAAAAATACGTTTGATTTTTTCCCTCCACTGGATCCGAAGATATACGAGGTTTTTTGTGGCGCTGCCAGAACGACGTCGTTCTGGCAGCGCCACGGCTATATCTCATTAATTACAAATGCTAGAATAAATCCGATTACATACAGATTTTTGGCTTTTTTTTCCATTTCACACAAGCTAACATCCACCCGTGAATGTCAACAGATTCAGGAGTAATCGTGGGTCATTTGTGGCGCTGCCAGAACGACGTCGTTCTGGCAGCGCCACGGCTGTATCTCAGCAATTCGTTTTTTTTCCTGGAAACGGTGTGGGTATATATTTAATACCTTCGTCATAAGGCACGGCAAAAAACGAATTTCTACATTTCATCGTGGATTAAGAATTTTATAGGCTTCGAGAAATTCTAACCTCAAAAAAATTTTTTTTTCGCTCTAACGCCTTTAATTGATATATTAAATAACATTCGCGCATTCCCTTATCTTCCTATAAAGGGAAAAAAAAAAACCACCATCGCAGCATTAGCCGTTCCAGAGAAATCATAGGTTTAGATTTGGTTCATACATTAGGCATCATTCCCGCAGCGCCACACCCAGTACACCATGATCCAGGGCACCTGTCGCCAAACTGAGTATGCCAATATTTAGTACCACCATAGCGAACACGGAAAAAAATCTGATAACGTGTATAACACAGCTACTTTCCGAGAAATAAGCCATTGATTCAATATGCCATACAATTGGTACATTCGAGTAGAAAAGTTTTAAATTGCTTTTTATTTTAGCATTTTAAGTATCGGATCCGGTGCCCAAAACCATTTTTTACTATACACGGTGTTTGGTAATAGCCTTATAAAGCCGAATATGGTACATTTAAATATTTTGTTTATTAATTTTTGTATGAAACAGCTGATTTTTTTCGCGATTTCAGAGTTGGTCCCATAGTAAAAGTTGTTCAGTTTGATGGCCTCTATCTACAATATTCGGCTTTATAAGACTATATTACCAAACACCCTGTAAAGATAAACTAAACGATCGTTCAGACAATGCTTGATAAGCTTGTAAACGGTAACTGTAACTGCTCAAACATCGCTTCTAGACTATAAGAAAGGCTTGCAGAAACATTTTTATTATAACGGTTAAACCGGTTTTATCGAAAAATTGCGTTCCGGTGCGGAACGAAATAGAAGCGATACTTTAAACCTAAATAAACCGGTTTATTCCTAGGTCATCGCCCGGGCAGTCATATCATAGGGGTTTCTCAGAAATCGTCAAAAAATCATAAGGGTCAATTCAAGTTGGGAGAGCGCAGCGAATTTTCGTACTTCGAAATTTTCTTTATTTCTTCTTTAAAAAAAATATAAAAATCTTTTTAAAAAAACACGTTTTTAAAACAGACTAAATTATTACAAAAAAAAATTGGATTAAAATATTAAAACGGACTAAAAAGAAAAATATAAATTCTTCTGTACACATTTATAACCCTACCTACAGAAATTTTAAACCTAAAAACGTGGGGCGCATTTTGTAAAATTTATCATCCATATTGTCTTTAGCATTTTTTAGAAAATTTCGAAGTACCAAAATTCGCTGCGCTCTCCCAACTTGAATTGACCCTAATGATTTTTTGACGATTTCTGAGAATCCCCTATGATATGACTGCCCGGGCGATGACCAAGGAATAAACCGGTTTATTTAGGTTTAAAGTATCGCTTCTATTTCGTTCCGCACCGGAACGCAATTATTCGATAAAACCGGTTTAACCGTTATAATAAAAATGTTTCTGCAAGCCTTTCTTATAGTCTAGAAGCGATGTTTGAGCAGTTACAGTTACCGTTTACAAGCTTATCAAGCATTGTCTGAACGATCGTTTAGTTTATCTTTACAGGGTGTTTGGTAATATAGTCTTATAAAGCCGAATATTGTAGATAGAGGCCATCAAACTGAACAACTTTTACTATGGGACCAACTCTGAAATCGCGAAAAAAAATCAGCTGTTTTTTTATACAAAAATTAATAAACAAAATATTTAAATGTACCATATTCGGCTTTATAATGCTATTACCAAACACCGTGTATAGTAAAAAATGGTTTTGGGCACCGGATCCGATACTTAAAATGCTAAAATAAAAAGCAATTTAAAACTTTTCTACTCGAATGTACCAATTGTATGGCATATTGAATCAATGGCTTATTTCTCGGAAAGTAGCTGTGTTATACACGTTATCAGATTTTTTTCCGTGTTCGCTATGGTGGTACTAAATATTGGCATACTCAGTTTGGCGACAGGTGCCCTGGATCATGGTGTACTGGGTGTGGCGCTGCGGGAACGATGCCTAATGTATGAACCAAATCTAAACCTATGATTTCTCTGGAACGGCTAATGCTGCGATGGTGGTTTATTTTTTTCCCTTTATAGGAAGATAAGGGAATGCGCGAATGTTATTTAATACATCAATTAAAGGCGTTAGAGCGAAAAAAATTTTTTTTGAGGTTAGAATTTCTCAAAGCCTATAAAATCCTTAATCCACGATGAAATGTAGAAATTCGTTTTTTTGCCGTGCCTTATGACGAAGGTATTAAATATATACCCACACCGTTTCCAGAAAAAAAAAACGAATTGCTGAGATACAGCCGTGACGCTGCCAGAACGACGTCGTTCTGGCAGCGCCACAAATGACCCACGATTACTCCTGAATCTGTTGACATTCACGGGTTGATGTTAGCTTGTGTGAAATGGAAAAAAAAGCCAAAAATCTGTATGTAATCGGATTTATTCTAGCATTTGTAATTAATGAGATATAGCCGTGGCGCTGCCAGAACGACGTCGTTCTGGCAGCGCCACAAAAAACCTCGTATATCTTCGGATCCAGTGGAGGGAAAAAATCAAACGTATTTTTTCCCGACTGGGAAAAAGTCGGCCTACATGGTGAATTTTTTTCACGCAAATCGGAGACCGTGGCGCTGCCAGAACGATGCACACTAGGTTTTGATAGTTTTTGAATACGAAAACAACAAAATTCATTTTACATTTTTATTTAAAAGTTATTATTATTATCAACAAAATCATATCTTCTATCAAACATAAACAATAATTAACTAATTTTCATAAAAATACTTGTAAAAAACAGTACTATTAACAATTTAGCCTTAATTCTTAAGCTCACTTACACACATCGGTGTAAGACTAAAAGAGAGAAAATTAAAATATAAAAGTATGTACGGTTAGTTAACAAAGTTAACAGTCCCACTGTCGATTAATAAACTTAATTTAAGTAGATATCCTGATTTCAATTTCTTGAACATTTTTGTCTTCATCTGAGTAAATGATGATGATTTATTCAGGTATGAACACCTTTTCACCGCCAAAATCATCGTGAATGAAATTGTTTAAAAGTTTTGCAATATGCTCATCATCAAAAGCTGAAATGTAACAAGTATATAAATAAAAGTAAATATCTAACATACCAAATGAAATTGGAAGAAATACTTAACGTACTGTATGCAGTACAAGTTATTTCAACCAATCATCTAACTTGGGTGATATGGAGTTATCAACTAAATTTTGTTTTATTTGTATTAATTACTATTTAAATTTACTCTTTTAAATTAAAAACAATGAAATAAACATAAGATTACGTTAATATAGCTGGATTTACTTATACTTACCTCGTATCGGCCTGGAAACCGACTGCGTGGACATTTTCAAAGAAATGACACTGACAGTGGCAGTTGACAGTACTGGTTTAAGGTGGCAAGGTTGGCCATAGATTACAGAAGTAAATGGCTGTCTCGATATTACCATTCTAGAAAAAACTTCGTCGAAAACGGGAGATTAGAATTTGTACTCTACGTAGTACATTAGGTAGTTACGTCTTGCTATAGAATTCAATTGTCAGGTCTGAAATACTAGCGTCAATTTGTACTTTATGAAGTGCGCTAGGACTTACGAGGTAATAAAAAAATCCCATAAAAACTTTCGTTCTTTTTACTTTAATCGGTTATTGTTATATTTTTTTCATGATTTAACCAAAGTTTGTCACATTCACCATGTCATATTAGACGGATAGGTACCTACAAAATTTACAATGTTTAAAATAAAACTTTAAATTTCTCGCAAATGTAGCATTTACAAGGTCAAAAGGAAAAACCACATTGTAGCGCATTTAATTTTGCTTTTTATGACACCCCACACAAGCTTATAAATTACATACTTTCTGTTGTATACGCCATATTCTGAAAGCGGCAACAGCAACTTTTATGACGTCATAACCCGTTATGAAACCCTCCCCCCCCCGTTAAGAACTGTCTCCCGATGGTTTTTTAGTCAGAATACCATGCCTAACAACATACTAAACTATGCCGCTAGTTTCATCAAGCGCATTTTTTTTCCCTTGAGGGAAGGCACTATTAACAAAACGGGTGTAACAAGACACTCAACGAAGCCGAAGTCCACGCATTCCGCCCATCATCAGGTTCATTTTTGTCTTTTAGACTATACCTGGGAAACCAATAGCTACGAAGTTATTGAAGGTCAAGTCAAAAATTTTTTTTTCAAAATATGAAATCTTATTTTATTCGTTATTTCCTAATGTTTGAAACATTTAGAAAGAAACATTTATCAAAATATTATGTATTTCGTAACAAACAATGGCTTCAAAATATTATCACTCAATGTATTTCATGAGCACGCAAACGTTGCTTTTCAACTCGGCCGCACGCAGCTCTGTAGCATTCACTCGCAGGCGCGGTCTTTTATAAAGTTACCTTGTGTGGTAATGCTTTTTAACACCAAACATTAAAATCGTTTCCCTGCAATAATTTTAAACAGAAATGGTTCTGATGATGGGCAGAATACGTAGACCTCGGCTTCGTTAAGTGTCTTGCTACACCCGGTATACTTAACTGGTACCTTCGCGGTGCGAGCCCGACTCGAATTTGACTAGTAATTATTATTTGCTCACCACTTCCCAGATATTCCAGGCGCCAGGCATCTGTGATAGTTGGCGTGGATCAGATGACTTCGAGGTTGTGTAATGTTATGATTACAATGTAAAAAAATAATGTTATGATAACTCACAGTGTTATTAGCTGCAGTTTAATAAATCTGTGAATATTTTTTCATTATCACCGATCCGATGTCCCGTACAATCACAGTACTTGTTGTATGGTCTGTGCGTACAATACAGCGTTTAAGTTTTTTTGAGTTGTTTAGCTCAGCGTTCTTAATTTCAAGGTTCTAGAATAATAATTTAAAGGTTTATTATTAAGTACACAGCAGAGTTCCAAGAGAAAACACAAAGAAAACGTTTTTATGTTTATATTTTAATATTTTACCTAAATACAAGATGTATAAAAACAAGTACGTACTTACATTGACACCGGTCGCTTTAAGATGTTGTGGCCAATTTTTATAGTATTCTATTTTTGGAATATTTTTTTTTATTCTTCATCGTTTTGCAGAATGGCAGTTTCAATTTAGTTAAATAAGGTTGACTGAAAAATGCAAACACAAACTTGTTATGTAGGTAACCATACAACAAGTACTTACGTGTAGATACAGTCGAGTTCATTAATATGTTGGCACGTTTGGCAGGATATTGACTTTTATTACAAAGGCATAAAGGTTGACGAACTGTCAAAAGTGCCAACATATTAATGGACTCGACCGTACCTACCTACTTGTTATTGCCTAAGTACATGTTCAAATTTTCTAGTTGTCTACGTGTTCTAAGATGTTCATGATCTAATGTTTTATACTTTAATTAGGTATTACATAATGGAGTGGTGGAATCTTGTACAGCATTCTTTGGTTGAATGCTCTAAGGTATGAATGCTCTAATAAACAAGCTAGAGCTCAAATGTAAAAAAAAATAGATTTAAAAGATCGACAGAAAAGAAAATATTTTCTCCTCCCCCGGTTTTCAATAAGAAAAAATTTCTGTCTCTTCATTATAGTTTACGACTTTAGCCAACAAGCAATGGATAAGGTTTTAAACTTGTTTGTCATTAGTATTATGCAGATTTTTCAATAAAACAAATGCTTTGTCAAACACGTTTAAAAACCTACGAGAAAACCAATGATAATAATAATAAGTCTATGGAGAAAACTCTAAATAATACTTACACGTGAAATGTTGTATTTGCACTGCACAGATAAAAAGCACAAGACGGCATTTTGAAAAAGTTCTCGAGTGTTTTTTCGAAATAACTGTATTCACGATACTCACTCTTAAACAAGTTTTGTACCTAGGTATAAAACTAAGAAAACAAAAGCGTCTCAAAACGCTGCAATGAGTGCTAACTCTGCTGTCACAAATGGCCGCCCGCCAGTGTTGCCAACCACTGCCAAAATCTTCCCCCAAGAAATTTTCAAAATTCCCCTAAAAACCCCCAAGTTTAAATTCTTATTATAAAGTAGGTCGTGACTAATCAAATAAAACGCTTGCATATTAAGGTTCGTATTATAGAATCAAACTTAAACTCAAATCTCTGCTTCTAATTACTAATTCACAGGCTGCGTGTTTGTAAAGTTTTGAATCAATGAAATCCGAGTACTCACATGGAATTTCCTATTGTACGAAGGTTTTGTTTGAAGCCCCTAAAAAAAACCCTGAAATATTCCTGCCCCTAAAAAATCCCCTTTTGACACTTGCCCCCCCTAAATCTAGGGGAAAATCCCCCAAGTTGGCATCACTGCCGCCCGCGCCAGCCGGCCGCTCTCTGCTTGCTTCAGTGTTGCCAGATGAGCAAAATGAAAATGCGGTAGCTGTGCTTAAAAACACGCAGATTTTCAACAAAAAGTGGAATTTCTTGTTATAACATTTACATCGATTTTTCTCTCGATTCGTGTGCTTATTAGTTGTTTTTCACACAAAGACAAGTATCAACTTATCTCAAGAAAAAATCAAATTAAGTCAAGTGCAGGACAGAAAATAATTTAACTAAATCTGATTAGATGATTCGATACTTTTTATAATCTTACTACACGCGGCTGCCTGTCATGTCCTATCTGTAACTTATCTTCGATCGATTCTTGTAATCCAAAATAAATACAGCGTTCGGCTAATATAATGCAAAATTGTAAGGTTAGAAAGTAGCCGATGCATCTTACAGACTAATTTTGTTTCGCTTATATTTTTACACAACTAAAGTGGTTGCCCACTTAGTTCTAAAAAAAGAGCAAACACAAACATGGTTAATGAACTTATGAAGTAGCTAATGAATGACCACCAAACAACATAACTTTAATTGTGATGGCAACCCCAAATTTGCGTAAAATGCGCAGTAGGTACGACGTTCTTTAGGTAATAAGTAAGCAGATTCATTATAAATAGCCGCGTTATTTATAATGTAGCTCGTTACTTATTTTAAGTATAAGGCTTGCAGTATAATGTATGCCATGCCACTACAGTTAAGTATAGCGGCTCTGTTTTTTCCGGTGCCAGAATATCTTTTTAACTAATGCGACTATTGAAAGTGTTTCGGGACATCTATATTCGAGGTAGGTATATAACTACATATCTACTAAGAATGTTATAAACCAATATGGCGGCTAACTTTTTGTTTGTGTGCCGATTTTGATGAAACTCGGTTTTTGTTACTATTTTGACAAGGAAACAGCAACGCAATAATAAAATTATAAAAAATCCAAGATGGCGACCAACTTTTTTGTTTTTCGGCCGATTTCGATGAAACTTCGTTAATGGTGTTATTTTAACAAGGCAATAACAACGCAATGTTAAAAATATAAAAAATTCAAGATGGCGGCCAACTTTTTTGTTTGTGGGCCGATTTCGATGAAACTCGATTTTTTATACTATTTGACAAGAAAACAGCAACGCAATGTTAAAAATATAAAAATATCCAAGATAGCGGCCAAGTTGGTGGTTTATGAGCCGATTTCGATGAAATTCCGTTCATAGTACTATTTTGACAAGGAAATAATAACGCAAAGTTCAAAATATTGAAAAATCCAAGATGGCGGCCAATTTTCTTGTTTGTGGGCCGATTTCCATGAAACACGGTTTTCGGAACTATTTTAGCGAGAAAACAGCAACGCAATGTTAAAAATAGTGAAAAATCCGTTATGGCGGCAACTTTTTGTTTGTGGGCCGATTTTGATGAAACTCGCTTTTTGGTACTATTTCGACAAGAAAACAGCAACTCAATGTTGAAAATATTGAAAAATCCATTATGGCAGCCTACTTTTTTGTTTGTAAGCCGATTTCGATGAAACTTGTTTTTTGGCACAATTATGACAAGAAAACAGCAACGCAATGACACAAATATAAAAATTCAAGATTGCGGCCAACTTTTTTGTTTTTGGGCCGATTTCGATGAAACTCGGTTTATGATACAATTTTGACAAGAAAACAGCAACGCAATGTTAAAAATATAAAAAAATCCAAGATGGCGGCCAACTTTTTTGTTTTTTGGTCGATTTTGATTAAACTTGGTTTATAGTGTTATTTTAACAAGGCAATAACAACGCAATGTTAAAAATATGAAAAATCCAAGATGGCGGCCAACTTTTTAGTTTTTGAGCCGATTGCGATGAAACTCCGTTCATAGTTCTATTTTGACAAGGATATAATAACGCAATGTTCAAAATATTGGAAAATCCAAGATGGCGGCCAATTTTCTTGTTTCTGGGCCGATTTCGATGAAACTTGGTTTATGGTGTTATTTTGACAAGGCAATATTAACGCAATGTTAAAAATATAAAAAATCCAAGATGGCGGCCAACTTTTTTGTTTCTGGGCTGATTTCGATAAAACTTGGTTTATGGTGTTATTTTAACAAGGCAATATTAACGCAATGTTAAAAATATAAAAAAATCCAAGATGGCGGCCAACTTTTTTGTTTCTGGGCCGATTTCGATGAAACTTGGTTCATGGTGTTATTTTAACAAGGCAATATTAACGCAATGTTAAAAATATAAAAAAATCCAAGATGGCAGCCAACTTTTTTGTTTCTGGGCTGATTTCGATGAAACTTGGTTTATGGTGTTATTTTAACAAGGCAATATTAACGCAATGTTAAAAATATAAATAAATCCAAGATGGCAGTCAACTTTTTTGTTTCTGGGCTGATTTCGATGAAACTTGGTTTATGGTGTTATTTTAACAAGGCAATAACAACGCAATGTTAAAAATATAAAAAAATTAAGATGGCGACCAACTTTTTTGTCTATCGGCCGATTTAGATATAACTTGGTTTATGGTGTTATTTTAACAAGGCAATAACAACGCAATGTTAAAAATATAAAAAAATCCAAGATGGCGGGCAACTTTTTTGTTTCTGGGCCGATTTCGATGAAACTTGGTTCATGGTGTTATTTTAACAAGGCAATATTAACGCAATGTTAAAAATATAAAAAATCCAAGATGGCGGCCAACTTTTTTGTTTCTGGGCTGATTTCGATAAAACTTCGTTTATGGTGTTATTTTAACAAGGCAATATTAACGCAATGTTAAAAATATAAATAAATCCAAGATGGCAGTCAACTTTTTTGTTTCTGGGCTGATTTCGATGAAACTTGGTTTATGGTGTTATTTTTACAAGGCAATAACAACGCAATGTTAAAAATATAAAAAAAATTAAGATGGCGACCAACTTTTTTGTCTATCGGCCGATTTAGATATAACTTGGTTTATGGTGTTATTTTAACAAGGCAATAACAACGCAATTTTAAAAATATAAAAAAATCCAAGATGGCGCGCAACTTTTTTGTTTCTGGGCCGATTTCGATGAAACTTGGTTTATGGTGTTATTTTAACAAGGCAATATTAACGCAATGTTAAAAATATAAAAAAATCCAAGATGGCGGCCAACTTTTTTGTTTCTGGGCCGATTTCGATAAAACTTGGTTTATGGTCTTATTTTAACAAGGCAATAACAACGCAATGTTAAAAATATAAAAAATCCAAGATGGCAGCCAACTTTTTTGTTTCTGGGCCGATTTCGATGAAACTTGGTTTATGGTGTTATTTTAACAAGGCAATAACAACGCAATGTTAAAAATATAAAAAAATCCAAGATGGCAGCCAACTTTTTTGTTTCTGGGCCGATTTCGATGAAACTTGGTTTATGGTGTTATTTTAACAAGGCAATGACAACGCAATGTTAAAAATATAAAAAAATTTAAGATGGCGACCAACTTTTTTGTCTATCGGCAGATTTAGATATAACTTGGTTTATGGTGTTATTTTAACAAGGCAATAACAACGCAATGTTAAAAATATAAAAAAATCCAAGATTGTGGCCAACTTTTTTGTTTCTGGGCCGATTTCGATGAAACTTGGTTTATGGTGTTATTTTAACAAGGCAATATTAACGCAATGTTAAAAATATAAAAAATCCAAGATGGTGGCCAACTTTTTTGTTTCTGGGCTGATTTCGATGAAACTTGGTTTTAGGTACTATTTTACAAGTAAACAGCAATGCAATGTTTAAAATATTAAAACACCTAAGATGACAGCCAAATTCTTTATTTGTTTTTTTTAACCAAATAACACGAAAACGATCCCTTTTTTCCCAAGCTGTTTTTTTTGTATAATAGTATCAAAAATCGAGTTTCATCAAAATCGGCCCAAAAACAAACTGTGGGCTGCCATCTATTTTTTATATTTTTATTATTGCGTTACTGTTTTCTGTAAAAATAGTACCAAAAGACGGAGTTTCATCGAAATCGGCTCACAAACAAAAAAGTTAACAGCCATATTGGACTTTGCAATATTTTCAACATTGCGTTGCTAATTCCGAAAACCATGTTTCATGTAAATCGGCCCAAAAACAAAAAAAGTTGGCCGCCATCTTAGATATTTTTATTATTTTTAACATTGCCTTGTTATTTCCTTGTTAAAATAATACCAAAAACCAAGTTTAATTAAATCGGCCGAAAAACAAAAATCGGTTTAATATCATTAAACCGCATACGTTAATGTAAAGAGTGTGCCACAGTAATTTAATGATGCGGCTGACGTCATAAAGATTCTACGTACCGAAAACAGTCAGTAAGTAAACGGAGTTCGTAAAATGAGCCAGGATACGTAAAAACTGATGATGTAGACGGAGATTTTATTAATTATCCCGTGTACGTAAAATGTATCGGCATACCTCCGACCCTGCTCGTACATTATGTACGTAACCGGGACCATTAATTAATGTGACAGGGACAGTACAATGATTTGGCAACCAGTTACTGTTATAAAGAGCCTGGATACTGAAATAATGCAGCTGTATAACTATTCGTACGTATGGCGCATACATATTTTATGTTACGGGTTAAGTAAATTACGTATGCTGCTCCGTGCAGAATCATTAAGCCGCATACGTAACTGTAAAGAATGCGCCACAGTAATTTCATGATGCGGCTGACGTCATAAAGATTCTACGTACCAAACACAGTCGGTAAGTAAACGGAGTTCGTAAAATGAGCCAGGATACGTAAAAACTGATGATGTAGACGGAGACATTATTAATTATCCTATAATGAAACTACAGTAATAAAGGTAAACCACTTTTACTTTCTTCACTGGAATACACCATGAATATTATTAACTAGGCTATAGCAACGATACGTTAGCAGTTTTCCCTAACTACTTGGCTTCTCGACGGTTGCACAGTGACTGAGCCCGCAACTGACTTTCGTCGACCGTTCTGCCGCCTATCCCCACCGCTTACCTCCCCATTCCACTACAAATGGCGGGAAAATATGGCGGGAAACGGCGGAGCTAAGCGGCGGTGTTGCCAGGCTATTAAACTAAAATACTACTATTATCCTTTCAATTTGATTCAAAATCATAACAATAAAATGGATTTATTACTATCAAACGACAAAACGTCACATTCGTCCATCCTGACCTCGTGCATGTCCTCGTGCACGGTCAACTCAACAATATTATGGGTTATAATTGTCAACTCAATACTTTCATAATAATATCGTCACATTCGGCCGGTTGTATGTTAACTAATACCGCATTCTATTAAACAAACTTATTGGGTTTAACGTATTGTTATATTTTTTTAATTTGAGAATTCTCATTTACTTAATTGTTATAATTAATTTTGTGGATTAATGAATGCTAAAAGAGAGAATCTACTGAATCTGCCACCATTTCAAAAATGGGAGGCCCCTCCAAGAAAGAAATGGCGAAAGAAAACTTGGAGAGGGTTGTCGACCTCCGTCTTTTATATTTAATAATTTATTTACAAGAGGAACTAACTGTTGTAACTTATCGCGCCTAGTATGATCATGAGATCATAAAGCTATAACATTTTTAAAAGCCAGTAAGATTGTGACACAAATATTAACTCTAAAACATCTTAAAATTGTTACAATTTTTTTACCACAATAAGCAATCAAATTATTTATGAAAGTACAACATTTCTTATTAGTTCTTTCTACAAAATTATAAATTTTATTAAAATATTTAATAAGAGAAAAGTACAAAAAGTAAATATAACAGTCGACAGCCTATTTACCATGAAAGGGTAAACAAATTCAATTACAAATTGTCGACTTTTGACAGATAACGTGACGTGCTGCCGACTACCTAACTGAAATTATCAATGATATCAACTTATTAAACCCACAATAGGTATACAATTTCAATTTACTACACCCGCTAGCTGTGTAAAACGCAAGGTAATCGTTTAATTATTAAAGTTGCGTTGCAACAATCATTATGAGTATATATTATTTTTATTTATTTCACAATTCACACCATGAGCTAGGTACTTATAATATTTAATTTAGCTAGACTAGAACTACCTATTTTAACAGGTTCTGAATAAGATTTAAATATATTTGATAAATCAATGCATAGGAATTTGGGTCCGTTTCTATGTTCAACCAGATAATTGCAGCTGAAACCTATTAGCCGTCGCAGCCTGTTGTCATCGTGTCACAAAAACTAGGATCGACCAATAACGCAACAGTCGTTTCTACCATCCAGTCACGCGTCGCACATCGCGCCGTCGTCACCTTAGCGACATATAACGCATCGGCATCTTGTCAGATGCAATATGTTTCTGAAATATATAAAACATAAACGACAGTAACCGTCCCTAAATCATAGGACAAACGTCAACAAAATAAAACATCAGAGTCAAAAGGAAATATATTTGAATCTATTCATGAGAACTGTTTCTTTATGAGATAAGAAAAATATTATGTGACATTACACATTCACATACTTATATACATAATCATATCTAGTTGCATAGTTATTAAACATTAATTTATCATGACAATTTATTCATTTTATTCCACAATTTGTGGTTCTCTTGCATTTTATTATGTAATGTCAATATAATAAGTCTATGTGTAATGCGGTCAGTTTTAGTAGTTGCTAATGTAATTAGTAGATGCAATAAATAATTATGAATATGAATGTCATTACTCGCGGGGCCACCGTTTGCCACTATGTGGACACGGCCTGTCAAGACGTTATATTCAAACCAAAGCTATAACTGAGGACACATATGGCCCATAGACGCGACACACTTGGCCGCTTACTAAGTACTAGTACCACACGTAAGGACACACTTGGCCCATAGACGCAACATACCTAGTCTGGCCCATAGATGCGATACACTTGCCGCTTACTAAGTACCACACTTAAGAACACACTTGGCCCATTGACGCAACATACCTAGTCGCCTAAACACCACACTTAAGGACAAATGGTTCATATAATAGTAGCTTACGCACTGCTAGGTACCTAATAATATTGTAAGACTTATTTTCTCAAACATAAATATAATTTATTCAAATTAACCATAACTACATTAGCATCCAATTGCAATAATATATTATAAACCAAGAGATAACCAAGTAAAATGAAGTTGTGTCTTAAAGAAGAACGCGGACTAAAGTCAACTTATTTTTTGATAGATCTTCGTTCGTAATTGACTTCTGATTGTTTGTGAAAGTACTCCAATATTCAAGGGCCTGTGCACTAAGCTAAACAACAACAACTTAAATAATCGTTTGCAGATGACGATTCAAATATGAAATTGAAATCGCATTATGTAGTCACATAAACATGTAATATAAGCATATAACAACCTAGCCTTGTAAACCGCTAGCGCTTCTAGCCAAACCGTAGGCGCATCTAGCCAAATCTCAGGCGCATCTAGCCAAATTAAAGGCGCATCTAGCCAAAACATAGGCGCATCTAGCCAAACCATAGGCGCATCTAGCCAAACCATAGGCGCATCTAGCCAAACTGATGGCACATCTAACCAAATCATAGGCGCATCTAGCCCTGTAAACTGATGGCACATCTAGCCAAACTGGATTTGCATCTAAATAATAAACAAATCATTTATTTCCCAGAATATGGTAGTATACATTGATGTCATTATAATATAACAAAATCTGTATAATTATCCTGCCTGTTAGGCGTAGAAATCTGTCAGTAGCTAGGTGATTATAAAATTTAAATTTGAAAATCGATAATCATTAATTTTTACAACTACTTTTCATTACCCATCATTCCAATAAATAATTTAAAATCCCCATAAAATAAATGTTAAACCTTAATGTCAAATATGATATATGACAATAATAATTATAATAATTGCCTGCCAGTACAATGTTAATTTAAATTAAAGCAATAAGATATTAATTACGACTAGCCAAACCATAGGCGAATCTAGCCCTGTAACCTGATGGTGCATCAAGCCAACCGAAGGCACATCTAGTCAAACTGAAGGCGCATAAACTGAAGGCGCATCTTGCCAAACCGAAGGCGCATCTAGCCAAAACAAAGGCACATCTAGCCAAACTGATGGCGCATCTAGCCAAACTGAAGGCGCATCTAGCCAAACTGAAGGCGCATCTAGCCAAACTGAAGGCGCATCTAGCCTTATAAGCCGCAGGCGCATCTAGCCAAACCGCAGGCTTATCTAATCATATAAAATGTTGGCGCATCCAACGTTATATAAAATTACGGCGCATCTAAACTTATAAAATGAAGGCGCATCTAAACTTATAAAATGAAGGCGCATTTAAACTTATGAAATGAAGGCACTAGCCTTGTGATTGTGAAACGAAGGCGCATCTAATCTTATAAAATAAAGTCGCATTAAACCTTATAAAATGTAGGCGCATCTAACCCTATAAAATGAAGGCGCATCTAGCCAAACTGAAGGCGCATCTTGCCAAACCGAGGGCGCATCTAGCCAAAACAAAGGCACATCTAGCCAAACTGATGGCGCATCTAGCCAAACTGAAGGCGCATCTAGCCAAACTGAAGGCGCATCTAGCCTTATAAGCCGCAGGCGCATCTAGCCAAACCGCAGGCTTATCTAATCATATAAAATGTTGGCGCATCCAACGTTATATAAAATTACGGCGCATCTAAACTTATAAAATAAAGGCGCATCTAAACTTATAAAATGAAGGCGCATTTAAACTTATGAAATGAAGGCACTAGCCTTGTGATTGTGAAACGAAGGCGCATCTAATCTTATGAAATTTTTTTTTTTTTTTTATTTTTTTTTTATTTTATTTAAACAACATTTACAAAGCAGGTTGAACAAAACACAAGTATTCGCCAAACTGCATGGCAGTTTGTTGGCGAAGAAAAGCACTCATTAACAATTAAATTGATTGTGTACACCTACTATCATCACAGTATTATAAAGCTAACTATTAAATACTTTACGTTATTTTATACTATTTGCATGAAATGATCTTTTAATTTTCTCTTAAGAATGGGTTTACAAACTTTATTATCCTCTCTTAGTAAATCCACCTCGTTACATATATCAGGCACTAAGTATCTTGAACATCTTTTACCATAATAGTTTATTGTACTTGGCTTTATAAACTTGTTCTGTCTAACCCTTCTTGTATTATATCTATTTCTTACTTTCACTTTATATTCTTCGCTATAGTAGTGATCTATTGCTATCATATATTTTACTTTGTTTTCTAATGGAAGTATTTGACAGATAGAAAATAATTTATCATAATCCCTATTACATTTCTCTTTTACCTTTTTAGTGACCAAATATTTAAGTAATCTGATTTGTAACTGCTTTATATCTTTTAAGTAGGAAGCAAAAGTACGACCATATATATTTAATCCATAACTTATTAAGCAATCTGCCAGCGCATAATATACTGTTTTCATAGTCTTCTTATCTAACACATGCTTTAACTGGTAAAACTTGCACAACATGGATCTCAACCTTGCACAGACATTATTTACATGGAATTTCCAATTAAAATGTTTATCTATACTTATTCCTAGGTACTTATAGGTTTCTACCAATTCTATATTAGAACATTTACAATTTAATTTATTTTTATGCAGGCATTCGTAACTGTGACCTATTATAGCTACTTCTGAGTGGTTCACATGCTTAGCTATCGCATTATAGGGCGAGTGTATGTGCATACATTTTGTTTTAGAAAGGTTAAGAATTATGCCATTATCGTGAGCCCATTTTGTTATATTTTCAAAGTCACTTTGTATACAACTCTGTACTTCTCTGATGTTTTTCGAGGCATACAGCAGACACATATCGTCAGCATACAAAAGTACATCGCAGTTTTTAATTACATTACAAACGCTATTGACATGCATTAGGTAGCCCACCGGCCCGAACACGGACCCGGTCGGCACGCCCAGTGTAACACTGGCCTCTTCCCCCACAGTTCCGTTCACTGCTGTGCGCATTGTTCTGTTAGATATGTAATTTCGAAAAAAGTCATTAGTAGGCCCCCTAATTCCACATTCCTGCATTGCCTGAAGCAGCACATCGTGATCTAGAGTTTCGAAAGCTTTTTTGTAGTCAATAAATAAAGCGATAACCTGTCTTCCATTGTTTAAGCTGTCGTTAATTTTATCAGAAAACTGAGTGAGTGCAGTACCAGTGCTATGATTTTTCCTAAATCCGTGTTGAGATTCCGATATTATGCAATTTTTATCCAAAAAATTCGAAATCTGGCCTACTATTACTTTTTCGACTATTTTATTGATTACTGACAGAATAGCAATTGGCCTGTAATTAGTGAAGTCCAAATGACTTCCCTGCTTGTAAATAGGTCGAATAATAGATTTTTTTAACAGTTCAGGATAGATTCCCTCTGTTAAACACATATTTATAAAGTGAGCCAACACAGGACTAATATGTTTTTTTATAAACTTTAGGTCTTTTATTCTTATTTCGTCTGCGCCTGGTGCTTTATTCTGATGCAATTTATCTATAATTTTTTCTATGTCGTACGAGTCTACTTTTCTATACCTAAAAGACAAATCAGTTTCCTTTACATACATCTTACGATCTAAAAATTTTTCATTGCATTTATGTTTAATACTTTCTACTTCAGCTGTAAATGTTTGAGAAAATTTAGTGCATATATTATACAAATTATCCTGCTTACCCATATATTTCATAATTACACTATCTAAACTTCCTTTTTTATTACCTAACCATGTATTTATACAAGCCCATACTTTTCTACAATCCCCATTACAATTTTGTATTTCTTTTTGTCTATGTTTGTTTCTGGCGGTATTTATTTGTTTATTTAATTTATTTCTAAACTTGGTGTACTCTAAACGTTTATTCATATTCTTAGGTGACCCGCGCCACGCTCTAAACAAAGAATCTCTTTTTAATATCAAACTATTAAGCTTACTATCAATCCACGGTTGACTTACCCGTTTCTCCGTAGTATTGCAAGTGATTTTACTTTCCTGATAAATACCACCAAATACGCAACACAACTTCTGATACAGATCTAAAGGGCACTTTATCACTAATAACTGGGACCAATCATAATCTGCTAGTCTTTTAAAAACTAATGTATCACTAATATATTCGTTCATTTTTATCACTACTGGTAACGCATTGTTTTCTGAGTTTAAGTCCAACGAAATTCCCACAATATGGTGATCCGAGATATAACAGTCAATTATGTAAGCCATCGTAGACGCACTAGATGTTTTCGCTCGCACCCACACATGATCGATACAGGATCGCTCGTGCTTACCGTCAACTATTGCTTCACGCGTTATCTCAGTGCACGGCAATGCACAACTTAAGCCGCGCTCACACATCGTCATTTTGTACTGAGTTACAGTTGGATTTGTTTTGTAGTATAAATCTATGTTCGTGTCTCCAAGTAGTATAATTTCTTCTCGAGGCGGGATTTTTTCCTTAATAAATGATTTTATATAGTCCAAAAAAAGTAGCTTGTTTTTTTCTGGAGGTCTATATATGCCAATAATGTGTAAAATTGTGTTTTCGATATTCAGTATACCGTGCATTAGTTCCGCCGTATTGTTATCAATTACATTGGATAGTGAAAAGCTTAAGTTTTCTTTTACATATATCAACACTCCTCCGCCCTTTGATATTTCTCTAGTATTAGCGTGTAGACTATAGCCTTTAATATTGTAAAGACATAATTCTTCTTTTTTAATATTAATCTCAGTGAGGATAATTATGTGTAATCGATACTTATTTTGATTTAACAAAATCAAAAATTCGTTGAAATGTTTACGTATTGAGCGGATATTGAGATGTGCAATATGTAATCCATTATGAACGCTATTTTTAGTCCACTGGTTCATATCTTGGTACCTTATAAATTCCATGTCTGGTGGTCCATCCTGTGGAGCATTGAATTTTAATACAAAATAAAATCACATAGCGTGTACACACGGCTTAAGCGCCTCACTTGCTTTTGTTATCGGTAAATTTCTCAATATCGCTTTCAGAACGTATTTTATATATTTTTTCGGAATCATTCTTTTTAATTAATATATTCATGTTTTGCACCCAGATGTAACGAAAGGTAGATCTAAGTTGAGTTTTAGTTTCCCAGAACAGCTGTCGTATATGTTTCGGTAAATCCTCGTTGATATAAATGCTTTGTTCATTGCTGCTGCCTAGAACTTGTGCATTAGTAAGACGGGTTTTACGAGCCATTATCCATTGGTCTCGGGCATTTTTCGTGCGCAGTTGGACAATAATCGGCTGGGGTTTGCCATCGGTTCTTTCTTTACCTACCCGCTTTGCATTTTCTATTTCTTCTGGCTTTAATTTCAGGAACTGGCAGAGTTTTTTTGTTACATCGAGAGTATTCTCATTTTTATCAGTTTTTTCAAATCCTATTATTTCCACACTCTTCTCTTTTTCTTTCATTTCTAGATTTTGGACTCTTTCTTCAAGCGCTTTATTATACTTCTCTAAATAAACGTTCTTTTGCTCAAGAGCTTTCATCTTTTTTTCGGCATTCGACTTAAATTCGACCATCTCTTGATATTTTTCCGAGTAAAAATCAATCAACTCTAAGGCATTATCAAGTTTTGATTCAATCTTATAAATCACTTCTATCTTTTTATTGACTTCTTCTAACATCGCTTCGACCGATGATGTATGTTTGAGGTCCAATTTTAAAGACGGCGCGGCAGGTGAACTAATAGTTTCATTTTTCTTCACACATAACTCGCACAAATCTTTTTGCAGCAATTTTGTTGCACATTTCTTGTGGTAAACACTTTCGCAACTTCCCTTGCAATTGCAAAAAATAAAGTCGCATTAAACCTTATAAAATGTAGGCGCATCTAACCCTATAAAATGAAGGCGCATCTAGCCAAACTGAAGGCGCATCTTGCCAAACCGAGGGCGCATCTAGCCAAAACAAAGGCACATCTAGCCAAACTGATGGCGCATCTAGCCAAACTGAAGGCGCATCTAGCCAAACTGAAGGCGCATCTAGCCTTATAAGCCGCAGGCGCATCTAGCCAAACCGCAGGCTTATCTAATCATATAAAATGTTGGCGCATCCAACCTTATATAAAATGACGGCGCATCTAAACTTATAAAACGAAGGCGCATTTAAACTTATGAAATGAAGGCACATCTAAACTTATAAAATGAAGGCACATCTAAACTTATAAAATGAAGGCACATCTAGCACTGTGATTGTGAAACGAAGGCGCATCTAATCTTATAAAATGAAGGCGAATCTAATCCTATTAAATGAAGGCGCATCTAACCTCGTAAAATAAAGGCGTATCTAACCTCGTAATGAAAGCACATCAAACCTTATAAAATTTCATTCATATAAATCTCAATTTTTTTTTATCATTCTAGTATCAAGAGTTATACCTTATTATAAGTCGAAGGCGCGTTTAGCCTTACACGTTGAACGTGTGCCTAGCTTTGAAAGTAAGTTGTACATTTTCATTCATATCAATATATTTTTTTTATAATAGAAAACCAACAACAGTTAATAAAAAAGGCGCATCTCACCTTGTAAAATAAAGGCTTACCTAACCTTATATAAAATAAAAGCACATCTAAACTTAAAAAACTTCACCCTTATAAATTCTCAAGCCTCTTCATACAGGTACCTTACTTTAAGTCGAAGGCGCGTTTAGCCTTGTCCTAGCCTTACATACTGAATGTGCATCTAGCCTCGAAAGTCAATGTTATAATAAATTTTCATTCATATAAATATCTAGTTTAATTACATAGGGCTGGGTGAAATATTTAGACTAAGTTTCATTTTAGTTTGAAATATTTCATAAATTTCATATAAGTAAATTAAAATATACTAGGGACTAGGAGTGACGGTATTTACAAATATTATGAACATCTTTAATGTAGGTACTTAATTAATACAACATAAATAAATCTTATCTGGTAAACTAAAAGCACGTCTAGCCTTGTAAACCGAAGGCACGTCTAGCCTTGTAAACCGAAGGCGCATTTAGCCTTGTAAACTGAAGGCGCGTCTAGCCTTGTAAACCGAAGGCGCGTCTAGCCTTTTAAACCGAATGTACGTCTAGCCTTTTAAGCCATAGGCGCGTCTAGCATATCAAACCGAAGGCGCGTCTAGCCTTTTAAACCGAAGGCGCATCTAGCCTTGTAAACCGAAGACGCGTCTAGCCTTTCAAACCGAAGGCCCATCTAGCCTTGTAAACCGAAGGCGCATCTAGCCTTGTAAACCGAAGGCGCGTCTAACCTTTCAAACCGAAGGCGCGTCTAGCCTTTTAAACCGAAGGCGCGTTTAGCCTTTTAAACCGAAGGCGCGTTTAGCCTTTTAAACCGAAGGCACGTCTAGCCTTGTAAACCGAAGGCGCGTCTAACCTCGTCTCAAAAATTTATAGAAAACAAATATGCCTAGAATAGAAATACCTAAGAACCGGTTCTCTTTAAATATTTTTTCAAAGTAGCGAAATATTTCCTACCAACAACGATTAGTTTTAAAAGCGTTATATTTTTTTACAAAACTAAAAAAAAACATTTAGGAACATAAAAATGACATCAAAATTATTACCTTTTACTAGTAAACCGAAGTTTAAGTTATATTTCTTCAAAACTAATATAGGACAAAAAATGTGCTTCAAAGTAAACTTAAATCATTCATTTAGGAACACATAAATCAAAATTATAATCTTTTACTAGTAAACATACTGCGCATCACCATGGAAAAAATAAAAAAATAAACGTAGCTCGTACACCAGATCTTTAGTATAAGATAAGTAGACACAGTTTTTTAACTGTAAGATCACTTCTCTGAAATCACGTTAATTAGTGAAATCGGCAATTTTTGTGAACGGCCTCTTAATAGAATAAGAATTAACTTCTTGAATTATAATAAAACTCTTTAAGGGTCCATCATAGGAAAACATGGTTTGCGGGGGTCATACCCTTATATAGAAAGCGTAAAGATGTAGCCACAAAAACAAACAAAAAGAAAACACGACAAGCTAAAGAGATTTTCTAGTAGCTAAAAGATCAAATTGCGTATGAACCTCACAGACAATTGCAAGAAAAATAAGGATATCATCAAAAGTGCTTGCGTAGGTTCACATTTTTGGCGCAAATAATAGCGGAAACGTACTGAATTCTACATCGAAATACACTTTAACATACTGTGAAGTAGCTCCATTAACCTTTATAAAAAAAAAAGATAATTGTGATCAAAAAAATAACACAGAAAAAGTACAGAAGTGAGGCTACCCTCCATATTCTTTACACGTAAAGTAAAAGACAGACAAATGCTTACGCGTAACCGAGCTTTAAACTACGACTATAGCGCGTCATGGTACTACTAAAACCCTTTTGAAGATCGACATAACTTGGTGCCAATTCTACATAAATTATCACGTTATCCGTTTTATTCTCCGTATCCGCACATCCCCAGGGTACAGTGTCAAGGTCGACTACTAACGACAATTACAATGGTATGAAATATAAAAAAATAACTTAATAACCTCTGCGGAACACATTGTCCGAAATAAAAATACGCAGTAACATAGATAGGTACTTAAAATATACACAGTTCTTATTTTCATAATTCATTATGTAATGCATACCCAGAGTTTAAATCACGAAAGTTACAGTTGGGCAGTTAAGATAAAAAAAACTTTCATTTCATGACCTCGCTTTACAATCATGGACATTACTATTCCAATATCAACGCACTATTTCATCATGCTGACGACGCTGAGTGTAGTTTTGTGTGCATGTGCAGTGTATGCACGATCAAAGTGTAGCCTCGGCCACGTGCAATGATTGTCGAGTGTGTATGCACGATCGAAGTGTAGCCTCGACCACGTGCAATGACTGAGTTGTGTATGCACGGCCGAAGTGTAGCCTCGGCCACGTGCAATGAGTGCGAGTTGTGTATGCATGGCAGTGCAAATTGTAAAAGTAAGAATCTCTTTCAATGCAATAAAATTTGAAACTACCCAACTGAATTTCGTAATTTTAGCTCGGTTTAAAACGTTAAAAATCGTGAGCGTACATACCTTGGTTCTTCCACTGCTGATTTATAATGAAACTACAGTAATAAAGGTAAACCACTTTTACTTTCTTCACTGGAATACACCATGAATATTATTAACTAGGCTATAGCAACGATACGTTAGCAGTTTTCCCTAACTACTTGGCTTCTCGACGGTTGCACAGTGACTGAGCCCGCAACTGACTTTCGTCGACCGTTCTGCCGCCTATCCCCACCGCTTACCTCCCCATTCCACTACAAATGGCGGGAAAATATGGCGGGAAACGGCGGAGCTAAGCGGCGGTGTTGCCAGGCTATTAAACTAAAATACTACTATTATCCTTTCAATTTGATTCAAAATCATAACAATAAAATGGATTTATTACTATCAAACGACAAAACGTCACAATCCCGTGTACGTAAAATGTATCGGCATAACTCCGACCCTGCTCGTACATTATGTACGTAACCGGGACCATTACTTAATGTGACAGGGACAGTACAATGATTTGGCAACCAGTTACTGTTATAAAGAGCCTGGATACTGAAATAATGCAGCTGTATAACTATTCGTACGTATAGCGCATACATATTTCATGTTACGGGTAAAGTAAATTACGTATGCTGCTCCGTGCAGAATCATTAAGCCGCATACGTAACTGTAAAGAGTGCGCAACAGTAATTTAATGATGCGGCTGACGTCATAAAGATTCTACGTACCAAACACTGTCGGTAAGTAAACGGAGTTCGTAAAATGAGCCAGGATACGTAAAAACTGATGATGTAGACGGAGACATTATTAATTATCCCGTGTACGTAAAATGTATCGGCATACCTCCGACCCTGCTCGTACATTATGTACGTAACCGGGACCATTACTTAATGTGACAGGGACAGTACAATGATTTGACAACCAGTTACTGTTATAAAGAGCCTGGATACTGAAATAATGCAGCTGTATAACTATTCGTACGTATAGCGCATACATATTTCATGTTACGGGTAAAGTAAATTACGTATGCTGCTCCGTGCAGAATCATTAAGCCGCATACGTAACTGTAAAGAGTGCGCAACAGTAATTTAATGATGCGGCTGACGTCATAAAGATTCTACGTACCAAACACAGTCGGTAAGTAAACGGAGTTCGTAAAATGAGCCAGGATACGTAAAAACTGATGATGTAGACGGAGACATTATTAATTATCCCGTGTACGTAAAATGTATCGGCATACCTCCGACCCTGCTCGTACATTATGTACGTAACCGGGACCATTACTTAATGTGACAGGGACAGTACAATGATTTGGCAACCAGTTACTGTTATAAAGAGCCTGGATACTGAAATAATGCAGCTGTATAACTATTCGTACGTATAGCGCATACATATTTCATGTTACGGGTAAAGTAAATTACGTATGCTGCTCCGTGCAGAATCATTAAGCCGCATACGTAACTGTAAAGAGTGCGCAACAGTAATTTAATGATGCGGCTGACGTCATAAAGATTCTACGTACCAAACACAGTCGGTAAGTAAACGGAGTTCGTAAAATGAGCCAGGATACGTAAAAACTGATGACGTAGACGGAGACATTATTAATTATCCCGTGTACGTAAAATGTATCGGCATACCTCCGACCCTGCTCGTACATTATGTACATAACCGGGACCATTACTTAATGTGACAGGGACAGTACAATGATTTGGCAACCAGTTACTGTTATAAAGAGCCTGGATACTGAAATAATGCAGCTGTATAACTATTCGTACGTATAGCGCATACATATTTCATGTTACGGGTAAAGTAAATTACGTATGCTGCTCCGTGCAGAATCATTAAGCCGCATACGTAACTGTAAAGAGTGCGCAACAGTAATTTAATGATGCGGCTGACGTCATAAAGATTCTACGTACCAAACACAGTCGGTAAGTAAACGGAGTTCGTAAAATGAGCCAGGATACGTAAAAACTGATGATGTAGACGGAGACATTATTAATTATCCCGTGTACGTAAAATGTATCGGCATACCTCCGACCCTGCTCGTACATTATGTACGTAACCGGGACCATTACTTAATGTGACAGGGACAGTACAATGATTTGGCAACCAGTTACTGTTATAAAGAGCCTGGATACTGAAATAATGCAGCTGTATAACTATTCGTACGTATAGCGCATACATATTTCATGTTACGGGTAAAGTAAATTACGTATGCTGCTCCGTGCAGAATCATTAAGCCGCATACGTAACTGTAAAGAGTGCGCAACAGTAATTTAATGATGCGGCTGACGTCATAAAGATTCTACGTACCAAACACAGTCGGTAAGTAAACGGAGTTCGTAAAATGAGCCAGGATACGTAAAAACTGATGACGTAGACGGAGACATTATTAATTATCCCGTGTACGTAAAATGTATCGGCATACCTCCGACCCTGCTCGTACATTATGTACATAACCGGGACCATTACTTAATGTGACAGGGACAGTACAATGATTTGGCAACCAGTTACTGTTATAAAGAGCCTGGATACTGAAATAATGCAGCTGTATAACTATTCGTACGTATAGCGCATACATATTTCATGTTACGGGTAAAGTAAATTACGTATGCTGCTCCGTGCAGAATCATTAAGCCGCATACGTAACTGTAAAGAGTGCGCAACAGTAATTTAATGATGCGGCTGACGTCATAAAGATTCTACGTACCAAACACAGTCGGTAAGTAAACGGAGTTCGTAAAATGAGCCAGGATACGTAAAAACTGATGATGTAGACGGAGACATTATTAATTATCCCGTGTACGTAAAATGTATCGGCATATCTCCGACCCTGCTTGTACATTATGTACGTAACCGGGACCATTACTTAATGAGACAGAGTCAGTACAATGATTTGGCAACCAGTTACTGTTAAAAAGAGCCTGGATACTGAAATAATGCGACTGTATAACTTCGTACGTATAGCGCATACATATTTCATGTTACGGGTAAAGTAAATTACGTATGCTGCTCCGTGCAGAATCATTAAGCCGCATACGTAACTGTAAAGAGTGCGCCACAGTAATTTCATGATGCGGCTGACGTCATAAAGATTCTATGTACCGAACACTGCCAGTAAGTAAACGGAGTTCGTAAAATGAGCCAGGATACGTAAATGTTTATGTAGGCGGAGACATTATTAATTATCCCGTGTACGTAAAATGTATCGGCATATCTCCGACCCTGCTCGTACATTATGTACGTAACCCGGACCATTACTTAATGAGACGGAGTCAGTACAATGATTTGGCAACCAGTTACTGTTGTAAAGAGCCTGGATACTGAAATAATGCGGCTGTATAACTTCGTACGTATAGCGCATATATATTTCCTGTTGCGGGTTAAGTAAATTACGTATGCTGCTCCGTTAATACATATGCGGCATCATTAAACCGCATACGTAAACGTTAACAGTGCGGGCACAGTAATTTCATGATGCGGCTTACGTATTAAGGATTCGGCCTCATTACAAGTAACTCGTTTACATTGTCTTTACAGGGCATTATGCCGCATACTTACTGGACATGGTGTCGGCTCATTATAAGTATGGCTCTTATTTATTTCATGTGAAAAGCACATTATACGTATCTGGCTGCCAGTGCATTACAAATTTGCCAATTTTAAGTAGCCCGTTTTTCTCAGTGCAGTATTAAGTACAAAAACGCGCAGTAATGTTGCAGCTTTACATTCAAAACAATTTCTCAATTGTGAAATAGCCGCCATAGAGCCCGCAAAACTTCGTAAGGTCACGGAAAATGCTGAAAAATGAGTTCATTGCGCCATCCGGTGTAAAAGCGACGATTTATACGATATTGACATCAAAGAGTGATCCAAATAAATTATATGTTTTTCTTTTTTAATTATTAACAAAAAAAAGCACCCGTAATCAAACAATTCTGCTTTTCATCGAAAATTTATGCAACCTACTACGTTTTACCGAAGCCCAAGTCCCTACTTTCTCGCAGTTTACAAACTTTGAGATTTTTAGAATTTGCTCAGTTAAAGGGAAAAATTTTCAATTCTCGAAGGAATAGAGAAACTTCGCCCTTTCTTAGAGAATTAGATTTTCTAACGACTTTGACTGTGATACTTTGAATAACTTTCAAATTGAAATGTGTTTTTGAATTAAAGAAAGTTAGTTCTTTCATTTCTTTATTCTAGACACACAAAATTCTAAGAGCATACTCCACCATTTAAAAATGTAAATTTACGTAAAGTGACAATAAAAGATGGGTACCGAATAAATGATAAATACTTACTGGTTTTATTGGATGCTAAAACTATACAATAAACAGGGGGTCTATTACGAAAAGTTTAATGCGATACACGCAGCTGCGTCGGTGCTTCGTTTTGATTGTTTCCTATTACAAATCACTTTCGTATGCGATATTGCGAAGAGATTGCGTGAGTTTGACAGTTTCTCTCTAGCGTATCCGACATCGTTGGATTAGTAGTCTATGGACTACGATAACCAAATTCAAAATATTTGTTATAACTACAACCAACGAACTGCGGACGACTATCGTGGCCAAGTGACTGCGTTACGCAATTGCGTACGTAATTTTCGTAATAGGCCCCCGCGGTCAATTGCATTAATCCTTATCCTTACTAGTATTATAAATGCGAAAGTCTGTTTGTTTGTTTGTTTGTTCGTTACGTCTTCATGTCTTAACTACTGAATCGATCATCATGAAATTTTGCATACACGTTGTCAGGGGTATAGAGAAGGACATAGAGTACCTTTCATCCCGAAAAAAAGTATATTAAACTTTTAGATTTTTGCATTCACAATGCTATTTTTATATTAAGATGAATAAATAATGAAAAATATTAGAAAAAATCGGCTCACCCGTAGAAACTTAGACGGGATTGCTACGGGTGAGCCGATTTTTTCTTCATCTTAAAAAGTATATTGTTCCCGAGGGATAACAAAAAACCTTTCCACGCAGATGAAGTCGCGGGCGACCGCTAGTTTTATATAAATAAAGACTCGGAAACAGTATTAATGATAAAAGATAATAAAAATTAATGTTCCTCAGCAATTAATGAACATCACGTTCATAACTTATTGACAATTTGTTTTCCAACAAAATCACGAAAAATATTCTACCCGTTGTGCTTTTGATTATTATTTACAACTTGGCTTACTCTTTCATCATTAATAAGTTTAGGTTTAGGTGTTAATAAAGCTAAAAGATTTTAATGACGATTTTATTTTTTAGAAAACTCAACAGCATTTTTGCTACAATCACGCTTAATTCATTAAGGCCTCATGAGGCCGCACAACGCTAAAAATTCTATTGTGTCTCATTTTCCGATGCTTGACGGTATCAGCTTTCGTACAATTTAAATTGAATGATAACAGTGACTTCAAATGTCATTTCTATTTTATTCGAAATTCGATAGGCCTAGTCAGAGGGCAGAAGGCAGCTGCCTGGACCTATAACTGAAGAACTCACGGCTGTGACTTCACCTTTGTCCCGAAAATTTTAACAGTCAATAGTCGTGCGATATAACAGCAATGATAAAGCAACTGATTGCCCACGAAGAAGCTGTGTGTGGCCGTTAGCGAGACCAATGGCCCATAAACGTCAGGTTACGTGGCTACGTACGTTTATGTTTAGGGGAAATACCTGCAACGCACGTTTGAGACGTTTCGTCAGTTATATTGCATGTAAGGGTGAAGATAAAGAACGACAAAGCACGAAAATTTCCTCCTAACTTTGATTTTAAAGGTGCTATGATGCTAGTCACTATCATCAACATATTTTCCCTAGAATATGATTAACAAAACATTTTTATATTGAAATTCTTTTGAAGAAGGTTTTGGTTCAGTACATTACATATAATATAGGTTACCTAACTGTTTTCTGTTATTTTACTAAGTGAAATAATATGGAACTTGCTGTGTTAACTTATAATGCATCTAAAATATTTCATTTCAATAAAGCTTTGCATCCACATTTTGTTAAAATAAGCTATCACCAGTTAGATTAATGCGTTGCAATTGCAAGTTTGATTTATTTAATTCCTTTACCGAACAATGAATAAAGTCACGGGATGGAAAAAACAAAGCTCTCGATACAGTAACACTTACAAACAAAAAAGTAATATAAAAATCCAAATACACTATCTCACAAAGCGCAGTGGCTGAACAAACCGACCGAAATTCGTGTAGTCTTTTCTCGCAACATGAAAGGGAACGTACCTTGTCCTATACAAATTGTAATATCGAGTAAGCCTGCCGGCGGCCACGCTTATTTGAGGACTCGGCCACAAAATATAAGCTAGACAGAAGAGACACTAGGATAAAAACGCAGTGCACGCTCACATAGACATTTCTACAGGCAATGTCAGATACTGGTATCAGTCAAGCCAGCTTGCAGTTACTGCTGCAGAGGGTTTTGCTTGCTCTACAAAGCCCTGAAAACTTTTAGAACGCCCGTTGTTGTGTTCAGTGGTTTTAATTCTCATAAGTTATTTCTAAGATTCAGAGTTTAAAAAAAATGGCCCTATATTATCCAAACACCAAAAAATATCATGGCTTTGATTGTATTGGGTATTTGTAGCGTTGACATGAAAAAAACGAATCACACCGATTTTACTACTGCCATTAGAATAATGTTCTTGTGCTACTGCATAATAGCTATACATTAAATCACGTCAGTTTATTAAAAGGATTGGAGTTATAATGTAGACCACAGAGTAATCTAATTACACGTAAGCAAAAGGCATCCCAACCCAACTAGCGAATGAGCTCCATGTGGCGCTGCTGCTTGCTGCAGTGTGCGGAGTAGGGAGATCGTGTGTCGGGCTGACAGAATGGCAGAATGCGGGCCTGCGAAAAAGGCCAAACCTTTTTCAGGTTGGCCTTTTTTGCAGGCCAACGAAAAAGGCCAACAGTGTGAACAGTTTAAAATGTTTGGTCTGCATGCATACCTAGAAAAGGATTGGCAGTTGCACTACTAGCAGGGCCATTGGCAGTGTTTTACGTAGGGCGCTAACTTTACTGAAGAATTCCTAGAACAACAAATCAAATGACGGTAGTGTTTTCGAATAAAGACAGAGCGGCACTTCTGACTAGAACGTACTATTATATTCTGTGCTAGAACACAGACTTCATATTTTGTGACTCGGCAATCGACCGCCCGCGGCAGAGATTAGAGACCCAGACGTTTTTTTCTACTGCCTTTGTAAAATCGACGGGCATTTATAGGCAAAAAGGAACGTGATAAGAGTATCAAGTGACGTCTATGTTTTGATGACGGACGATAGGAAAGTTAATATTAATGAGGTAGTTCATATTCTGTTGGTATATAAACATTATGTAAAACCAATTAACCTTGCACCGTACTCATCACTATCGGCCTTTCCAATGGGAAGATGTTGCCGAAATCATCATGATTGGTCAACGCAGTGTTGGACCATTTTCATTTGCCTCTTGATATACATTATATGTATGTATTATGACTTACTTCTATTAACATATAATTACAATCAAAAAAACTTATATGCACCACAATTATCGACGTGTCAGTCACGAGTAATCAATTTACAAACAAATTGGTAAAACTAAACCCTCTATCGCTAATTGCACACCGCCTTCGAGTTTCCACTTGCGAGTGGAATCGGAACTGTTTACCTATAAATCCTATTAGTTTCTTCTGCTGTTTAGGGAATATTTTGGAGCAACACCAGTTTTGCATAAAATTCGGAAAAATGAAATTGAAAATAACGAATCTGGGGGGGGGGGGGGTGCAAATCGTTAGGATGCGTTACAGGGGCGGGAGGGGGGTTTGAACTACGCGTTACGTAACATTATTATTTTTTCGCCGCGTAGAGAGATTCACGCATTTTTTTAATAATTGTGATTTTTAGGTAAAAATAGATAGAAGAGGGGGGTTTAAATCTTAAAAAATTGCGTTACGTAATACTTGAACGCTCCCAAAGTCATTTAAATTTGATATTGTTGTGAATAAAATAATACCTACCGAAAAATACTAAGAACTTTCGAAACTTAATTGTATTTTGTAACAAATGTTCTTGTCATTAATTATTTCCAAACTTAATTGCATTCAAATAAATAATTTAAGACTTGGCTCCTTTTTCCGATATTTGTTTTCCTGGCAGTCGCTCAAGTGTATGGCTCTCAGATAGCCGTTTGAAAACAATAACCCCATGTAGCCCGTCTTAGTTTTGCGTTTTTGCTATTGCTATTTCCTGAAACTTTGTTACTGTTTGACGGTACGGTTGTGATGTTACGGTAAAGATTACCGTGCCGATGTTACAGTGAAATTTTAATGAACAGAGAAGAGTAACTTATTCTGAAGTCTGGGTTTATTCCGTAATAAAAAATTAAAAACCCGCCTGCATAAAAAGAAAAGTCAACTGAAAAGATGGAAACAAGATTAAATATTAAGGGCAACATTATAACATGCAGTCGGAGGACTGCATTTCTAAGCAGGCGGATTTTTGATTTTTTAAATTTATTTTATTATTTATTTCTTTTTAGTTATTATTTATTACAATCACGACGAAATTCCTTTAAAAAGCCCTTCAATTTGACACCCATATTGCAGTAAGTATTTAAAAAAAAACCACTACGTATAATAGCACCGTACAGCGCCGCCATGTTGGTTTTTTGCCGCCATGTGCTAATTATACGTAGTGGAAAAAATTTTTTTTAGAATACTGCAATATGGGTGTCAAATTAAAGGTTCGTCAGCAGAGTTGTCTAACGATATGTTAATCATGGAAATCCGTTCAGCTGTTTGAAAGATATGAGGTAATAAAGAATATTACATACAAACAAACACACATACAAACAAACGTACGTACATACAAGATACGCGCGAAAAACATAACCCTCTTGCAGTCGGGTAAAAAGTATCATCTGGTCATTATTTTGTATGCCACTTTTATATGGACAAATTAATAAAAAATATTGATACAATGCCAGTTGAAAATCTCGATTAATTGAGGATGAAAACTATTGAACATGAACATTTTATTAGCAACATAATGAAATTAATTAAGAATACCTACACTATTTTTAACATTGTATTTCACATATTTCAAATTTATACACATACAAAGTTTACATTTCTAAATAATTACATAGTGTACCTAAGTATGTTACATACGACGCCACGACAATATAAGTTGTACATATTTCGTGCTGAGAAACAATTAAAATCAAATTCTACTGATAGAATTTGTCTGTGAAATTGAAAATTGAATTTACTTAGATATTATTATGTTTGGTCTATGAGTCTTTGTTTTATTGAGCGGAAGGAGCAACTCCAGAACGAGGGGGGATAAAATAATATCTGGTAACAATCATGGTAGAACGGGGGAAAATAAAGGATTGAGGTTTTAAGTGGGAAAAAAATGTTCGCCTTTTTGACATGATTGTAATAGATTAGTGATAATAAAACTATAGAGCTAACTATGTTAGTAGGTATATATCGAATATATACCTACTAACATAGTTTATAAGTAGAATGCGAAATCTGACTTCTGCAGTTAAAGCGTTAACATATTGTTTTGCTCTCTGTCGTTCTAATGGTAAACGATTTTTCATTCGTGAATTCGTTGCATGCTTTATGAGAGTAGCCAGCCAAACGGATGGTAATTCTGAGTATCAAAATGTCATTAGTAGTATTTATAATTTAAAACGTTACAAGTTGAATTACTTCAAAATTCTACTGCAATTTAATATCAATGTAGATGCGACTTTATCGAATCTACATATCGACGGGTTCCGGGCTAATTGTATTAAGCGACACTCTGGGCGATATAGACTTTTATACATATTTGGAATCAGCGAATTTTTCTGCGTCGTTTGAGCTGGGTTTGGTGACAATCGGAGCACTTTTTTGTCGCTTAATACAACTGCATTTTTGGGCCCATTTTATGACTGCAATGCATGAAGCGTCACAAAATATTCACAAATTTAGGAACTGTGTACTTAAGCTCATTACCTAATACCTGATAGTCGTTTGAACTTTTTTTCCTGGAGCAACAATTGACAGGCAACGTACGTTAAAGCATTTAGCCTGACCTTATAAATATATAGAAATGTCGCTTAATACAATTAGCTTCTTTGTTAAATTCACACACAATTTATTACAAAAAAATCAGTCACAAAAACTAATTAGCCATACATTAATAAGTTTAAGATATGGTATTTAAATCAATGGGGAGGAAAAGCGCAATTTTATCCCGATAGGTGGCGTCTGGTCTTTGGTACCGGGCCGCCTCAAAGAAAGTGTCAAAACATATGGGAATCTCTTGGAGTATTGCACTTTTTAATTTTATACTGAGAAAATTCCGCATTGTTATGCATGTAACTTGTAAAATATTGGAGTTCATCGATTTCCCAGTGACAAAAAAAATATTGGGCAAAAAAATATCAAAAAAAAGATGCTTTTCCCTCGATTTTCTTCTTTGCTGAGCCTGAGAAACATTATAAATCAAAAGGAATGTTTCATGAATTTGATGAAGCTTCGCCAAAATAATACAACATTTGAATTATAACAGCTTTGTTCTTTAATATTTCAACCTCAGCAGTTTCTAACATATTTATAACTTGGATGAATTTGATAGCCCAATATTGGGGCCAAACAGAGAACTAACAGAATTTTATATGCCAGAGTCATTCAAGAAACTTAGAATAATAAAATAAATATAATAAAACGGTTCGTGTAATTTTGGATGGTACAGAAATTCCAGTACAGAAACCTGAAATTACTATTTCACAGAAGGCATCATCAGGCAACTATAAACAAGGAAATTCACACTCAGTTGCTTTGTTAAAATTTAAATCATATGCTTCTAATCTAAAATAAAAAGATTACTTGTAAATCTTACATGAAATTTAAAGAAATGTAATGCTTGTTAGCAATTTTTTGTAAGTTGCTATAAACTTTCTTGCCTGTTGTTTTGGCTTTTCTTTTCCGTAATTCTTCTTTTATATGAGCTAAAGTTAGCATAGAATACATTGTTTGTCCGCAAAACCGAAAAAAATACAATCTAAGAAAGTAAAATCACGTAATACACAGTCAAGACAATATAAGCTCAAACTGACAATTGTTCCAAAGAATGAAGCGCCATCTGTAATTCACTTTGCCTTCGCCTCCCCATTAGCTTAGGTTTGAAATATGACTGCATGATTAACCGACATATGAGTCATTTTGTATTAAGCGACATTTATCTTCGTTAAAAATAGGAATATTAGAAAAAAATATTAATCCAATCATGGGTAATATGTTACAAAAACAATAATATCTTTCTTTTTAAAAAAATAATACGATTTGCTAAAGTTATGTTTTTTTTTCTAAAAATCGAAACTTTAAACTGCTCTGGTGTAAAGTTTCAAAAATGTCGGTTAATACAAATAGCCCGGAACCCGTCGATATCATTATCATGCAGTTAGCGAAAAATTAAGTCTGTTTTTGGCGAAAAAGCCCGGCACTGATTTTTATATAAATAACCTATTAACCATTACCATAAATTTTGGTGTTACAAACGTTCACTTAAGCGGTATTTATATCATGACCTAGCGGCCGCCCGCGACTTCATCCGCGTGCACTTTGTTCTAGTTGGCGTATCAAGATGAAAAATGCACCAGATTTTAAGTTAAACTTTCAAAAGTACAACAGAGTAAACCGCATCCAATTTGGTAAAGTGGTTTTTCGTGATGCTCGTACAAACATACAGACAGACGGACAAAAATCCTTACTTCCTTACTAATATTATAAATGCGAAAGTCCGTTTGTTTATTTGTTTGTTTGTTACGCCGTCACGTCTTAACCACTCTACCGATCATCATGAAATTTTGCATGTACACGTTGCCAGGGGTACAGAGAAGGACATAAGGTATCTTTCATTCCGAAAAAATGTTTCGTTCCCGAGGGATAGCAAAAAAACATTCCACGCAGACGAAGTCGCGGGCGGCAGCTAGTTATAAAAATAAATGTTTTTTGGTTTATATTACTCTTATGCAGGCAGACCCGTTTTTTTAACTCGTCAACGCCCGGAAAACGAGACACAATAGAATTTCTATTGTTGTCCGGTCGCCGGCGACCGCTCGGCTCGGGCGTTGATGAATTCAATATCTTCAATGCATAGACATCCTCCAGCAATGCTAAATGTAACAATGTAACTTGTTCCAAATAAACTATTATTATTATTATAGTTTTATTATATGTATGTATGTAAAGATATAGCTAGCTAACCTGAAATCGGGACTAAATTCTATTCACTGGTTTTGCTAAAAGTTTTTATAAAAGTTAAATGTACAAGGTTTTACTGGTCTTTTAAATAACAAGCAGCTTTTACAACAAATCCGTTGTTTCTTCAGTAAACAATTATTTCGTTCTTTGAAGTTATTTAAACGGGAGTTTAAGTCGTAATTATGCAGACCGGCCCTGGAGTAACCGGCTGCCGACGACAAGTTAATTTTCGCATTGTCTCACAGTAGGTATCTAAGCTCGGTTCCAAAGTTAGAGACATCATCAGTCCTCAAATTTTCCAAAAATCTAATAAAATCAAACAATTTATTGAATGAGCGAGCGCGAAGCGTCTCTTTTTCAGCTTAGGCAAAAATGCTTCCGTATGTCCGGCTGTCCCGCTGTCCGGCTGTCCGATGTCCGTTTGTTCTCCTCAGCCATAATGTCGCATTTCTCATTAAATTTTGTGAGCAGGTTTTATAAATAAATCGTTTTTTTGTCGATTCAGTTCGACATTTCGAAACTTTTCAAAATGCGGAGATATGGGGAAAATCATATTTGAGCCATTTCGAAAAATGTCACAAACGTGAGGCCTACAGCTCTTCAGAGCCACTGGGCTTAGTTCTGGTCCTCACAAATATAACTAGTGGCTCCGTGAGCTGTAAACCTCGCGAAAAAATAAAATAAAATGTCGCCATGAAGTTTTCAAAGCACACAGTAGGTACGTGAGTATTGCAGCTAGAAGGTGCTTTTAATTTTGATAATTTTTCAAAATGGGTGAGAATTTTTTTATAAATTTGGAAAAATTGGCTTGACTGAACAGTTAATTATAATTATCGAACCTACTCACAAAATTTCACCAGAATCTGTTGAGAAATGCGACTTGTAGAGGAGATCAAACAGCGGAAAGCTGGAATGAAATATGGTTTTTTACATATCTCCGTCATTTTTACAAATTTCGAAAAACTGTCTCAACAAAAAGAATTTATATATTTATCGAACCTGCTCACAAAATTTCACCGAGATCGGTTGAGAAATGCGACCTGTAGAGGAGAACAGCCAGCGCTGGAAATACGAACTGAAATTTGATTTTTTTACATTATCTCCGCCATTTAGAAAAAAATTAAAAACTGGCTTGACATAAGAAATCTATACAATTTTCAAACCTGCTTACAAAATTTTACGAGAATCGGTTGAGAAATGCTACCTGTAGAGGAAAACAGACAGCCCTGGAAAGCTGGACTGCAATAGGTTTTTTTTACATATCTCCGCCATTTCGAAAAAAATTGTAAAAGTGGCGAGACAAAAAAAATCTATATCATTTTCAAACCTGCTCACAAAATTTCACGAGAATCTCTTGAGAAATGCGACCTGTAGAGGAGAACAGACAGCGCTGGAAAGCCGAAAAACCTGTTTTTTTAACATATCTCCGCCATTTTGAAAAATTAAAAAAATCTGGCTCGACAAAAAATTTCCATATAATTTTCGAACCTGCTCACAAATTTTCACGAGAATCGGTTGAGAAATGCGACCTGTAGAAGAGAACATACAGACATACGAAAGAATTTTTGCCCAAGCTGAAGCAGAGACGCTTCGCTCGCACTTCGTGCTCGCTCGGTCAATAATATCAGAGTGAATACGCAAAGAAGAAGAAGAAGTTAATAGCTTTTACCCGCAACTTCGTCCGAGTGGACATTTGGAAAATCCCCAGGGAACCTTACTTAGCCTTACTTGCGTTAATTCGTCACCACTTTTACAAATATTACTTTGTCTGTAGGGCCAGATAAAACTGCGCGTTTCAGCGTGTCACAACAAAATATTGCATTTAAACTATCTTGGAAGGCTGCGTTCAGACGATAACACACGACCCGACCTCAAGTCAAACTCAACTCAACCGCAGCCCACTCCTTGAAATACATAATTTTTGAGTTTTATGACACATTAATAAAGTCTGTTAAATTTTGTTGATGCAACTGCACACACTCCGCTCTCAACCCGAACTCAACTCAAACTCAACCCGAACTCAACCTGTGGCCTGTTTCATAAAGATTACAATTGTCAGCGACAGGTGACAGGCGACAAGTCGACAATTCGACAATTGTACGTTTCATAAAACATTTGATATGACATATTTGTCATCGGAAAAGCCGACATATATGTCAAATTGTCGCGACAATTCAACAATTTAGCGTTTCATAAAAATTTACAGGTGACAATGAAAATTCGACAAATTGTCGAGCATTTTCTGACAAGTGTCGTTTATGAAACACATAATTGTCAATTCGCAATTACAAACTTGTCGAATTGTCGCACATTTTTGACAGGCACCATTGGGCTGTGTCAGGATTACTCAGGATTAGATTAAGGAAATCAATGCTACTTAAGTAAAAATGCTAAATTCTAGCAGTGATAATAGTAGTGACAGTGATGATAATTATTTGGAAGAAAATAGGCGGAGGAGAAAATAATTAGAGAAAAAAATAAGGGGCTCGGTGGCGCAGTGGCTTAGCGCCTGGCCCAGCGATTGCGGAAGTTAAGCAACGTTCGCAAGGGTCGGTCATGGGATGGGTGACCAAAAAATTATTATCTCGAGCTCCTCCGTGCTTCGGAAGGCACGTTAAGCCGTTGGTCCCGGCTGCATTTGCAGTCGTTAACACCCACCAATCCGCATTGGGCCCGCGTGGTGGGTTATGGCCCATCCTCCTTACCATCCATAAGGAAGGCCTGTGCCCCAGCAGTGGGGACATCAAAAATGGCTGATGGAACCGACTTTACTTTCAACGAAAAATTCTGTATAAGTAAAGTTGTGGTAGTTTTTTTTTTTAATTAGTTGTAATAAAAATTGAAGCTGCTTTTGTTGATCGATACGGAAACCACTTTATAAATTTAAAGGTTATATGTGGTCTAAATCTGAAATTCTTTTATGCTAGCGCACGGTGGCCACTTGCCAGTTTCGGTTCACGACTCAAGAATACCAAGATGCTCATCGTTAGCAAGCCAATGGGAAAATAATAATTGAAGGCCATTTTCTAATGTATCAAGTTCTTCCACAACTTAATATTAGCATCTTGTTTGCCTCCGCCATGTTTGCGTCTGATTGAATATCAGTGCATATTTTGTTGGTAGGTAGTATATTAGAGGGTATTAATTAAAATAAACACAGTTATTTACCAATCGCTAACAATCATTTACCTGTCACTGACATTTTTTTAAATGACACTGACAATGATTTACCTGTTCCGACAGGTGTTTTATACAAGACTTGTCATGACTATGGTTTTATGAAACAAACGGAAAAAAGTGACAATTTGCCACTGAATTCTTGTATACAATTATAAATATGTCAAGTTTTATGAAACGGCAACTGTCGTGACAATCCGACATATGTCATGATTTCTGACAAATTGTCGACTTGTCAAGCTTTATGAAACGGGGCCCTGAACTCACCTCAAACTCAACTAATCATTACACAGGAGCTTATTAACGTGTATATAAGGCTAAGCTATATAAGGCTCAAATTGTAAGCGATGAATTTCAAGGTGGGCTGCGGTTGAGGTGAGTTTAAGTTCAGTTCGTGTTGAAGTTGTGTATTTATCGTCTGAACGCAGCCTAACGTGTTCAGCATTCCGCGGCCCGCCGACAGGTGCCGCGGCTCGAGTTTTATCTCCTTTCAATTTCCTCCCAGGATTAGATGCTTTGCAGTTTCGACTTTCGATTTGGCTGCATTCCCGATTTCAGATACGTCTCCGGTTATGGTAAACTCTATCGAATTTGAACGACTTATCGTTTCAATCTGAGGTTCCTCTTTGACGTTCGATGAGCTTCGGTCGTGCTGATAAAAGTAAATAAAAATGGTATTACACTCAAAATGTATGACAACGTTGAACGTGGAAAAAGTTAAGGGACATATTTTAAGATGACTATTGCTTAAGTATTTTTCTAAGTTGTAAAATTACTGAAGAAAAAAAGTTAAAAGTCCAGATCCAGACTAAGGTGTAGGTATTACAATTTCGAAGTGAGATATACTAATCTGGATTTTGTAATTCGTTTTGATATTCATATACCGGCTTTCCCTGTGACCCAATCCGCGTGGAATTCCACTTCCCGCAGGAATTTCGGCAATAAAATATAGCATTATGTACCATGCAGGAATTATTGAGCTTTTTATTGGTGAATTAATTTTTGAAGTCGGGTAAGCAGTTTTGGAGATTACCACGTACATCCAAACTTACAAACCTCACCTCTTTGTAATATTAATAAATTACAAAGAGGTGAATTTTCTTTTGGCGAGCTCTAGTATCGGAGGCCAAGACACACTTTGGGTCGCTGAGCCACCGGAGTAAGAGTAAGTAAGTAAGTAAGTGAATTTTCTTTTTTATTATATTTATTATAAAATAAATGTATTTATTAACATTGACACAAGCAATAGATAAGGACATAATCATAAGAGAGTTCAGCATAATGCTATTACATTTATTGCTGAAGACCTCATGCGTAGGTATATAAGAAGCTAAAATAAAATTCAAATTTTAAATAAAAATTCAAATTATAATAAAAGTTCCAATTATTAATAAAAATTACAATTACAAATAAAAATACAATTATAAATGAAAATTCCGATTATAAATAAAATTACAATTACAGATAAAAATCCAATTATAAATAAAAATTCCAATTATAAATTAAATTCCAATCATGTCTGTTTAATATCACTTTAAAAAGCCCTCATTTAATTTTATTGCAATTTTAAATTTAGAACGTCAGTATGGCAGTCCCACATCTCATAATATTGAAACTAACCAATAATCCATTAATATAGGTATCTACGGGTCTTTAATTATGGAATCCGATACGGATTCCGTAGAAAGGCGTGATCAAAAGGACGTCGTCACAGTATCGTTCTTAATTGTAAACGTGTATAGCCGTGTGCTTCTGACGTGTGTATCATTACGACCCTTTGTAGTTTCAGGAGTTCAGGGAGCAGTAATAACAATATGTCAAACATATTGGGTATTATGCCTGTAGGAAAACCATAACATATACAACGTTGGTGCAATGTAAAGGACCTTAAATTGTAGCGTCACACTTGCGGAAATTAATTCCCATATTAAAGTACAGCGCCAAGAATTCAGCTGATTCACTCGCATTTCTGCCCTGTGAGGCACAATTAGTGTATCTTGAGATACACTAATTTATTAAGCTTAACAGGTCTTATTGAGATCGTCTAGCCCCCTTCTATATGGGGCACTTTAAAAAAAAGGGACTTTGTTCCTGAAATTTTTCAGGAACAGGCCTGCCACATTAGTGTAACTCAGGAATTTTAAGCGCGTGTTACGCGATCGCCGTGTAATTGAGTTACCACTGATAGGCATAGCAGGCGCGGGCACCAGCTAAATGTTTCTATCTAGTGTAATTATATATACACGTTATAGGCGAAACAAACCAAGTCATTAGCTATTATATTATTTTATTTATTTTTTGTTTAAAATGGGCTGTTTTTATAGATTTATCTTTGTTTTGTAGCCAAATAGTCCGATCTTTGTTGGGATTGAAGACAATTTTTGTTATGTAGCCATAGAAAGATTTATTAAAATATAGTAAGACTTATAATTTTTCTGAATTTTTATGTTTTTTTTTTTACTGGACTGAGTAGACTTATAAAAAATTAAAAACTAAGGATTTGTTTTTATGTTTATTTATAGAAAATATAATTAATATACATTTTTAATAGAGCAATTTAAATTTTATATTAAAGTAAAAGTCAAATATGCTGGGTGGATTTTAATAAAATAAAAAAAAACTTACGAATGATTTATTTTTATTTTTTAAAAATTTAATAAAATTGTACTGCTGGGTGTACTTTTATAAAATTTTAGGCGTACTGTATGTAATGTTATTTTATAAAAATACTTTTGTATAGGTTTGTTTTACTTTTAATTTAAGAAAAAATCTAAATATTAATTTTAAGTATTTTAAAATTATAATTATTATATTTTCTAGGATGGTGATTAACTGTAATGTTTAGTTTCAACTTTCGTTAATATAAAACTTGGGAGGTTTTTTTTTAATTTTTACTGGACCTTTACTTTTATTTTTTTTACTGTGCTGGGTGGGCTTTTATAAAATATTTAAAACTTAGGATTATTTTAGTTAAGTATATTTTTAGAAAATATCCTTAAGTATTATAGGTAAATGCAAAAGTCCGTTTGTTTGTTTGTTTTTAACGCCCTCACGTCATAACTACTGAACCGTTACCAGGAATACAAAAAAGAAAATAAGGTACTTTTATTCCGAAAAAACTATTGTTCCCGAGGGATAGCAAAAAATTTTCCACGTAGACGAAGTCACGGCTGTTACTTCTTTACTGGGTTAGGTGGACTTTTATGAAAATTAAAAAACTTAATAACATATTATTGTTTTATTTAACTATATTTTTATAAAATATAATAAATATAAACTTAAAATGTTACTATTATTTTGATATTACTATTTAAATTTTATATTTTAATAATTTATAAAAAAATTAAATTAAACAATTCTACGTGTTTTATTTTTTATATAAAAAGTCCACGCAGCCCAATAAAAAAGTAAAAGCCCAGTAATTTTTTAAAAAATATAATAAAACATTCCTAAATTTTATTTAACATGAGGTTTTTATTATCACTTTAGCTAATCTGTTGCTATGATTTACTAGAAGATTTATTATAATATTAAAAGTTGTACCTTTTTATTAATTAAATATTGTGTCTTTTTAAGATTTCATTGATTATTAATACTATTTCTATTTTGCCTACACCGTGTTACTCCAATTACAACTGATAGATTTGTTTCAGTAGACATACAACTTATTGCGCGGATCACGTGTAACTTAGATACACGCCCTCGCATAACACGATTTGTATGGAATTTAAATTAAGCAATAATTTCAAATCGCTATTAGCAATTATTTAATTAAGATATTGTAAAAAAAACACAACGGCCTTGTTTTAGAATCTTTGTTATATTTATTGGCTATTTTTGTTACTTAAATTTATAAATAGTGTAGAAATAAGAACGAAAATACGATTTTTACCTTTAAACGCGTTTTTCTCAAAACATGATGCAATAAGTTACACGGAATGCGCGTCACAGGGCAGATTTGTCACTTTGTAAAAATGTAGGTAAATTATAAGGTCAAGTACGGTTGACGCTATAGTTTAGGCAGGTATACTCTCATTTCTGTATCTAAACGGGGATTTCTGAAATCTATCACAAAAAAACCATGTTACTCTTTTGTTTCTATCGGTGAGGATTATCAGTTCACCAGACATATTTAACCTGATAGCCACCGTTTAAAAGAGTTTTGATTTAATTTGTGATTGGCAATGGTCAGGGGTTGCAGAAATTTAAAGGGTATTTATAATAGACTATTTGACTAATTTTGGAAAACCATTTTAAATTGTTCCTTATTACGTAATAAGCGCACCACATTGATATTTCAGGAAAAATCAATGTATTTCTTTAATAAATCAATGTTAAAGTTTAAAATTTTAAAACCGCGCCAAAAACGCTATGGCACTTGACACGTGACTTGTTGACGTCACAAGCCTGTAAACTTTTAATATCCTTAGCCATTTGATAGCCATCAATCGCGGATCTTGTCTATGGTCGTGTCAAACGCCTGAAGCCATATTTATTTACAGGCATGTGACGTCATCAGTCATCTTAGAGCGTTTTCGCCACAGAAAAAAATTCAAAAATTATTTCATTTTTCTAGCTGAAATTAATCAATTAATAGACTTAATTTAGTCCATATAATAGTTGAATATGTTTTTTTACGCCATTATCTGTTAGGATGACCACCATTTGTAGTATATTTTCAATGTTGTCAAATTGTCTATTAAGTATTTATTTAGGGACGGATTATAATAGATACTTCTTACGAGTTGTTTTCTACCTCTACTTTGTGCTACTCTACGTTGTCAGATGATGTTTAAGTATAGTATACCTACTAATCTGTGTTTATTAACTCCACGAAAATTCAAAGAAAGTGTCAGTCAAACGCGGGAGGCATACAAATTCATCCGAACATGCCCATTTCTTCCTAAGAATGATTTACTAGGTATAAGGAGCTGTGCTCAGCATGTATTACTCCACATTTCTTTTAGAAAAACTTGCGAATAAAATATCTTTCTTAGATATTTGACGAGAAGGTAGATGATTTAATATTTTTCGTTCGCCTTGGAAAAAGGAATAACTTAGGGTAAAAATAGTTGTATAATATTCTCGTCTTTCATTTGCTGTTAAGTTCCAGTCCTAACTCACACAATTTTAATGATATTAAAAACTTACATATTTACATACAAACATACCCTGAACACATTTGAGTCTCTGCTTTTTGGGTAGTGGTATAATAAATAATACATAGCAAAATCTTCTAATTTTCTCTACTAGAGAAACAATAATTATACACGCATGACCATCCACAGTTTAGATTTGAAATATTAGAATTAAAGAAACTCAAAATTTACAAACACCAGCTGAATACTGTAAGTAAATAGATATGCTTAAGAATTTCACTTTTTTTACAAATCTCAGAGATGGTCATGCCAAACTCACTAACATTTTTGTTTTTTTTTTCATTTCTATACACAATGCTATTTTTATATTAAAATAATTATTTCAATTGAAAACATACTAGAAAAAATCGATTCACCCATTCAGACGGGATTCGAACCCGCACCCTTGGGATAATGTCAAGATATTTCTGAATACAGAGATATTCAAGATTGGTACTCAAGATACATTATCAAGATACTTCTCTGAATATCTCTATATTAAGAAGTATCTTGATAATGTTAGTGAGTTTGGCATGATCATCTCTGATATTTGAGGTTTGTAAATAGAATAAAAACTCTTAGGTAAGAAGTGTAAGAGTAAGAAGAGTAATAGTAAGATTATTGAGGAAAGTTAATTTGAAACGAGCGTTTATCCACTGAATCACATCTAATAAAGTGCGTATGTTATTCTACATTTCTGTTCCCTCTTCAACAATGGCCAGAAAAATACAAACACCCAACCTAATACAACCTAGAGAAAAAACCCACAAAATGTAGTGCACAAAAACGTTGAAGCCAAATAAACCAACACATACCCAGCGGACGCGGAGATTTATTTCTGTCACGTTACTGGAACGAATATTTCACTTGAACAAAAACAAAAGCTAGATTAAGGGTGATTTGAGCACCATCTGAGCAACAGGTCCTTTTTTGTACAGAATTGGATAATTAACCCCATATTCACATTAAATGCTAAATGAATTGAACGCTTCAAAAGTTATTTAAGGTTCGGATATTGTGAATAAGAGGCTTCCGTTTGAAAACTTATGGGACATTTACACGGGTCTATTTTCCGGGCGACTTGCACGGCGACGAGTCGCCCAGAAAATCAACCTGTATACATGCCCTACAACAAAGAATCTTTGTTGAAGTAAAACATTAGGTAGTATTAGTAAAACAAAACGGGCACAATCCACGTCACTCAATTTAATTAAACCGACCGCTGTGAAGTGTGACAGACACGACTATTTTGTCTTTAATTATTGACTTTTGTGACTTTATAAGGCTAGGTTCAGACTATATCGCACGACCCGACCTCAACTCGAACTCAACCCGAACTCTACTCAAACTCAACTCAACCGGAGCCCACTCCTTGAAATACAGTGCTTACAATTTTGAGTTTTATGACACATAAGCTCCGTTATATTTTGTCGATGCAACTGCACACGCCCCACGCTCAACCCGAACTTAACTCAAACTCAACCCGAACACAACCCGAACTCAACTCAAACTCAACCCGAAATCACTTCAAACTCACCTCAAACTTACCTGAACATTACACAGAAGCTTAATAATGTGTCATAAGACACAAAATTGTAAGCGATGTATTTCAAGGTGGGCTGCGGTTGAGGTGAGTTTGAGTTGAGTTCGGGTTGAGGTCGGGTCGTGTGTTATCGTTTAAACGCAGCCTAACTCTCCGAGAAAAGTACTTTTTAGGATTGTCTTAGTGATCTGTCGTGACTTGAGTGATGATATTCTGCACTTACCTCCACTATGTAATGATTCTTATAGCGGAAACCTTTAGCTTATTTAATTTTATGAGACTAAAACTCCCTTGGGGGCTTTAGCCGTGCAGGTACAGAAATAAATTGCTCCCACAAGTGGCTACAGAAAAAGAGCTCATGTATCGCAATAAACAAATGAAATAATAAAGTAAACCTTCTCAATGTATGTGTTGAAACAAGTCAAATAAATCATGACCATAAATCAGAAAGTTCTAGATTAATCACGAAAAACATTCGCATAGATTTAGGCATTGTGTTCATCTAGACTATTCTAGACTAAAGCTTTCTTTTTTTCGTACTCTTTTATGTTGTGTTATTGCAATTTTGATATATGTGCTTGTCTACCAAAGGATTTTATGTGTAGCAAATATTTGCTAAAGTTCTATTATTTCACTCATATTCTTCTATTGGGCAACACCTATTTAATGCCGAATAATATTTTTTTCATGATTTCAGAGATTAGATGGTTCCATCAAGTTGTTAAGTTTGATGGTCCCTATCTACCAATATTCGGCATTTAGGGGTATTTTAATAACACGTTGTATATTATGCCACACTGTAAACTTTATAAAAAAATCGGTAAAAGACGACCACTATCGGCTTCATTATTATGTATGTAGAACACAACACAATTTGACTACATTTGATGTTTGCCTAGCTAGAGCTTAAACTGACGACTACTACATAATGGGTCAAGCACTCAAATCTCCGAAAACACATATTGACTAGTGCCTTATTTTTCCTACATAGCATAGTGACCGGTTTCTGGATATCGATGTTCATTGGAGCATATTGACTGTTGGCAACGGACCGAGCCAATTACCGGCATAAAATGTGCCTACGTCATTAAGCTATGAAATAAGTTGCGATATCCCAGGTGGCTTTTACAATGTCGCTGAATTTGTACGGAAAAATAATATGACATCGTTCGAAGATTATAAAAAGCAAATCAATAACCAATAGCTTTTGTACGAATACGTTCAAGTGCTTGTTAGTGGCAGTCGATAAAAATGTACGAGTATTTTTCCATCTTTCTGCTTCTGTCATAAGAGTATTTTACATATCGATAAAAAAAATAGAAGAAAAATATTAACTAAGTACTATATGCTGAAAAAACGGAATTAAAGTGGTCTGAGTAATGTCATATGGAGGCTTTTCATTTTAAGTATGCGAAACGTCGCCGGCCATGCAAGCAACGATGCCAAAACCGTTTAAAAACGGAAAAGTGCGATTTGGGTTGGGATCAAGGGTTACCAAATTTCTTTGGCCAATTGAATATAATGAAAAGCGTTATTTCAGTAAAACTTGTCGTTTCGGGTTAATTTTATATATGACCAAAAATCATGCGCAAAGCTAGTGTGTAGTTCGATGTTTCTATTATTTTTCTGATTTTTAGGGTTCCGTACCCAAAGGGTAAGAACGGGACCCTATTACTAAGACTTCGCTGTCCGTCTGTCTGTCTGTCACCAGGCTGTATCTCATGAACCGTGATAACTAAACAGTTGAAATTTTCACAGATGATGTAAGGTGCATTCGGGTATTTACGAATGGATTTTTGATGAGTTGATGGGATGTTTGCATTTTCAGTAACGTTATCAGAATAGTAGAGTTAATGCTACCAACGCGGATCACTTCGTGTACTTTAATGTACACCCTAAATGTCTATTTCATGGATTTTTGCATTTATCTTCGGAATAGCTAAAAAAACTTGTCAAAAATTTATTTACTTTTACTTTGTTCAGGTGCAATTACGAAGTATGTAGGGTAATTCCGAAGGACACTGAAAAGTGGGTTTTATTAATTTTTAACATAAGGTGTATATTCCATTTTCGTTCAGATTTACCTTCCTAACACAGATTTCTCGGTAATGGCACGAGAAGAGCCTAAACATGGATAAGTGCTAATTAAATTTTGGAATTACCCGACAACTAGTCAACGGATCTCAAACTTTTAGTAGATACATAATGTGGCATAGGTACCTACCATTTGTATGAATAAAAACAAGTATCTGAAATGAAAGGAAAAACTGCCAGTAATAAAGTTTTATTCAAAATAAAAGAAACATAATATTCCACTTATAAAAATATTAAAAATTAAACAAATATTTTACCTTGTACTTACTTAGCCTATAGTTTCAAAGAAGTTGTGTCATTTTTCGTTCAATGGCCGTTTGTACCTAATTAGTACCAAAACTACTTATACAAGTATCAAAATATAAAAAAACTAGTTAAAAAAAATAGTGCAGAGAATTCTTTGTTAATATTTATAAAATTGACCTTTCAGAGATGTCAAAATGTAGCTGAAGTAAGAATTACTTTTTAAAACAAATGAACATAATTCCATAAAAAAACATAAATATTGAGAACCACTGACCATTCCGATAGAAAATCAACATCGGGTAAATCCGAACTCTGATTTAGCTCGGATTTGCCCTAGACGGCTAAATCCGAAAAATAATAAAACCTTGAGCTACAGTATTCTAAACCAACTAAGTGGTGCAATAAAACGAAAATCTATCAAGGTAAAAAACAATTAGTTAAATAACTTACCAAGCTTCTTAATTACAGATGTTCGGGTAATTCTGAAAATCCAAAAATGCGGGAAATAGCACTCGTTCTCGGAAATTTTGAATTCGCCACACTTATTCGCTCTCAAAGCGACCCGGGTGGTGCGGATGGGGGAGCGGATTAAGATGGCGTCTAGGTGAATGTTGCCAGAGCAATAAAATCTGCCGCGTTTAGTAGTAATAAGTGATTATCCGAATTACCCGATTTTTGGGATTAGCCGAATGCACCTTATTTCTGTTGCCGATAAAACTACAGTTAAAAATTTTAAAGACTATAGTTTCACCAAAAATTAAGTCAAAATACCATAACTTTGAAATGGGCTTCTTCAAGCATTGTGGAGTATTGCCAATTTATTCTCGCATAAAATTCACAATTCTTAGTAAATATTTTTTTGACAATGATATCGTAAGGAAAAAGGAGCACTCCGTATACACGCGCGCGCGCGCCATTGCTAATAATAGACTTAGGCCGCGTGTTCACGGTAAGAAAAATCGCCGGGTCTATGCAAGAATTCGTGTCATTTCTACGCACGACTAGTGTATACTGCGTCGGCGCTGCACAAGACAAAAATCTTTTTGCATAGACCCGGCGATTTTTCTTACCGTGAACACGCGGCCTTAGGATCGAGCGGGCCGATAACGCATACGGCAAGAGGACGGCCAGTTACATTGTCCCTAGATTAATAAATGAACTACCTCCCGGTTTGATAAAAAGTATTACACCCGACAATATAAAGAATAAATTAAAACAATACTTTTTGGAAAATGGAATGTAATGTTATGTTTTTTCCATGTCTTATGTTATAAGATGAAACGATGTTATTTTATTATTGAATCATTGTTTACACAAGTGCTAAAAATGTAAAAAAAAAACAATAATTTTGATAATCTCGTTGTAGAATCCTAACACATTATACAAACCTTAGTGGTTTTCCTTTGTGTTAGCTATAGTGAATAAGTCTTATTGTAAAAACATTTTCATCCCTTCTATTCGAAAAATGATGCTTTGTTCCTACATAAGTGGGACCAAAATAGCTCTTTTCTGGTAAGAACTTTTTAGTGGGAGAAAAAGAGATTTGAATTTAGAACATGTATCTTTCAAAGAATTCGAACGCCGCCGCCGGCTGGTATGTATTGACTGGCTGTATAGACGGCGCGGCGAAACTGAAAAAAAAAACATAAGCGCGCGAATTAAATCTGTACTTAGTACAATAACTTTTGAAAATTGCGCTAGTGTATCAAACGTAACTATAAATTTGTAATTATTTTTACTTTTCACGTGTCTTTTTTAAATAAAGAACATTTTCATTAATTACATAAACACAGTCTCCTATTTATTTTCTTATAGAAAGGGGATGAAAAGTAGAGTATATGACTCGGGCGCAAAATATTTTTGGCAAGGGCGACATACTTTGAATCCCTCGCTACGTTCAGGATTCTACTGAAGAATCCCTCGCTACGCTCGGGATTCTACTCTAGAATCCCTCACTTCGCTCTGGATTCAAAAAAGCGCCCTCGCCGAAAAAATATTATTTTGCTCCCTTGTAATACAATCTACTATTATGTGATAAATAAATAATAATAAAAAAAAACTTGGCCGGTTTTTGATGTATGTAAGTACCTTATTATTGAACAGACAAAATCAAATTAGCTTTTGGTGTCACCTTATATGTTACCCAACTACTAACAGAATTAAGCAGAAGTAATCTAGTTTATCCTAAAAAACAAGTCCACATTTAAAACAATGCGAAGTATCTCCAGTTACGTAAAAAGCAAAGTTGAAATTAGAAATTATGTGCGCACTCGAAAAGCTCTTAGTAGCGTCGTATTAAGCCTGTTTCTACGGGAGAATGTACGAATTCCCATTCGTTAGCGGTTCTCTAATACCGAGATTACGGCGTATTATCCTCGCTGATAATAAATATCCTCGAAAATTGAGTTTGGAAAAAAGAGCTTGCGATGTATCACATTTGTGTATACCTTGCGAAGGTACCTAAGACATGCTGGGTTAAAGGGGCATATTGAGTTAAGCTTAACCTACATGGCTCCGGCGGAACCACATTTTTTTGCAATAACAAATCCTTACTATTATTATAAATGCGAAAGTCCGTTTGTTTGTTTGTTTGTTTGTTTGTTACGCCTTCACGTCTTAACTACTGAACCGATCATCATGAAATTTTGCATACACGTTGTCAGGAGTACAGAAAAGGACATAGGGACTTTTTATCCCGAAAAAAAGTATTGTTCCCGAGGGATAGCAAAAAAACTTTCCACGCAGACGAAGTCGCGGGCGAACGCTAGTCATGACATATTTTGTAGCTCTATCGCTCCGTCACTCTGAGACAATATTATGATGAATCATCAAAAGATTCCAGGTTCGAATCCTGGCAGGGTCACCATTTGTCAGGAACCGAGGAGACGCATTAAAACAACGGAATCTTTTCACTAAATCAACATCCAATAAAACCTCAATAACGATTTAGGTTAATTTAGCTTTTATATTGTTAATTATTACTCTAATGCCTCAGTATAGATTAGAAAAGTTCGTGGTTCTTTCATACATCTAGATAAAATTCTATAATTTAACTTCAAGTAATTCGTGCCATCGATTTTTTTTTCTTTTCTAGATATAAATTGTAAGAAGTGTCCTACCTACTTAAAAACATACTCACTGCCGTCTATAAGCTTAAAGGCCGCTAAGTGACATTTGGCCATTTTTCACTTTTTAATGCCATAGTACATTAAAAAAAAAACTCTATCGATCTGTCTAGGAACGGTTACTCTATCTTTTACCGTTTTCAAGATAGTAAAAAAGAAAGAACCGCTAAATACAAAAAAAATATACTTTACATCGCATAAAGGTGGCTAAACAGCACAATTAGATCAGAAGGCAGCTAAAGGACTTTAATGTTTGGATCAATTGAACATTTTAAATATTATTGCTAAGTTAAAAAACAGTTATTAGTTTGCAAATAACTAAAAGGCAGCAAAGTTGTTTTAGCGGCTTTTTAGCTTGGTTACATTGGAGTATAATACCTTGCATAGACTTAACTAAAAAGCGGTTATAGGCTCTTACTTAACTAAAAAGCAGTTAGAATCATTTAGCGGCCTTTTAACGTTGTATTGTTACTACTTTTACAAAAAATAAACAATTAAAGAAAGCCATGTTAGTCCGTAGGCCAAGTAAAATAAATATTTTTTTCTATGTCTTGCATAACAAAAAAGCCGTTAAATAGCAATACATCGCTAAAAAGCGGCAAACTACGCAAGCCCCCTCACCCCTCAAAGGGATTTTTCTGGGTTGTGGGGGACGCGCCTGGGCACGGCAGGCGAGCCGCGGGCCTTTTTTTTTGATAACAATTTTTTTATGAGTTTTGACGCGAACACAAATTAACATACTGCTTTATAACTAAATGAGACTCTTTTTAAAATTATTATTTTAGTGCATGCATTTTCATAGTACTTTTTTGCATTCACAATGCAATTTTCATTATTGATAAGGAAAAAACGACCCGTCTCAGAACTACCTCCGATGGGACTTGTAACTCGTACCCAAGACCTTTCACTGTCCGGGCGAATGCTCTTACCACTGAATCCGTGTAAACGACTTCATAGCTCAGTGGCTAGAGCATTCGCCGACAGTGAAGGGTTATAGGTTTGGTAGTGAAACGGGTTCGTTCTTTCCTAAAATATACTTGCTTCATTTTCAAATGCTTTTTCTTTCGAGTTTGACTTAAAGTATCATCTATATATATATATATATATAAATATATATATATATATGTAGGTATGTATATAATCTATATTTTTGTAATTATATTGTATGTATATGTAGATATTTATATATATTATATATATATATATATATATATTTACATCCAGCAAGCTTTTTGGCGTCATGCACGTGGTGCATCATTACGACGTCCCCCAGTTCCCCTTACTTTTTTTAACATGTCTAAATGAATATTGCTTAGTTTTATAATTTCCAGCTCCGTGGGATACGTCATTTTCCGATAATTTTATATTTCGCGATATTCGTCTTGCAGTCATGCTCCAACCTTTTTGAACCCCTAACCATGGTGATACATTATAGGCATCCTGGATATATTGATCGTAATTTACCCATGGCATCGATTATTTAACGTCCTCACAGGATGAACGGTATTTGGGAGTGCGACGTTGCCAGCTTTCGGTTTATTATCTCTTTCTTTTCCTATCGCTTGTCTCTAGTACCCAGTTTCAACATTTAATTTGTTCCAATATTCGTAAAGTCTATACATATACGGATGCCCAATATGCATAGACCATACAACAAGTACTTACGTATGTTATAATATGTAAATACGAGTACCTAGTGTGCTTGCCTTATTCGATTATTTTTTAATAAAAAGTGTGTTGTGTTGCAATGAGCATAGATGAATGGATTGAATGGTAAATGTATGTCCGTCTTTCACGCAACACTTACTGAACGAACTTTAATAAATTTGGTAGATTGTGTACCTACCCATATTTACATATAATAAAATGATAGTTTAATAAAATATGAAAAAAGGGAAGAAAGAGAATGAGATAGATTTTATCATGTCGACAAAAAAGAAAAAAACTTTTTTAAAAACACCTTTTTATTACAAATAAAAACGTGTTTTTAAAAAAGTTTTTTTTTCGTAAATTTTTATTTTCTGCTTTTTAGTTAACAAGCTAAGACTAAAAATATACCATCTCCTATCGGAGCACTCGTCAAGACGATTCAAACGAGCCCAAACTCGATGGGGTTGCATGGTTTTAATACAGAGTCCCAGTGGCCTTCTTCCGGCTCTATCATCAGACCATGGAAACTTCCCAACAAAGTACTCATCAAGACAATTCAAACGAGCCCAAACTCGATGGGGTTGCATGGTTTTATTATAAAGTTTCTATGGCCTTCCTCCGGCTCCATCATCAGATCCTCGGCCACTATTTCCCATTAAAGTACTCGTCAAGATGATTCAAACGAGTCCAAACTCGATAGGATTGCATGGTTTTATTACCGAGTTCTAGTGGCCTTCTTCTGGCTCCATCATCAGACCCTGGACACTATTTCCCAACAAAGTACTCGTCAAGACGATTCAAACGAGCCCAATCTCGATGGGGTGGCGTGGTTTTATTAAAGAGTTCCTGTGTCCTTCCTCCGGCTCCATCATCAGACCCTGGAAACTATTTTCCAACAAAGAACTCGTCAAGACGATTCAATCGAGCCCAAATTTGATGGGGTTGCATGGTTTCAATATTGAGTTCCTATGGCATGGCCTTTCGGCTTCATCATCAGACCCTAAACCACGTCTCCCATTAGAGTACTCGTCAAGACGATTGTAACGAGCCCAAACACGATGGGGTTGTATGGTTTCTTCATAGAGTTCCTGTGGCCTTCTTCCGACTTCATCATCAGATCGGCTCAATGACACCATAATATTGCATCGCCTTCCAGTTCTGGCCTATGTTCAAAGTTTTAAGTCTCTAGCTCATCGGGAAGTTAGGATAAAATCGTTCGTAAACTTTGTGGAGAAACACAAACAAACAAACAATCAAACAAACAAACAAACGCGAAAGCAACCTAATAAAAACGTGTTCATAAAATATACCATCTCCTATCGGAGCACTCGTCAAGACGATTCAAACGAGCCCAAACTCGATAAGGTTGCATGGTTTTAATACAGAGTCCCAGTGGCCTTCTTCCGGCTCTATCATCAGACCCTGGAAACTTCCTAACAAAGTACTCGTAAAGACAATTCAAACGAGCCCAAACTCGATGGGGTTGCATGGTTTTATTATAAAGTTTCAATGGCCTTCCTACGGCTCCATCATCAGATCCTCGGACACTATTTCCCAACAAAGTACTCGTCAAGACGATTCAAACGAGCCCAATCTCAATGGGGTAGCGTGGTTTTATTAAAGAGTAGGACACAGGAGTGTCCTTACTCCGGCTCCACCATCAGACCCTGGAAACTATTTCACAACAAAGAACTCGTCAAGACGACTCAAAGGAGCCCAAATTTGATGGGGTTGCACGGTTTTAATATTGAGTTCCTATGGCATGGCCTTTCGGCTTCATCATCAGACCCTCAAACACGTTTCCCATTAGAGTACTCGTCAAGACAATTCTAACGAGCCCAAACACGATGGGGTTGTATGGTTTCTTCATAGAGTTCCTTCTTCCGGCTTCATCATCAGATCAGCTCAATGACACCATAATATTGCATTGCCTTCCAGTTCTGGTCTATGTTCAAAGTTTTAAGTCTCTAGCTCATCGGGAAGTTAAGATAAAATCGTTCGTAAACTTTGTGGAGAAACACACAAACAAACAAAGAAACAAACGCGCAAGCAACCTAATAAAAACGTGTTAAAATATTCAATGATGTCACTGTAATCAACGGCGTCAAAATGGGGAGCGATCACTGATTGGTACGTGGCACATTGAATAATAAACATAAGCCTGAAAAGATCTCGATCTCGACTGATAAAATCCACGCTTCGACTATTACCAGCCCATATTTAAACCCCCGAAAGCTTGAACTCCAAAACCGCTTCAAAGCCCTTGAGAACAGCATAGATGGGGACGATCTAAACAATATGGTGGTGGATACTGTCCGTATGGAAGGGTCAAAGTTCTTTATGATCCGCCGCCCAAGCTAAAGAAACTCTCCAACCGCTCACTCATGGATCAGAGACGTGAAATGAGGCTCCAGAGCTCAGTGGATGCTCATCGTTATCGACAACTAAATAGAAAAATATCTAAGTCTTTGATGAGTGATCTTTAAATACGAATCATATTAAAAAGTTCATTGAGCGGAGTAAAGGCTCCAATGTGTTCGCGAGAGATCTGTCTATTGGGAAAAGCTAGATGACGTAGCTGAAAACTGACGACGGACGCATCATCTCATCGAAGCCTGAAATACTGAGGGCGATCAAAAGTTTCTATGGGCAGTTACATTCCAGGCAGACACCTGTTGAAAGCATGGCTAAAAACCCCAGATCCAAGCTTACCCGACACTATACTGAAGATATCCCGGACGTCAGAGCCGGTGGTAAGCCGATACTTAAAGTCCTCAAGAAGCTTTTCAATTCCAATTCAATTGATATAGTTCTTATGGCTGAGACCTTGGATGACCTGAACAGAATGCTCTAAGATCTCCGCAATGCTTTCCAAAGAGTGGGTCTGAGGATGAACATGGATAAGACGAAAATCATGTCGAAATCCCATATCGTGCCCACTCCAGTTCATGTTAGGAATTAGAAATAAGGAGATCCACAGAAGAACTAAAGTAACCGACATCGCTCGCAGGATTGCTCAGCTGAAGTGGCAGTGGGCTGGACACATAGCGAGAAGAACCGATGGCCGTTAAGGCGGAAAGGTTCTGAAATGGCGTTCGCGTACCGGACGACGCTCCGTGGGTAGGCCCCTGACAAGGTGGGCCGATGAACTGGTGAAGGTTGCGGGAAGCGTCGTCGTGATCGTCGTGGAGATCCTTAGGGGAAGCCTATACTAGGGGTCGTGCTGCTGATATGATTAAAATAAAATGAAAAATCTACTGGGAACAGTGCTATCATCTTATAGTTGGTACCTAGCTTGCAGCCACATAGTACCGCCTCGAATAGTACCGTATTCCTGGAATCAAGATCGCCAGGCTATTAGACGTCCGTATATAGCTATTGAACGTCCGTATACAGCTATTGGGCGTCCTTATATGGCTATTGCTCATCGGTATACAGCTATTGGGCGTCCGTATTTAGCTATTGAACGTCCGTATACTGCAATTGGGCGTCCGTACAAAGCTTTACGTTGATTTGGTGATACTAAATGACAAATACCAATATATCATCACAATCGGTATAGCTGTTATACAAACTTCCACAGCTTTTTACCCCCTTAGAGGATGATTTCGTGGATTAAAACTACCCTATGTCATCATTATCTTCATACCAAATTTAATTAAATCGGTTTAGTGGAAATGGATTCCCAATACAAAGTTCTACCCTCCTTTTTGCCCCTTTAAGAGATGATTTTGGGGACAAAAGTATCCTATGTTCTTTCTCGGGTCCGAAACTGTCGCCATATTCCATACTAAACTTTATCTAAATCGGTTCAGCAGTCTATGTGTGAAGAGGTAACAGACGGAAAAACTTTCGCATTTATAATTAGTATGGATTGTTATCTATTTTTATGAATAAAGTTGAGTTTATTTGTAAGTTTAAGTAATTATAAACAAGACTTAAATTGAGCGCCGAATATTACGCAACGCGTACGTGGCCGAAGACGATGTATATTGTTTAAATTACAGTAAATATTATTTGAGCTATTGTCATAGATTCAATGAGCGAGCTGGCAACGTTGCAATTGTGGACGCCAAATACGCGATATCGTAGTCAGAAATTCCCCTCGATATACATGCGTGGATATACGCGCTGCAGCAGCGCCTCACCTGCGCTGAGATTTCTTCGGGAACTTTTCAATATTTTTTTGCAGCCATTTTATACGATTTTTGGCTTCCGTCGATATTTGTACTATGGCTAGCTAGGATCAATAGGGCCTAAGTGCCACCGGCCAATAAAGTGGCGTCCGGTATGCGGACGCCAAAAGCAGGTGGTAGCCAGTTTAAATGCACTTTCGCCTTCAGGGGACGGTCAATTGTTTGCGGGATAAATATATATATATATATATATATATATATATATATATCAAAGTCCTGACTGAGTGAGATATCAACGCACAGCCCAAACCGCTGAACCTAGAGACTTGAAATTTTGCACACAGATACTTTATACAGTGTAGGCATCCACTAAGGAAGGATTTTTGAAAATTCCATCCCTAAGGGGATGAAATAAGGGATGAAAGTTTGTATGAAAGTCCCTCAGTTTTGAAGCTAGGATCTTCAAATTTTGTGTTTAGGCTGATGATTGAAAATAAATAAATACGTGTCTCAGCGTTTTTCAAAATTCTACCCCCAAAGGGGTGAAAAGGGGGATGAAGTTGTGTTTAGAAGATAATCCTTCATTTTTGAAGTAGAAATCGCTAGATTTGTAATTTAGGCTTATGGATGGAAATCTAACGCAACGCATATTGTATTGGTATAATTTCAACCCCCATGGTGATGAAATGGGGGTGCAATGGGGTAAATAAACCTAAAAATCGATATGGATGTCGTTATTGGGGTTTTCTGGGATGAAGATTGCGAAAATGACATTTATTTTGAAGTCCAACACGGTCGACATGATTTAACCCCTAAAGGGGTGAAAATTGGATTTAAATTTGGTATTGAAAACAATATAAAATAGACATTACAACTTAAAACTTCGTAGGAGCATGTCTTAAAATAAATAGGCAAACATATTTTGTGGTTTTGAAAATCAACCCCTTAGGGGGTAAATGGGCTAAGTAAACGTAGAAATCGATATGGATGTCGTTCTTGAGGTTTTATGGGATGGTGATTGCGAAAATGACATTAATTTTGAAGTCCAATTTAACCGCTAAAGGGGTGAAAATGGGGTACAAATTATATATGGAAAAATAATATAAAATAGACATTACATAGTTTACAGCTTAAAAATTCGTAGGAGCATGTCTAAAAATAAATAGGCAAACACATATTTTCTTATTTTGAAAATCATCCGTTAGGGGGTAAATGGGGTAAGTAAACATGAAAGCCGATGTGGATGTCGTTCTTGAGGTTTTATGGGATGAGGAATGCGAAAATGACATTTGTTTTGAAGTCCAACACGGTGGACATGATTCAGCCCAAGGGGACGGGGACGGACACGGGAACAGGAACGGGAACGGGGGCGGGGACGGAAACGGGAAAGAGTAAAGAAACGGGAACGTGATACTCTTAATATCTCTGGACCTAATTCTGATTATTGTAATAAACTAGCTTCCGCCCGCGACTTCGTCCGCGTGGATATTAGAGAAAATCCTTAGGGAACCTTCAACCAGGATCCGACCAACCGTTTTATACGCGATTACGCGGGTCCCCACCAAGCGCGCAGCCTCGTGCGAGGCCTGTCACACGTCGCAAATGTTTTGCCTCGCGAGGCAGCGCGCTTGGTGGGGACCCGCCTAATCGCGTATAAAACGGTTGGTCGGATCCTGGTTGAAGGTTCCCTAAGGATTTTCTCTAATATCCACGCGGACGAAGTCGCGGGCGGAAGCTAGTAATATATAAAATTCAAAGTCCTGACTGACTGAGTGAGATATCAACGCACAGCCCAAACCGTTGAACCTAGAGACTTGAAATTTTGCACATAAATACCTTATATATTGCAGGCGTCCACTAAGAAAGTATTTTTGAAAATTCCATCCCTAAGGGGATGAAATAAGGGATGAAAGTTTGTATGAAAGTCCCTCAGTTTTGAAGCTAGGATCTTAATAAATAAATAAATAAAAAATAATAATAAATTTTGTGTTTAGGCTGATGATTGAAAATTAATAAATACGTGTCTCAGCGTTTTTCAAAATTCTACCCCGAAGGGGTGAAAAGGGGGATGAAGTTGTGTATAGAAGAAAATCCTTAATTTTCGAAGTAAAAATCGCTAAATTTATAATTTAGGCTTAGGATGGAAATATAACGCAACGTATATTGTTATTGGTAGTATTTCAAACCCCCATGGCACAGTTTTAATACTACTAACAGTTGTCCGACTCATGTACCTGCGCGGGGAAACGATGGGGGGTACGCGGGGAAGTGAGCGGCAGAGTCGGCGAGCGCAATCTCCTCTAGTTTGCGCTCTCTAACTTTAAGGGGTGTACGTTTTACTTCTTAAAACGTACACCCCTTAAAGTTAGACCCCGTAACGAAATTTCAAAACGTCATAATGGTTTACAGGATTTGTTGCGTTTTTAATTGTAAATCGACGTCAAGGTTTGATAGGGACCATCAATCTGAATAACTTTTAATGTGGGACAAACTTTGAAATCGCGAAAAAACAATCAGTGGTTTCATGTTTGCTGTTTGTGTTTTGTCGGTTACGATGTTATTATTGAAAAGGCTCTATTGACTACTTTTATTATTTCGTTACTACACATTCAAACTTTTATGCAATATAATTGAGTAGGTTTTTTTGTGACAACCCTGACCCTTAACGGAGTTTCTGTGCGTATACCTACACAGTGGCGGCATGCGTTTATCAACAAAGGAGTCGGATTACTGGTAGGTTCTTTATAATACTGTGCCCATGGGGATGAAATGGGGTAAATAAACTTAAAATAGATATGGATGTCGTTATTGGGGTTTTCTGGGATGACAATTGCGAAAATGACATTTATTTTGAAGTCCAACACGGTCGACAAGATTTAACCCCTATAGGGGCGACTTCATCCGCGTGGATATTAGAGAAAATCCTTAGGGAACCTTCAACCAGGATTCGACCAGCCGTTTACGCGATTAGGCGGGTCCCCACCAAGCGCGCAGCCTCGTGCGAGGCCTGCCACACGCGGCAAATGTTTTGCCTCGCGAGGCAGGTTGAAGGAATTGGTTGAAGGTTTCCTAAGGATTTTCTCTAATATCCACGCGGACGATGTCGCGGTTCCGACCGCTAGATAATTGAGTTTGACTTAGTTGTAGAACTCGCAGTATGTATGGTTCTGTTAATGTAGACATCGATAATAATGAATGACTACATTATTTTTAAGTAAGAATACTCCTGAACCTGAAATTTCAGTTTCAGGAAAATTCTGTAAATTGCAATTTTTGGTGAAATAATTGTTAAGGTTAGGTTTTAAAAATAATGATTTGACATTTAAATTGTTTGGAATAGGTTACCATTTTTATTTTTTAATGTCTTATGCCTGATGTATAAAACATTTTTTCCACAGTTTTGTGACAATAAATTACTTGTCGTTGCAATAGGGAATATGCATAAGTCACCGATTTTGATGAATTTGAGCTTGATCGCTGCGGACACTTATAAAAACATCATGGAACAGGAAAAAAAATGAAAAAAATGTATTATTTTAGTTTTATCACACGATGAAATCAGGGGAAAATAACGATATATTTTTTTCATTTTCGGATATAATGCACTTTACAGTTAGATAGAATATCGAATAAGAAATAATATTTTGTATGACACGTATATACTTAAACGCAAAATTTAGGGAGATAATTGAAGATTATTGGCTAACTCCATATTAAACGCGCCGAAACACACCCGAAACGTGATGTGTGACGTCACCATTTTGTATGGAGCGTTTTCGGCGGGTGCTGCTGCGCGCTAACTTCAAGTAACTATATCACGAGAAAAAAACGCAAGAGAAAAGTTTTAATATTACAGTTAATTTTCTCACGCATTATACTTTTAAGATTAAAAAAAAATTGATGCATATTCCCTATTGTTTTATTTCTGTAAGCTAACATAAGATTTTGCAGGATTCGTAAAAACTAATGCGGATAATGCTAGCCTAAAAAGCAGTTTTATGAAAAGGTTTCATAATTAACCGCTTTTAAGATATGCACAGTTGTATTAAAAGTTTAAAAAAAATAATGGAAGTGAAGTTAAGTGATACCTTCTTGGCTAAAAGGCGGCTAATTGTATTTAGCCGCTTTATTATTATGGATAAGAATAAATAAAATAATTTAGTTCTAGGTTTGAGAAACGCAAAAAGTTAAAACTGCTTTATAGCCATGTAAATATTGATAACTTCTTGTCTCAAAAAAATACTTTAGGCAGTTATCGATAAATCCATAGCTCTAAAGCAGTTATGAACCTTTAGCCGCCATTAAGTTCTGCACACTTGTAACGATCTTTAAAATTTTACAAGGTTAGAAAGGAAAATACGTGTTTAGTTACATGAATATTAATATTTAACAAAATCAACCAATTTCATGTAAAGGCTGAAAAAACAACCTTTCTTTTGGTATACGGCAACATAACTAAATGTTTAAAAAAAATGAGAAGCATCGGTTTAAAAAATTTGCCGCCTTTTTTGGCTCTAGCTCATAATTTGTTTTTGTCATTTAGCGGCCTTTAAGCTTATGGACGGCAGCTCAGGCGTCGTAACTTGACGCCGTAATATGGGTAGCTTTAGTATGCTCACTTAAAACATTTCTGCGGTGGTGTCGTGTGACTGCGGGTCGCTACGTTCCCTCAAATATGGTTAAGCGAAATGATGGCTGGTTCATGAGTCATGCTCGTGAACGGGTGCTGCCAGTGGAATTGGGTCTGCTTCTGTCTGCTTGTATTAAGGGCGTCGTATATATATTTTTTCTCTCTGTTTAATATTGTCTGGAATAAATATTATCTGTATGTATGGCACTTCTCGCTCAAAACATAAAATTCATAACTAATAAGTATCTTGTTTTGATTTCTTTATTTGCAATCTTTTTACTTTCTATAGTCAGTACGTCAGTAGTTTTTAATTAAAGGCCTATGAAAAGCTTTTGGATATATTAGTTCTCAATTCGGTGCCTTAACATGGGTAGACTAAATATGTCATGCTCTCTTTAATCATTTCTTTCTGCGGTGGTGTCGTGTGAGGCGGGTCGTTACGTTCCCTCAAATATGATTGAGCGAAGCGATGGGTGGTTCATGCGTCATGCTCGTGAACGGGTACTGCCAGTGGGAATGGGTCTGCTTCTGACTTTGAACTGTTTATTTTTTTATTTTTCAACTTCATCCCCCTTTTCACCCCTTCGGTGATGGAATTATCTAAAACTTTTGATAATACCAAATATCAGAAGTTTTCAATAAACAATTTGAAAAATCCCCAACTCAATTCAATCGTCAGCCAAAAACACAAATCTTGAAGATTATAACTTCAAAACTGACGGACTTTCATACAAGGGGATGAAACCATTTAGGGGTGTCATTTACCAAAATCCTTCCTTAGTGGATGCCTACACTGTGTAAGATATCTACGAGTAGGTGTAAAATGTCTTGGCCGCTGAATCTAGAGACTTGTCTCTGAATCTAGAGACTTGTCACTTGATTCAGCGGTTTGGGCCGTGTGTTTTTATATCAGTCAGTCAGTCAATCATGTCCCGTTTTTGAGGTAGGATTATTACTTGCTCATATTTCACTATGTACAATACCCGGCTCTTCCATTTTAAGTCAGGTTATACGGAATAAAAGTTGTAAATACTTACAAAATCCTCTCTATCATTATAATGTTGCCTATATTCTGTCTATACAACCAGAATAAGGGGGGGGGGGAGTTAATAAAATATAAAAATAAAGACCAAAATGTAGGTGATTTGCCTGCAGCAGTAAACATTAAATTGTTCTGAAAGCATAACAAAAGTTTCAGAGAAAGATCGCTAAAAGCGTGGCATCGTAAAACCGTTGACCAGTACAACATGAAACGCACGAAGAAGCAATAAAACCTCCCACGTTGTCGAAAAAATTGGACAAGTGAGAGTGGCATCTAAGTTTATGCCGACCCGTATAATTTTTTGAAACGACTTCATAAAGAGGTTGTAAGTATGTTTTCTTACCATGACTGGAAAGCGCTTGTTCTTGATCTTAACAGAATATGACCGACGCGTCGGTTGAAGATTTTTAGCAAAGAATATCGAATCGAGTATAGTGAAGCACCGCGCCAAGTCCGTAAGCGAAACTAAAATTTTCAAAAAGTATTTGACATTTCAATACTCGAATTCCAAATTAACAACTAAGAACCTGTCTGTCACCCATATCTCACCTTGATCTGACCACAACAATATGTCAACTCAACTCAATTCTAAATAATTTGTTCAGTCTAGGCTGTTACAAGCACTTGTGAATGTCATAGAAGCTACGCCATCGGTTCGCAAACCCTAAGCGGGAGACCTTGTAACGAAAGAACCGGCAAGAAACTCGTCAAGGGCTGTTTTTTTCTCCCTGTATATTTCATACAGAGTCGTCAACATTGAAAAATTGCCTTAACATTTAAAGTAAGGTCATTTTCCATCACATTAAAATGTCGTCTTTGTTGGTGTGATAACAGATCTACCGAAGGGGGAGGTAGACTTTAGACAAGCCCTACCACATGCCCACCGACTGCAGTGTAGAGCTAAAGGTGCAATGACACTACTGGCACAGAATAGATATAAGTACTACCGTACAGAAAAGAAACTCTCCGCCCCGCCCCGCAATTAATTACCTCACCGCGCCCCACGAGTTCGAAGGCCAGTTCGACTTCACGCACACAGTTACGCGTGTGCACAAACGTCACTGTGTAGCGTCTGTGTAACAGGTAGTTGAAACGTGACGTTTGTATGGAGTGCCCGGGGTGTGCTACTGGTGAACCCGGGACTCTGAACATAATGCCCTTAAATGTGACCTAACTATTTGAACACTGTATGTATATTACGTATCATTATTGTAACTCAATGTACCTTTACCAATTAGTCAGTTTGTTTTACAAGTTCTGCTTAGTTTGGAAGTTATTTGTGTTTGAAACAAAAGTTGAGGACATTTATTTACTTACGGCATTCTTAGTGCCCTAAGTCTATTCCATTAAAAGTTCTCGCATCGGAGACAATATAGAGTACCTCTTGGCACTTTATTCGTATTACGAAATTCGTTTACATGAAAATATTATGATAGAAAATTCACGAGTTTGTAAAATCACGAAAAGATTATGGTACTTCAGTAAATGATAAAAACCTTCCGTTCTAGAACCCTAAAACAGGAGAATATTGTACTCCCTCAAATATTTCCGCAGGCTACATGTCCATTATAGAGATAGATGTACATTTTATTACTCAAGCACATAGAAACAACGAATACAACAAAATTTTAACAAAGAGACAGACACACGGAGTTTCATTGACATAAAAATGTACATACTTAAAGATATATTGCAATTCGCTTTGGAAATTTGAAATTGAAATTGAAAAAATCTTTATTTAAATAAGCTCACATAATAAGCATTTTTAAATTGTCAATTCTTTTATCCTAACACTGGTGTTGTAAAATGTCAATTGATTGATAAATAGTAAATTAAAATTACACAATACTTTATTGCCTTCGATAAATATTATATCTATGCTACCTACCTATATAAAGTATATGAAAAGTCAGAATACGAAATTAATATATTGGACAAGATCAGATTCTTTGCTTTTGGCCCAGAATAACACTAGCTACAGATTTACATAAAAAACATAGTCGGCATTACGACTGGTTTACAGCTGTTAGTTGAGATTAAACGTACATTGCCTGGTGTGTTTGATGTTCTTTTAAAATCAACGACCATGCCAGGCAATGTACCTCTACCACAGAATATATACTCTAACGCGCCTCTACTCTCTATTAACAGCTAAGATAAAAAAAACAAACCAGCCATTACTTTCATCACCACCCAGATAATTATGCAATATAAGAAGTCGTTCCCCACCGACCTGACCTGGAACCTCGTCATTTCCTTTCAACATCTAGCTCCAACATCTCGATGAATCGCCAATAGCCTTTTTGTGTTACAACAGAAGCTCATATTGTGAAAATCACCCTTATCTCGACGCAATACGACGCACTACAGTGCAGGCCGGCCACACAAATATACGGCGGGCGAGACTATTACTCAGTGTAATCTTCGGCAGACAAACGTGCCTTCCAAACAGTGCTGGGGTGGTGATTTTTCTCTCACAATGACATGTGGCCCATATTAATATTCTTGCTTTAGAATTGAATAGTTTTGTGAACTTCTGCTAAATTGTAAACGCAAGATTTTCAGTTTGTTTCTATACTCTTCAATTACACGTTACACACTGAGAAAAACGGGCTACTTAAAATTGGCAAATTTGTAATGCACCGGCAGCCAGATACGTATAATGTGCTTTTCACATGAAATAAATAAGAGCCATACTTATAATGAGCCGACACCATGTCCAGTAAGTATGCGGCATAATGCCCTGTAAAGACAATGTAAACGAGTTACTTGTAATGAGGCCGAATCCTTAATACGTAAGCCGCATCATGAAATTACTGTGCCCGCACTGTTAACGTTTACGTATGCGGTTTAATGATGCCGCATATGTATTAACGGAGCAGCATACGTAATTTACTTAACCCGCAACAGGAAATATATATGCGCTATACGTACGAAGTTATACAGCCGCATTATTTCAGTATCCAGGCTCTTTACAACAGTAACTGGTTGCCAAATCATTGTACTGACTCCGTCTCATTAAGTAATAGTCCGGGTTACGTACATAATGTACGAGCAGGGTCGGAGATATGCCGATACATTTTACGTACACGGGATAATTAATAATGTCTCCGCCTACATAAACATTTACGTATCCTGGCTCATTTTACGAACTCCGTTTACTTACTGGCAGTGTTCGGTACATAGAATCTTTATGACGTCAGCCGCATCATGAAATTACTGTGGCGCACTCTTTACAGTTACGTATGCGGCTTAATGATTCTGCACGGAGCAGCATACGTAATTTACTTTACCCGTAACATGAAATATGTATGCGCTATACGTACGAAGTTATACAGTCGCATTATTTCAGTATCCAGGCTCTTTATAACAGTAACTGGTTGCCAAATCATTGTACTGACTCTGTCTCATTAAGTAATGGTCCCGGTTACGTACATAATGTACAAGCAGGGTCGGAGATATGCCGATACATTTTACGTACACGGGATAATTAATAATGTCTCCGTCTACATCATCAGTTTTTACGTATCCTGGCTCATTTTACGAACTCCGTTTACTTACCGACTGTGTTTGGTACGTAGAATCTTTATGACGTCAGCCGCATCATTAAATTACTGTTGCGCACTCTTTACAGTTACGTATGCGGCTTAATGATTCTGCACGGAGCAGCATACGTAATTTACTTTACCCGTAACATGAAATATGTATGCGCTATACGTACGAATAGTTATACAGCTGCATTATTTCAGTATCCAGGCTCTTTATAACAGTAACTGGTTGCCAAATCATTGTACTGTCCCTGTCACATTAAGTAATGGTCCCGGTTACGTACATAATGTACGAGCAGGGTCGGAGGTATGCCGATACATTTTACGTACATGGGATAATTAATAATGTCTCCGTCTACATCATCAGTTTTTACGTATCCTGGCTCATTTTACGAACTCCGTTTACTTACCGACTGTGTTTGGTACGTAGAATCTTTATGACGTCAGCCGCATCATTAAATTACTGTGGCGCACTCTTTACAGTTACGTATGCGGCTTAATGATTCTGCACGGAGCAGCATACGTAATTTACTTTACCCGTAACATGAAATATGTATGCGCTATACGTACGAAGTTATACAGTCGCATTATTTCAGTATCCAGGCTCTTTATAACAGTAACTGGTTGCCAAATCATTGTACTGTCCCTGTCACATTAAGTAATGGTCCCGGTTACGTACATAATGTACGAGCAGGGTCGGAGGTATGCCGATACATTTTACGTACACGGGATAATTAATAATGTCTCCGTCTACATCATCAGTTTTTACGTATCCTGGCTCATTTTACGAACTCCGTTTACTTACCGACTGTGTTTGGTACGTAGAATCTTTATGACGTCAGCCGCATCATTAAATTACTGTTGCGCACTCTTTACAGTTACGTATGCGGCTTAATGATTCTGCACGGAGCAGCACACGTAATTTACTTTACCCGTAACATGAAATATGTATGCGCTATACGTACGAATAGTTATACAGCTGCATTATTTCAGTATCCAGGCTCTTTATAACAGTAACTGGTTGCCAAATCATTGTACTGTCCCTGTCACATTAAGTAATGGTCCCGGTTACGTACATAATGTACGAGCAGGGTCGGAGGTATGCCGATACATTTTACGTACACGGGATAATTAATAATGTCTCCGTCTACATCATCAGTTTTTACGTATCCTGGCTCATTTTACGAACTCCGTTTACTTACCGACTGTGTTTGGTACGTAGAATCTTTATGACGTCAGCCGCATCATTAAATTACTGTTGCGCACTCTTTACAATTACGTATGCGGCTTAATGATTCTGCACGGAGCAGCATACGTAATTTACTTAACCCGTAACATAAAATATGTATGCGCCATACGTACGAATAGTTATACAGCTGCATTATTTCAGTATCTAGGCTCTTTATAACAGTAACTGGTTGCCAAATCATTGTACTGTCCCTGTCACATTAAGTAATGGTCCCGGTTACGTACATAATGTACGAGCAGGGTCGGAGGTATGCCGATACATTTTACGTACACGGGATAATTAATAATGTCTCCGTCTACATCATCAGTTTTTACGTATCCTGGCTCATTTTACGAACTCCGTTTACTTACCGACTGTGTTTGGTACGTAGAATCTTTATGACGTCAGCCGCATCATTAAATTACTGTTGCGCACTCTTTACAGTTACGTATGCGGCTTAATGATTCTGCACGGAGCAGCATACGTAATTTACTTAATGGCCGGTATACATTTTGATTAGTAAAGTGCTTAGTGTTTAGTGTTTAGTGCACTGTTAAGTGTTTAGTGATTAGTAGGTGATGTCCCATACTGTTTAGCATACGCTGTTTAGTACAGGCTTTGTTGATATAAACTAAACACTTAACAGTCCTGTCCAGACGTGCTTAGTGCGTGTTTAGCTGCAAGTGAGGGGTGGAGGCGGGACGTGCGGGACGCGCGGGAGGAGCTACTCGCAGAAAAAATAGAACGCGCTTCTAAACACTGTACTTCGCTCGCACTAAACACTTAACACTAAACAGAGACTGTCCGAACGTGTTTTTTGCTAAACACTAAACACTAAACGAGCCACTCGCACTAAACACTAATCAAAATGTATACCGGCCATAAGGTGAAGTCGGCTCGGGGCTACCGAGATATTGAGGGGGCGAAGCAGCGGGCGGGCGGAGCAGGCGCGGGGGGCCGCGCGCATATTCGTAAACATGCGAGCGCTCGTATTTACGTAGATGAGCATCAAAGTATCGAGCGATGACCAATTTTGCCACAAACTGTCAAGTCACTGTGGCGTTTCGGTGAGGCTGCTCGCCTGTTACGCGAGAGATCTCGGTTCGAACCTCTGTCGGACCAAAAGTTTTTTGATGGTTTTTACGATATTCTAGAATGTTTACATTGCTTACACAATATTTACCTATATAAGGTTATTTATACACGCTGAAATTTTAATCATTTGGTTCCCGCCGTGTGGTGGTTCCACTCATGATTACAAGCAACTTTTACTATGGGGCCAACACTCCTGCTCGCAAAAAAAAATCAGCTGTTCCATACATTAAGGTCGAGTAGGTATTGCACTTTTGTATGGAACAGCTGATTTTTTTTTGCGAGCAGGAGAGTTGGCCCCATAGTAAAAGTTGCTTGTAATCATGAGTGGAACCACCCCACGGCGGGAACCAAATGGTTAAAATTTCACGCTGTATAGGTAGTCCATAATTTTTATTTTAGCTGTTGCACCTTTAAAATATAGTTTTATCTTTATCATTTGTGAAAAGAGTAAAATAACACTTTATAAACCTATAACTTTGCTTGTTTTTATGAAAAAGACAGTTAGTTTATAAAATCTATAATAAACTCTAAAAAACAATAAGCATTTACATCTTTTGTATTTTCTTTTATTATACTGACGCGGTACGTTTGCTGTTTACAAAGCACTTCGGGGTCTTGTAAATAGCAGACGCATTAGTCTGACACGTCTGCTATTTACAAAGCAACTTCGGGTGGCTAACGCATCGGGTACCTATTTACGAATATGCGGCCCGCGCAGCGCGGCTGCTACTTCCGCGGCACTGTAGGCTGTTGTAGGCGAGATGTCGTAGGGTAAATGTGCCAATAATGATTCCCAAAAAGTAATTGCAAAAAAATGTTTTAGTTAATAATAAAAGGTTCTCGAATACTAATAATAATTCGCTAGTTTTATTACAAAGGTATTTACTGTAATAGTCTAATAAATATCACATTGACGTATGTACAATTAATAAACACTACACAGGGTTATTTGTAAAACACCAACAACCTTGCAGGAGTAGATTACTAACATCATAAACAACGACATTAATTTGTTCTACGACTTTTCCGAAAACAAACAAAAAAAACTACTTTCCATACAAAGCTCGATCAATAATTGCATGGAAAATTTCTCGAAAAGTACTCATCCCAGACTGATGGTGTTTATGATAAAATTAAAGGTCTTGGTGAGATCTTCATTTTAGATGACAGCTGTCAAATTCAAGTTTGATAAATTTGAATTTGACAGCTGTTAAATATGTAAAGTTAAGATCTCACCAAGACCTGAATTTTGTTTTTAAATTCTTTGGTCAGCCCCCTAGCACAGAGAAACACAATATAATATAGCGTTTTATCGAAAAATACAAGTACAATTCCAAGATAGCGGATAGCGGCCAACTTTTTTTGTTAGTGGGCTGATTTTGACGAAACTCGGTTTGGGGCACTATTTTGACAAGAAAACAGCAACGCAATGTTAGAAATAAAAAATCAAAGAAGGCGGCCATCTTTGTTGTTTGCGGGCTGATTTCTATGAAACTCGGTTTGGGGCACTACTTTGACATTATAACACCAACGCAATGTTAAAAATTAAAAAAATCCAAGATAGCGGCCAATTTTAACATTGAAAATGTTTTTTCGATAGTTTCAGTAAAGTACCCAATTTCAGCCAGAGTGAGACATCGCCCTGGTCCAGTGAGTTTTGGGTCTACGTGAATGTGATAAGCGTCAAAAGATGCGTCTTGGCAAGGGCTACAATATGGTGAAAAAAATTTTTTTTAAAGTCCAGAACTTTTTCGAAAATCGCATAAATGTAGAAAAATGACACACTTTTTCGGGGTCTTTTTTCACTAAATCTAAAATTTCTCAAAAACGAAAAGCTTTATTGAAAAAATGAAAAGAAACGTTTTGAAAATATTAAATGTCCCTCACTCTTACGGTCTGGGCTGTAGCTTATCCTTTATGTAGCGAAATGTCGGGATACTGCCTATTGTTATAGTGATTTTATATTTTGTATTTTTTATTTATTTCCACAGTTCTTTTTTGATAAAAAAAATTAAACTTTAATTAATTAAATAAAACTTGTAATACTTGTCAGTGTTATTAAACTCGACGTTCGTATGGCCTAAGGTGCGTCCAGATATGTTCTTTTGCCCGTACCGTACCTCCGTTCCGATCGGCGTCGCGATCAAAGAACGCTAGTCTGGACGCATGTTCGGAACGGTGCGGAGGTACGCCGTTCCGTTCGCCAAACAGGTACGCCCCGATCCACCTCGAATCTCTCGCTCTTTTGCCCGTACCCGTATCTCTCGCTCTTGAGCGTCGCGAACAAAGAACGCTAGTCTGGACGCATGTTCGGAACGGTGCGGAGGTACGCCGTCTCGATCGCCGACAGGTACGCTCCGATCCATCGCGAGTCGGTTTTTTCGCCCCGTTCAAAGGAAAAACGGAACGGAGGAACGGTACGGCGCTAGTCTGGACGTGATCGCGGCGACGCCGACGTTCGGAGGTTGTAGTACAGTAGCCCGTAGTACATTTAAATTACGAAAAAGGTTAGGTACCGTTTGCCGTTGTGATGTAGTTATTTATTATGAAATTATAGATACTTTAACCCAAGTTTTACAGATCCTAACTCGCCGTAACCTATATTTGTATATCTCCAAAAATGAGATTTTTTATTTTTCGAGGTTAATCACATGGTTTAGCTATTGTCGTGTTTTACAGCGCTGTGTTTGATTGCCACTGATAATAGTTAGACTGTGAAAAGTAGCCATACACAGATTTAAGACCAGATGAAATGGATGGACTTTATCTGGTCTTAAATCTGTGTATGGATACTTTTCATAGTCTTAATATTATCAGTGGCAATCAAACATAGCGCTGTAGAACACGACAATAGCTAAACCATGTGATTAACCTCGAAAAATAAAAAATAATCATTTTTGGAGATATACAAATATAGGTTGCGGCGGGTTGCGATCTGTTAAAGTATCTATAATTTTGTAATAAATAACTATATCACAACGGCAAACGGTAACCTTTTTCGTAATTTAAATTTACTACAGGCTGCTGTACTATTGGATCGGAACGTTGATACGGAACGGAGGTACGGTACGGCGCTAGTCTGGACGTGATCGCGGCGACGTTCGGCGGTTTGATCGGAACGGTGGTACGGAACGGAGGTACGGAACGGGCAAAAGTAGCGTCCAGACTTATTTGATCGGAACGCTGGTACGGAACGGAGGTACGGTACGATCAAAAGAACATATCTGGACGCACCTTTAGCGCCAAGATGATCTTTGTTGTGGAAGTTTTTATTTTCCTTTTGAATTGATTTACTGTTTAATTTTGACGCTATAATAGCACTGGTCGGATGGTCATAATGTTGTACATGATTCAATAAAATTAAATTACCGGATGCATTTTTTACTGCGTCCACTCGCACACATTTTAGAGCGATCGTGACGCGACCCTGGTACGACCATTTATCACAGAGCTACTCTTCCGAGGCAAATGCTACTGCACGATAGGTCCGACATATTTGGCTAACCATAACACGATAACTATTTGTCTCGCGGAATCAGTAAAGCCAATACACTGTAATTTGAATTAGGTAGGGTGTTTTGGCATGACAAAACATAAATAAAATTATATTGCATTGTTTTGTATGTATATGCTTATATCTCCTTATATATTATATAAAACTAAAAAAATAGGGATATAAAAGACACTTAAATTAATCGATTTAGGCCTATAAATCCAAAACACTGTATTTCAAGTTACAGTGTTTTGGATGAATTAATCGAAGTTCTTGACAATCTTTTTTCTACCTACTTATTCGTTTGCACGGCAGTGTGGTGTGACCCAATTTTTTTAAAAGTATGGTACAGGTTTGAAACTTGTTTCCAAGTATCGATATTATCATTAGGGCAGATTTTTACTATGCACCAAAAAATCTATCCTGGTTAAAAAAGTTACAACTAACTGCACTGAAGCCAAAAATATGAACGTTTTTTTTTGTTAGCAATTACTGTAGGAGCAAAAGAGATGACGCTATTATCTCCAGTACACATGGCGTACATCTCTAGGCGTGTCGTAGTGAGTTTTTGTGTGTAGGTAAACGGATAAACGAATCTTGAGCGAAAGTTGAACAGAAGAACGGTTTTAGTTTGAGGCCCGAGGCCAAGCCGAGGGCCACAATAGGTACTTACGAGTAAATACAGAAAAGTAGATTCAAAATATTATATCGTGGGTTGCTGTTATTTCAATTTCGAGATTTGAAATGACTTGATCAGTCATGTCACATGTCTTTCTTAGTTACTCTGCGATTCCAAACTGAATGAGAGTATGACGATGATGCCTAGGTAAACATAGTTTGCAATTGCAATGAGGGTTGTTATCGCACATTCGAGTGATGATGAAGTCGGCGCGAGAGTCTCGCATGCTGCATTTGATTTTGATTAGTTTTTTATTAGGTTATTTTATGTAGAAATTCAGATTTCATTTGTTATACTTACATAGTACTTAGGTTACCTTTCAATAAAATATTAATGTTCTATAAGAATGGAATAAAAAAAAATATTTATTAAAAGTCATTAACTTCATTTTCAAAGTAACAGAAGGTCGTGAAAGGCAAGAGATGTGTGATTTTATTGTTTGTGGGCTAATTTCAATCTAACTCGGTTTGGACACTATTTTGACAAGAAAACAGCAACGCAATGTTAGAAATAAAAAAAAGTCAAAGATGGCGGCCATCTTCATTGTTTGCGGGCCAATTTCTATGAAACTCGGTTTGTGGCACTATTTTGACATTATAACAGCAACGCAATATTAAAAATATAAAAATCCAAGATAGCGGCCAACTTTTTTGTTTGTGGGCTAATTTCAATGTAACTTGGTTTGGGGCACTATTCTGACAAGATAACAGCAACGCAGTGTTAAAAATATAAAAATCCAAGATGGCCGCCAACTTTATTGTTTATTTATTTATTATTTATTTTATTTAAACTTTATTGCAAACAGAGCAAATGGCGGACTTAAAGCCTTAAGGCATTCTCTTCCAGTCAACCGGTAAGGGTGTTTAGGAAAGAAATCGTGGCGGCAATATTAATATAAAATAAAAATATGTAGTAAAATACCAATACATACATAAATATTATGAATATATAATACAATATAATACATATATATACACACAATATATACATATAAGAATGTACAGCACAAATGTCAGATATGACAAGCTAAAGTGTAGAACTCATGTAATGTTCACGAACCAATCTCTTGAACACGAACTTGCTAGGGGCGCTTCGAACATTCACGGGTAAAGCGTTTGTGGTCCAATTTAGATGAAACTCAGTTTGGGGCACTATTTTGACAAGAAAACAGGTATACAATGTAAAAAATACAAAATCCAAGATAACGGCCAACTTCTTATTTGTTCTCCTTTTTTTCAACCGAGTAACATCGAAATCAACCTGAAAACAGAGTTGACTGCCCCTTTTGTGTTTTTTACCATTGCGTTGCTGTTTTCTTGTCAAAATAAATAATAAATATTTGACAACATCACATACATTGCTCCAATCCCAAAGTAAGTAGCTACAGCACTTGTGCTATGGAAATCAGAAACAACGGTGGTATGACACACACCCAGACCTGAGACAATATTGAAAAGTTCATTTTCTATATTGATCCAGCCGGGGATCGAACCCGGGACCTCAAGAGATGGTGACGCCTTGAAAACCGGCGTGCGAACCACTCAACCACGGAGGTCGTCGAATAAAAAATAGAACCCAAAACCGGGTTTCATCGAAATAGACCCACAAACAGCAAAATTGGCCGCCATCTTTAATTTTTTATAATTTTAACATTGCGTTGTCGTTTTCTTGTCAAAATAGTGCTCTAAACCGAGTTTCATCGACACTGGCCTACAAACAACGCAGCTGGCCACCAACTAGGATTTTTATATTTTTAACATTGCGTTGCTGTTTTCTTGTCAAAATAGTGACCCAGACTGAGTTTCATCGAAATTAGATAAAATTATAATTATCATCTATAATAATTGCAAGAAAAACAAGAAAATAATAATAATAAATGAAAGTTTGACGAGTGACGGAATTTTCTTTAATTCGGCCGCTTTTGCCCTAAATTCGAAAATTTTTATGCAATGTTGTTAAAAATATAAAAAATCCAAGATAGCGGCCAATTTTTTATTTGTTCTTCTTTTGTCAACCGAGTTACATCGAAATCAACCTAAAAACAAAGTTTGCTGCCTTTCAGAGAGAGTCTCAACCTTTTGTGTTTTTTACCATTGCGTTGCTGTTTTCTTGTCAAAATAGAACCCGAATCAAAAATTTATTTGCTAGACTGCGATACATAAGGGTCTTAAAATATTTCATATGGTCACATCACATTCACCAGGAGCTGGCATGCAAAATATAATAGTGATAAATATAATATGTCAACATTAATGTCATTCAAAATTACAAGTCAAACCGGGTTTCATCGAAATAGGCCAACAAATAGCAAAATTGGCCGCCATCTTTGATTTTTTTATAATTTTAACATTGCGTTGTCGTTTTCTTGTCAAAATAGTGCTCTAAACCGAGTTTCATCGACACTGGCCTACAAACAACACAGTTGGCCACCATCTAAGATTTTTATATTTTTAACATTGCATTGCTGTTTTCTTGTCAAAATAGTGACCCAGACTGAGTTTCATCGAAATTAGAGAAAATTATGATTATCATCTATAATAATTGCAAGAAAAACAATATAATAATAATAATAAAAAATGAAAGTTTGACGAGTGACGCAATTTTCTTTAATTCGGCCGCTTTTGCCCTAAATTCGAAAATTTATGTCCCTGAATTCGACATAGAATAAAGGAAAATGAAGTCAGAAACTTTTGATGATATTACATAAATTTTAGAGTGCAAAAATTTACGTCATTATTATTATCAACATGCTTACAAAAATAAGCTTAGCTACAATAAAATATACATTATTATTACGTGGCTGAAAATAGAAAACTTTTTACTTTTGCTTAGAAATAAGATTTCTATCGGTATTAATTACTAATGTTGTTTTAAAAAAAATCTTTACGTTTTGTAAAATCTATGTCTGGTACCACAACAGGAACAAATAAGTCAGTGTCAATTCCAAATCTAATCGTCAGTTATTTTGTTATTTTTCGAATAAAGGCAGCTGCTAAAATAAGGTCTAGCATTTGCTCATGATTACAATATATTTGACCAAGAAACAGGGTCGATATATTATGAAGAAAAAAGCCACGAGGTGAAAGCGAGCATTATTATTATTTCGCTGTAGTCCATCAAAAATGTTTGCTGACAATCACACAGGGTTCCATTCCATGCAATTATGCGCAAAAAACTTGCTTCCCTACTGCGGCGTCAACAGTGGCAATGGCATCCTGAAGGTGTTTGCATCCAGATTCCAGACCAACTGTCCCATTCAAAGGCAGAGGGCTGAAATAGCGACAGGGCTAAAAAGTAGGTACGGTATTGCTTACTAACATAGGTTTAAGAAAAAAAAAACTAATTTAATGTTGAATTCATTGTAGTAGCATCAGAGATTCAAAGTTGAAAACCCTTGGGGGGCTGGTATTTGGCGTATTCACCCTACCATATCATCGAAATCGACCAAAAAACAAAAAAGTTGGCCGCCATCTTGGATAATTTTATATTTTTAACATTGCGTTGTTATTGCCTTGTTAAAATAACACCATAAACTAAGTTTCATCTAAATCGGCCGAAAAACAAAAAAGTTGGCCGCCATCTTGAATTTTTATATTTTTTACGTAGCTTTTTTGCGTAGCTGTTTTATTGTCACAATTGTGTTAAAAACCGAGTTTCATCGAAATCGGCCTACAAACAAAAAAGTTGACTGCCATTATGGATTTTTCAATATTTTCAACATTGCGTTGCTATTTTCTCGTTAAATTAGTTCCAAAAACCGTGTTTTATGGTAATCGGCCCACAAACAAAAAAGTTGCCCGCCACCTTCGATTTTTTTTATCATTGCATGTTGTTTTCTTGCCAAAATAGTTCCAAAAACCGAGTTTCATTTTAATCGGCCCTTAGGCGACGGCTACACGTCGTGGTAAATATCGTGATCCAACGCCATAGAGCAAATTTTAACCATGGAAAGTAAAATATTGAATATTCCATACAAACTACTTTCAATGGTTAAAATTTACTCTATGGCGTTGGATCACGGTAAATACCACGCGTCTAGCCGGCGCCATAAACAAATTGGCCGCCATCTTGGATTATATGTTCTTAGCATAAACTTAATATAGCGAAAAATTTTCGAAGTCTATGGTTCTTAGTAGGTAAGGTAACTCGACGTATAGATATCCCGAAACATTTTAAGTAGTCGCATTAGTTAAAAGATACCCTGGAACCGGAAAAAAACAGCCGCTATGCGTATCGGAATAACCGCAAGCATTATACTGCAGCCATATTACGTAAATAAGTAAGCGGCTTCATTATAATGAACCGCGCTATTTATAAATAGCTCGGTTACTTACGTCGTCGTACTGCGCATTTAACGTATTTGGGGTTGCCATCACATTAAATTATGTTGTTTGGTGGTCATTAGCTACTTTATAAGTTTATTTAGCGTATTTGTGTTTGCTCTGTTTTTACAACCAAGTGGGCAACCACTTAAGTTGACTAAAAATATAAGCGAAACTAAATAATTCTGTTTCTGGCTCCAGGGGGGGCTCGGGGGGCTTGAGGGGGCTCGAGGGGGGCTCTGGGGGGCTCGAGGGGGGCTCGGGGGGGGGGGCTCGAGGGCGGCTTATTGAGTTTGGAACCGAACCTGCTTTACTCCTGTAGGTCCCGGGTTAGGTTAGAAATTTAAGGTGAGCGCGTAGCGCAGCGGAGCGTGAGCCTTAAATTTTGAGGTTATTTTTTTATAACAGACAACAGAAATAAACTTATTTTACACATTGCCGGTGGACTACCAGGCATTGTATACAATGCCTAGGCATTGTATACAATGCCGGAGAATACACATTGCCGGTAACACATACATTTTACTATGAAAACCGATGTTATCTGACGGCGTGTTAACGCGTGGCGTCAGACAAATGTGCCCACACCTTAAGTCTGATGTGCTGCTTGTTGTCCATTATAATAATATCATTTAAGTATTGTTTTGTAAGATTATATCCAAAAAAATATGCTATTGTGCTAAACGACAAAATAATATGCTAGACAGCAAGAAAATCTACCTTGAGCATATATTATGCTGTTACCTAAAGCAACCCAATAAAACTTTGTGTTAATTATAATCGATGATATTGAAAGAAAGCTGTAAGTTTATACAATAATCAAAATGAAAGAGGGAGTTGCTTCCTTTTACACCAACGTACCGCAGTATTGCCGTGGCGTTAGTATCAAATCAATGAAATAAAATATCTACAATACTAATTATTAGTAATAATATGTTAATGGTCATTCGAATTATTCGAATGATTGAGATAATCGAATGATCGTTCATAATCGCGCATCGGTAGCATCTGGCAACACCGGATCTCACTCTTGCTTGCCAAAAGGTCGCGTCGTTCGTCTTCGTCGTAGCAGCGATGAATTTTGAACAAGAGATTTGTGAAGCTGGTTTACAAGATTTACTCCCAATCCTTCAAGGTAAATGTCTCGGTTTTATTTAGTCATGATTTTTTGTTTTATTTAGACATTGAAATGTATGTATTTAGATTATAAATTTTTGTTAGATCTGTCGTACTCGCACTGAAATATGTATGTTGCGTCATACATAAATTAACTCTTCGTTTTCACCAAGAAATAGGTATTAGTTTTCTGAGATTATCTAAGCTAGTTTTATGCAAAACTTGTAGAATTCTCGTTTGTAAACCAAAGATTTAAATCGTCCGTCCGTAAACATAACAACGCATCACGCATGCGTGCGCCATCAGCGCCATTGCACGCACGCGCACTTGCTTTTTCCAAGACCTATTTGGATCATGTAAACGAGCAAACCAAGTGAACTTTGACGTCGCCGTATAGGTACAATACAAAAAGCTACTTTGTCCAAGTTTCTTGGTCCAAGTTTACTTGGATCGTGTCAGCGGGTATCCAAGTATACTTTGATCAAAGTTTTTTCACCCACAAACAACAGACATACGTATTTTACAAGTAGGTATTTGTTTGTTTTATTGAAAAAATCTGTATAATACTAATTACAAACAAGTTTAAAACCTTTTCTTGTTGAAAACTAGGAGACCGCCCCGACTGAACGCATGTAGGTAATTACAAGTAGGTAGGCACCTACATAACTAGTTTTGTACATATTTGTTTTATTATTTGTATTTTTCAGACAATCTTATAACAACACTGGAAACAGCCATTTTGTTAACCGACGTGGATTTGAGAGAATTGTTTCCCCAACTTGGCCCCAGAAGAAAACTAAACAATTTCCTATTAGAACATAAAAAAGTGACCGGTGTCAATGTACGTACCTACTTGTTTATTGTACATCTTGTATTTAGTTAATAAAAATGTTTTCTTTTTTTTCCCTTGGACCGATGCTGTATACTTTGTAATAAAGTTTTTTATTTATTTTTCTAGGACCTTGAAATTAACAACTCTACTGAAAACGCTGAACATGATGATAGGACACTGGACACTGATGATGATGATGATAATGCAAAAATATCTGCAAATTGTACTTCTACTGCAGCTAATAACACTGTGAGTTACTCATAATCATAACATTAGGTACTCAGTTTGATAACATAACGTACTTAAAAATTTGTCAAATTGTAGCCACCATTTAACATGTTTCTCTTCGAAAGATTTTTCTGTTCCAATAGATTTTCTCTTGATGGGCAAAAATTTTTCAGTCATTGTAGTTACAAGTTTACAAGATTGTAGAATTGTAATACAATTCTGACAAGCGGCCTCACCCTTTTTTGGTGCTCACTCAAATTTTTATTTTGTAGCTGAATTTGTTAGGTACTTTATGTTTGTGATATGGACCAAAAGCATTGTTTACACAAGGCCATCACTGGCTTGAATAATTGTTTAGACAAGGCCAATACCAAGCCATCGCTGTGACTGGCAGCCAGCGATGGCCTCGTGCAAACCTTACTTAAGATAAAATTGCCCGTCATTAAGATAGGACCGGGTACCTATGTATGTATGTTTGTAATAATTCTAAGATTAAATTTTTTTGTTTCAGGTATTGAAACTATTAAATGTAATGTTATTTTCTTTTAGTAGCTTGTATGAGTATTTAGAAGGCACAAGTCAAAGTTAGTGTGCTAGTAGAGTTTAGGTATATTGTTTAACCAGCAAAATGTAAGTACATCCGTATGTATAGTATTAATTTAGTACATTATTAAAACCAGTATTATTACAACCCGTATAGTTATGCAGGTCACACACCATCAATTCGATCCTCCATTTGGCATGATACTGCCGATTGGATCCAATCGAATTGACCGTGTGTCAGCGGTGGATCGGCTTCGGTTGGACAGATCGAATTGACGGAACAATCAAAATTCAATCCTTTTGGCTGGATCATGCCGATTGGATCATGCTGATTGGACCGTGTATGTCAGTGGGCGATCGATCGTATGATTTTCTTAACCGACTTCAAAATAGAAGGAGGTTCTAAATTAGATTGAATATATTTGTTTTATCATTGTTTGCGGGTATCTTCGACATTTGTAGACCGATTTTGATGTTTCTTTTTCTTTATTTTTTATTTTTAACCGATTTAAAAAGTAGGTTCTCAGTTTGACCAGTATATCCACGATTATCTCACGATTGGCTGAACTGATTTTAATGCGGTTTCTATAAAAGTATTTGTTGCATTAAGGAGGTTTTAGTATTTTAACCGACCTTAAGAAAGAAGGTTCTCAATTTGATTGTATTTTTTTTTTCTCGTTGTTCGTGCCTGTCTTAGATATTTAAAGACCGGTTTTGATGATTATTTTTTTCTTTCTAACCGACTTCAAAAAAGGAGGAGGTTATCAAGTCGACTTTGTATGTTTTTTACCCACGACGGACGGAACGGAACGGAGACGGTATATGCGTTTGGGGTTAGGCTGGCCCCAGACCTACCGGTTTCATTTCTTTGCTTTGCTGTTCTACCATGGACCGCCGGCCAAGAGGCTCATTTTCAATTTATCGCATATTTTGACCAGACCACATTGGCAAGATAGCCATTAGTTTGGTGTTATCAAATATCGTCATCTGGGTTGCAATGCGAAGTTTTAGTTTAAAAAAAAACTGCTGTTTCATACAAAAATTAATAACAAAATTATCAAAATGTATGAAACAGCTCATTTTTTTTCTCGATTTCAGATTTGGTCCCATAGTAAAAGTTGTTCAGTTTATGGTCCCTATCTACCATATTCAGCTTTATAAGGCTTTACCAAACATCTTGTATAAATAAGCGATCGATTTATTTTTAACGATTGGAGTCCATGTTCAGGGTGGCATATCTCCTAAAAGCTTCCTACTTCGCAATCCAGGCGATGTTATTTGATAACACCAAGCCAATGGCTATCTTGCCAATTTGGTCTAGTCCCAAAATGCGATAGATTGAAAACTACCCTGGCTGGCCGGCGGTCTTTCAAGCAAGGTAGAACAGCAATGCAAAGAAATGAAACCGGTAGGTCTGGGGCCAGCCTTAGAGGCATTGGCGGATCCAGGGGGGGGGGGCATGGGGGCCATGGCCCCCCCACGAGGTTGGTTACCTTTGCGGATTGCATTGAATTTTAGGCTGAATAATGGAGCTCTCGTGTTATCCTGCTGACTATCGCTCGAATTCGGAACAGTTATTATTACGTTAAAATTTATTTATTGAGATATTATTAAAATTATTATTTTCCGTTTACTTAATTAAAGGCTGTGTGCTTTGTAGGTTATCGGCAATGATTCTCAGATAGGTGTTTTGGTATTAAGCCGCTAGAGGGCGCTGCAGTTATCATTTTCCTATTTATCTTCAGAGCGATTTGACTGATTAAGATGCGGTTTTCTGTAATAGAAATAGGTTTGTAGTGTGTCGGCGATGGCTTTTAGTTTTATGGTGTTGAACCGCTAGGGGGCGCTGCAGTTATCATTTTCCCATTTATCTCCAGAGCGATTTGACCGATTTAGATGCGGTTTTCTGTAATAGGTTTGTAGTGTGTCGGCGATGGTTCTTGGTGTTATGGTGTATAGCCGCTAGAGGGTGGCAGTAATAATTTTCGATACGGTTTGACTGATTTAGATGCGAGTTTTAGGGTACTTTGATAATCCCTGGACCTACTGGGATAATTACGATGCGGTTTTTTACATTCAAAAGGTTTCATTTCAGAGCAGGTTCTTAGACATGTTTCATGGTGGTAGACCACCAGGGGGCGCTGCAGCAACCAGATAAGTCATGTTTGTCTATTACCATTTTCCTCGGAAACTACTGAGCCGATTACGATGCGGTTTTTTGCATTCAAAAGGTTTCATTTCAGAGCAGGTTCTTAGACATGTTATATTGTGGTAGATCACCAGGGGGCGCTGCAGTAGCCAGATAAGTCGCACTTTAAAAGTTCTCAAAAACTACGCAACTGATTTCGATGCGGTTTACTTCTGTAATGGGTTTGTAGGTTATCGGCAATGATTCTCAGATAGGTGTTTTGGTATTAAGCCGCTAGAGGGCGCTGCAGTTATCATTTTCCCATTTATCTCCAGAGCGATTTGACCGATTTAGATGCGGTTTTCTGTAACAGGTTTGTAGTGCGTCGGCGATGGTTCTTGGTGTTATGGTGTATCGCCGCTAGAGGGCGGCAGTAATCATTTTCCGTACGGTTTGACTGATTTAGATGCGATTTTTAGGGTACTTTGATAATCCCTGAAACTACTGGGCCGATTTCGATGCGGTTTTCTGTAATAGGTTTGTAGGCTATCAGCGATATTTCTTAGATAGATGTTACGATGTTTAACCGCTAGGAAGCGCTTTAGTTATCTGTTCCCATTCATCCCGAGAACGGTTTGAATGATTTGATCAGAGCATTAAAATTATAGGTTTCTTAGTCTTTCTAACTCTTGCAACGCTACGTTTTCTTTAAACCTTTTTCTTTATTTTATCTTAATAACCAATTAAAAAAAAGTAGCTTCTCAGTTTGACCTGTATCTGCGATTATCTCACGTTTGGCTAAACTGATTTTAACGCGGTTTTCAGAAAAGTATTTGTTGCATTTGAGAGAAGGTTTTAAGTATTTTAACCGACTTCAAAAAAGGAGGTTCTCAGTTTGACCTGTATAATATGTATGTTTGTCCGCGATTACCTCGTGTATGGCCTGCATTACTAAGTAGTATACTGGGTGATCCAGATAGTGTCGTCCAAGATTTTTTTTAGATTATTCACACCTGGGTGCATCTAAAAATACCCTATGTATGTTCCGCGATTTTTCTTAGTTTAGAAGTTATGATTTTTTAAATGTGTTTTTGCGAATTTTCTACCGGACGGACCAAAAAAATTCATAACTCCTTTCATATTAATTTTTTTTGGGTTTTATTTTTGCAACATAATTGTCTTAAAACACTCTTCGACACATAAAATAATCAATGAAAGTGAAAGTGAAAGTGAAATATATTTTATTTAAATAAGCTCACATAATAAGCATTTTTAAATCGTCAATTCTTTTACCCTACCACCCATTATGACGTCTTTTAACTGACAAGAAAAATGGGCGCAAAAAACTTGTCAGCTTTATCAATCAGATGGAACGATATTTACAAATATGTATATCGTTTCCAGACTTTATATTAACAAAGATTAACAAATAAATAACATTATTGAATTAGCTCATTTCTTAATGAGTTTCAAATTTCTTAATCAATTTACAGATTTTAAGCTAAATTCAAAGTTTGAACTTGTTATTCAGTCTAGGATAAAAATAAAAGAAAAACATACAATTCAATATGCATTAAGATAGGTAGTCAGAAGCAGACCCATTCCCACTGGCAGCACCAGTTCCCGAACATGCCGCATGAACCAGCCATCTCTTCGCTCAACCATATTTGAGGGAACGTAACGACCCGCCTCATACGACACCACCGCAGAAATGATTAAAGAGAGCATGACATACTAAGACTACCTATGTTAAGGCATCGAATTGAAAATTTATATCCAAAAGCTTTTCATAGGTCTTTCACTAAACTACTGACTATAGAAAGTAAAAATATTGCAATTAAATAAATCAAAACAAGGTAAGCTATTAAGAATTATATTTTTTGAGTAAGAAGTGCCATACATACAGACAATATAAAACAGATCTTTTATATACGAGTTATACGACGCCCTTAATACAAGCAGACAGAAGCAGACCCATTCCCACTGGCAGCACCCGTTCACGAGCATGACGCATGAACCAGCCATCGCTTCGCTCAACCATATTTGAGGGAACGTAACGACCCGCCTCACACGACACCACCGCAGAAATGTTTGAAGTGAGCATGACATACTAAAGCTACCCATATTAAGTCGTCGAGTCAGGAAGCCAGAAGTACGTTTTTAAGTAGGTAGGATACTTCTCACAATTTTATACTTAGAAAAGAAAATCACGATTCGAGTTTAATTAAAGGACTTTTATCTAGACCTATGAAAGAATTCCGGACTTGTTCTAATCAATACTGAGGTATTAGAGTAATAATTAACAATACAAAAGCTATGCCCATGCCTTTTTATCCTTCAAATAATCGTCAACAGTGTAATAACCTTTACTCATTAAATTGGATTTAACAGTATTTTTAAATTTTTCCAAGGGCAGTTCTGTGACTTGTTCTGGTATCTTATTATAAAAGGTAATACATCTACACAAAAAAGAGCTTCCGGTTTTATGCAGTCTGCGCCTTGGAACAGCAAGTTTGTTCTTGTTTCTTGTATTGAGTTTATGAACATTACTATTTTTTACAAAGCTATCTAAATTTTTCTTTACATACATTATATTTTCATAGATGTATTGGGAAGCTACCGTTAATATTTTAATTTCTTTAAATAGGTCACGAAGAGTATCTCTAGACCGTAAGTTGTATATAGCGCGCACTGCCCTTTTTTGTAAGATGAATATGTTATTAATATTAGCAGCTGAGCCCCACAACAACAAACCGTAGGTCATAATACTATGAAAATAACTGAAGTAAACCAATCTTGCTGTTTCAATGTCGGTCAGAAGCCTTATTTTCTTAACTGCAAAGGCAGCAGAGCTAAGTCTGCTTGACAGGATATCGATATGAGGGTCCCATTGCAACCGCGAGTCTATAGTAATACCTAAAAATTTTGTTGAGTCAACAAATTCGACTGCTTCGCCATTTACATGTATAGTCATATGAACCTGCCTCACATTAGGAAGTGAAAATTTGACACATTTAGTTTTACTAGAGTTAAGCTTCAGATTATTAATAGTAAACCAATGCATCACCTTGGAAAGAGTGCTGTTTACATCGTCACTGCAGTTACATCCTCTATCAACTTTAAAAATTAAAGAAGTATCATCAGCAAACAGTACTATTTCACATAAGTTTTTAGTATAGTAAGGAAGGTCATTAATATAAATAAGAAAAAGCAATGGACCCAATATCGATCCCTGCGGCACGCCCATAGTAATAGGTGCTTCATAGGATTCTGTTTTATTTACAACAACTTTTTGGGTTCTCGCCGACAGATACGATTGCATAAGGCTTACTGCATTTTTTGATACACCATAATGTTCCAATTTATCTAATAAAGTACTGTGACTGACACAATCAAATGCTTTAGAGAGATCACAAAATATACCAATTGCATCTTGTTTACTCTCCCATGCTTCAAAGACGTGTTTGAGAAGTGCAATTCCAGCATCAGTTGTGCATCTACCACGAGTAAAACCAAATTGTTTCTCGTGAAGTAGTTTGTTGATAAGAAAATGTGCTAATAATTGATCATAAATGATCTTTTCAAAAATTTTGCTTAGTGCTGGCAAAATGGAAATGGGTCTAAAGTTAGCGGGATCGCTTTTGTCCCCAGATTTAAAAAGAGGGATGATTTTACTATATTTCATTAAGTCTGGAAATATCCCTTCATCAACACACTTATTGAAAATAAAAGCAAGATGGGGAGCAATAGTAGTTATTATAGACTTAATTATGTGAGTTGAAATGCCCCAGAGATCTTCAGTCTTTTTTATATTTATTGAATTAAATGTTTTAAGAATGGTATCACTATTGATATGTCTAAATTTAAATACATTATTGCACTTATCAACACATGATTCCAAGAGGGAGACAGCAATTTTTGGAGATGAATTTAAATTACTGGTAGTTGCAATAGGTATTTTAGAAAAGAAATCTTGAAAAATTGTTGCCACTCCTTCATCTGACTCAATAATTTTATTGTCTGATACTAATGAGTATTCACGGTCATTATTTTTAGTTTTCCCAGTCTCTTTATTTATAATATTCCAAGTGGCTCTTATTTTATTATCTGACTGATGAATTATTGAAGATATACATTTTGCTTTTGCTAAAGTACATACTTTATTAAACATTTTTGAATAGTTTCTTACATATTCATGAAATTCGGGATCATTTGAAATTGTTTTCTGACCATATAATTCAAACAACTTATTTCTGCTAACATATATGCCTGGTGTTGCCCAATCACTAAATTTCTTTTTAAAGTCTTTGGATTTAATAGATCTTTGCTTAAATGTTTTATCAAATTCTACTTTAATTAAATTAAATAAATCATCATAATGAGTATTGGGATTATCATTACTAGGTAAGCAAAGAGTTTTGGCAGTGACATTATTATGAAAATTTTCCAATTTATTTTTAGTTAGAGGTCTGCAAATTATATTACACTGATGAGGAACATGATGGTGCTCAAGGGAAGCTATTTGTCCGCTATGGTCAGAACGAATACAATTTATTATTTCTTTATCAAGTACATTACAATTGCTAAAAATATTGTCTAGGCAAGTTTTAGATGTAGCAGTGATTCTTGTAGGTTCACAAAAGGTGTTTGCTAAATTGAAGGACTTAAACAAATTCAGAAACCTACTTGCAATTGAGGACGGCTTTAAGATGTCTACGTTAAAATCACCGCACACCACAATTTTTTTATTCTTTTTGATGACTAATTTTAGAGCGTCCTCCATAGCGGACTCAAATTGAGGGTAGTTACCAGTTGGTGGGCGATACACACAAATCATTATCAACTGATCTAATTCCACACATGACAGTTCAACGTGTTGTTCAATAGAGAGGGATATCACATCTTTTCGTTCCTTAAAATTCATATTGTTTTGCAAAATTATCAAAGATCCCCCTCTAGTGGTGGATTTCCTACTGAATGAACTAGCAATTTTATAACATTGAAATCCTGTAATTAATTCATATTCCTTAAGCCAGTGCTCAGTGACACATAAAATATTAACATTTTTTTCAGTTAAAAAAAGTTCTAATTCTAATTCTTTGCCAGAAAAGCCCTGAATGTTTTGGTGAACTATAGTTAAATATTTAGGCTTTTCCTTAGTCATTACACGGCTAGAGACTTCCTCTATTGTCTTATTATGTAATTTAAATTACTAATAAAAGAATTACTTGGGACAAATGCCAAAGTGTTATTTTTAATGTCAACAATTTTTTGCTCAATAGGAGCAGGAGTAAAAATTGTATTATTATTATTACTTGGAACGGATTCCAAGGTCACATTTAAAATGTCAAAACTATTCTGCTCAATAGAAGCAGAAGTGATAGCCAAGTTCTTGGCTAAATGTTTAAAATAAAATGATAGCGCTAAAGCTACTTGTCTTTTAAAATAATTTGTAAGATAATATTTATCTTTTGTCAATTTAAAATTAAATATTAATTTATTTATGTCTATTATGTGACATCTCTGACTATTATAATAAGTCATATTGCTTAGTGTTAAATTTAAATTATATCTGATATTATTTTCTTCCTGTGGCAAGCTAGCACTGTAAGGTAGTGTAAACAATACAAATTTATTTATATTTAAACTGCATAACTTATTGTAGTATGAAATGAGATCCTTCTTGTTTACATTACCTCTTTGACCAACTAATATAATTAAATTGGTATTTTCATTTAAGTTTAGAGTTATTACTTTTCTCATAATGTCATGTAGGGTCGCACCCGGTATACAATAATTTAAAACTTTTTCTCCCAATTGATTATTGAATAAGTAGCCTAAATCTTTTCCAATTTCATCACACAACATAATGTTTGAACATTTGTTAGTGGTAAAGGAATTATTTTCACTTGTGCTTGCTAAAATATTTACATGTTCTGAGATTAAGGGCTCATACACTGTTTGGTCTTGTAAATGGTCCCGAGCATCTAGGCCTGACGCTAAGGAGCTATCATTATGGGTTGAATGGTTTTCTGACAGAGAGGGGGTGGATAAACATTTAAGTGCCAGTATATATTCCCCTATCTCTTTTTTGGAACGGTCATAATTTTGGGTCATCCTGGATAATGACTCCTGTAATGAGTGAATTTTAGTATTTAACATAGCAATGTTATTTTCATATGTCAGTCTATTTTCATTGATTATAATTTGACATGTATCCAGCTTTTCAATTAGTTGTCTACGCTCTCTAATGTGACTAATATTTTTGAAAAAGTGTTTCTGCTTATTTAGTAACTTTTTTGTTTTTGAAATATACTTGTTAATTTTTACATATTTCTTTAGCTTGTTTCTACTACAACCAACCATTGCCTGACTCATAGTGCAATTAATTGAGTCTTCAGAAGTTAAATCAATTGTGATTGTTGGCTTATGGTTAAGTGAGGGAGAAACAAGTTTTGGGTCACAGCCGACTAACTCATCGTAAAGACTCAAGTTCTGAGTGACTACCGCTTGGTTTTGTTCTGACTCTAACTTATAAATACGGTTATTAGCGTCATGTAGCTGCTTTTCCAGTCCAGAGATGAGTCTGAGGGCCTTCTCATACTCATCTCTGCACTGGTCGAACCCATCGATTAAAGTTTGTAACCTATTACGTTCCTCAAACATATTCTGTTGTGACAAATGTAACTCAGACATTTCCTTTTTGAGTTGTGTATTGCTTTGAAGCACATCTAACAATTCCTTTTCATTCTCATCTCTTTCCAAATGCAGTTGCTTAACCAACTCCTTGGTGGCCTTTAGTTCCTGTAGGGTTTGATGGAGTTTAGCCTCCTCCTGGCGAGATGCGGCCTTACGGGTCAACATTGTGAAAATAAAAAGGTGTTTGTTAAACCTAAGTAATTCCAAGGGGATGTTTAATCAACTATAGTGAGGTTATCCAAATGATAACACTACACTATCGGCCTTAAATGTAGCCTTACTAGTTATAAACTGAACAGATTAGACTAAAAGCACATACAAAAATTACTACTTTGAAAGAGATAACAATGATTTACAGATAAAAATGCAATGTCATGTCATACCGGTAAGTGAAAGTGACCGTAGTTCGACGTCACAAAACACACAAAATACACAAACAGCTCACTGTTGGTTTTCACTACACTTAATTTTATACGTAAATGTTACGTGATTCAATGGAATTAGCCACAATTATTATGCTAATAATTAAAATATTTCAAATTTAAATACGGGAGCAAAATTTGACAACTGGTGCCGTCGCTGTTGCCACAGGAAAAAAAAATTACATAACATCCAGATAAGTTCCTGAAAAAAGGGTCGAAAGTGAAAAAATTTTGGTTTTACTTTAGGCGAGTCTGACTCGCACTTGGCCGGTTTTTGTTTTATTTGCTAAGCTAAGAAGCCACTTAAGTTTTTAAAATCAGTTTGAATTGATGAAATATCCATTTTGTATTTTTAAAAGAATTGTTAAAATGTTACTTCGTCGAAGTAAAACCAAAAATTTTCACTTACGACCCTTTTTTCAGGAACTTATCTAGATGTCGTGTAGTTGATTATTTTACGTATGGAAGAATGTTTCAAGACAAATATGCTGCAAAAGGAAAATTCAAAAAGTTCTTAATATAAAAGGAGTTATGAATTTTTTTGTTCAGTCCGGTAGAAAATTCGCAAAAACATTTAAAAAATCATTACTTCGAAACTACGAAAAATCGCAGAACATACATAGGGTATTTTCGGACCTTTGTTCGCAAATACACCCAGGTGTGAGTAATCTAAAAAAAATTCTTTGACGTCACTGTCTGGACCACCCTGTATATTTAGTATTCAATAGTATTCAGTATTTATCATTAGCTAGCTTAACTCAATAACTGCGCGGCATTTAACCGACATTAAAAAGGAGGACGTTCTCAATTCGTCGGAATCAGTTGGAGTGTTGCCTTTGGGGCGCTATGGGAAAAAAAGACTTAGTTTTTTTTTAAATCGGTGACCGATGACTGTTTTTGGTCTTATTCGATTTAGGGCATATATAGGAACATGTTTAAACTTGTAAACTGTTTTTGTTAAATGCATATTCAGTGAGTTGTATCAATTTTCGATCATTGTCCCCATCAATTTATGTCATGGCATAAGAATAAAATTAAATAAACTTTTTATTCTTATGGTCATGGGCATGACTTATCCCCGACTTGTGAGTCGGGGATACGTCATATTTCATTATTAATTATTAAAAAAAGTAAAAAAATCTTTATAGTTAAAATTACTCGAAAAATATACATTTTACGAAAAAAGTGTAAAAAGCCTAAATTGTTTCTACGGGTATCATTAATTGAATAAGAGCAAAAAAAGGAGGTATCATCGGCCCTCAGGACGACTTTGTCATTTTCTTAAACTTGACAGTTTCCAAACTTGTCTCATTATTAACTCGGCTCTTTCTAAGTTGATCTCTTTCTTAAACTTGACACTTTCCTAACTCGTCTTATTTTTAACTTGGCTCTTTCTTAGTTGGTCTCTTTTGTAATATTGACACTTTCCTAACTCGTCTTATTTTTAACTCGGCTCTTTCTACAATTTTCTAACTCGGCTCATTCTTAACTCGACTCTGTCTCTTTCGCTGTTTTTCCTCTCTTCTTAGCCGTGGTCCACCGGATCATTTCACCTAGGTGAACTACGGACCATTATTTACAAAATAATGTTTTGATATAAAACAAAATAAATAAAATTCAGTCAAAAGTACCAGGGCAACATAACTTAAAAGGAGTTATTTCGATTTATATTTTTGATAGATTAAAGAGCTAAAAGAAATCTTCGCGGCATGAAATCAAAATAACTCCTCGTAAGTTATGTTGCCCTGGTACTTTTCGTGTATTCTGAATATAACATTTCGCATGCCCTACCCTACCTACCTTATGGTACTGGTAGTGGATCGAACTTCGTTCGCAAACTTTGTGGACAAACAAACAAACAACCAATCAAACAAACTAACAAACGAGAAAGCAACCTAATAAAAACGTGTTAAAATGACGAAGTCATCCAGACAAGTTTAAGAAAGAAACCAAATTAGAAAAAGCCTAGTTAAAAATAAGACAAGATAGGAAAGTGTCAAGTTTAAGAAAATTACGAAGTCGTCCGGAAGGATCATCGGTCATCGAAAAAATATTTTTTTACAATTCTAATATTTTTTGGGTTATATTACTGCTTACAGAGCCCCGAATGCTATACTCCGACTGGACCATTTACTCATTAATTTATTAATTTGTTCAATAACTTTAAAAAGTTGGTATTAATAGTGTTTGTGTTTAACATCATACAGGATAGTTTAGACGGCAGAGCAATACTCAAAGAGGGAAAAGGAGGCTTACTGACGGAGGGTTCCCGACGGAAATTGAGCCAGCTGCTAATACACCACAAACTAGAGAAAAATTGTGCAAAGAAAATTTCCAGTGAAGAATTTTATAAATTAGCTACCGAAATTGTGGAAATATTCCACAAGGAACGCGTTGTGGTGTATTATTCTGCATATTTATCAGCTACAAATAAATTAGCTAAAAAAAATGCGTCCGGAAAGCTGTACGAAAGCTATATAGCTCGAAGGAGAAAGTTGCGAGAAGGCGGACAGTTGCCGGGAACTAGCCGTTCATCCTCAAAGTCGTCCAGATCATCGCTCAGATCCACGCCAACTATTACAGATGATGACATTTATAGCCTGGAATCTCTGGAAAGTGGTAAGCAAATAATCGCTAGTCACTTTTTTGTGATTTAAATGTGCCACGGGCGACTGTACGTACTATGATGCCCTTCTTCTAATTAACTTATCCCACCATACACATATAAATGAATTACAGGTATTGTACATGAAGAATCGTTACTATGGCTGAAAAACAATGTCGATCCATGGAAGTCTGTTGAAGAAAAGTGGGCAGAAACTGCAGATCACCGCCTAAATCGCATCCAATGTGGAAAAGGTGATATAGCGGATTACTTCAAGGATTTCCCAGCCTTAAAACAATCACAAGGCTATACCTTGGTAAGCATAATTATACCGTAGCCTTATTTTTTTACATAATCCTTCTGGTTTTTCTATAAAAACGTACGCAATGATATGATTATAAATGACAAAAGTTTGTTTATTTCTTATAAGACAAGTGTCTGAATTACAAAGGCACTAAAAGAGTCAAACGAACAACCCAAGCTCTGGACGTAGCGATCCAGACCTTTCTAACCAGTGGAAATAACATAGCGTACATTTATTGTATTCTTTTTTTCAGCTAATGAACGATTTCAGTCAACTGTATCCGGGAAAGGAAAATAAATTATTTTCCTCTATCACCCTCAAAAATGAAGAAATTATAAAATATGCTTCATTAAAATTACGAAAAATTAGGGACCAAGATACGAGATCAAAAATAGCAAATATAATTGCACTGATTGACGGTAAGAAGTTTTGCTCAAATATTAGTTCTTATTCATCATATCAGCCACACGACACCCACTGCTGGGTATAGGCCTCCCCTAAGGATCTTAGTTCTTATTATTAACCTTTAACTAATCTGGGTCTGGTTCATCACATTCTAAATTTGAAATACAGTGCGGAAATGAAATTCAATACTTACTTCGTGCGGGAAGTATTTCAAACCATCCTCGACAATGCAATCGCTAGCTACCCGTTCTTGGATGTAATGTACTATTTCTTTAAAAACATCATGAGAACTACAGTCATGAAATACAAGGATCTCAGATCAGAGACTCCACGACCATATTAGTGTATTGAAAAAATGACGTCCATAGTTGAAGGCTAAAACCTTCATAAAATTAAGTCTCAAAAATTAACCGAAACTTTTTTTTCTTTGAATACAGAAGATGAACCAGAGACATCTAGCAATGTTGCTTTGATGTTGCTGGCTTATGTCATCAACATTTCACCTGCACGGAAAATAAAAGGAAAGCCAGCGTGGAAGCCATCTAGAGCAGAGGTCTGCGACGGCTATATAACGCAAGCTGCTTCTGAAGCCGACGTTACCAACAAGATCATTCAAAAAAAGGAGAACCTGCAGAGGCTAGGCCGCACAGTTCAACCCTACGTTATTTTTGTTGGCCCTACCGTTACTGAGGTAAAAGTAGCATATGTAGTAATAAATGACACATTTTATAGTTTCAACAAATTAGTAACAGCAGTAGACTGTGCATTTAAAATATTTCAATCGATAGGAGCTTGTTACCCGGAAGAAGCTGGAGACATATGGCTTTTTATTCAATTGGGTTTCTACGATATTAAAACTAAATTTGACAGGCCCACGCAGGCTGTGAATACTCTTTTAACTGATCTAGAGTTAATACTTTAAAAATGTTTACCTGTTACTATTGCAAAAAAGCCAGTGCGTCTCCGAATTTACTTATTACTCATGTGCGAACTTTCTGTAAATTAACGGTAGGATTTTCGGGATTTCGGTGTGGTGAACAAGGGTGTTATCGTCATTATATTTCCTCTGCATCTTTCAAAAAGCACTTAGTTAGAGACCACCAGTCATTATTGTCAACCTTGCGTCATCCAAATAGTAACAAACCGATCGATACAGATACAGAAGCCAATATCTCAAATTTACCTTCAACGTCAAGCAAAGAAACTTACAAAACAGCAAATACGATGGAATCTCTACCAACTCAAAGAGATGAAACCTCTCTTGGTCACCATGCTGCATGTTTTGTCTCCACTCTATATGCTAACCCGATAATACCGCGTAAAGCCGTACAAGTTCTTGTAGAAAATCTTCAATTATTTCATTCTAAATCACAATGCATTATAGAGCGACAGTTGAATGATATGGTACCACCAGATCAAAATAATGTTCATGTTAAAAATGCTTTCAAAAAAATATTTAGCGCGTTCAGCGATGCTTTTGAGAATTTAGATTCGGAACACAAACGTTTAAAATATTTTAATAAAATAGGAACTTATTCTGAGCCCCTTGAAGTGGTTGTGGGTCAACGTAACGAGGCTAAAAAAACAGCGGCTGGTTCATTATTAGTACAAGTAAATTGTACAATGCAGGTGATTCCGTTAAAAGAAAATTTAAAACGAATTTTTTCATCAAAAAATTTCATGAAGGACACTCTTGAATATTTGGACATAGTACAAAATGACTCTTTCGGTATTGAGAATATTGTTCAGGGTTCAGTATGGAAAAAAATGACAGAAAGTTCTGTAGAGCATGATGCAATGATTTTACCATTAATAATCTACTTTGACGATTTTGAAATAGGCAATCCCTTAGGAAGCCACGCTGGGGTTCATAAACTTGGAGCTATTTATGCTTCAGTACCATGTCTTCCACCTCACTACGTGTCGCTTTTGCAAAATATTTTATTATTGGCTCTTTTTCACTCATCAGACAGAACAAGCTTTGGAAACAACATAATTTTTCAAAAAGTTTTTGATGTTCTTAATGATTTAAAGATCAATGGTATTCATGTTGAAACTGATGTGTACACCGGCAAAATAAAGTTTTATGTTGCAGCTGTGACCGGAGATAATTTAGGATTGAATGCTATGTTAGGTTTTGTTGAAAGTTTTTCTGCAAATCGGCCATGTAGAATTTGTACTGCTAATAAAGAACAAATAAAAACACTGCTTTATGAAGATGACACGTTGTTGAGAAACAATGTCAATTATGAAAATGATTTACATTTAAATGACATTTATATGACTGGTCTTAAAGAAAAATGCTCGTGGCTTGCTTTAGATGGGTTTGACTTATTTCAAAACGTCGCCGTAGATGTTTTACATGACTATCTCGAGGGTGCTTGTCGATATGTAATGTCATTTGTGATACAAAATCTAGTATGCACTCAGACTCTAATTTCTTTTGACAGTTTGAAATCAAGAATACGATATTTTAATTATGGACCTGATTCTGCTTCGACACCATGCAATTCTGTAGCAAAAGAAGGCTCAACATTAAAATTAAAATGTTCGGCTTCTGAAATGCTTACTCTTGTTCGATATTTTGGACTAATTGTCGGACATAATGTCCCAGATGAAAACGAAGTTTGGTTCTTATACATCAAATTAAGACAATTGTTGGATAAACTTTTGAGTCATAGAGTCCATGAAAACACTATTGATCAAGTAAAATTTTCAGTAGCTGAATTAAACGAGCTCTATCGTCAATTTGCTGAAACAGACTTAAAGCCAAAGTTTCATTTTCTTACACATTATCCAGAAATGTTAAAAAAATTTGGCCCACTTACCCAAATCTGGACGATGAGGTTTGAAGCCAAGCATCGTATATCAAAATTTGTGGCCAGAGCATCGCACAACAGAGTAAATGTTTGTAAAACAATAGCTATTAAGCATCAATTAATTTTAAACGATACTTTTCTTAAAAATGAAACTTTTAAGACGATCTCTTATGGCAAAAAGGCAAATATGACAGAAGCGCAAATTGAAAATGTAAGACTAAACTTTCATTCTCGAGGTATAATCGATAATAATTGTTGGTACTCATTATCGTGGGTGAAACTGTATGGTGTCCGATTTGAGCTGTCGTCAATTATAATTCTAGATATTTCAGAATCTTCAGGCTTACCAAAGTTTGGTGAAATAAAAAATATTTATTTACTTGACAATGATGAAGTTATATTTGAGTCTGTTTCATTAGAGTGTATAGATTTTAATCAGCATTACTATGCGTATCAAGTGCAGAGAACCAACGATTACCAATTACATAATTATAATACCCTTGTTTCACCTGTACCGGCTACAATTACTATAATGTCAAATTTAAAACTTTATGTCACTGTTCGATGGACTTTAGAATAACAACGAACCATTACACATCACATACGACATACGTACCCTTGGGTTTCGTACACTTACGTACACTTCCCATCATATTAGCACCAACAGTCTTTGTTTATTTTTCTCTCATCACACACTTACATGCATATGTAGTCTAACCCCGAAGTCCCGGCGCTCCTAGGTTTGCCTAGTCAGACCTCAGGTTTGACAAGAAGCCTTATCCTTAGTTCGCAAAATATTACATTCGCAAAATATTATACTTTGTACAATCACAGTCAAAGTAGTTTCTGCTTCTGCAAATGCCAGATTTTAGTAGATATGGAGAAATATTATTTTCAATCACTTTTTTATTTTTTTATATATATTTTATGTATATGTTACGGCTAATACCCGAAGTGCGGCTAAAACTAGGTGTAGCCGCTAGCTGTTGGCTAAAACTAGGTGTAGCCGATTTGCTCGCGGCTAATACTAGGTGTAGCCGGCTAAAACTAGGTGCAGCATGGGATATAAAGAAAGTTTTTTCTGTTGTCTGTTAAAAAAAATAACCTCGAAATTTAAGGCTCACGCTACGCTGCGCTTCGCGCTCGCCTTAAATTTCTAACCTAACCCGGGACCTACAGGAGTAAAGCAGATCGGTTACACCTAGTTTTAGCCAACAGCTATCGGCTACACCTAGTTTTAGCCGGCTAGAACTAGGTTTAGCCGCACTTCGGGTATTAGCCGTAACATATATAAGGGAACGTACCCATACTACGTGACTCGTTAAGGGGGGGGGGTCTTTAAAATACCACGCTTGGTCACGGGGGGGGGGGGGGGAAGGGGCCTATGCTTTGTCACGTTTTTTCATCTTGATACATTTTTTCACTTGTAAATTGTATGTAAAAATAAAGTACACACTCTTGGTATTTGTGGCAAGCGCCTTACTAATAAAAAGACAAAAATGAGCAAAATTTTTGTAGCTTTCTGTTAAAAATAAGGTAAAACCATTATCTATGAAATAGTACGTGAAAACCAAGGGGGAGGAGGGGGTCTTGGAATATACTACGGGTGGTCACTAAGGGGGGGGGAGGGGGCTCAAAAATTGTAAAATGGGTCACGTAGTATGGGTACGTTCCCTAAATTATATATTTTTATTTGTATGTCACCAAAGTACTAGGGTCACATAAATATGGCGAATGTTTATTTCTACAATCTTCAATCACTTTTCGTTTTTTTTCTTTTTTCCGTAATGCATCAACTTCTATAATTTTCTTCCCTTCCTCACTTTTTTTTTCCTTTGTAATACGTCACCAAAGTACCAGGACCACATAAATATGGAAAAGGTTAAATTCTATATTTTATTTTAACACATAATTTAAAAATATCAAAATGTTATTTACAGAACTTAACCCATGCCATATTTATATGATTCTGGTACTTTGGTGACGTATTAGGAAGTAAAGAAATTAAACAAAAACACTTAGGTACCTACTCTATTTTGTTTGTGTTTGATTGTATTTATAATATTTTGAGAATATAATATTTTGCGAATGTAATATTTTGCGAACAAAGGAGACCAACTTGGTTAGTCAAACGCCGAAACTCAATACGATCAAATCGGGGTTTGATCAGGACCTAAATTAGGGACAGAATGAGTTATATGTATAAAAAATACGTTCTATAGAGAGAAAATTTAACTAAATCAGCAATCTTCCGGTGAAACAAAAATTTCTGTTGTCTGTTAAAAAAACTAAATATGTATGAAAAACATCTTTCAATTCCGATGTTACATTTAGTCAAAACTGCCTTACTCCTGCAGGTCAGGTCACGTGGTCCTGCATGCAGGTTGGAAATTTCGCAGAGCGTAGCGATCGTCTTAAATTTCGTGGTTATTTTTATAACAGACAACAGAAAGCTTTGTTTCACTGGAAGATTGTTAACTTAATTTAATTTTCACTCTAAAGAATGTGTCTTTCATACATTTAAATACAAAAAAACAAACTCTGTACCTAATTTAAGTCTGACTGGCCAAACCCTGATTTGATCAAATTGCGTTTCGACGTTTGACTTTCTAAGTTAGTCTCTCCTAGGTTTGGACATAAATGCGTTAGGCAAAGGTCGAAAAACGCTATTAGTTTTGGACTTTGACTAAGCCTTCTTGTCAAACCTGAGGTTTGACTAGGCAAACCTAAGAGCGCCGGGACTTCGGGGTTTGACTATAATACATACAACACGTGCAAAAATTCACAAACACACCCACCTGTGTGGATCTGTTGCCCGCAGGTGATACAGTATACACATCTTACTTACCCGTAACTTACCGTTTTACAAAAGCGTGAATACGGGCCCACCACCAATTTGTTTCTTTAACTTAACTTCAGATTAAACATCAGTACTGAGTTTCATTTGTTGTTTGTATTATTTCATCGTATTGTGTCATTTATGCTTTTAAAATCAGTCAAATTTCTTAAAAGTAGAAATATCGAAACTCGGTACTGATGTTTAACCTTCACCTAGGCCCTGGGGTAGGGGAGCACCGCCCCTACTGCCAAAAGGTGGCTCTCGGATCGCTACCGAAACGGGGCGATCTCCACATTTTATATATTTTTTTTGTAGAATACCGGTTATATCAGTATAAAGTCGGGCCTTGCGACATAGGTTCCGCAACTAGATAGGTTTATGCGTTCGTACATACTCGTTCACATGAACGAGCTTTAAGTTAAGTTTACCGTAGGCCTAGACGCATTGGTTTCCAGCGACGACCACGCGGACTCCATTGACGCCAAGGTACCCTTACTAGTGATTCTTTGGTCGGGAATCCTAGGTTGCTCTGACTTTCCCACCTCCGGCTCGCGCTACAAATAACTGAGATCTGAGACATTGTTAATGTTGATAATGGACTGTCTATTGTTGTACCTAATTAATCACACACTTACATGCATATGTAGTCAAGCCCCGAAGTCCCGGCACTCCTAGGTTTGCCTAGTCAAACCTTAGGTTTGACCAGAAACCTTATTAGTCAAAGTCCAAAACTAAAGCGTGTTTCGGCCATTGGCAAAAAAAATATGAATAATCCTAGGGGAGACCAACTAGGATAGTCAAACGCCGAAACTCAATACGATCAAATCGGGGTTTGACCAGTCAGACTTAAATTAGGGACAGAATGGGTTATATGTATAAAAAATACGTTCTTTAGACTGAAAATTTAACTAAATCAACAATCTTCCGGTGAAACAAAAATTTCTGTTGTCTGTTAAAAAAACTAAATATGTATGAAAAAAATCATTCATTTCCGATGTTACATTTAATCAAAACTGTCTTACTCCTGCAGGTCAGGTCACGTGGTCCTGCATGCAGGTTGGAAATTTCGCAGAGCGGAGCGATCGTCTTAAATTTCGTGGTTATTTTTTTAACAGACAACAGAAATCATTGTTTCACAGGAAGATTGTTAATTTAATTAAATTTTCACTCTAAAGAATGTATCTTTCATACATTTAAATACAAAAAAAACAAACTCTGTACCTAATTTAAGTCTGACTGGCCAAACCCTGACTTGATCAAATTGCGTTTCGGCGTTTGACTTTCTAAGTTAGTCTCTCCTAGGTTTGGACATAAATGCGTTAGGCAAAGGTCGAAACACGCTATTAGTTTTGGACTTTGACTAAGCCTTCTTGTCGAACCTGAGTTTTGACTAGGCAAACCTAAGAGCGCCGGGACTTCGGGGTTTGACTATAACACATACAACACGTGCAAAAATTCACAAACACACCCACCTGTGTGGATCTGTTGCCCGCAGGTGATACAGTATACACATCTTACTTACCCGTAACTTACCGTTTTACAAAAGCGTGAATACGGGCCCACCACCAATTTGTTTCTTTAACTTAACTTCAGGTTAAACATCAGTACTGAGTTTCATTTGTTGTTTGTATTCTTTCATCGTATTGTGTCATTTATTTTTAAAATCAGTCAAATTTCTTAAAAGTAGAAATATCGAAACTCGGTACTGATGTTTAACCTTCACCTAGGCCCTGGGGTAGGGGAGCACCGCCCCTACTGCCAAAAGGTGGCTCTCGGATCGCTACCGAAACGGGGCGATCCCCACATTTTTTTTTGTAAAATACCGGTTATATCAGTATAAAGTCGGGCCTTGCGACATAGGTTCCGCAACTACATAGTTAGGTTTATGCGTAAGTATAAGCGTTCGTATGCGAACGAGCTTTAAGTTAGGTTACACTCAGACGAAATCTATATAAGATAGGATTTCTACTGACGCCCTTATTTTTGATAAATATCTAATCGCCAATCCTCTCGTCCTTCCCGTATTACGTATTGTAAAGGCCTACTCAAACCTGACCGGTATCTTGTACCAGTGGCGGGGCTCCGTCGCAGAATGTCCTTTTCGCAAAATGTCCCCTGGTCGCAGATTGTCCCTTTCGCAAAATATTTCTTTCGCAAAATGTCCCATTCGCAAATCGTCTCTCGCAAAATGTCCCTTTCGCAGAATATCCCTTTCGCAGAATGTCCCTCTTGTAGCTAAAATATCATATCACACTCTCGCCAAATTGCCATTTTGTTCAAAATTTTCTATGAAAATGAAAAAATGAAAGTCAAATATGTAGGTCATTATGTATATTATTAATCATATAAAACTAGTAAATATGTTCATTATGTTTAAAAAAAACAGGTTTTCTAAGTAAATACGCATATCTTTAATTCAACTTATCTTACAATAAAATTCGTCACACATTAAAACATATTTTTACTTTAAACACTAGGTACATGTAATTGCAACCATACAAGATTTATTCGCAATATTCGCTGACAGAAACAATAAAAAATATTTTCATAAGTACCTTCCTATCTGATGATTATTACAATTTAGTGTTGTCAGTAGCTTAAAAATTCTCCCAAGCAGTTAGTATATTTTTGACTTTCATAGAACATTTCGAACAAAATGGAAATTTGGTACGAGTGATATTTATTTGATACCAAGGGGACATTCTGCGAAAGGGACGTTTTGCGTAAGGGACATTTTGCGAAAGGGACATTCTGCGACGAAAGGGATGGCGGTAGTGGTATACCCGACCGATATCCCGACCGGTATTTTGTATGGCATTACCGGCAGCAGTTGCGGAACACCTTTCAACAGCGCGTTACCGCCACCGGTATCGCCACCGGTACAGGATACCCTGTCAGATTTAAGTAGGCCTTAAAATCTTGCAATGGTGGATGCCTGTCAACAACCGACAGACAGTGAAATTCATCGTTCATAGTTGACGACCATGTAATTCTAGAATAGTATGATTAATTAAGCTTGTTGTGGTTTGTTATGTCTCAGTTTTACGATTGAAAATAAATAATATGAAGCTTTTATTATGTTTAGCGAATACGCCAAGTTGACGACTATGTAATTTTAAAATAGTATAATCAATTAAGCTTGTGTTTTTTTTGTATGTCTCAATTTCACGATTGAAAATAAATAATATGAATCTTTTATGTCTTTTTCCTTTTAAGCATTTAAAGCTATAAAACTTGTACAGGGTTTGAGAACGGAATTTCTTCTGTTAATAACCTTGTAAAAGTTAAAAAATAAAAAATGTTGTATCATGGCTGACTAAATGTATATGTATCGTGAAGTATGATTTTATCTAAATTACCAATTATTATATGCTTTTCGCTTACAGGTCTGGACTTTGGTGCTATATCGGTGCAGCTGTTAAGTTTGCTATAAAATTATTTTGCATAATAATAATAATAATAGCCGCACTAATATCGTACAAGTTCAACAAAAGTAGATAAAGCTTGACCAGAGTTTAAAAAAACCCTGCAATGAGGACGCGACCTTTGTGATTTATTTATACGTAACTATTGCCAGTAAAAGAAATTAAATGTGAAAAATGCCGCATGCGGGTTTTTAAAACATCTGGTCAGCTTTAAAATGATACATCATTCTTTATCGTACCCGCACCAATATTTATAAGTAGATATCTATGTAATCAGTGCAGGTTATACTACAAAGAAGCATAATGTTGTATAAAACTTATTAACTGTTATAGTAGAGGTATGAACGGGAAGTCGAAGCGTGGGCAGACCGCCATTCCTAAGATGTCAGGGCCTACCTCAACCAGATACGCCGCAACAAGGACGACATAGAAAAACCATGGGATAAGCATATCTCCAGCAGTGGACAAATATATATGCTGAGAAGACAAATAGAAGGTATGATACTAGTGTGGGACAATAAGGCACCATACCATTCACCATACGTATGTACATAGATAGACGGCTATTAGACATACTTGATTTTTAGGGTTCCGTGCCTCAAAAAAAGGAAAAACGGAAACTTAAAAATCAAGTGTGTCTAATTAGACTCACGCCCGAGTACATGCGATACTGCTGCGGGTATAAGGCATGATGCACTATTGCACTACGTGTTACGTATTGCACTCTATGCCTTACGATAATTGCACCTGTATTTTCCTTATGTTGGCATGGTACAGTCAGTGTCATTTATATACATATATACAGCCATTGAGTCAAAATATGTAAACACAAACCTTATTGTCAGTGACATAGAGGTGTGTAGATATTTTTGAGCTCTTGTTAACGTATATATATTTATGACGCTGGCCGTACATACATAGGTGTTCAGATAATTATTTTGAATATTAACCAATCAAAGTCAATTAAATTTTGTAGACATGGTCTAGAAAGTAATACCTAGGTCTGTGGTTTAATACATTTTCGTAAAAATTTATAGTTTAAATATTACAGGGGGTTTTCATATTTTCATTAAAAACTCCCTGCAATATTTAAACTATACATTTTTACGAAAATGGAATAAACTATAGATATTAGTTTCTCGATCGTGTCTACAAAATTTCATTGACTTTGGTTAATATTCATACTAATTATCTGAACACCTTTGTATGTACCATGCCAGCATAAGGAAAATACAGGTGCGAGTATCGTAAGGCATGGTGTGCCATACGTAACACGTATAGTGCACCATGTCTTACTATACCCGCAGCAGTATCGTACGTACGCTGGCGTGTTACATAAGTATGGTTCACCGTGCTTTACTGTTCCCGCACCAGTATCGTACGTATGCTGCCGTAGTATATACGCACGGTTCATCATGTCTTACTGTACCGGCAACGGTACCTTACCTCTACTACGACAGTTAATACGTCTGGCACATCATGCTTTACTGTGCCTGCCACAGTATCCTACCTATGCCGCCATGGTGCACACGTATGGCGCACCATGATTGACTGTGTCCGCCATAGTATCGTAAGTATGCCGCCGTGGTGCAAACGTATGGCTCACCATGCTTGACTGTACCCGCTACAGTATCATACGTATGCCACCATGGTGCACACGTATGGTGCACCATGATTTACTGTGCCCGCCACAGTATCGTACGTATGCCGCCGCGGTGCACACGTATGGCTCACCACTATTTACTGTGCCCGCTACAGTATCATACGTATGCCGTGGCGGTACACACGTACGGCTCACCGCGCTTTACTGTGTCTGCCACAGTATCGTACGTATGCCGCCGCAGTGCACACGTATGGCTCACCATTATTTACTGTGCCGGCTACAGTATCGTACATATGCCGTCGCGGTACACACGTACGGCTCACCGTGCTTTACTGTGTCTGCCACAGTATCGTACGTATCCCACCGCGGTGCACACGTATGGCTCACCATTATTTACTGTGCCCGCTACAGTATCATACGTATGCCGCCGTGGTGCAAACGTATGGCTCACCATGCTTGACTGTGCCCGCTACAGTATCATACGTATGCCACCATGGTGCACACGTATGGTGCACCATGATTTACTGTGCCCGCCACAGTATCATACGTATGCCGCCGCGGTGCACACGTATGGCTCACCATTATTTACTGTGCCCGCTACAGTATCGTACGGTTGTCGCCGTGGTACACACGTACGGCTCACCGTGCTTTACTGTGTCTGTCACAGTATCGTACGTATGCCGCCGCGGTGCACACGTATGGCTCACCATTATTTACTGTGCCGGCTACAGTATCGTACATATGCCGTCGCGGTACACACGTACGACTCACCGTGCTTTACTGTGTCTGCCACAGTATCGTACGTATGCCACCGCGGTGCACACGTATGGCTCACCATTATTTACTGTGCCCGCTACAGTATCATACGTATGCCGTCGCGGTACACACGTACGGCTCACCGTGCTTTACTGTGTCTGCCACAGTATCGTACGTATGCCGCCGCGGTGCACACGTATGGCTCACCATTATCTACTGTGCCCGCTACAGTATCATACGTATGCCGTCGCGGTACACACGTACGGCTCACCGTGCTTTACTTTGTCTGCCACAGTATCGTACGTATGCCGCCGCGGTGCACACGTATGGCTCACCATTATTTACTGTGCCGGCTACAGTATCGTACATATGCCGTCGCGGTACACACGTACGGCTCACCGTGCTTTACTGTGTCTGCCACAGTATCGTACGTATGCCACCGCGGTGCACACGTATGGCTCACCATTATTTACTGTGCCCGCTACAGTATCATACGTATGCCGTCGCGGTACACACGTACGGCTCACCGTGCTTTACTGTGTCTGCCACAGTATCGTACGTATGCCGCCGCGGTGCACACGTATGGCTCACCATTATTTACTGTGCCCGCTACAGTATCGTACGTATGTCGCCGTGGTACACACGTACGGCTCACCGTGCTTTACTGAGCCCGCTACAGTATCGTACGTATGCCGCCGCGGTGCACACGTATGGCTCACCATTATTTACTGTGCCCGCTGCAGTATCGAACGTATGCCGCCGTGGTACACACGTACGGCTCACCGTGCTTTACTGTGTCTGCCACAGTATTGTACGTATGCCGCCGCGGTGCACACGTATAGCTCACCATTATTTACTGTGCCCGCTGCAGTATCGAACGTATGCCGCCGTGGTACACACGTACGGCTCACCGTGCTTTACTGTGTCTGCCACAGTATTGTACGTATGCCGCCTCGGTGCACACGTATAGCTCACCATTATTTACTGTGCCCGCTACAGTAACGTACGTAAGCCGCAGTCGTAGTTTCAGGAGTATTCAGTGCGACTTGCGCACTACGTATGTACGTAGCCGGATGTCGGGCTACGTACGTACGTACAAAAATCGACCACTCGTAAATTACGTAACCCGCCCCATGATGAGCGTCAGTATGCCGACTACGTATGACTGACTACTTACGCGTAATGTAGCGGGTTACACACGTCATAGTGGTCGATTTTTATCCTTATTTTACGTAGTGCGGCAGAGGAAATTTTTCTCAGTGCACTGTAAATGATTTTGTAATAGAAAAGTATCATTTAAAATGACATGTGTAACAAGATTATTTGGATAAAAATTATTAATGTTGTAGCTATTGTTATGCACTAATAATCCTACTAATCTTACTATTATTATAAATGTGAAAGTTTGTGGGTTTGGATGTTTGGATGTTTGTTCCTCAATCACGCAAAAACTACTGAATGGATTTGGTTGAAATTTGACACACAGATAGTAAATACCCTAGATTAAAACATAGAACACTTTTTATCCCGATATTCCTACGGGAACGGGAACCACGCGGGTAAAACCGCGGGCAGCCGCTAGTAAAAACTGAAAGCATTCATATAGCATTGCACATTAAGGTTGGCGGCACACTCCATGCTGTATCTCAAATGCTCATTATGAAAAAAGCACATTAGATTTCAAAGGCTGAAATCATTTTCTACTCAAAGCTATAAAAGAAAATAAAGTGGTTTTTTTTGACTAATGCATCCTACTCACAATATCGCTTAATGAAACACTGCTGGCTTTTGGAGCAACTGAATAAAAACCCAAAAGTGCCAATTGTGTGGGTACACGGCTAGTAAGGTTCCGTATATTAAATTTTCAGTTCCTTTACTTGCATTATTTATTATATTAGATGGTCACCGATAGCGATCCTACCTTGGATCGCTACCGCTGCACCAAGCAACGGTAGCAATTCTACCTTCTGCGCCAAAGGTCTGGGGTTCGAATCCTGATATGGGCAAATGTTAGTGTGACGAGTACAAGCATATTTTGTTCCCGAGTCATGATTATTTATAATATACTTATTTACTCTATTCCTATACGTTATTTAGTACCCACCCATAAATACAAGTTCTGTACAAGTAGAGTGTAAAACAAGTACTTATTTTGGGACTAAATAATTGTTGTGATGTGAGTTCTCCCGAACCTGTACATTTTTTGTTTTTGTGATAGACAAAGCCGCATTCTAAATATTTTTTTCTAAATTGCGGAAAATGCATTGCGCTTTTCTTTTTACGCAGAAGGGTTGAAAACATCCATCTCCCGATTTTGACGTTTGTTCGTAAAATTGCGTAGGAAATAGCATGTAAATAAATAAGTATATGAACCAGTCTAACTGAAAAAAGGTGTTAGTAATTATTCAGTTATTATCTACAATTTTTTTTCTGATAAAACGCAAATTGAAAACGCCGTTTCATCACTACCTACGGTGCCCTAAAAAGCCAGCCAGAAAACCTTAATTCACATACGTAACAAGAAAAAAACACTAGAGCACTGCATGCAAAGTGAAATAAATAAGACCAACTCTACATTTCAGACTGGCCCCGAACCTTGTTGTGTCGACGTCCTTGTCTCAATCAAGCCGCTAGAAAGGGACAAAAAACCGCAGAGTGCAATTGTAGTGTCAGGATTCAAAGAGACTGTTTACGATGGAGGGAAGTGCCTCGTAATTTTCAACATTGGATTTTAGCACGAGCTCTGTGCGATACAAATGGTTGGTTCGTTTTTGATATTCGCAGAGAAAAATATGAAAAGCTACGAACAACTCGCTTTTTCAATGGCCAAGCTATTCAATATGGGAAGGCTGGGTTTTTGTAGTTAAATGTACTTATTTAATATATCTGCTCAATCAATACATCGCACTGCGTCTCGCCACTTGTGTTTGCGTCAATGGCCTTTGAGAGAAGTCTAACAATATATTGGACACGCATTTTAAGGCACCTGTGCTGGGCATTGCTGGGACAATTAGTACTGTACTATCATTATTACAGTCAAATTCTAAATTAAATAAATGATCAAAAAATTCTTTACGTAAAACTTATAAGAGCACAGAAGCAACATCGAGTTTTCGCTTATCTCACAGTGTTCCAAGAAAATTTAGCTTTTCTTTTGAGGTGATGGCTTAAATGCACTTCATTACACGTTCTCTATTCGCTCCACGAAAATTGCTTGGTATATTCTCAGCTGTGATATATTTTCAGTGCGGTCTCCTTTCAGGCGCAAATTGCGGCGGGCGGCGGTCGTCGGTTGATCGAAAATCAATCTGCGTCTGTCCGCAGCTTATAACCGGTTTCATCAAATCTTCTTCGGTCGGCGAATCTTGCACGTGTACCAATATAATATTTCAACAGTTACCTCCAAAGGAAACGAAAATAAATTCAATTTCAACTTTTCATTAATTTGTCCCACTTTTAATGGCCACCATAACGTAACATGTAAGACAGCAAATGCAGCCGGGACCAACGGCCTACAATAGTTTCCAAAGCACGTAACTCCAGATAATACGGTCACCCATCCCATGACCGATACTAGCAAAAGTTTCTTAACTGCAGCAATCGCAGGCCGCACTTGGCCTCCTTTATTTTAACTAACAAAGAATACTGACACTGGCAGTATACGAACCCACGCCTTTGAAAAGCCAGGTCAGGCGCTCTGCCAAGTGGCCAACCCTTTCACTACGAACCCAAATAAGATACTATTTTCTCTGAAAGATTTCTTCAAAATTACTGACTTATGAGTACTGAACTTGTGAAGTAAAGTGACTGCACACGATTACCTCTTTAATCTCATTGGTTTATTTCTCAATTGGGTACACCAG